>CM038114.1:19621844-20261935 GCA_001642375.2 Mentha longifolia | reverse complement strand
GCTAACGAGGAGTTGTATCCTTTGGCTTACGGAGTAGGGCCTATCGAAAACCACGAGTGCTGGACTTTCTTCATGCGAGGACTCAGAAGTGCATACGGAGCATTGAATGGCACGTTGATTGTCTCGGATCAGCACATATCCATCATACATGCCGTATCCGTTGTATTTCCCGATGCCTACCAAGGGTTTGTGTTATTACCACCTGAGTAAGAACTTGGCACACTATGGTAAGCATGTCATCGGGCTGTTTGTACGAGCTGCATACACGTATGATGTGGAGGAATGAATACGAGAATGGATCAAATTCGTGATCTGAACGCCAACGCCCATGCAAAATTGATGGAAATCGGCCCTGCCAAGTGGGCTCGATCGATGTGCCAACCTCGACGTTTTAGCAATATGACGTCTAACGCTGCCGAGTCTTTCAATAATACCCTCCTATGGGCTAGGCGTCTACCAATCTGTGCTTCTCTCGATGCTGTGAGGCTTATCATCGAAGAATGGTTCGATGAACGACGCATAGCTTGCCAGCGGGACAATCATCCAATAACGTTGGCGGCGAGGCGAACAATTGCGGATCAGACAGAGCACGCGCGGAAATACAGGGTCACGCAAACATCTCAATTCCAATTCAATGTTCGTACATCCCAAATGACAGTTACTGTGAATCTTCAACAGTATGAGTGTCAATGTCTGCGTTGGCAGAGGGACTGTCTCCCTTGTGCACACGCGATCGCGGCAATCATGTAAGTCACCTTCAAGGTATCATGTGAATACAACAATCATAATTTAAGTACTTTCAACTTAATTATATTTTTTTGTCTGATTTTAGGTACCAAGGGGAGGAAGTAGTGCATTACGTTTCACCTTACTACCAACAAGGTACTCATGCAAAAGCTTACGAGCTCCCAATTTTACGTGTACCACATAGATCTTCTTGGCCTAAAGAGCTGCAGAGTGCGAGGTATTGCCCCCAATAAGAGTACGTCTACCGGGGAGGCCGAGAGAAAGAAGACGTAGAGGGAGAGGGGAAGCACGCCGACGGGCAAGCCGTGGTTCTCGAAGATGTCCACATTGTGATATGACAGGTCACGTTGCAGCCATGTGTCACTTGTGGATGAAATCATTCAATTAATGTAATTTGTTGCAATAAATGAAGAATATATTATCCTATTATTTTATACATAATAAAAATCAAGAAAAATAATATAACATAACTTCAAAATTTAGGACAAATTATATAAATAATATACCAAATATAAATTATCATTTGTAATGTATCCAATAACCGTGAAACGTGAAATCACGGTTAGAAACAATTTTAAACGTGAATCACGGTTATGTAGCTTTCAAACCGTGATATCACGGTTTAAGAGCTAGTAAACCGTGTATAACATTCAGAAAACAATAAAAAAATTATGTACACGGTTTATATGAGAATGAAACCGTGATATCACAATTACCGTGAACCCTAATCGTGGAATCTGGTCAAAATTAGAATCCGGTCAAAACCACTACTATTTTCACGGTTTTGTTGTGATTTTCACCGTGTAATTACGTGCCAGCTCGTGAACCCTAACCGTGAGACACTCTAAGTTGGTCAAAATTAAGGCCAAATTTCATTTTAAAGGCAAACATTCTAATTAATTAATTATACTAATATTTAAATACATACATTCTTATATTTAAATAGAATATTTAAATATTCTGACATATATTCGTTTGGAAATATAATGTTCACAGCTCGACGGCACGACGTGAAAGAGAAAATATCCGTTTCGCGACCTCTAAGCGAAATGCGGAGAGGTACCTCACGCCAATCCGTTCAATTCGCGGCTTCTTCAGGGCGAAAATACGATCGATGTACATACACGAGAACGGTCCGCATGAATACTCGTCCTTCTGTATGTATTGCTGCTCTAGGGGGATCCAAACAACATTCAGAAAATCTTGATGCTTCTTCATCCCTGGATGTTGTTCCCAATATCCAACCTTTTGCAACACTCTGGGCCACAGTTTCTGGATCGGGTAGAGCTGGACCAACCGATGCATTCTGTCTCGTGCATTAGGGAGCGTATGTAGAAGTGAGTCGTATACCTCCATCGTCCACTGATCAGTCAGTACTCGGCAAATAACCCAGTGATCAGTGGAAACGTGGCAAATAAACACAAACTGCAAATTAAAACAGCACATGACAAATGGGAAACAAGTTCATATTAGAATTAGTGACTCAAAATCAAAATAAAAGATCAACATATTTATATTTTTTTAACTACATCCACACAGTTTGCTTCATAAAAAAAGATCAACACAAGATTTTGATATTAATCCCACTACTCACGTTAGTATAATGCATTTAAGCACTAATAATGCATTTAATCACTAATAATTAGTATAATGCATTTAAGCACTAATAATAATACGTAATAAAAACTCAAAGTTCAAATGAAGAAACTTACACAAGTTGCGTTCATCCAAACACGGTACGAGCCAACGCCGTGAAACCAATTCCCGAGATCATCGGACAGCTTGTAATCACGATACTTTAGATTCGACTTTGCCATTGCCGTTTGATCTCCCTTGTGAAAATCCATCAGGGCCCTCCTCAAGTCGTACTGTCAATAAATATCTTAATTTAGAGATTAAAGAAAAAATAAAATAAAAAAATATATTCATTTAAAATGTATAAAAAAACTCACATATACGCCCATTCCAAGGAGAACAGTCCGTCTGTCATTTAGAGACGGACACAAAGAAAGTCCGTCTTGGAGTCGACTCCACCAATAAACAGTATACAGGTCCATGATCTATAATTCACACAGAGTATTAAATGAAAAAAAAATATTGGACTGCGTATCATAATTAATAATAATATAAAGTAAGGATCATTCTAACCTCGGCTGAGAACTGAATATGAGGGTGTTCGATCTCATCAAACAAAGACTGGTTCATCTGAAAAGGCGGGTCCTGCAGGTTCCAGACGCAGGCATTCGGCCCACTGAGTCTGAATTCGTGATACAGCTGTTTGATCGTCATACCGCAATACGGTGTCGGAATATTCGGGACAAAGGGGCTCTGTAACGACGCCGATGGCCTCACGGTCCGCCGCCCAACACGGACCCGACGCACAGGCGTCACTCCTGCAATATCTGAATCCGCATCACTGTAGTCACCCCCCCCCGCAGAGTATCGGAGTCTGGAATCACCGGTTGATGGGCAAGCACTGGCTGCAGTACAGGATGTACCTAATCCATCAGGGGCATCTTCTCCAGGTCCCTGATAAAAGACGAGTGCGATGACTCCGCATCCTCGACCTCAGCCTCTCGAAATGGAGGCGTCCTTGAGCTCTGCCCTACTGACTCTGTAAAAAACCCGAACATGTGCTCGAAACCCGGAGCGGCCTCGGGGGTAGGTGCCCTCTGCTCAATGTGGTCATCGTCGTAACGAGCTGCGTAAGCCCCGTCAACTGAATGTCGGCCTGCCAAGGGGACGTGGCTAGGTGCCCTCTGCTCAATGTGGCCCCCGTCAACTGAATGTCGGCTTGCCAAGGGGACGTGGCTAGGTGCCCTCTGTTCAATGTGGCCACCGTCATCATCGTAACAAGCTGCGTGGCCCCCGTCAACTAAATGTCGGCCTGCCAAGGGGACGTGGCTGCCCTGTGATGGTTCTCGACGACGAGAATGCATGCCATGGCTCGAGGAAGATGACGACTTCCCGAAGATCCCCTTCAGGTGCCCTGCCATGAACTTGGCGATACGAGCCATGACGCCAGTCTCCGACGTATCCCGAGCCAGGCGTTCCATTACCTTGTCGGCCCACGCGTCGTTATCACATCCTCGAGGGCACGGATCCCTGTGTACGCAGCATACGACACCTGAGGACCTATCGGGGGGTGAACTGTTCACCCTCGGCCTCTTCGACGTACTCGCACGAGCCGTGAAGGTCGGGATAGGTGCTCCACCCTCTGAATTTGCCCGGGTGGCACAAGGATGGCGACGTTGGGGCTGGCCTACTTGCCTCGAATCACGGCACCTCAACTTATCAATCACTCGAGCCATATCTCTCGCATCCTTTGTTTGCCTCTGCTCCGGAGGCGCTTTTTTCCACGAATGGCGTGTATTCGGGTTAAACCGAACTTGTAACGGGTCTTGGCACTCGAATAGGGACTGAAAGTAATAGGAGGTTCGTTCCTCTTCATCAGGTTCGAGTGTGGGGTTGACTTCGAGCTGCATAAAAAAAAATGCATAACCATTACCATTATCAATTTTCCAATCTTCACCTATCTGAAATAGCTATTTTTTTAACTTAAAGCATGTTACACGGTTTGAAGTTAAATTAAACCGTGAATTCACGGTTTCAATATAGATCAAACCGTGAAAAATCACTTTTTCACGGTTTAAACTAAATGTAACCGTGTATTCACGGTTTAATATAAGATCAAACCGTGGAAAAACTATTTCACCATTCAAATAAAAAAAAAACAAATTTTAAATTAAATTCGAATACAAACAAACAATTATTATAAATTCGAATCCAAACAATTATTATGAAATCAGTATTATTATGAGTAATTAACTAATCATTAATTAATAACATGTACTAAAAACATTTACTTACTTTAATTATTGATAAACTAAATAATCCATAAATATTATTTTAAATGATTAACATAATTAATTAATGCAGTAAAAGAGTAAAAAGAGAGTATATACCTCTGGATTGTCAAAGAAATCAACGAAGTCGGCATTCGACGACCCAAGTTCCCATCTCCGAAGTTGTGGCATGAGGTGCTCGTTGCGACGAACCCCAATTGCTTGCCCTAAAGCAGGAATGGCCTCGACGGCCCAAATGAACATCACCCACACGGGCCCGTAGAGATGGTAGGCTCCCCTATTTTTTTGGCCTCCTATTTCTGTGGGGTCCTTCTTCGCCACTCCGAGCTGGTGGCACATGATCTGGAATGACCATGATCCCCACGAAAATTCCGCCCATCGCTGTGGATCCTCTACTAATGTCCATGCCCAATCATCAACATGTCTGTCAGGGTCACGACTTAGTAGCACGTAGTAGTAGACAATGAGGTTGGCGGCGCTCAAGTATTGATCCGGAGTCCCTATGACGATTGAAGCATCTTTGAAATGATTCAAGAGCTCTTTGACTTGCACCTGACGTCCGCTGAAATAAGTATGAAAGAGGCTCGACTGTGGGATGGCATGATTGCGACCGTGGGGATTAAAGGTCGTAGGGCCGAAGCATAATCCAGTCACAAGGCAGAATTCTTGAGGCCCAAACCGAATATCCCGTCCACCTACGTGGAACAACCTCTCGAATTCGTGTTCTTCACCCCTCCACAACTCCCTAGCCAATAACTCGTGCAAGGCACGCTTGGCATTCCCGACCTTCCTAAGCTCGAGAACCTTTCCAAATGGAGATTCGTTGGCAAATCGTCCCAATAGATCCTGTCCACCAATGCGTATTAAATGATACATTACGCCTTGAAGTACATTGATTCTGTTGTAACTATTTATTTCACCGGGGAATCCTTGCATACGAGGCCTGTACCATGTATACCTAGGCTGCAACATAATAGATCAAAATGATTCATCAATTTAGTGAAGTATCAAATTTTACAATCTTCTCTGCAATTAAACGCAATAGTATGAAATTAAACAAAACCGTGTTTTTAAGTAATTTCACAGTTTCTGTTGCAAACAAACCGTGAATCACGGTTTCATTTACTTTAAACCGTGAATTTTGATGACTGAGCAAATTTCACGGGTTCTACTTAAATCAAACCGTGTACTAAACACGGTTGAGTTCACGGTTTGATTTAAGTAGAACCCGTGAAATTTGCTCAGTCATCAAAATTCACGGTTTAAAGTAAATGAAACCGTGATTCACAGGTTTGTTTGCAACAGAAACCGTGAAACATGTATAATTTAAATCGCAATAAATCCATATATATTTCAGATTTTGAATTCATAAATTACCCAATAAATCCCAATAAATCCAGATTTCTTGCATACCAAAATCGAAATATTAATGCATTTTATACACATTATAATTTATAATTCTATTCAAGATAACATAAAATCATTAAATCATTACATACGAATTGATTGAGGAAACTAAAAAATACTAAAAATTCAAAACTTTTTAAATAACAAATAATAACAAAGAAGAGACAAAAAAATTATAAAAATTACCGGAGGATGCGGATGAGGAAGGTTTCGACGTTCTTCCATCGTCGGAACGCGACGCGCTTGAGTCGGGACTCCTTCATCTTCGGAATCCGAATTGTTATTGGTGGCCATACTTTTCTCTTCTTTTCTCTCTATCTCACGGTTGAAAAAAAAATTGGGGGCTAGGGTTCACGGTTTGTTGAATCGTGAGAGTGAGAGAGATTGAGAGGGACCCGTGAGATATCTCACGGTTTAAAAAAAAATATTTGGTGGCTAGGGTTCTTCAATCGTGAGAGGGGCGAGAGAGATTGAGAGAGACCGTGAGAAGCGGGTGGGAAAAGGGGGAATGACCGTGAAAGTGAAAGGGAAAGGGGCAAAATGAATTTTAATTCTTTTAACTGGGTATAATTCTTTTTTCTTTTTTTTATTATTATTATTTTTTTAATCTGTCAAGCCGAGGGCCGAAATTAAGTTGTCAAAGCCGGGCCCTTCTGCTATTTTCTACCCCTTTGTTTTTTTTTTTTTTTTAATTTTGAAATTATACTTTTATAGTAGTCGAATTGGGTAGCAGTCAAAGTAAACAAAACAGCAACAAGACAAAAAAAAAACAACCACCGATAAAGTAATGAAACTTTGTAGAATTCCATGTGAAAAAGCGGGCCCCACAACCATTATTTTAACAAAATGGGTATTTTTTGCATATGTAAATTCAAAATGGGTATTTTGATAATCAACTTCTTTAAATTGGGTATTATTAATTTCCGCCCGGAAGAAAATATGGGAGGATTGCTTCTACGTCTAAACCCCATCAGCCGTCTTCCTTTTGTAGTTAAGATAATGGCCAATTTCAAAAGACACAAAATCAAATTAGATTAGTAACACTAAAAAAAGTATGAATCTCAATTTTTTTGAACTATATGTATGAAATATACATTGCCTCTCGATCGTGAAATACGCATACGTGACTAAAGTTATTGTTAGAACTTTTAGATGATGTCATATCGTATGCTTGTACCAATTTAACTTTAATTGCAGATTTGACATTGTTGGGATGCAAATCTTGAATCAATGACCACATTGAAGGCATGTGAGTGTTGATTATGAAAATGAAGTCAACTTAAATAGTAGACTTGGAGCAATTGTCTAGAATGATCCAATTGCAAGATGAAGATGAAGAGACATTTTGAATAGTGAGGCAGATGCTTTTTTTTTTTGTTTTTTTTTAATTAATAGTGCGGCTGAATGTTCTGCATCATTTAATGAAGAGACAACGCTTTTACTGTTATAACTGAGGGACTACTTAAATCAATGGAATGCTAACATTTAATTGAAAAAACTATCCAAAGAAAGCCAATTAGTCTATGTTAGTAGTTATTTACTGTAAGTCTTCTCGGACCTTCTCAGTATGATACTATTATTTTTGAAGTACTTGACACTGGTATATAAGAAAATGTTTTTTTTTTTTAATTGTGAATTGCATGTGGTAAGGCTTTTAATCCGTTTCATATGAATCATACTGTATCTACTATACAACAACTTTATACCAATCCGGCAATCCCAATGAATGTAACGGTAAAAAAAATAGAAGTAAATTGGAAGTGGGTCTAATAGTTAATTAATTTTTTAATAAATTATGTATATATATAAATTGCAGCATATTTATTAGGAAAAAATGCAATTAAATACACTAACTTTCTCTGGCATCCCGTTTTAATCACCAACTTTCAATTTTTTCTGATAATTCACCAATTTTCTTCTGCGTTCAATTTTAACACCGATCACATATTCCGGCTATTACGTGGCAATAAAAAATGACGAGACACTGTACGTGGCAATGTTAATTAAATTATTTACTACACAGTGATAAAACGACGCCGTTTCTGAAGCTAAACAAACGTATAAATCCTCGTCATTTTATCATCGTGTAGTAAATAAATTATTCAAAAACGTATAAATTATTCAGAAACGGCGTCGTTTTATCACCGTGTAGTAAATAATTTAATTAACATTGCCGCGTATAATGTTTCGTCATTTTCTATTGCCACGTAATAGCCGGAATATGCGATCGGTGTTAAAATTGAACGCGGATGAAAGTTGGTGAATTATCAGAAAAAATTAAAAATTAGTGATTAAAACGAAATGTGAGAGAAAATTGATGTATTTAATTGCATTTTTTCCTATTTATTATATATCCATCCGCCGTCTTCCTTTTGTAATTGAGATAATGGGGAATTTCAAAGGACTCATCTTGGAAGAAGAAAAAAGCAAACTTCATTCGGCATAATTATTACTTGTGCTGATATCAATATCATGAAGAATAGTGGAGTAATAAATTTATCTTCCAAAAAATAATAAAAAATTCATGTGCATTTTGGGCGGAAAAATGATTGTGAATATTGTGTTCTATTTTTATATACTCCTTCTGTCTTAAAAATAACGTCTTATTTTTTGGGCACGAGAATTAAGGAGAAAGTGTAAAATATAAAAAAAGGTGGTAGGGTCCACACCTTTTGATGAGTTAACTTTTTCTAAAAATGAAAACAAGATACTATCTATGAGACAACTCAATAAGGAAAACAAGACGTTATCTTTGGGACGGAGGAAGTATATAATAATAGATTAGACGATTTTGATTTTTTTTTTTTTTTTTTCCATGATAGCTACTCCTACTAATTAGAAAATATTAGTACAATTTTATTTATGAAATTTATAAGTTTCAGAATTCTTAAAAACTCATGCTATTACTAGAACATTTTGTAGTAGTGTGTACCAAAGAAAAAAAAAAAAAAAAAAACTATCACATATCTATATCCATATATATATATATAAAGTTAAAGTGTTACAATTAAATTTCGTTTGCGCTTATTGTATCTTAGTTTGTAATTTGAGGAGGACAATAGTATAATATACTTTTTCTTTTTTTTAGAGATGATCAATAATGATTCCTCATTTCCCTTCTTAATGGAACCCCCAATTAGAGGTGCCCATCGGAACCGGAATTGGCGGTTCCGAACTATCCCGGGAACTGAAGGAACCGTCGATTCGGTTTTTGTTTTGAAACTTTGGAATTGGGAACCGTCGGTTCGGTTCCGGTTTGGAACCGAAAAAAACCATTTTTTTAAAAAAGATGTTTCATTAGTATTATACTTGTATTTGTATACTTATTTGATGTAACATTTCATTAGTGATTTAGTGTGTTACACTTTTTTATTTGGAAATATTTATATTTGTAAAGTTAAATAGCTTTATCATTTAATTTATAATTTAAATTTAATAAGCTAAAATAAAGAAGACTAGTACAAAAAATATCTCTAAATTAATAATAAACAATGTCACATGATGATGAAGAATTGAAGATGACAATTTACATAATTCATATAAAAAATGTCATATTGTTATCAAAGTGAAATTAATTGTAGATGCTTTTAAATACAAAAAATATTATGAAAAAAGGTATTAAATATAAATAAAATTTATATACCGATGTAGAATCCTACACCAATGCCTCTGAAGAAATGGATGATTTCGACGATGGTTTTGATTTTGACAATATATAGTGGTCTCTTAACATGCTTAGACGAGTTCGGTATTTGGAATCGACATGTGATATCCAAGGGTTTAGAGATTAATAAAAAAAAAAATTAAACAATCTCACTTTCTCAAGTATTTTTTTACATTTCATAATTTGAATTGTCTTACAATTAAAATTGGATCGATAAACAACGAAACATGAATCATAATCGAACGAAAAAAATAAAATAAATAAAGACGGTTCTTTTCCGGTTCGAACCGAAATCGCAATCGGAACCGAACCGGAACCATGACTTTTCCGGTTCCGGCATCTTGGAACCGGAACTGCTGGTTCGGTTCCGGTTTCGAAACCGTGGGCACCCGTACCCCCAACCTCTTACCAATTGAACTTGATTATACTTTATTGTAATAGAATGATTATTTTAGGGAGTTTTATAGTACTAAAATTGTAATAAAACTGTATATCTCTGTTTAGTATTATTTTACACTTTTTTTCTAATTAATTAGAGTCATGAAATGATTGATCACCATTATGTTTCTCTTATGAACTTCTCCTTAAATATTCATGACATAACTAAATTGTATAGATCAACAACTTTTTTCTTCTTCTTGATATGTTGATGCCTTGATAGTTTCCATCATTTTATGTGCGTAATTTAACATATAGTACTGTAATAGACTAAAAAGATGCACACACCAATATATATACTGTCACCCTTGCCCAAGGGTCTCCTTCATTCTGTGTCTTTAATAAATTAAATTTAATTTCAAGGCAGCGTCTCATGTTATGCATGGTGCGTTAGTAACCCTACTGCAGAATCAGATTAAAAATTAAAAAATCTTGAATCATAATTAGTCTTGAAATTGCGGCCAAAGCAATCACGTACATTCTTTCGGATCTATTGAAGAGCGATCGAGGACACAAATTAGAGATGAGCCAAACACATTAAATTTTACTGCAAATCATGTAGGGAGCACTAAATAACATACATGTTTTGTTTACTACTTAACAATTTTTCTTCTTCTTCTTCTTCTTCTCCTTCTTCTTCTTCTTCTTCTTGACTAGGGTTTCTTCAATAGGGATGCTTAGTACTCGAAGAAACGAACTTCAATATTCTTGGTTTCTTGGGAACAGAATCATCACTGTTGTGATTAGGGTTTATCTTTCTCGAAGCTTTTTCTTTGATCTCGTGAGTTTCTTGATTCTGATGAAGGGGGATGTCCACACCAAACAGCCTAAAAAATAAAGGTTCTCGACCCGATTTGCACGAATCACCACCGCTTTCTTTTCCCCTTCCGCGATGGGCATCAGACATGAGCGGCGTTGCCGGTTCGATGATCTGAGGCAAGCGACGATACACGCACCATTGGCGAGTCCCCAACTTCTCTTTGTACTCTTTCACAAACCTCAGACGAATTGAAACCGGTCCATAGCTGGCGCCGTCGTTGCAGGAAATATTGGAATCCATCTTCTTCTCGCTCATCGCCTCCATCTTCTTGCTTTTGGTAAACGTACGTACCTAGAGGAATTTCTGTGTATGAGTAGTTGAAGATTATTTGCTGGTACATGCACCGACATTTATAGAGGAATTGTTTGTGTTCCTTCTCCTTTTCCGATTCACCTTAGGATAACTTATCTTTCTCCAATAAGGAAAAGGAAAGGGGAAGACACCTCATTTCGTATCAATTGCATGCGGATTTTGGCGCCAGAATGTCATATTCAAACTTCATGAATTTCTTTTTTTGGTTGTTGTTGAGAAACTAGCTATAATTATGCTGAGAAAATTTTAGTTGCTCTCCCTTAGATACTCGTTTCTTTAATTATGAGCTACAAAGCTCGAGTTCAATGTTTTGCTAGAAAATATTTTTAGTTGTAGTACTTTTTAGTTCGATTATTAGTTTGCTTGTAAATAGAAAGTTTGTTTTGTTAGGGTATAATTTTTTCTATCTTGATAAAAGAAAAATCAATTTATTATTATTATTATTATTATTATTATTATTATTCTTCGACTAATTTTAATTTATGACCTCAATTTCAATTTATTTATATATATTTTTTAAAGAAATAACTAAAGTAAGGGATCTTTAACACACATTGATAAAATCTTACAGAATTAAAAAAAATAAATAAATAAACGAATGTTTTTTTTTTCTTTTGTTTTAATTGTTTTATGTTAAGATGAATTCAAGTAAATTAAGGGATTTGCCTATAGAGGCAGTAAGGGTGTCACTTTCTATTAGCATTAATACATTTTTTTAGTAGTAATTCTTAGCCCATGTTTAGTTCACTTTTTTTTTGGGTATAGAAAGGGAAACGATTAATTGATTCTATTAGTTTTTATTTGGTTGGAGTAATAGGTTATCCATTTCTCTTACTTGCGGATAATTCAATCCACCAAATTATTACCCCTCAAGAAGGAGAGGAAACAAGAAGAAAGAAAATCCCTTATAAGTGACTATTTGCCATCATTGAACCAAACACTCAATAATGGTAACTATTACTCCCTCCGTCCCACCTAAATAGTTCACATTGCTTTTGGCACAGAGCCCAATGCAAGTAGAGATAATGAATTTTAAAATAGTATTAGTTGTGAAATAGACTTTTACCATGTTAGGAAAGTAGACTATTATATGGGACAAACCAATAAGGAAATGTGGACTATTTAAGTGGGACGGATGAAGTATTATTAACATTTCCTTACTTGACTTGATTTCATTCCCTTTCCGTTACCTAACTTGAACCAAACAAGCACTTAGTAGATGCAAATCTTCCCTCATCATTCTATTACGGGAAAAGCTAAATACAAATACATAGTACTCCCTCCGTCTCCCTTCAATTGTCCAGATTGACTTATTGACTTTTTGGCACGCATTTCCACCGAGCCGGGAAACGAGTTATAAAATATAATTTTGAAGTATTGTTTCTTTTACGGGATACTATGATGAGGGAACAATACTTCAAAATTATATTTTATAACTCGTTTCCAGGCTCGGTGGAAATGCGTGTCAAAAAGTCAATAAGTCAAACTGGACAATTGAAGGGGGACAGAGGGAGTACTACATAATGTAAAATTTTAACCTGGATCTAACTTAGCTCATGCGCAAAACTGCGCAATTTCTCGGCAAAAAAACACTTATAATGTTAATAGTGGCTGTCAAATGGTTACATATTAACTATCTCAAGGTCAATATATTCTTCGTAAAATTGAGATGAAAATCGTCTTCATTTTTGTCCTCGAACATGATAAGTTAGCATCGGAAAAGTAGCAGCATTTGCTGAGAATCCCCTTTTGCTCATTTCTCCCAAAAATGAGAAGCTCATTTTTCATTAGCTAATTTCCGAAGGGTGTCTCATCAATAACTAATTCATGAATCATGATATATGCTCGATGATCATGAAACTAACCAGGGAAATTCGATGACATCTGCTTACAATAGAGGTCCTCTCTTTGAGTACGAATCTGTTCCGTCTTTGCATCCTGGCTCCAACAGCACATGAAGCTGCAGCACCAAAAGTATCATATTGTCTTTCAAAAAAGGAAATTGTATGTTCCAAGTTGCGTATTACAGAATAGAAAATTTACAATCTCATATAAGAGAAAACTTGAGTTTCTAAGATTCAAAAACAACATACAGTAATTTCTTTAGGATTTTTCTGAAGGTTTGCTGGCAAACAAGCAATTGTACAACAGCAATGACTGTGATGGAATCTGAGGAGCAAATACAGAGTAAAAATATGTAAAAATTAGTGAAGAACTACTCAATGTCCACTATACTTATGGCTCTGTCTTGATCTTAGAATGATAAGTGAAGTGAACAGACGAAAAGAATAAATTATCATTGCTTGAATTAATTCTGGGTACATGTTTTTCAGCTCATCAAATAAACATAGCCAATAACTCCATGGTAATCTTCTGTAGTTATATTCCTCATTTAATGATAAAAAGTATTGCAATGACTCATTTCTTTTTAATGTATTTCAGATCTATTTCCAATACTCAATGGATTCCTTAAGCTACACATAGCTCATAATATTTAACTGAATTTAATTTTATAAACCTATGAAGCAAAAACGTCAACAGAAATACAACATAAGAACGTTAGGGAATCCAGTTCACAAAGTATTTTTATATAACATGCAACATATACTTGAGTGTTCAACTATTGATTATTTTCCTGCATTTCCTTGCCTGTTTCTAATAATATTTAGACTCAGTTCTTTTATCAAGTTTCGACAATGTGAACTCTCTTCCTTGAGGTTTTTCATTAGGGTCCAATACCATTCTGTGTAAATCATGACAGTCAGTTGAGCATATTAAATTATATTATGCGGAGTATCTTTTAAGTGAAGAACATACAAGAAAATGAAACCAACCTCACATCCAAGAAGTGCTAAGAAGTTCTCTACTCTTGTTGTCCTCAAGGATAAGCTTTATTTTGGAGCGTAAGGATGCCAAAGAATATGGCGCTTATGAAGTGGAAGAGATCGTCAATCTGAAAAGAAAATGCAACAGAGACTGAAAGGAATTTACAATACATCCAAAATATCGAATAATGATGCCTTAATGGAATGTCTGTTTGATAAGGAAATAAAATTGAGTTTAATATAGTAACTCATGATACCATATTGTCCTAGTGTAGAAAATCACCGCAACCTCTAGCATTAGAGAACTAGTACAATGGGCCCGAAACTAAGCAAGACAATATATTCAGTTGTTTAGAAATAAAATCGTGATGCTAACTACAAAAGATGATGTGAAAATTACCTTCCTAGCCCCCCAAATCTGAATCCTCTGCTAGTATGGGAGTTTCAAGGTCAATGGATCTGCAAACAAATAATCTTTTTAATGTTACTAAAAGGCTTATGAATATGAATAAATAGATTAGTGCTGCAAGCATTGCAACTAAGAAGTAAA
Organism: Mentha longifolia; assembly: GCA_001642375.2. Classification (NCBI taxonomy): domain Eukaryota; kingdom Viridiplantae; phylum Streptophyta; class Magnoliopsida; order Lamiales; family Lamiaceae; genus Mentha; species Mentha longifolia. The sequence continues at coordinate 20,247,306 of CM038114.1, read as the reverse complement.
CCGTACAACTCTCAATTGTGAGGAGAAGCAGTCGTGCATCAAATTCTGTACCATCTACGACAGATCCTCTCATGATTAGTCAGAGGATATTACTTATCGAACTACATCCTTCTTGAATACATATAAAGTAAGTGAACACAAAAGGCATGATGATTTTTATTTATTGTGTGAAGTACTCCCGATATTGATATAATTTCTTGAGATAGTAGGTTATCGAAACAAAGCTTAAAGTCGACTATGGCTCTTTCTCTGTGTGTTCTATATAAGGATTTCAGAAGAGAGCTTCTAGACATGAATAAATCATCTGAGGGCAAGAAAACTAAAGATTGAACTTTAATTGATGAACTAGTATGATAGTATTATTACCTGGGGAAAATATAAATATTGAAATTCATTTGACTTTGAGATTAAATACGCCTGCAATAATTGGATATCACATCCCTTCTGAATATAAGAAACAATTATCAGTAGATATTAAGAGCAATGACATAGTATGCCATATCAAATACTCCAATATAAGGATAAAAATCAATCAGAAGAGACTTTGAAAAAACATGCATTCAAAAAGTAATCTGATTCAGAAATACAGCATACCATAGATGATGTGAAGCAATATTGTACTCCTGGATCTTCAACCCAAATGGCGATTCTATCCAAAAAGGTTATGTGTAGGAATAAAAAATCAGCCACTGTGCTTGAATTGATTCATGCTGATTTCCTTGGGCACATAATTCTTCATCAATTTGAGAAGCAAATCATCTTCACTCCGTCCTTGTACTTGATCTATTAGCACTGAAAAGGTAGCAGAATCTACTGCAAATCCTCTTTCACACATTTCCTCCAAGAATGGCATTGCCTTGCGAAGCTCATATTTCTTTAGCAAACCTCGAACAATAACATTATATGTCACGCTATCGGGTGCACAACCACTATTCTCCATCTTTACAAGCAAACGTTTTGCTTCCTCCACACAACCTTCTTGACAAAGTGAATCAATGATCATGGTATATATCCAAGCATTAGGTCGCAAACCTTTAGAAGGAAGTTGATTGAAAAAATCTCTTGCAACATCACGCTTTCCATTTTTGCACAATCCATTGATGAGAGCACCGTACGTGACTATATTAGGATTAATACCTTTTTCTTCAAAAAGTTTCAGTAATGCAAGAGCTTTATCAGTCTCCCCCTTCCTGCATAATCCATCCATCAATGTGCTATAAGTATGTAAGTCAGGATGTATTCGTTGAGCTTCCATATCCTTGAAAAGCTTCCACCCTTCATCAAATCTTTCTTTACTAAACAATCCATGAATCATGGTAGTACAACTACGTATATCGTGCTCCAAACCTTTACTAGGAACTTCAAGAAAAAGAAGCCAAGCTTCATCTACTCTTCCACTCTTGCAATATCCATTTATTAAGCTTCCATAACTGATAATATCAGGCTTTAGGCCCTTCTCTACTAGGGAATCAAGCATCTGAATTGCTTTACTGATTTCCCCTTTCATGCAAAACCCATCGATCAGCGCATTATAAGTGGCAACAGTAGGACATATATTTTGTTGTATCATAATTTCCAAAACATTCTCTGCCTTTTCCATCTTTCCTTCCTTGCAAAAAGCATCCATTAGTGTACTGAAAGTAACTACATCTCTCGATATCTTAGAAGCAACCATTTTATTTAACAAGTCATCAACATCCTTCAGTCTGCCTACATCGCATAACCCCTTAATCATTGAATTATACGAGAAAACATCAGGCCGAACACCCTTACCAGCCATCTTGGATAGGAGCTCGAAAGCATCATCCACCATTCCACTCTTGCATAACCCATCAAGTAATGCGTTATAAGCCTTAAGATTCGGTCTGCGCCCACTTCTTTCTAGTCTACGAAGCACGTAACGGGCAATACGAACACGCCCAGCTTTGCATAGACCATCTATCATAGTGAGAATCATAACATCATTAGGCTCACATACTTCGAAATCCACAAGTGCTTTAAATGTTTTCACGGCATCAGCCACTTTACCATCTAAAAACAGCCCTTTGATGAGAGTGCCGAATGTGGCCACATTAGGCTCGTAGCCGCTCTTGAAGAACAGTCCCATCATAGCAAAACCCAAGTCCACACGCTTCATAAGGCAATAGCAATTGATCGCAATAGTATAAGTGAACTCATTAACCGGGGCACCTATGTGACGCATTCCATCAAACACCTTAAGGGCAAAATCATACTGCTTCATCTTCGCAGTCACACTCAAAAGCTTGTTGTACACGAGGATAGAAGGCTGCGGCTGCATCGTCTTCATTTTCTGAAACAATTTAATAGCATCATCTAATTCCTTTACACAAGTAAAATCTATTCTGGGATACTTGAGTGGAAAATGATTATTTTTGCGACTCAATTTATGGAAATTCGAACAGAAATAAGTAAATAACCGAGTAAAATTGCCCGATCCGGACGAAGATTTATCCACAATTCGTCTACTGCGAATCAGATGATTTGCAGAAGCAGCTATTTTTCTGCTCATCATCTCGTCGGCGGCGAGAATTTGTTCGAAAAGTGGATTTTTAAAATGACATGTTTCCCGGGGCGTGTAGTTTGGTAAATATCCCAATATCAGATGTCAATTTCAATGTATAAATAGTTTTGATAGTAGTACAAAACACCTCTTCAAAGAAAGGGGTTTTAAGAGGGTTTTAGAAAGAGAGATTCCTTTCAAAATGATACTACTACATTTCTATATATATAAAAAAAATTAGGTAATTTAGTCCTATAAGTAAAATAAAAGAAAAGGGTTTTGAAAAGAGATACATTTAGGTAGGACTGGCAAAGTGGCGAGCCGGCCCGAGCTCGCCGGGCTTTTTGAAATTTAATGGGTAGGTCGGGCCTCAACTTTCAAAGCCCAGCCCGACCCTAATGTATGTTTTCAGTGTAAAATTGACAGATTGGGTCGGGCTTCCCCGGGTTTATTAGGCTTTTCTCCATTTTTAGGCGGGCCAACGCCAGCCTGGCCCAAATTTCTCGGCCCAAAAATGGAGCGGGCCATCGGGCCGGGCCAACTTTGCCACCCCTACCTCTAGGGATGGGAATTCGGAACGTGTTGGGTACCCGTCCCGAAATCTTCGGGTACCCGAACCGGAAAATTTAAAAATTCATTACCTAAATTCGAACCCACAAATATTTTCGGGTATCCCATTCGGATATTCAAGTACCCGAAAAAAAATTCAAAAATGTAGAAGGAAAAAAATGTATTTTTTTTCCCTATTTTAAATGATGCCAGTAATTAGCTAATGAAGATATTATGTATATAATTGCATAATTAATAAAACATCAAATGAAGAAAATGATATGAGAGTTTGAAGTGTTAACTTGCTAAGTTAATTATTTATTTAACTATTTTTTCTTAATTAATTAATTTTATTAATTAATTTCAATATAAATTCAGGTTTTTGGGATTTCGGATAATTTTTTTCGGATTCAAGTATACCCGATTCCCAAAAATTTTAAATCTCACTACCCAAATCCAAACCTAAGCCCGAATTTTTTGAGTTTTGGGTAGCCGAAAAATCCGTTCGGGATTAGGTATTTTTGTCCCTACCCGAAAACCTGAACCCGAATTTTCATCCCTAGAAACCTCTTAGGGTGTGTTCTCTCATAATGATGGAAAATATTACTCCTCATAATGTGGTCTCTCACTTGTTTTATCATATGTTTTATAAGCTAAAAAAGATGGGAAAAAATATTATCACTCCAAATGAGTGAGAAAATATTATCATGATTTGGAGTGAAAATGTGGGATAAGAGACTGTTCCAAGATTTTTTTTTCCACATGCCCGGAGAAAATTATCCATCAAAGAATATATGAGAAAAATAGAATAATAGGTAGTAAAAAAAAAAATCCCTACTTTTCTCTCAAAGAGAACAACCCCTTAAAAGAAAAGAGTTTTAAAAGGAGTAATTAGGGGGTGTTTGGGTAAATTTATTTGAAATAGCTTATAAGCACTAAGAGCTTATAAGATGTAAAAATAAGTTGGGAAGGTGTAGCTTATTTTAAGGAACTTATAAGTTCTTCTAGGTTAGTTTTGGAGCTTATAAGCTCTTTAGGAGCTTATTTTGCCAAAAATATTTTTAGAGCTTAGACTACAATTATCGGTTTCATGAGAATGGTGTTCGGACACCATTTATATTATCAAAAAAAATTAAAAATCGGAGGTGTTTGATTTTTGGAGTACATATATCATGGCAAACACAAACATGTTTGTTCAAACATTTGATGAGATTTTTTGGATGGACCGATGAGAGATGGTGACACTTTTGTCCTTCTTATTGGTCCATCGAATTTTATTTAAATTTTCAGATAAATAAATTTATCTTATATATTTTTAGTAGTTAAAAAAATTATACAGTAGCAAAATTTATGATTTTTCATTCTTTATAAATAGAGACCAAATATGATATATTTTCATACACTTTCAGATTCTATCTTTTTTTTCTTTGAACAATATTCTTTGTAGTTTTTGATATTTTCTTATGGATCCGGGAGATCATTCTTTTTACAATTCTCAAATTTTCAATCCATCTTAAGCTTATTATTCTAGTTTTGAGAATCATCCAACTTTCGATGAATTTTCAAATACCGAGTTCGATATGAATTCTCATTTTCGCATAATCCTACTAATTCTCCCATTCCCGAAAATAAACCATCTCCTCAAAATACCTCCAAAAAAACTTCAAATACTCCATAAGGTTCGACAAATCATGAAGACATAGCACAAATGTATACTTATTGTTTTGTTAGTTCGAATGTCATTGTTGGCACCAACCAAAATGATGTTATGTTATGAAAAATAGTTCATGACCTATTTAAACAAAGTCCAGGAATTGGCTATCCAAGATCCGTTCAAGCACTGAGGCAGCCTACATACAAATTAACAAAAATATAACCGAGTGGGTTGGTGCATACCAAAAGGCATACGGTCGAGCAAAAAACGGAGAGTCGAAGGAGGATATTGCGAAAGAAGCTCAAGTACACTATGGAAAAATTAAATTTACACATCTTGATGTTTTTGGAAGATTGATGAGCCACTATCCCTAGTGGGAATTGAAGTTGGATAATCGTGGTTGTACGCATTTCCTGTAGAATTTATAGATCACACAAAGCATAAATTCAATTCCATAAACATCGATACTCGATTATCAAAGATCATAGGAATACCTGGATCCATTGAGATTGAATTACTGGATGCGGAATACCTTCAATAACCAGATCGCGAGAAGAGAAACTTTGTCCGATTTTGTATATTGGGGACCATAACCAGGTTCTTTATATACTAGTTAATTAGTGATCGCCCTACTTTTTAAGAGTAGAGAGAGAGCAATGATATCGAATAGTATATTCGAGTCGAATCCACAGGGAATGCTATGGCGTAAGAGTTTCAACTAGTAATCTAGCTATTTAACTACTATCCAAGCTACAAGATGTCATGTTTTTGTGCTTTCCCAAAGATTAATGACAAATTAAAATGACAAAATCAACTAGCAAACAAGTAACAAACGATAACAATCAATAAGAGAAAATATGGTTCCAAATATAATCCGACATTCACTAGAGGCATAGGTTTTGAGATTTGCAAGGATGAACCGATTTAATCTAATTCATATGGGAGTTCCTTATAGGATATACATCAACTCTTTTCTCAAAGCAATCAATGTAAGTGGATTAACCTATGACATCTATCTCCGCTAGGTCTCAATATGCATAAATCAACTCCAAATAGCTCAACTAATTATCTAGAATCTCCTATTAGCAAGAATTACTAATATGTTGTGATTTGATGCCAAGTGTTATGAACTAAAGCCTACTAAACATTTAATCAAACACCTTGTATGCACTCAATGATGGCTAATCAATCATGCAATAAAATCAAGTCTCAAACCACAAGACATATGAATTAGAAGGCAAATCCAACTACAATACCCAAAAACCTATTAATCTAGATCATGTCTTCATATATTTGAAACCAAAAGAAGGTTAGCTAGACATAATTAAAAGAAGTGAACCATAAAAAGTAAATGAAATCATGTTTAAAAGATTGAGAATTCAACAAGAAAGAAGAAGATGGTCTTGAATTTCAAATCCACAAAATATAGCTCCAACAATCTTCAAATTACTAAAGTAGAAAGAGGGAAAATGTATTTAGGGTTCTAAGAATATTAAAGTATGAAAAAGATATCCAATTGGGGTGAATTTAGGGGTTAAATACATCAAAAACTGAGTTTGGGACGAGTTGGACCGAGTTTGGACGAACCAAACTCGGTCAATAAGTGTAGTTCTCGCCGAACCGGCGGTCTGTGGGAAGGAGAACCGGCGGTCTGGAAAACCGCCGGCCAGATCGCCGTCTATGCTGCCAAATTTGGTGGTGAACCGGCGGTTTGATGTTGGTTCCCGGCGGTTTGACAAACCGCCGGCCAACCCGCTGGTTTTCCTTCTCTTGCGCAACTTTGCCGTTTTCGCTCGTTCTCTCTCATCCGAACTCCGATTCTCTATCCGCTTTTTGCTATGGACTCCTAACAAACTTCTCTTCGACATGGAGTAATTTAATTGGCCAAATAAGTTCTTCATTATTTCTGCAAAAAGCATAAAAAGACTAAGGAAAATGAGGAAAACATAAATGAAATCAAACTAGTAAAACCCTAGCTATATAACTTCAAATTTCACATTTTTACCCCTAGGTTTCACTCTAATTAGGCTCAACATGCACACAAAATACGTGTTAATCACTCCCCCAAACTTAAGCCATTGTTCGTCCCGAATAATGGAACAAACAATTAAAACACTTAACACGTATGAGGTGTGCATAAGAGATCAACGATGCCTCAAAAATTCTACAAAAAAATATTTTCCGAATTTTCAAAACACAATCCAACAAACCCTCTATCTCATCACATGAATAGTTAAGCAAAGAATTTCCCTCAATCATTGAACATGAACCTCACGGGAAGTGTATCGCTCAACACTCAAGTGTAGAAAGGGCAACACTCGTAAAATCGATGCAATGCAACTCATTTGCCATAGGCTTGCCTCTTATCTATCATCTCCATTGCTTAGATATGTGCATAGAACTAAGATCAAAAAGGACTTTAGTAAGCTTGTAATGTCGGGACATTAGCTAAGGTAGAGAATTTTAGGTTAAGTGACTCAAATTCGCATCTAAGTACCTTCACCTTATAACTTCTCTTCTATAAGCATGAATTCCTTTATCTTCTACCTTATCCAACCCCCATTATTCATTTGAAACCTCAAGCTTTTTATCATCTTAAGATAAGAAATACTCCTTTATGCTCTTTATTCCTCACTTCTTTATTTCCTCTCTTTTTTTCTTGTAAGAACTTGTTCTCACAATTTTTCTTCTCTCTCTTTTTCAAGAACTTTGTTCTTAACTTTTTTTTTTTATTTATAATTTTTTAATTTTTTTTTATTTTAAGCATGAGTTTTCTTTCAAAACCATTCAACCCCACAACTTTTCATTTCCTAATATTTTCAACACATTTCCAATTCTTCCCAAGATTCCCTTAACCATCCTTTACCCCCTATCATCCGGTTCTTTGAATAAAAAGCTTTCTAAGGCTCAAACGGGGACACAGGTAATGTAGGATAGGTTAGTGTTTGGGATAATAGGCTATGAAAAGATGACCTAAGATCATTTCCTAATTCAATGCACAAAGATAACAATCTTGAATAAGAACCGAGGCAGGTTCTAGAAATGACGAAGCACGCATGATAACTCTCAACAAAGGACATCAACTATAATTAATGCATAGTTATGGCTCAAGTCCTCACTAGTTTGTGTTCAATATCCAACAATCAAGTTTCATTCTTCACCAACAATTCATGCAACTTGATAAAAAGGTATGCTCAATCATGCTTCTCAAACTCAAAACAAGTTCAAATTTTCATTTTTCATCATATGCATCTCCCTCTTATTCACATGAATGATTAAACACGTTATTTTCCACTTAAGCATGCATACATCCATTTCTCACAAAACTTTTCCAATTCAAAAATTTTCAAGAAAAATTCTCCATTATGAGCTCATTTCTACAATTCACAAAGCAAATAAAGAATTTCTATCTATTAAACTTATCAATTCCCAAACTCGACACCAAACAACTTAAACAAGCACAAACCATGCATTTACCCCAATTAACCACAATCATCAAGCAAAATTAAGCATACAATCAATAAACAACATCAAATAGAAGCTTGAAAAATACCAAAAGTAAAGTAATTTAAATTCTTTATCCTACCCCCTCCCCCAAAATTATTTTAGAACATAAGGTCTAAAATGAGTTTGGAGGGAAGAATAATAAAAAATTTAAATTACACTTACAACGGTCCAAAGTTAGGTTGATGATGGTTTTGAAAGCTTTTCACTCCGTTGCTTGCTTGATTAGTTAATTCTCTTCCCTCATTTGTTCCAAACACAGAAATAAAGACAAATTAAACAAAACAACTTAATCACAAACAAAGATCAAAAACCAAAAATGAACTAAACTAACTAAAAATGAAAAATAAAGAGATAGTTGTTGGGGTGCCTCCCAACGAGCGCTTAGTTTAACATCGTTGCTCGACGATACCTCATTGCCCTTTCAAGGAACTTGAAACGACTTCCAACCTCTATCAAATTCCAACCCATCATCAAGTTCTTCAAGCTCCAGGTTCATCCATTCTTGACTCATCCGGTTTGTCCACAACTCTCGACATATGGAATGTTTCCTTTTCTCCATTCATTCGAAGGGTGATAATTCCTTCGAAAACATCAATGAGGGCTCTACTTGTGGCCAAAAAGGGTCTCCCAAGGATTAAAAGGATGTCTCGATCCTCCGGTATATCAAGGACAATGAAATCTACGTGGTAAACGAGTTTCCTAACCCTTATAAGTACATCTTCCACAATGCCTCTTGGATATGAAATTGAACGATCCGCCATTTGAAGAGTAAGTGAAGTGGGCTTAAGAGTTCCAATCTTCAAATGATTGAAAATGGAAAGAGGCATCAAATTCACACGGAGCCCAAATCACACAAAATATTCCTAAAATCACAACCCCCAATCTCACAAGCGATATTAAAACCTCCCGGATCCTTTTGCTTCAACGGAAGTTTCCTTTGCAAGATAGCCTCCGTCAAATTTATAATCTCAAATTTACCAAACTCCCACTTGTTAGTGTTGGGAACCCTGTTTAGTTTAGTTTTGATGATGTTATTAGAAACCACACTTAGTTATAGGACTTAGTTATAGGATTGATAGGAACAGACTGATCTCTGTGTTTAGATCAGTCAAGCTTAACTCAGACAGGTTGCTCCATGTAAAGATCAAGGTTGGTAGTGCAACCTTGTACCTAGTTAGATCAATCTGTCAACCTGTTCCTTAGCCAACCTGCATGTTGAGGCCAACCTGCATGCTGAGGCCAACCTGCTGAGTCCAACCTGCATGCTGAGGCCAACCTGCATAAGGTCAACCTGCATGTTGAGGCCAACCTGTTGAGGCCAACCTGCTGAGGCCAACCTGCATGCTGAGACCAACCTGCATGCTGAGACCAACCTGCATGAGGCCAACCTGCATGTTGAGGCCAACCTGCTGAGGCCAACCTGCATAGGCCAACCTGCATGCTGAGGCCAACCTGCTGAACCCAAGTCAAGCTGCTGTGAGTCAAGCTGCTATTAGTTAACAGCTTCTCAAGATAAAGATTCTAATACAAAGATCAAGCTTGAAGACCACAGAAAATAAAGACAGCTTGAGGTACAACCTGCATAGGCCTAAGCTGTGCCTTGCCAGTCCGACCTAAGCTATGCCTTGCCAACCTCGATGGTTCAAGCTGTACAAAAAACCTCAACGGCTAGAAGTCCAGTCAGCAGTACGGTTCTGACACCTCTGCAACTCCAACGCCTCTAATTCAAATTGGAGTCATATAAATACTTCAAGCCATCCCAGAATCGGTAGGAGAAAAAAAAATATAGACGGGGAAGAGAGAAAAATAGAGAGAGGAAACCAGAGTTTCAAAGCCAAATCTATCCAGAAATCTTTACGCTTCAAAGCTAAACTCAACACTCGAATCCAAGCCATTTCCCAAGTGTTGAGACCTTCAAGATTTCAGATTCTGGAACCTCACAGAATACTCTCCACAAGCTTACTACATATTCGTCCAAGTAAAGAAGAATCTGTTAGTTTAGCTGCAAGGTTGTATGTAAGAATGTATGAAAGGTTGTAAGGGTCACGACCCAGAACTCGTGCTCAGCTCAAGTCTAAAGATTGACGAAGGTTGAGGCTGGTACTCAGCCAGTATAAATAAGAGAGAAGTAAGGAATTTCAGATACGATGGTATCTGACATGGATGTAAGGACGTTTCCCGAACCACGCTAAATCGACTGTCTCGATCTCTCTCTCTCTATCGTTTATTTACAGTCGACCTTACAATGTTCAACTAACCTTTATTACATTGCACTTCATTGATATAATCAACCTGCACAAAGATCTAGATCAAAGAAAGAATTTTCTAAGAGGTAGCCAACCTGTCCACCATACTTCCGTACACAGTTCGGTTTAGCAAGCTCACCAGTTTACTGACTGAGCTGGATAAACCTGAGCTGCACTGATAAGCTGAGCTGACAACTTAGTAAGATCGATTTTGTTTTTAAAGTCAAAACTGTTGGCTAATTGGTGTATCCACCCCCCCCCCCATACACCAATGAATACTTATCGGGACCTACAAGTGGTATCACAGCGGTGGTTCTTTTTACCATCGTATCTGTTTACTAAAAGTTCTTTTCAAAACTTTTGGTCGAATTGAACTGATCAAGAAAAAAAAAATTCGTAACCTTCATATCTACCTGTCATCATGGAAACTGTACTTGTTCGCAATTGCGAAGATTTTTCTATATAGGGATATGAAGATTGGAGCTTCAGGATTCGCATGTGCCTGCAAGCTCGTCACATTCACATGTGGGATATCATCGAAAATGGACCCTCTCTTATCTACAGAGAAATGGTTCAGATTGAAGGAGAATCTCCAGGCGAGGCCACATTTAAACAAGTGGTCAAGAGTCCTCGTAAGTACACTGCCGAGGAAAGATTAGAAGCCAGCCTGGACAATTATGCGAAAGCGCTCATCTTAAGCACAGTCAAAGGAGTTCACCTTGCCAAGATCAGAAATCTGCAAACTGCAAAAGAAATGTGGGATACTCTAAAGTCTCTCAGCATAGGATCTGAAGAGTCGCAAGAGAACAAGCTCTCCATGGCCTGCAACAATTTCAATGAATTCAAGATGTTACCTAGAGAGACTGTGGAGCAGATGAGAGATCGCTTCATGAAGATCACTCTCAAGATCGCTGCTATCAAAAAGGACAAATTCACTCAGGGAGAGTTGAATCTCAAGGTCATTTGTGCCCTCCCAGCTAGTTGGCATGTGTATGTTGCCCTCCATCCCAACCGACCTGACTTCAATAAGCTCACAACCGAAGAGCTTTTTGACATTTTGATGGGGAATGAGTACGAGATCATTCGTATTCATGGATCAGCTCCAGCTTGCTCTAATAAAGGAAGTAAAGCTAAAATGAAATGGTATCAAGGGGAAGAAAAAGATGCTGCATTTCGAGCTGATCTGGCCAAAGATGTTCCTCCCAACTTATCTAAAGAGTTCACTAGGAAGGACGAACTGCTGCAAGATCTCGCGATGATGACAAGAAAGCAGGAGAGGTTGGAATCTTGAATGCTCAAGTATAAGCAGTTCTATCGCGAGAACAAGCACAGAGTCAGCAAACACAACTTGACCGCTCTGATTAGCAAAGCACTGGTAAATCCCTCGAATTTCAATTCTACTAACTTTTGGGGTACTTGTTGTGGTTATGGCAGGTCAGGTCACTACAAGTCAAACAGGCCAGATCTGATCAAAGCCGACTGAAACAAGCTTATTGTCAAGCTGGAAACACCAGCTCTAGTCACCCAAGCTAGCTACTAGATCGGTGGTACCAGTGTGATTCATATGAGCAGTCTCTCTTTCGAGATTTCTTCCAAGCTGCTCATCAAGGTCAAAGTATCAGAGAATCCAAGCTGCTGAGGAGCCATCTTATCATGCAGATTGCCATCAACCTGTTCCTCAACCTCTTCAAGGGAGCTCGACCTCCCACTTAGCATCCGATCTCAACAAAATGCTAAGCCTACTTTAATACTTCCAATTTCTATTGCTGCTAGTGTTACACTCACGACAATGGGAAATCTAAATTAAAGACTTTCAATTGAGAAGCAAATTCTGGAGTATTTCTAGGGTACTTTAAGATGAGCTGCACAATTAAAGTCCTTAATAAGATGAACATGACTGTGGAGGTAACACCTGTTGTTATTTTAATAAGTCTGCATGTCTATACATGAAACTCTCAATTGATCAACAAGCAGATCACAATACAAGTGGTACAAAAGAGCAAACTGATCAAAACCAGATCACATATCAAGGGGGAACTGATGCAAGGACATCGAGCTGCCTCACCAGCTCAATCATAACAGATTAACTCCCTACTCACAGATCAGTCTATCAGCTCCATACCTCATCCCTCAAGCTCATTCTAAATTTGTGGATCCTAAGATCAAGCCTGAACTTGAATAATATGAAGAAAAGATCATCAAGGAAGATAGAACATGATCTTCCGGAGGAGCTCATTGTTGGGAACCCAAAGGATGGTGCATCGAATCGATGATCGTGGTGAACAAGATAATGGAAAGGCTGTCTCAAGATGCAGATCGAGAGCAACAGATCAGCTAAGCTTATTTCTAGAGTTGACCTGATCAGTCTGCTCAGTCAATCAAGCTGATCTTATAATCAAGCTAACCTCTCAATCAAGCTGATCTCGCAACCAAGCTAGCCTCCTAGTCAAGCTGATCAACCTTGCCACATTTTAAGGGGGAATGATCACTGACTTGCCAGCCCAGCCGATATATCCGTAAAACACCAGATCAACAATTAAGGGGGAAACAGAGAATGCAATGATCTTTCCAAGTAAGTCAAGCTCAAGGAAAAGAATTCTTCTTTTTGTCAGATCGTCCAGACCCTTATTGATAATGTCGAAAAGGGGGAAAGATGTAGAAAAAGCATGGAAAAATATAGAAAAAGGGGGAAAGATGCAGGATTGATGCACTAGTGGTATCAAGATGCAGGAAGAGCATAAAGCACATAAAGCAAGTTCGACTTGCTGAACTTTTAGTTCATTGATCTTATATTCTTATCTTTAGGAACTATTTGTAAAAAGTGTTGGTTTTGACATCATCAAAAAGGGGGAAATTGTTGGGAACCCTGTTTAGTTTAGTTTTGATGATGTTATTAGAAACCACACTTAGTTATAGGACTTAGTTATAGGATTGATAGGAATAGACTGATCTCACTCGGACAAGTTGCTCCATGTAAAGATCAAGGTTGGTAGTGCAACCTTGTACCTAGTTAGATCAATCTGTCAACCTGTTCCTTAGCCAACCTGCATGTTGAGGCCAACCTGCTTAGTCCAACCTGCATGCTGAGGCTAACCTGCTGAGGCCAACCTGCATAAGGCCAACCTGCATGTTGAGGCCAACCTGCATGAGGCCAACCTGCTGAGGCCAACCTGCATGCTGAGGCCAACTTGCATGTTGAGGCCAACCTGCATAGGCCAACCTGCATGCTGAGGCCAACCTACTGAACCCAAGTCAAGCTGCTGTGAGTCAAGCTGCTATTAGTCAACAGCTTCTCAAGATGAAGATTCTAATACAAAGATCAAACTTCAAGACCACAGAAAATAGAGATAGCTTGAGGTACAACCTGCATAGGCCTAAGCTGTGCCTTGCCAGTCCGACCTAAGCTGTGCCTTGCCAACCTCGATGGTTCAAGCTGTACAAAAAACCTCAACGGCTAGAAGTCCAGTCAGCAGTACAGTTCTGACACTTGTGCAACTCCAACGGCTCTAATTCAAATTGGAGTCATATAAATACTTCAAGCCATCCCAGAATCGGTAGGAGAAAAAAAAATATAGACGGGGAAGAGAGAAAAATAGAGAGAGGAAACCAGAGTTTCAAAGCCAAATCTATCCAGAAATCTTTACGCTTCAAAGCTAAACTCAACACTCGAATCCAAGCCATTTCCCAAGTGTTGAGACCTTCAAGATTTCAGATTCTGGAACCTCACAGAATACTCTCCACAAGCTTACTACATATTCGTCCAAGTAAAGAAGAATCTGTTAGTTTAGCTGCAAGGTTGTATGTAAGAATGTATGAAAGGTTGTAAGGGTCACGACCCAGAACTCGTGCTCGGCTCAAGTCTAAAGATTGATGAAGGTTGAGGCTGGTACTCAGCCAGTATAAATAAGAGAGAAGTAAGGAATTTCAGATACGACAGTATCTGACGTGGATGTAGGGACTGTAGGGACGTTTCCCGAACCACGCTAAATCGACTGTCTCTATCTCTATCTCTCTGTCTTTTATTTACAGTCGTCCTTACAATGTTCAACTGACCTTCATTACATTACACTTCATTGATATAATCAACCTGCACAAAGATCCAGATCAAAGAAAGAATTTTCTAAGAGGTAGCCAACCTGTCCACCTTACTTCCGCACACAGTTCGGTTTAGCAAGCTCACCAGTTTACTGACTGAGCTGGATAAACCGAGCTGCACTGATAAGCTGAGCTGACAACTCAGTAAGATCGATTTTGTTTTTAAAGTCAAAACTATTGGTTAATTGGTGTATTCCCCCCCCCCCATACACCAATGAATACTTATCGGGACCTACAGTTAGAAACGGCCTCTTTAAAAAACTTGGCATAGCTAGGCATATCCCTCAATACATCAAGTAAGGGGATGTTGATTTGTACTTTATTGAAGATGTCTAGAAACCTCTTCATCTTCACATCCACCTTTTGCTTTGTTGGACGATGAGGGAATGGAGCCTTTGAGTTCACATCATTGGTGGGAAGCGGGGCTTCCTTTGCCGCTTCATTCTTTTGCCTTTTATCTTGAGTAGCTTCATTCCTTGGTTCCTTTTCTTGAGTTGATGACTCTTCGTATGGAACTTCTTCTACAAAACATTTTTCATCTTTATCCTTGGATATGATTCCATGCTCAAGAGCTCTACCACTTCTCAATGTAATAGCATTACTTCTCTTCTTCTCATGCAAGTTCTCATCATTTGACATAGGAAGTAATGCTAACTTATCCAAGCAATTCGACTCGCCATGATTTTTAGAAGCTATAGGAGTTGAAATAGGGGTGGTACCTTGTGGCTTCTTGTAGAATTTTGCCCTCTCATTGAACTCCTCTTCTCCTATCACCTTCTTCACCTCGGCGGTGAAATAGGCACCTTTGCTCATCTTTAGCACATTCTCGTCATCCGAATCCGGAATTCCATTGTAGAGCTTCATCCTTTCATGATATTCATGAATCTCTTCTTTTGTCTTGTAGTGGATGTCTTCCAAGGGAGGCCAAAGATCCGGAATGGTCAAGAAATATATGTCGTGCACAAAGTTCACCGGAGTTGATTGCTTCTCATAGATGGTATGGTCATGAGAAGGGTCCCAAGGAGGAACACTTTGACCCCCTCACTTCTTCTTTGGATCCAACGATGGATGTGAACTTTTCTCTTTTTGAAATTCTTGTGAAGGCTTAAGGGGTACTCCATTCACCACATGGATTGCATTGTATTGTTGCTTCAATTTTTCTTGAGCTTTGCTAGAAGATTCTCCGGCCTTTTGTATAGCATTCGCTTGATTGGCTATTTGATTTACTTGACCTTCAAGCGTCATTACTTGCTTGGCAAGAGTTGTCACCGAATTAGCAATGGTTGACACCGAATTTTCCAAGACATTGATCTTTTGGCCGGTTTGAGTGATGAATGTGCTTTGTTGAGAGGCCATTTGAGTTTGTTGGTTGGTCATGTTGTTTTGTTGAGTAGCCATTTGTCCTTGATTTGCAACAAGTTGTTGAAGCATTTACTCCATAGAAGAAGGTGTCTTCCTTTGCTCTTCAACATTCCCTTGAGAAGTAGAGAATCCCGGAAGTGGATTTTGAGCATTATTCAGATTCCCATAGGATAAGTTGGGATGAGGACGATTGTTGGGATGATAGGCTAAGTTCCCTCCTTGATTTCCATACGAATGGTTTCCTTGATAGTTCCCTTGAGTGTTTCCTTAGGAACCCTTGCCTATAGTTCCCATAACTCCTTTGATTCACAAAATTTGCATCATCAATCACCTCGGATTCTAACATCTCTTGAGATTGAACAACTTTAAGTTGAGCTTGTGCTTCATCATACTTCTTCTTCATAGTGGCCAATTCCTTTGCCATGACTTCGTACTTCTCATCAACAAAAGAAGAAACTTTCCTCGAATGAGTCATTTCCATTGGCCATTGGTAGCTATTAGCTGCCATTTCTTCAAAACATCCTCATCCTAATTGCATCGTTGGAGATACTATTGAGCTTCACGGTGTCACACGTATCTAAGAATATGCTAAGGTGAGTGTTTGGGTCTTCCATAGGTGATCCTCCAAATTGCTCACTCTTTATCATTTGAATAAGCCCGGATTTCAACTCGAAGTTGTTAGCATTTATCGTTCCCCACTCACCTCCTTGAAATTGTTGAGTAGGAAGCTCGAACATTTGGTTGAGTGGAGGTTGTTGTGCCTCATTGGTTCTCCTCTCTTGATCTTCCTTCCAAGCACGAAATTCTTCCATCTCTTTCATAAGAGCTTCCATGTTTTGATGGTTGCCTTCCATAGCTTCTTCTTCAATAGAATTATGTCTTCTATGTCTTCTTTCAAAATGCAAGATCAAAGGTTGAACAAGTCTTCCTTTAGACCTTGTGTGCATAAACCTGCAAAACAAAAATCAAAAGAGAAAAAATGCTTGAATTAGCAACTTAATAACCAAATCGACTATTGAAACTCAAACTAAATATTCCCCGGCAACGGCGCCAAAAATTGATCGCCCTACTTTTTAAGAGTAGATAGATAGCAATGATATCGAATAGTATATTCGAGTCGAATCCACAGGGAATGCTATGGCGTAAGAGTTTCAACTAGTAATCTAGCTATTTAACTACTATAGCTACAAGATGTCATGTTTTTGTGCTTTCCCAAAGATTAATGACAAACTAAAATGACAAAATCAACTAGCAAACAAGTAACAAACGATAACAATCAATAAGAGAAAATACGGTTCCCAAATATAATCCGACATTCACTAGAGGCATAGGTTTTGAGATTTGCAAGGATGAACCGATTTAATCTAATTCATATGGGAGTTCCTTATAGGATATACATCAACTCTTTTCTGAAAGCAATCAATGTAACTGGATTAACCTATGACATCTATCTCCGCTAGGTCTCAATATGCATAAATCAACTCCAAATAGCTCAACTAATTATCTAGAATCTCCTATTAGCAAGAATTACTAATATGTTGTGATTTGATGCCAAGTGTTATGAACTAAAGCCTACTAAACATTTAATCAAACACCTTGTATGCACTCAATGATGGCTAATCAATCATACAATAAAATCAAGTCTCAAACCACAAGACATATGAATTAGAAGGCAAATCCAACTACAATACCCAAAAACCTATTAATCTAGATCATGTCTTCATATATTTGAAACCAAAAGAAGCTTAGCTAGACATAATTAAAAGAAGTGAACCATAAAAAGTAAATGAAATCATGCTTAAACGATTGAGAATTCAACAAGAAAGAAGAAGATGGTCTTGAATTTCAAATCCAAAAAATATAGCTCCAACAATCTTCAAATTACTAAAATATGAAAAAGATATCCAATTGGGGTGAATTTAGGGGTTAAATACATCAAAAACTGAGTTTGGGACGAGTTGGACCGAGTTTGGACGAACCAAACTCGGTCAATAAGTGTAGTTCTCGCCGAACCGGCGGTCTGTGGGAAGGAGAACCGGCGGTCTGTGGGAAGGAGAACCGGCGGCCTGGAAAACCGCCGGCCAGATCGCCGTCTATGCTGCCAAATTTGGTGGTGAACCGGCGGTTTGACAAACCGCCGGCAAACCCGCCGGTTTTCCTTCTCTTGCGCAACTTCACCGTTTTTGCTCGTTCTCTCTCGTCCGAACTCCGATTCTCTATCCGCTTTTTGCTATGGACTCCTAACGAACTCCTCTTCAACATGGAGTAATTTAATTGGCCAAATAAGTTCTTCATTATTCCTGCAAAAATCATAAAAAGACTCGAGAAAACGAGGAAAACATAAATGAAATCAAACTAATAAAACCCTAGCTATATAACTTTAAATTCTACATTTTTACCCCTAGGTTTCACTCTAATTAGGCTCAACATGCACACAAAATATGTGTTAATCAATTAGGCTACCCATAAACACCTAATTAGACTAGTATTATGTATCTACTCATAAAAGTCCATATCAATTACTTACATAGCCCATAGACTTTATACTTAATTAGATCACTTAATTAAGTCCATCAATAATAAATAGCCAATATAATTGCAATAATAATATGTTGCCCACAAAATAGATTAATAGAAAAATAATTTTTCTAACAATCTCCCACTTGGGCCACATATTATTCCCAAAATCAATTATATCAAGGAATTATTTAGTTGCGCAACTTTATGCTATTTATTTTCAGACTATGCCTTAACAATCTGGTCCATCTCATATGCTAGAAATGAAACTACCGCGACATTCACCACATAAAAAATCGTGGCTCAACCCCGATAATTACCATAACTAATATATTCAATGACATAGATCAAATATGGTGAGTAGCATGAAAATTACATGTAATGTGATCTTTATCATGTCTATTTCCAACTGGTCCAACTTTAGTCCTAATGAGATCAATCCATAAATGTAATGTAGTACATTACAAAGGATAACTTAAGCGAATTCAGAATGAAATCAAAACCATCATCCTTATTCTGCAGAAATATGAACAGTCCAAAATAGTATATCACATAGAACAAAAAACTCCCACTAAACTAAGGCAATGTCACAAACAACACCCATATGAGCAGTATGCTCCTGAAAGACCTTCGGTGTTAATGCCTTAGTTAGAGGATCCACTAGCATTTCACTTGTTCCTATATGTACTCTGTTCATTCTAAACTCTGTCTTTTACAATGAGATACTTAATGTCAATAAACTTCGACTTGTAAAACTTAATTGTTGTTGGAGTAAAGCACGACTGAATTATTGTCACAATAAATCCTCAACGGTCTCTCTATATGATCGACCACCCGCAGCCTTGTGACAAAATTTTGTAACCATAAATCATAATTAGGCGTCTCACAACATCTAATAAAATCAGAATTAGAGCAAACAATGATCTCTAAATTCTCTAATATCCGATAAGTGATCATGTCATTCATTGTTCTCTCAAATAATGCATCACACTATTGGCTGCTCTCAAATGATGCTCTCCTAAATTGCTAAATATATATATATATATATATATATATATATATATCTACCAAAAACTCCCACTATAAATGTTATGTCTGGACAAGTACAAACTTGAAAAAATATATTTACTCCCATTGAACTTGCAGTATACACAATCATCAACAACATTTACCTTAAAACCGTAAGAGGTGATGACTTGATCAAACTTGTGATACTATTGACGAGATGCCTGCTTGAGACCATAGATGGACTTCTTTAATTTGCAAATCATAGACTTTGAATCTCCAAATACAAAGTTTTCTGGTTGCACCATATTAATCGTTTCCTCAATGTCTCCATTAAGAAACACAGTCTTAACATCCATCTAGTGTAGCTCTTAATCAAAATGAGCCACAAGTGCCATTAGATCTCCTTAGTGGCACTTCTTGAGGTTGTTAAGTTTGCACTTCAAAGACAACAGTCCTAATGATATCTTCCCTCCCAAACTCAATATCCTCAAGAAATTTGGCATTTCACGTCTCAAAAATAATCTTGATGTGGGATGGTAAAATTTATATCCCTGAGAGCGTTCAGAGTAACCAACAAAAGAACAGCTAACCAGTCTTGAGTCTAGTTTTCCTTCATGCGGCCTGTAAGGTCGCGCCTCAGCTAGACAACCCCAGACATGTAAGTGCCTAATGCTAGGATTCTTGCCTATCCAAAGTCCATAAGGGTTTTGGCAACTGCTTTACTTGGTACTCTGTTCAAAATATATATTGCAGTCTTAAGAGCTTCTTCCCAAAGTGACTCTAGCAAAGACGAATGACTAATCATACTCCATTTAATGCAGACGTCAAAATCTGCTAAATCTAAGGGATCAAGAATTCCGTCAGATACAAGCCTTTATATTCTTTGTTTAGAAATGTGTCCTACGCGCTTGTGCCACAAAATGGCGGAATCTCCATGAAATTTTTGCTTTGTACCTTTTGAATAAGTTTGCAGTATAAAATTATTAGAACTTACTACATCAAACATGTAAGGATCATCAATTAAAGAGTCATCACCAATAAGATTTGAATTTTGAAAGAGACTAAGATTATTATTTCCAAAAGACTAGGAAAATCCTAGTTTGTCCAAAATGGAAATAGAAACTAAATCCCGTCTAAAAGACGGTACAATAAATGTCTCAAATAAATCCAAATAAAAAAAACAACTCTTTAAATGTAATCTAAAAGTTCCTATAACGTCCACCGCAACTTTATTGCCATCGCCCACAAAGATGAATCTTTCAGCATCAATTGGCGGTCGGCTCCACAGGCAACCCCTTCTTTGCACGCCAAGCTGCATACTTGAGGCAATCTTTCTTAAAGTGCCCCGACTTTTTGTAGAAGTGACATTTATCATTGTCATGATCCTTCTTTTGCATCTTCTGTTCAGAAGCTACTACCGCAGTATCCTTAGTTCCCTTTCTTTTCTTACTGTAAGATGAAGATGCCAGATGAGCACTTTCAGTCTTATCTCTCTGCAATCTCTCTTCCTCTTGCACACAGTGAGATATAAGCTCATTAAGGGACCATTTGTCCATTTGAGTGTTATAACTCACTTTGAATTGCCCAAAGTGTGGAGGAAGTGAGATCAAAACCAAGTGCACGAGCAAGTCATCATACAACTCTAACTTTAGTGCCTTGAGTTTTGATGCAAGATTAGACATCTTTGTAATGTACTCCCAAATGTTTCCATTTCCATTATACCGCATAGCGACGAGTTTAGCCAAAAGATTGCTCGCCTATGATTTTTCATTCTTAGAAAAGTACTGCTCGACAGCAGTAAGAAACAATTTTGCATTTTCACTTTCAGTAATAGAGCCCCAAAATGCCTCCGGAATGGAGAGTTTCATGATCATCAAGCACATTCGATTTGACCGTTCCCACTTCTCAATTTTGGCCTCATTTGGATGTTCATCTGTAGTAGTGGGTTTTTCAGATCGAAGAGCTAGATCTAAATCCATACAACCGAGAACAATTTCTACAGTTTCTTTCCAGGCCTTAAAGTTCATCCCAGACAACATAGGGATATTACTAACTTGAGTAGAGAGATTTGTAGCTGAAGCAAGAGAAACTTAAATAGAGAAAAATTACTAACATACTCAAATACATGTCACAAAACATAATTGACATGAATAAATAAACAAATTGGGGACCCATCTCTAGATTTCCAGTACAACGTTAATCTCTATCTATGGACTGACTAATATTCACATAAATTCCATATAATTATCACGCACTTATCATCACATGTGTGTTATTATTTGGCCAAACTGTGTCTTCCTATGGGCTGAGCACAGAACGCATAAATAATACCACACGCCATCTATATAAATTCAATAAATCGATCTCCACATACAGAGGTTACTATGGCAACATGAAGTTTTGATCAAATAAATTGAAAATTATTAGACCAATTAAGCTAAATTCGAATAAGCTCAATTGTACGATATAAGAAATATATCTCCCCAATTCAACATATATATTTATATATAAACAATTGCTACCGAAAATATGCATAATAACCAAAAATATGCAAACAAATTAGCAATTAACTAAAGTTTATATATTGATATATATCACGAAGATTTGTAACATAAGATTACCATATATATTACATAAGTAATATGCCATCAATATATCATCGCAAACAAAAAAAATTAAAATATCGTCAAACGATTAACCCACAAGGATATGTATCTAGCTACTATCAACTCGTAATACACCAATCAACAATAGTAGATATCAGCAATCTTAATAATGCTCAATACGTTAATATACATTATGCGATGAAAATAAACCTAATCATGCGCCAAAATTTCAATCTCAATATCAAATTTAAGTTAATCGAAATTTGCTACATAATTACCACAGTATTCATATTATGATTGCAAATTCTAGATTCATGTATCAATTAACGAAAACTTTATGCATACGCCTATTTGAAAAACTCTATGATGCATGAAGTAGTCAATATACCATCAATTAATTAAAATCAATTGCACGCATGCCGAGAATAAAACTTATGGCAAACAATTAAGACAAAAACTTGGGTGAGGTCGGCCACATAGTGTGGTCGGGTCAAAGTGTCAATTTTTATATAGAAAAATGTTAATCTATATGAATAAAAGTGTCAATCTTTAACATAATTATTTTACGAATAAAATGCCAATTTTTAAAAGTGTCAATCTTTATACAAAAAAGTATTAATCTACACGAATAAAAGTGTCAGTATTTTAGCCGTCCGCACAGTGCCTCTGGCTGACTCAAGTATGTCCCAACAATTAAAACAATCAACTTAAGCCTGATGACATATATTGAAGCAAGAACCATAATAATTATATTCCGATTCAGCGTTCTCGACCGATATTGTTATGACGAAACAATAAAAAAATATATTACGACATAAACAAATCGGAAAACAAGATTACCAAATAAATATCATATAATTCCACAAATCCCAACAATCGAGCAGTCGATAACTGCTCTGATACCACTTGTTAGAATTTTTAGATCATACAAAGCATAAATTCAATTCCATAAACATCAATCCTCGATTATCAAATATCATAGGAATACTTGGATCCATTGAGATTGAATTACTGGATGCGGAATATCTTCAATAACAATCTTGAATCACGAACACAAACCACGAACACGAACGGATTTGGTATTATGGTCTTCCTCAACTAAATCACCGTATGGGCCTTACGTTTTCTTCCAGATGGGGAGAAGAGAAACTTTGTTCGATTTTGTATATTGGGGACCATAACCAGGGTTCTTTATATACTACTACCTCCATCCCATTACATTAGTCACATTCACTATTTGGCATAGTATCCCGTAAAAAAAATGATACTACAAAATTATATTTTAAAACCCCTACTAGGTTTCGGTGGAAACACGTGCAAAAAGTAAATGTGACTAATGTAATGGGATGGAAGTAGTAGTTAATTAGGCTACCCATAAACACCTAATTAGACTAGTATTAGTATTAGGAAAATAACTATAGCTATGATATGTGGAACAGCCGAAGGCTCTGTGATATGTGGAAGAAAACCTAATTTTTTGTAACTTGGTACTGCTTGTACCTTTCCCATTTTTTAATTAATTCTTATTCTCCGACCAAAAAAAAAATACTTACATAGCCCACGGACTTTATACTTAATTAGATCACTTAATTAAGTCCATCAATAATAAATAGTCAATATAATTGCAATAATAATATGTTGCTCACAAAATAGATTAATAGAAAAATAATTTTTCTAGCATTTCCAACCAAATGATGATAGTATTGAAAAAGGCCACGACGGGTCAAAAAGATCTCGGACATCAGAGGATCTTGTCATGTTATCTTCTTAAAACCTGAAGAACCAAGTGTGTTGTATTGTCTTGTCATGTTATCTTTATCTTTTTTCACTTAAGTGTGTTTTCTTGTCATGTTGTAGTGTAAGAATCAATTGGTCTTCTTCTTCTCACACTTTCAGTTCATCTTCATATCTAATTTTTTATGTTTTATCTTCAATTTATTTTTATTATAATTAATTATATTTAAAGATAATTAAATAAAATATAATAATATATTTTTTGAGTGTTTTTGATAAACTATAAAAAATAGGAATGTTTGAGTTGGTGTAAATAGAAAAGAGATAAAAAATAATTAAATATTAAAAAGTAAATTTTTTGGGTATTTGGGGTGATAATAGTAATCTTAGCCAAGCACCCTCTATATAAAATAAACTAAACTTATTATTTTGTTGTTTAATGGATGACTTGGCTTTTCTATCAAAAGCGTGACTAATCCATCGAAATTCAGTTTGTTAATTGAGATTTTTCCACTTTCTCTCTCTCTCTGCAATAGATGGAAACAGAGAGAAAGCTCAGTGGAGCTCACATCTTAGTAGTTCCCTACCCGAGCCAAGGCCATGTGAACCCTATGCTCCAATTCAGCAAGCGCTTGCTCTCCAAAGGCGCCAAGCCCACCCTCGTCCTCACCAATTTCATCTCCAAATCCTTCAATCTCCACTCCACCTCCATCGCCGTCGCCACAATCTCCGATGGCTTCGACGACGGCGGTTTCCGTCAAGCCAAGGATGTCGACGATTACCTCGCGCAGATGCAGATCGCCGGATCTCGAACCCTAACAGATCTGGTCAAATCCTACGAGAAATCGAACGATCGCGTCGATTGCATCGTCTACGACGCGTTTCTCACTTGGGCATTGGACGTCGCCCATGGATGCGGGATTAAAGGAGCTGCGTTTTTCACCCACGCTTGCGCGGTGAATTACGTGTACTACTACGCCGCCTGCGGGGCGCTGAAGCTCCCGGTGGAGGCGCCGGTTAAGCTGCCGGGGCTGCCGCCGCTTGACTTGCCGGATTTCCCGTCGTTCATATATGAGCACGGATCGTACCCGGCTTACTTCAAGATGGTGCTGAACGAGTTCTCGAATTTGGATAGGGCAGATTTTGTGCTTGTTAATACTTTCTACAAATTGGAAGAGGAGGTAATTAAGCTATCTCATCCTGTTTTTCCTCCCTTTTGCTTTTTTTTTTATGGCACTGTTTATTATTGTAAATTTATATCGTTTTTTTTTGTATGTATATATATTTTTTTTTTCTTTTTCGGAAAAGAATCTGATGTACTCCCCGTCTCATTATTAGTGTGCATTCTAAATATGAAAGATTCCCTAAACAATAAGATATATTTACTCTCATTTTATTTTTATTTTTTTCACTTTCTATTTACTTTTTTCACTTTCTCCCTACTTTATCTTACTTTTTCCATTTTACATCAATTTCGTCTTAAACTGCGTGTTGTTTCTTTCAACACACTAATATGGGGGACGGAGGGAGTATTAATCTAGTTCTCAAATAAAAAATTTAGGGGTAAAATAAATGTGGCCCATCACTTCTCCTATGGAAAAATTCAATTTGAATTCTATAATTCCATGGTCATGGGCCACAACATTTGTCCTTTTTTTTTCTTTAACCTAATAATAATTCCTGAAGGAGGAGCCGTAGAACAAAATAACAATCTAAATCAATTGCTCTTTTTGGCTAATGTTCTGTTTTCTAAATTTATACCCGCTTCCTGTCCCATAGATAATGTTATACTTTCTCTATTGGACTGCCCTATTTCCATTTTTTGAAAATTTTATTTCATCAAAAAGCCTTTTAACTTTTTACATTTTAAACTTTCGTTGTCTGTGATATGGAGAGAGTAATAGAGTATGATTCTCACACTACTTAAAAAATGTTTCATATATCCAATGCCATTTGCATATCTTTACGATTACAAGAGTCCCAATTTCCTCCTCTTGCTCGTTTCGAAATTTTATTTTTCATGTGAATGTTTGGTGAAATGCATGCATGAGTTGAGATCCATAAAATAGTTGAATATGAAATTCTTCTACTTATGTAGATACTATAAGCTTGACGTTTGGTAAAATAATAAAACAACGGTGTTGGAATGCTTTCTTGGTTGAAGATGCCATGTTTCATACAAGCTCTAATAGACTATTTACTACTCCCTCCATTTCGCTTAACTTGGCTCAAAACTTTTTGGCTTGTGCTGGCACGGTTTTCCACGTTTCTTGATGATGAGTTTTAAAATGGATTTTTGAAGAATTATTTTTTTTACGGGATACTACGACTGTCGTAGTATCCCGTAAAAAAAATAATTCTTCAAAAATCCATTTTAAAACCCATCATCAAGAAGCGTGGAAAAGCGTGTCAGAAAAGCCACTATTCAAATGAGCCAAGTTAAGCGAAATGGAGAGAGTATAACGATTGTTACGTGTGAAGAGAAAAGAAAAACCTACCATATTTTGTTTCGTGTGGATTTCTATAAACAAAGTTTGGTAGATTTCTCAATTCCATCAGCGCGTGACAATCATCCATCATTCGTAGATTTGATAGGAAATGTTTACAATTATGCAATAGATGGTCCATGGTCCAGCTTATTGGTTTTTACATCATCATTAGTTGTGCTCTGAATTTACTATTGCAAGGTGGTTTTCACATGTGATTATGCAACATTTTTGTGTATATATAGCATGCATGAATCAATACAATGAAATTGTGGGTAAGATCCCATGTCGTATAGAAACTCCAAATTTCTTACATATGGATTAATCTATTTTATCTCAAACTAGGTAATTGATTCAATGTCAAAAGTATTTCCAGTTCTCACAATAGGCCCTACAGTCCCATCTTTTTATCTAGACAACCGAGTTCCAAACGACAAGAACTATGATATCAACCTTTTCCAATCCGATCCATCAACAACGATCATCAATTGGCTAGGCAAGAAACCTCAAGGATCAGTTGTGTACATTGCATTTGGTAGCATGGCCACTCTTCCCAAAGCCCAAATGGAAGAGATAGCGTGGTCCCTACAAAACACGGGTTTTGACTTTTTGTGGGTCGTCAGGACTTCAGACAGAGAAGAACAGATTCCGACAGATCTTTTCTGTGAAACAACTGATAAGGCCATGTTTGTGAATTGGAGCCCTCAGTTGGAAGTGCTTTCGAACAAAGCGGTTGGATGCTTCATCTCGCACGGTGGGTGGAATTCGACGACAGAGGCCTTGAGTTTTGGGGTGCCGATGGTGGTTATGCCACAGTGGACGGATCAAACGACGGATGCTAAATTCGTGCAAGATATTTGGCGCGTAGGAATTAGGGTCAAGGTTGGCGCGGATGGTATCGTTGGAAGAGAGGAAATCGAGGGTTGTTTAAGGGAAGTGATGGAGGGGGAGAAAGGGAAAGATATGCAGAGGAATGCTAGTAAATGGAGTGATTTGGCTAAGGAGGCAGTGAGTGAGGGTGGCACTTCTGATATTAATATTGATACATTTGTATCTAAGTTGATAAAAAGTTCTTAAGCCTTTTCATAGATTGATTGATTGAGTTGGGAAGTGATTATGTGTATGTAGAGTTTACAGTCTGTTAGCTTAGCCTCTTTCTTTAAATACTTTTTTTCTCATCAATTAATTTCTATGATTTACTTCTTTCAGCCATAAACTAATTGCTTCTCCAACGCGTCTATTTAGAACAACTAACTATGAAAAGTGCATGTCCACTTGTTGGTCTTCTTCCTGAAAGATAGAGTGACTAGAGTCAAGAATCTAGTCCAGAAGTATTGAGAAATACTATAATATAAAGGGCAATTTACGATTTAATCGCTAAACGATTTAACTTTTTATAATTGTGTTTCAATTTGTACAAAATAATAATTAAATGTTCAAACTATTAACATTTTTACAAATGATTATGGACCTTAATTTTCGGCAACGAAAAACACCTGTGGAAGCCAAAAATTGAATTGGATATTGAAAAAATAAAAAATGATAAGTTATTTATCCATGTCTCAGTTTTTGGCTTGCTTACAAGTATTTTTCATCGCCGAAAATTAAGGTCTAGAATACAATTGTGAAAAAATTGATAATTTGAACATTTAATTACTATTTCGTATAGATTGGAACATAAATATAAAAAATTGAATAATTTGGTAGTTAAATCGTAAATTATTTAAATATAAATAGTTTGATTACACACCACGTACACCTCCATTTTTTTTCTTTCAAATTATTTGAAATCTCAATCATAGGCAACTATAGGAAAACGTATTTTTAAGACTGATAAAATATCCAGAGCAAAAACAAAAAAGACTGATAAAATACCATATTAAAATTAATATTCTCCCTATTTTCTCTCATTTGGCCACATTTCCTTTTTTGGATGTTTACTCTCATTTGACCACTTTCCAAAAATAACATAAAATAACTGTTACTATACATTCATTAAAGAGTAGGGGCAACAATAATACACATAAAATTATATTTTTTTTAAGGGACACACTTGGGTCAGCCAGAGGCACCGTGCGAATGGCTAAAACACTGACACTTTTATTCGTGTAGATTAACACTTTCCTGTATAAAGATTGACACTTTTAAAAATTGGCATTTTATTCGTAAAATAATTATGTTAAAGATTGTCACTTTTATTCGTATAGATTAACATTTTTCTGTATAAAAATTGATACTTTGACCCGGCCACACTATGTGGCCGACCTCATCCAAATTTTTATCTTTTTTAAACCCGTACCCAAAAAAAGGGGTCAATTTAGAGTAAACGGAGGGAGTAGTTCCTTGCAGAGTCTCCCAATTGATCCCATCGAAATTATTTAATTGAGTGATGTAGGGATACTCATAGATTTTGTCGGGTTTGCGGTGTTGTTATCGTCTTACCTCGTGACTCATAGAGTTCGCATACTATAAAATATAATAAGATCATATCTCGACTTTTCTTTCAATAATTATATTTCTATATTCAATATCTCTATGGAAAAAGGTATAAAAACTTAATTAAATATTCAGTTTAATTGAAAGATTTTTCTAAACCCAAGCATTAGGTTTAAATTTTTTTAATTTATTTTATCTATTTAACCTAGAAAATAATTAAATTTAATTCATCTCTTACTTTACAAAATGAAAAAAAAAAAAAAAAAAGAGAGAGAGAGAGAATAACTTTAACGGGATAGTTAAAAATTAAAAAAAAAATCAATTTTTGTATTTGAGAAAATGACAAGATAAGATTATCAACTTAAGAAATCATATAAAAAAAATGGAGGGAGTATTATGTATGCATATAATAGTACTCTATATAGTGATCCACATGTTGAAGTGCCTAGTCAACGATATGACAATGCAAATAAACGGCCGTAAATGTTTAGACAATTGTTTATTGCTAGCGCAATAACTATACTCTATATTTTACTATATAATACTAATATAATAATTAATAAGATGGTTGACCTATATAGAGTTGCAGTTAGCAAACCCACTCCTCGGAACCAAAAGTTTTTTAAAAGTACAGGATAAATTTCATTTAAATTCACAAAAAAAAAAAAAAATCTACAAATTCTTATTTATTATAGGGTAATTTACAATTTAATTACCAATTTTGTCGATTGATTCTAATTTATACGAAATAGCAGCTAGATCAAACATATTAATATTTTTATAATTGCGTTATAAAATTTAATTTTCGACGATAAAAATCACTCATGTGAAAATCATTTTTGAGTTTTATTAGAAAAAAAAAAATTAACGATCAATATAACGTCATTTTATCTCTTTTGTCTATTATTTATTCAATTTTGGCATTACATCAAATTCGATTTGGCCAAGACTTGATGTTTGCAAAAATTTGTATAAAGTTAATAATTTACGTTATCAGAAAATAATTATAGGTCATAGTTTATGAAAACAGAGGAAAAAGTTTATAGAAAGTGTATGAATTTATATAAAATAAACACAAAAGAAAACACTTTAGACTGAATCTAACAAATTGGGACCAAAATTACAATATTTTTATCGTAACCTATATAGTAAGAAGGTTGACTTTATCGGATGAGATCCTTTGTTCTTTTGTATATGTGAATTAACAGTATATCAAAATTAATTTTTTTTTTATATATATTTTTCTTCTTAATTTCGATGATTAAGTTTAATATTATACTCCCTCCGTCCCATTTCATTAGTTCTAATTTTTTTTTGTCTCATTTATTAGTCCCGTTACTATAAAATAAAATGAATTAGTGTAAAGTTAGATTGAATCGTAATATAGAAAAAATTGATGAAAAAATAATTAAAAAAATTAATTTTAATATACAATTAGTATACTGTAATAAAAATAGAGGATCCCATGCGTGTGTGTATAACATACCAACTCTCTTGGACCAAAAGTTTTAAACAATACATTATTTTCGACTCAATCAAACCGCAAAAAAAAAAAGAAAAAAAAACAGAGATTTCTCCGTCTCCCCTCTCTCTCATATAATTGGATAGAATTCTCGTTTCTCACTGAAAATAAGACAAAAAAGAAAATAAAAATGGAGAAGGAGAGAAATTCCCAGAAACCACACATCTTAGCCGTTCCATACCCAAGCCAAGGCCATGTCAACCCTATGCACCAATTCTGCAAGCGCCTTTCCTTCAAAGGCGCTCACACCACTTTCGCGGTGACCAAATTCATCCTCAAGTCCTTCAACCCCAATTCCGGCTCCGTCGCCATCGAGGCCATCTCAGACGGCTTCGATGACGGCGGGTTCGGACAAGCGGGGGACGTGTCAGACTATCTGACACAGATGGAAAAGGCGGGCTCGAAAACCCTAGAAGATTTGGTGCAATCATACAAAAAGTCAAATCACCCCATCGATTGCATAGTCTATGATGCCTTTTTGCCTTGGGCTTTGGAAGTGGCTAAAAGGAATGGTATTAAGGGAGTTGCTTTCTTCACTCAAGCTTGTGCTGTTAATTATGTTTACTATTATGCCCACCGCGGCCTCATGGAGCTGCCGGTGGCCGCCGCCTCGACCCCGGTGGAGCTGCCGGGGCTGCCGCCGCTGGACCTGCCGGACTTCCCTTCCTTCATATATAAGCATGGGACTTATCCGGCTTACTTCGAGCTGGTGTTGAATCAGTTCTCGAATTTGGACAAGGCCGATTTTGTGGTGGTCAATACTTTCTACAAGTTGGAAGAGGAGGTCAGTATATAAATATTTTTTATATTTGTTTTTTTTTATTATTATTGAATTTAGTTTAGCATTAATTTTATCATTATTTATACTATATGGTAGGATTTTTTTGAGTCTTGCGTGCGTCATTAATTGGAGAAATTCTACAAAATAAGGCGACTATGAACTACTGTATCTATCGTCGGTCGAAAAGGTTAACATAAGAATTTAAGCAATATCATTTTTTAAGCATTTCTTTTTCTTTTGTATTGTCGATTTCTCATTAAAAAATTAAAATCAAATCATTTTTGGAGTTACTTGGTTGACGTAAATACCTTTTCTTCATTTAATTTCGAAATTATCGTAGTGTAATACGGAGTAGTAATGAAAAATTTCCGATTTTTTTTTTAATGTTTTGTTCGGATATTTGCCATCCATTTTTTTATATTTATTTTATAAATTTTGGTTTTGCACAATCTTTGTTAAAAATTATTTGTAAATTTGCTACCGTTCAATTTGAGCTGAGTTGACAAAATTGAAATTGATTTGACTATCTAAACGCCCATCTCAATTTGGACTCCATCATTTTGATTCATATGTATAATTAAAAAGAAAAATCTAAATATGAATCTTTCTTGCAATTCTCTTTTGGTAAATAATTAACTACACCCCATTACTTTTTTATTTTTATTTTTTATTACTCATAAATCAAAAAATGAAGGCGTCAAACTAAAACGATGCCGTTTCCATCATTTTGATTGTGAAATCAAATTTTAATTTTGACAAAAAAGGTGTGCTCACTCCTAACAATTGATTTGCCCACTTATACTACTCCCTCGGGTCCCGTCAAAATGGGTTGATTTCTTAAATATATCTGAGATATAAAATATAAAAACAAAGCTATTTCGGCCGGATATATCAAATCAATGTCTATCTGTTCTTTGTAATTAGATTGTGGATTCAATGACAAAAGTGTGCCCACTTCTTACAATTGGGCCCACACTCCCATCTTCCTATTTGGACGGCCGAATTGAAAATGACAATAAATATGATATCAACCTCTTCCACTCGGAACCTTCCACAACAATTATCAATTGGTTAGACAATAAGCCACCACACTCAATTGTGTACATAGCATTTGGTAGCATGGACAATCTCCCTAAATCACAAATGGAAGAGATAGCGTGGGGCCTACACAACACCGGTTTCGACTTCTTATGGGTCGTCAGGAATTCCGACAAGGAAGACAAGATCCCGACGGATTTCGTCCGCATGTCGCGCGACAAGGACAAGGGCATGTTCGTGCATTGGAGCCCTCAGCTAGAGGTGCTTTCGAACGAAGCAGTCGGATGCTTCTTCTCACACGGTGGGTGGAATTCGACTACTGAGGCTTTGAGTTTGGGGGTGCCGATGGTGGTGATGCCGCAATGGACTGATCAAACGACGGACGCTAAGCTCGTGCAAGACATTTGGCATGTAGGGGTTAGGGTTAGGGTTGGCGCGGATGGTCTCGCTGTCGTTGGAAGAGAGGAAATCGAGGGTTGTATAAGAGAAGTGATGGAGGGAGAGAAAGGGAAAGAGATGAAGAGGAATGCTAGGAAATGGAAAGATTTGGCTAAGGAGGCTGTGAGTGAGGGTGGAACTTCTGATGTGGATATTATTGCCTTAGTATCTAAGTTGACAACTAATTAGTTGGTACAACGAGTAAAAGAATGACTATTGTTCTTGGCTATCGTTACTATTTATTTATAATTAGTAGTGTGTTAATCGTAAAAACAAAAGACTATATGTGTATTGCATTGTGTTTTATGTTGTAAGTAATCTTATTATACTTATTTGATTGAATTACTTAATTGGAATCAGAATTCTATATAGGAGATGTGATTTGTTGTGGGAGCTACAAAGATATGAGACTATGATTCAAATTATATTTTTCAATAGAGGAATCATTATCGAAGAATTAATTGAGGCCCAAGAGATGTATACTTTTGAAGCCCAAGACATTGAACATGGACTTTGGAAAAGAGAACCCAATATCGATTCATACTAGAACGTTAACATAACTAACAATAGGTAACCCATTCCAGTATTTTTTTTTATTTATTTCGAACCCATTTCAAATCTCCCATTGTTAATCCGATTAAAAGTTCAACTTTACTATTTGTTGTACTTCCTCTAATAATTTCAAACTTGTTGAGTAATAGTACCAAATAATTATTCGATAAAATTCAAATTTTGCAAACATAATTCTGTTTTATTTGTTCCCAAATTAAGTACCGTATCTATTACACTGTACATGTCTTTACTTACAAAATGAATAAAATAATTTAAGAAATGCTATATTTCCTTGATCTAATTCTATTATAAAGCGAATCGCACATGATTTAAAATTCAAAATAAATTTGTTCAAAATAAATAAATAATAAATACAAAATAAATATAATTATTGAGAAATTATATTCCTAATTGACCTATTTTTATGTCACAATGAGCAACGTGCATGTGTCCGAATGTTCAAACCTAATACAACTATTTCAGAAATTATAATCTTATTAACCTATTTTTTTAATTACAATAACTCAAATACCGAGTAGTTCGAGTCTTTGAGATAAAAAAATAAAAAAATAAAAAAATAATAAAAATAAAAATAAAAATAAAAAATAAAAAAAGAAAAGAAAAAAAGAAGGTGCAACTCACATTGATCTATTGTTTTTTGATAAAATTCATCAATCATATCTTGTTTCAATAAACTGTGGCAGTACTATGTTTTTTAAATAAATAACTATAATATTTTTCTTATATTTTTACTCCAAAATTACGATATAAAGTAACGTCGCGTCCAATTTCAACGATTATATTACTTGCAGGATCTAATGCTATTATTATGTAATACCCAATAATTATTTAGTTTAATTAATAGAGGTTAGAGATAATAATACTAATCTATAATAGTTTATAATAAAAAGAAATATTGAGATAAGGAAGAAGAAGACAGAGATTAAAATGAGAATCACTGAGAAATTTAATGATTATTGATAAATTAGTTCCCGTTTCATTTTCTACAATATGTTGAAGAAATATACTATATTTAATTATCTGAAGTTAGTGGATTTTTTTTGTAAATCCTTGAAGACATAAGTTATTACGAACTTTGAATCGTATTTATTCTCCGTTTAAATTTTGATTGCTGAAATATATAATATTAGTCCTTGTAATTTTAGGACTTCAGGTTTGTGCTAGGGGATTATTATTTATCTTGGAGACTAAGGCTGTGTTTGATAGGAAGTTAGGATTTGGTAAGATTAATAAACATGAGACTATTTGTATGAATAAAAAGTAAGATAAGTTATCTATTTAAGTACTTGGTAGGTGAGATTAAAAAGTAAGATAAATTAAATAGATGTTTGGTATAATGGACAAAACTCAAGATTAAATTGGTAATTTAAAAAAATAACCTTATATTTTTTATTTATATATAATTATCTTCTAAAAAACCTAACACATCCCTATTTTTTGTTATATCTATTTTTTTTTGTATTTTGTAAATTAAATTAATTATTTATTTACATATCTATTTTTTTTATTTTGTAATTTTTTTCTATAAATTATAATGTAATTTAATTTTTTTATATATTATTAAATATTATTTATATAAATATATTTTTTTGTAATTTACGTAGCATTATTTTCTATAATCTATTATTTATATATATAGAAGGGCAAAGTGGAATTTATATCTATAATTAACTGTTATTTACATATATTATTAAATATAATATTTATGTATATAAGGGGAAAATAGAAATTTTGTTGTCTAATCTTGATTATTGTTGAAACATCATAAGTTATCCGACCATTTTGGTCAGATCAATTATCCGAGTGAAATAGGAAAAGAAGCCCGGCTTTGATATAATAACAGACTCCCAAGTTTATACGTCTTGGATACCAAACACCCATTTAACCCTGATTATTAAGCTAATCTTACTTTTAACATATTAACCAAACACACTCTAAAGATAAAAGGGTTTGGGATTTTTTCTAGAGATGGTGATAAATTAATAGATAAAGATGATTAAATAAAATTTTAAAAAAAACGTAAAGAAAGAGAAAAAAAAAGGAAACGAAATAAAAGTTCTTTCCTTATCACACACTCCCTCTCCCGTCATTCTCTCCTTTCTATTTCTTTCTTCTTTCTTCTGTTTACTTACAGCGACGCACACACACATACATCCACTTCGCACTTAGAAGCTTTCATAAACCATGAAAAAGGGTAGACAAGAAGAACTAAGATCAAGCTAGTAATTAAGGTAAGCTCCTTTGATTAACTCTTAAGTATGAAGAATTGAAGTAGCGAACCCACTTATGAAAGAGTTACACCCGGTACACAAATTATATTGGTCGTTTTTACTCTTTTTAATTTATATGTAAATTCAATCTTATTGGAATTTATATTAATAAAGGCATTTCTTTATCTATTAAGTTTGTTATTTATTTAACATATGCACTTTTAGATAAAGTCCTTAGACCATTTTAAGTTTTAAGATATGATCACGCATATGATGGTGATTATGAAATATATCTTCAAAATTTTAGTCTTAAATTAGTTCCGAGTGAAATGACTATTCAAGATAGGACATTGAATTGTCGAATATCACTCGCACGTATGATATATACTCATAAGATGAGAATATTGCGTTTCATCAATATTAGCGTAGTTGACGCAAGTATATATGTGTGGGTGCTTGTTAGAGAACAAGCTCACTGAACTAACCCGCTAGAAATTCTTATATGGAATTTATATTATCGAAATAAGAATTTCTAAATTGCGATAGTGCACGATTAGTCCTCGGACTTGAGACACCACAGTAATCTTGTGTGAGTTATATTTCATATTTGATATATTTTCTGATTGCTTGACAATCATAAAGGATTATTTTGGATGAGATTTGATCAAACATGGAGATTAATGAGTAGTCAATAAAGAATATATTACTCGATTTTATCGAGAGAATTTCCCACAGTTTTCATTATTCATAACTCGAAGACTTTGGCCAGGGCATGATGAATATTGATTCATAATGAGTTGTTGAATTAAATGAAAATGTAAATATTGGATTATTTTAGTTTTCGATTTAATTCCATACTCAAGATTCAATTGGGAAATTAGATAATAGAAGGACCGTACGTGTATGACGATTCGTAATTAATTTTGGTTTACTCGCTATTTCACCTAGTACTAGATAATCATGCTACTTGCTAGATGTTCCCATGATTTGTAGGTTCTTGAAATTAAAGAAATAATTTCAAGTTAGATTAATTTATTGGATAAACTAATTGAATAAATGTTATTCAATTAAGTTGTAATATGTTACAAGCCTACTACTAGTATTAGTTGTGAACCTAAGAGGGTCACACACAATAAGTTAGAACGTATCAATTGAATCGATTCAATAGTTGAATCTAATTAAATAATAGTGATTATTTAATTGAGACTTGATTTAATTTAATTAGTTAAATTAGATATTCAATTAAATTTATTTAATTTTTAATTGAATCTAATTTATTTAGCAAGTCTAATTCTAAAATTGAATTAATGAGATTAATTTAATTTATAGTAAAATCATATATATAACCGGAAGAAGATCAATGAGACAAATTTTTATTTGTGGGCTTTGTCACAGTCAAAAGGGATTTTATTTCCCTAATAATGAAGATTAATATGATTAAAAGTGAAGAACGGTCTTTCTCTTTTAATGAGAACCGTCTCTTCTTCTTCCAGCCTTTAGCCTTCTTCTTCTCGGTTCTTCTATCTGGTTTTACTATAAGAATTGGTGTGGAGATAGCTAGCGATATCTTACACACTAGATTCGTTCTTCTTGGTGTGGACTTGATAGAGGGGAGACGATTGGATCCCTACGAGTTCGAACAATCGATTGCTTCAATCCCTACAACAGCCGGAGTGCAAAAGGTACATAAGATTCGATCTTGATTCGATACATCTTGTTAACGTGAACACGAGATACCAACAAACGAAGTAATCATTATTTCGTTTGTAAAATTGAAAAAAAAAATAATTTCCGCTGCGTTTTTCGATCCGATCCTAACAACTTAGACATCAAATTTCGAATTTGATGATAATATGATTACATGATCTTGCTTTTTATTTCTCTTGATTTGTAGATGTTCTAAGATGATTATTGAGGATTTAATTTAAGAAAAATCTACTTTACCTTCAAAGACTATGAAATTCGAATTATTAAAGAAATTTAGGTAGAGTGATAAAGTGTTAAAGTGATAGTGGGGTCTACGACCCAAAATGGAAAGATTCAGTAAATGGAGGACGTCCCAATATAGTAAGAGTGTTATTAAATGAAGGATATAGGGAGTATTAAAATAGGTTGGACATTTTTGATCTTGAGGTTAAATGTTTAAATTGATGAAATGAATGTGTTATATTTATATATTTTTGATACTTGCTTTGAAGTTTGAAAAGTTTTGGAACCCTCTAAAAGGACTAAGTTCAACGTTCAAGTTTAGAATGATTGTGGGTTTTAAGTTTTTAAGAGTTATATGTTGTATTAAAACTTGAAAAATATTCCCTATTTCATTTTAAGCTTATTGT
Organism: Mentha longifolia; assembly: GCA_001642375.2. Lineage (NCBI taxonomy): Eukaryota > Viridiplantae > Streptophyta > Magnoliopsida > Lamiales > Lamiaceae > Mentha > Mentha longifolia. The sequence continues at coordinate 20,209,687 of CM038114.1, read as the reverse complement.
GAATTTATTAGAGTCTATAGAATGGTTTTGTGAACTTTTCAATTTATCTATTATTTTCCAACTTTAAATGTAGTTGAGTTTAGAATGATTAAGTATGAGAAACGAGCATGTAAGAGCATCTCTAGCCGCAAGCCCGTTTTAGGGGCTTGCGGCACTATTCTGGTGGGAGGGGCTCTCTATAGATTTCATCTCCAGCCGCAAGCCCCTTCCCCGGGCTCTCTCTTATTTTTAATTCGTTTTATTTTCGATTTTTGATATGTTTTTTTGATTTGTTTTTCGTTTTGTTTTTCATTCGATTTTATTTAATTAATTTTTTTTTCAATTAAAAAAGTAACAAAATTTTTGGTATATTTTTTTTTATTAAATTGAAACAAATATTGATTTAAACAAACAAAGCACAACATAATTTGAAATAATTTTAAAAATACGCGAAATAATTTGGGCCCATACGCGCCCACATCTCTTCTACCAAATTATTGTAAAGATCGTTGTGTTTGGCCCTATCGTGTAGTGACGCGTTGCACTCTACGTACTTCCGAAACGAACCCACAGCTCCTCGATTCGCTCCACCATTTGCAGAAGTAGAGGCTTCCTCATCAGGTGGAGCCCAATTTGTCGCGTTTGCTCATTCATCCTCGATTATCATGTTATGCAAGATAATACAAGCATACATGATATCTTGTATACTATCACGATACTAGAGTCATGATGGGCCGCTGACCATGCCCCAACGGATTTGTAAAAAGCCAAAAGCGTGTTCCACATCTTTGCAAGCCGCCTCTTGCAGAACTTTGAAACGCTCCACTTTTTCATCAGTGGCGTGTGGTGGAGATGCAACAAAAACGGGCCACTTTGGATAAATCCCGTCGGCGAGGTAGTAGCCCATGTTGTATTGTCTTCCGTTGGCAAGGAAATGAACCGAAGGTGCTATTCCTTTGACGACGTCGCTGAACAGCGGTGATTGATTGAGAACGTTGATGTCGTTCAGCGTTCCAACTACCCTGAAAAAGGCATGCCATATCCACAGATCGTGAGATGCAACGGCCTCAAGGATGATGGTAGGGTGGCCCTTATCCTCACGTGTGTACTAGCCCCTCCACCGCACTGGATAGTTCTTTCATACCCAGTGCATGCAGTCGATCGAACCGAGCATCCCTGGAAAGCCGTGGCGAGCCTCGTGCATTGCCAAATTTGTTGACAATCATCTCCGGTTGTGTTAGGATATTGTGTAAGGGGGAACTTGAATCAAGTTGATAATAAAAGATGTGTTTTGATTCGATTCCAAAAACCCAATTTTGAATAGAATATTTCCCGTATTGTCTTTGATGATCCAACTCTAAAGTCGCAATGTACATTTTAATGTATTAGAAGAACTCATCTGTTAAGGAGTTCTATATGTTGAAGTGTAACTTTAGAGTGTCTAAGTGAGAGCGCCAAAGCGCTTGGCAAAAGGAAAGCTAGAGAACGCTTCTAGGCCAAAGCAGCTATCTGGACCAGAGCACGCTTCCAAGTTCAAAGCGTCTCTAAGGTCAGAAGCATGCGTGAAGGAAAGCCGGAACGCCTGTTTGAAGGAAAGTCGGAGCGCCTGTCTGAAGGAAAGCCGGAGCGCCTGCCGGAAAGCTGGAGCGCGCTTCCAGTTCAAAGAAACGTTCCAATACCAAAGCATGCTTTGAGAACAAAGCATCCGCAACAAAGACACATGGAAGCGGAGCGACTGACAGCTCGAAGAACGTGCTTAGTTTAAGTGTGAAGGAGCTCGCTTCCATCACGCAAAGCGTCTCCACCCTTAGCCAGTTTCAGCTGTAATTTCAAAGCAGACTACCCTTGAGCCAAAGCGTCCAACAAGTAGGTTACTGCCAAACCACGTGGGCACTTCAGATTGCTCAAAAGTACGGTGAGCCGTCCAATCGCCGAATGCACAGGACTAGGTTCTGACAAGTCAACAACTACTCTCCTAGGATTGTGCGCTATAAAGTAAAAGATCTGATTCAGAATTGGACATGGTTAGGTGCACGCAATCTATCTTTCCAACGGATAGATTTGCTTTCCCTCACTATAAATAGAAGGTGAAAACTCATACAAAATAGAGAGGAAATAGACGAGAAAAATATATGAGTTGAGCATAAAAAGAAAAATCATTAAGATATACAATTCAATCTTCTAGCTCATCAACTAGGCTTCATCTTCTAATATCCATAAGCCTTAGAGAGAAATCCTAGCCTTCTACATTGATCTTCATTGTAAAAGGATTTCTGATTAGTTGGAAATATTTGAACCCAAACCCAAACCCAAACCGACAGTTTGAAGTGAGGTTTAGAGTGTTTGAAGAAAAGGTTGTAAGGCCCATGAGTGCCGATTGTATAAACTCATAGGCTCGTGAGTGCCTATCGCATAAACTCACAAATTTGAGTGAAGTTCATCACCGAGGAATGGTGATAAGAGTGGATGTAGGAGCAATTGCTCCGAACCACTATAAATCGTGTCTAAAGTGTGTTTTTGGGACCATCAGGTTGGCTTCCTCAGGTAATGACCATCGAAGATGGTTCGCATCGCCTTAGCAAACTGCTTCAACGAATCTATAGTGGTAGTCTCCGACATCCGCAAGTACTCGTCAAATTGATCGCCGGGACCTCCGTAGGCGAGTTGACGTATAGCGGTAGTGCACTTCTGCAGTGTTGTGAAACCCGGCCTGCCTATTGCATCATCTCATTGTCGGAAATACTCGACGCGATTCTCCAACACCCCCACGATATTTAAGATCAGATGCTTCGACATCCGGAAACGTCGACGGAATAAATTATCGGGATATGTGGGCCTCTAAGTAAAATAGTCGGAGAAAAGCTGCTTTGCTCCAGTGACTCGATCTCGATCGATCATTCGCCTAACGGGATACCTTCAGCATTTTGTCGACTCGGTGGCTTTTTCCTCCTTCTTTTTCTTTGCTTCTTTATATTTCTGAGCAATTTCGGCATTCTTCTGGATGTGTTGGTACATCGCTTCGAGTTCGCCGGAGGATGAGGAGGAATCAGATGACATTTCAGAAGAGCTTGACATATTTGATGGAGTGAAATTGTAGAAAATAGGGATTTTTTGAGATAGATTTGTGTAATAATTGTGTATAAATGGTGTAGAAATTGTGTATGTGAGTGTGAGAATTTATAGGGAGGAGGGAGAGAGAACTTTTTGGCTAGCAGTTGCTTTGCAACGATTGAAATTTTTATTTATTTTTATTATTTTTTTTGGCTGAAAAATCGATTTAAAAAAAAATAATGCTACCTGACGTCATTATGACGTCAGCACAGCAACAGGTCACAGGCTCGAGCCGGGCTCTCTTCCGCGCGCTGGGCTCGCTGGAGGAGTGGCTCGCCAGCGCGGCCCGGGCTCGAGCCCCCCTCGCCTGACGTGCTGGAGATGCTCTAAATAAGTTTGATTATCGATTATAAGTTATAAGAATTATTTCTAAAATTTTTAAACTTTATAATCGAGAGCTAGACTAGCTTGAGGAATGATGTGAACAAATATATACATATATGTATAATAGCTTTATATGACTGTAATTAGGAATAAAGATGGATAAGATAAGTTAAAACTCTCCTATCGTAGTAATTCTCGATAAAGACCGATTGATTTATGATTATTGAGAGATGTTTAGATAAGAAGATAAGCTAAGTAGAGAAGGTTATTTCCTATTTAATTTTTTTTCCTTTATCACTTTTATTTATTCCTTCATTTCAATGAAGGAACGAACAGATACTTGAGGATTAGTTATAACTGAGGAAGGAAGAGTAGTAGGAAAAGGCTTGACGGAGTCAGGTGGGCTTTTGAACTAAAACAAAATGGATATGCCTCTATATGTATGAGGATTATGCTTTTAAATTATTGACATGCCAATGTTTAAAATTTATATATGATGCCACCTACTGAAGAACAGAAGGATGATATTGGTCCTGTGTGATGCAAGATTCGTGTACACGTTGTGATTGTGTGCTATCTTTTTATTTGGTTGGCCGATCACTGTGCTTGAGAGGGAGACCTACCTATCAACACTAATGATATGTGATAGTAGATGTGGTGCATATATAATGAGGATGATGATATGATTTATGACTAGTCTATGATGTATAAGTATTTTAGCATGCACATGATTTATTTTACAAAGAATTTTTTTGTGCTAAGCTTGAAAATAACAAGTTCAATATACAGCTCTAAGTAGCAGCTTTCAATATTTTGGCATGTATTCACTGAATACTTAGTACTCAGCCTGCATATCTATACAATATATAAAAACTAAATTGTTGGCAAGAATTACAGCATTGCCATTTTCCCTCCCAAACTAACATCTTATTATCCACTAAACTATTGATTGAAAATAAGGTTAAAGTTCAGACCATTGGTTAATACTGTGATAAATGTTGATGATTATCTAACATCATGGAATACTGAGAATTGGACTCCAAAAGTTGGAGTCCAAAATTAATTCAATCTTAACTGAGAATTGAAAAATGAGAGCCAATTTTTGTATCCATTATTGATATATAGGGAGTAGTTTATCTTCAATCATCATTTTATTTTCTTAATTTATATCTCTCTCATATTTTAGTTTTCTATGATTTATATATATCTCTATCTAGATAGTTCCAATTGCAGCTTTCTTTGAAACCCAATTTGCAGCATGAGCCAAATCATCTATCTCAATTTGCAGCTTGAGTTCATTTTTTTCCCTATTCTTTTTTTTTTCTATTTTTTTTATTTTGCTCAGTTACATTTATAATTTTTTTTGAATTATTTAACATTTAGAGTATCTGCTCTCACTTTATATATGCATAATACATAATACATTTTGCAACTAGGGGTGAGCATGACTCAGTGCGGTTACCAAACCGAATCATATTGCTAAATTGAAATAACTGAATTTGTTATTATTAGAAAGCAATATCGATCTAAACAGTGCAAAACCAAATATGACCGAACCGAAGTTTTTGGTTGGATTATGGTAAAATACCGAAATATAAAAAATTAAAATGTTATTTAATATGAATTATTTTTAGAAAATAATATCGCCGGTGGTATAGTTGATAAGATGAGAGTGATGTTGAGAGAATTATGAAGAATAATATTTATGATTAGGTAATTATATTTCAATTATTTGTTATTCGAGTATTTAGAGAATATTATTAATTTAATTTTCTATATCATATGCTAAATAGTTATTGTATCTTTTTAAATATTTAATATTATATAATTTGGGTTTGGTTTTTAATTTATCGGTTTTTTGATCTCTTAAACCTAAATCAAACCAAATATCAAAGTTTCTTAAAAATCAAAAGCGAAACCAAATCAAATATCAAAATAATCGAACCAAATTTATATTTCGATTCAGTTCGGTTCGGTTCGGTTCAATTTTTTGGTTTTTATCAAGTATTGTTCACCCCTATGTGCAGCATCATTGTGACGACTTATTTATTGAGTTCGAAAGGCAGCTGCTTGATTGAGAATTAAATCATAGAATGGTATCTTACTACGATGATAAAGCTACAAATACGTGTGTTGGACCGATATGTATGTGCTTTTATGCTATACATACATAACCGTGCAATGCACGGGTTGCAAACACTAGTTGTTTTCTAAAAGTAAAGTTGGGATGAAGATGGGAGTGTGCCGAGCGAGCTTTCGTTGTCATTTCCAAAGTGTCTTCTTGTATATAGTTCGAGTTCTAGGATTATATGTCCGCATACATGTAATCCCGTCTGATGATCCATTCCGCTACAACATTGATGTTATTGTTGATGTTTTGACGAGCTTGAAGTTGATACCTAAATTATTATTTTCACCTGAACTCCGAGATAATTTTACTTATTTCATTGGAAGTTATCTAATATTGTTAATGTATAAATGCTTGTTATTTCTAGACGACTTTTAATTATTGTTGAAAAGTTGTCTTTAAATTTTGATTATCCTTGATTCGGATTACTAAGTCCATGAATATCATTGTGTACAAGTTGATTGAGATTTTTAGATTTATTGGTACACAAATATTATTGTCTTGTTGTCAGGGTTCGAATAGTTATTGATTGATTAATTAAAGATAGGTTGTTGAAAATATTATTTTTATTCGATTTATTTTTCCCCTAAGTAACGATTTTCCCGATCTAGTCATCTCCACTCTAGGTTAGGCTGTGACAAATGAACTCTGCCAATCATCTTTTGGTAAAAACAATAATAACCAACTATCAGAAGTCAATAGATATAATTTTCTTTTACTGTAAAAGATACTACCTCCGTCTCACATACTTATGTACGTATTCCGTTTTAGTCCGTCTCACGAATTATGTACGTTTCCTAAAATGGAAATTACTTTATATCACTTCTCCCTATCACTTCACTCTTTATTCACACTTTATATCACTTCACCCCTTCACTTCACACTTTTTATATCACTTCATCCCTTCACTTCACACTTTTTATATCACTTCACCCCTTCACTTCACACTTTAATAATTTTGCATTGGTTTTTGGTTGTACAGTGTATGTACATAAGTAATTGAGATGGAGGTAGTATTAATTTTCTGGTCCATTTGCACTTATATATAATGATAAATATTAGGGGAAATATCACTTATTGTCCCAACGTTTGCACTTTTCACGATTATGTCCTAACATATACATATTTTCAAATTGATACCTAATGTTTCAGAAAAATCACAATTCTGTCCCATTTTTCACTTTCCGGTGATTAGTGTCTACATGGCTCGTTGGAAGGGCACGTAAGTTATACACGTGAAATTAAAATAAAAAATTAAAAAATTATTTTTGTTTGAAGAAAATTAAATATTATTATTTTTATATAAAAAAAGCCCTAAAAATAGAAGAAGATATGTTCCATACAAAATATATTAAACACTAGAAATTCATCACCGAAGCTCAAAACATTCAAATCCCAACAGAAAACCATGCATCAAGTTTATATATTTCAAATGTTTTGATAAAAATGCAGTACCAAATGCTAAAACATTTTTGTCAAAGTACTTGAGATGTTTGGACATGTCAAAATACCAAAAACAGGCCTACTGCCATGAATCCCACAATACAAAAGATATATACTTAGATCATTGTTTTGAAGATGTAATACGGCATTGCTAACAAAATCCACTTTCTCTTAGAGTGTTGGGGTGTCGATCATAGTCGTGCGATTTCAGCGAGCTGCCACTATAGTTTGGTAGGGTTTAGAATGGTGTGAGTGATAGTATTTAGGAGTGTGGATTTTAAATTGGAATGACAAAAAAAGTTTTATTTATTTTATTTATTTTAAAATTTTAAATTATAATTTCTACGTGTATAGATTACGTGCCATTCCGGCGAGCCACGTAGACACTAATTGCTGGAAAGTGAGAAACGAGACACAATTGTGATTTTTTTGAACGTTAGGTATCAATTTGAAAATATGTATTTATTGGGACATAATCGTAAAAATGTGCAAATGTTGGGACAATAAGTAATATTTTTCCTAAATATTATAATCCCTCCGTCCGCTTCTACTTGAGCCATTTTATTATAATAATAAACTCAGAATAATAAAAGCGGACTCAAGTAGAAGGAGACAGAGGGAATAAATAGGTATCGGAAGTCATTCGCGGGATTTATATTGATGTGGTAGTGTCCATCAATATTTTTTTTTCTATTTCGGTTTAGTTCTTTTTATAGTAGGGTCATTTAACTATTTTTTTTTGTACTCCCTCCGTCTCTGATATTAGCGTGCTAAGAGAAATAGCACGCAGTTTTAGACGGAAATAGTATAAAGTAGAAAAAGGTGGAGATAGTGGAATAAGGGGCCCACACCAATAGTGAAAAAAGGTGGAGATAATGGAAAAAAGGTGGACCCAGTTTGGTAAGTATTGAAATAAAGTATAAGTGGAAGGGTAAATATGTATTTTTCCTTAGAGAATCTTTCCATATTTGAAATGCACACTAATGTGGGGGACGTCCCAAATGAGAAATATGCACACTAATATCAGGGACGGAGGGAGTAATATTTTTTATAAAACATATTAATAATATTTTTTTATATATACCATCTTACATCAATCGTAAGCATGATAAGCATACCACGGTGAAAAGAGTAACATTCATTTTTATATGAGTTGACAAACAAAAGTAGAATACAAAAGTGAGTATATTTTTCATAACGGTGCAGCATTTCCCAAATATAGGTGATTCTCACTAATGAAGACTTAAAAACAAGGAGACAAGTGCATGTGTTCTCTGCCCCCTTTTTAATTTTTTTTTTCTCTTTATGAACAGCTTGCAAACAATTAATTGATGATACCCCACAATCACTATCTTGTCCAAGACCAAGTTCAAGACACAAACCCTAGATCCAAAAAGAACAAGAAAAGCAGGAAAAAAAAAAAAAGGGAGAGGAAATGATTGCTCATGAGACTCATGTTTATGTCATTCCTTTCCCAGTTCAAAGTCACATAAACCCAATGCTCGAATTCTCCAAATGCCTAGCATCACTCAATCTAAATGTCACCTTTTTCATAACCACTCTTACAAAAGAATCCACACCAAATATCCCTCCAAACACCTCAATCACATATGAAACCATATTCGATGAATCGGAAGAAATTCAAGAACAACAAACTACTGCGGACTTCTTCAAACGACTCAAAGATGTCATCTCAAAGAAAATGAACAAGATCATCATCAATCAAGAAAAGGGCTCACACCCCCCTCCAAAGCTTCTTGTATATGACTCCGTGTTTCCATGGCTCTTGGACATAGCCCACCAAAATGGTTTTCTTGGAGCTTCATTTTTCACGCAATCTTGCTCCGTATCTTCCATTTACTATCATATCAAACAAGGGTTGTTGATGTTCCCATTTGAAGATCGATCAGAAGTGGACTTGCCATTTCTTCCAAAACTCGGGGTTGGTGATTTGCCTGCCCTGGATAAGGTCATGGATTCGAATCAAACCATGTTGAAAGTGATAATTGACCAGTTCTCAAATCTTGGAAAGGCGGATTTTGTACTTTTCAACAGTTTTGACAAGTTGGAAATTGAGGTGAGTTTGAATTTCTTTTTCTTTTCAAAATTGAATATTATATAAATATAGATTGTTTAATTATTATTTGAAGGATATATTCTTGAGTTAGTAATGAGAATGATTTTAGAATCTTATAAATCGTTTGGAAAAATAAGATAAATGAATATGTTAAGCTTGCTAGTCCGACAAAATAATATTTCATATTATGTATAGGAAGATGAGTACTCAAATGTCCACCATCGGCATCTTAGTGTGTTCACAATTGACATGTCGATATCGTCATATATAAATAAAGTTATCATTAATATATATAAATTCTAAAAATTATACAATATTATAAAAAACTTAAATTTTATTAAAAAAAAACTAAATCGTACATAATTTTGTTTAACGTGGCATTACTAAAAGCCCACGATGGATGCAGCGGCGAAGCCAGGAATTGTGTTCAGGGGGGCTCAATTTCTTATAGCCTAGAATAAAATTTTATAAATTCTCTAATCTTCTCAAGTTGTTACACTTTCCCGTTTAGGCTCCGTTTTGCTCTCGTTGAACACCGAAAATTTTACATATTATTAAAAAATAAAAGGAAAAAATAAAATTACGAATGACCTGATCCCTATAGAATTATTAAAATATGAATGGAAAAAGTAACTTTTGCTCTAGTTTGAGCCGAAAATTTTACATATTATCAAAAAATGAAAGGAAAAAATAAATTATGATCCCTATAAAATTATTAAAATATGAATGAAAAATTAATAATTATTTAAAAATAAAGAAACATTAATATACGACAAAAACTTGGGTGAGGTCGGCCACATAGTGTGGCCGGGTCAAAGTGTCAATCTTTATACAGAAAAATGCTAATATATACGAATAAAAGTGTCAATCTTTAACATAATTATTTTACGAATAAAATGTCAATTTTTAAAAGTGTCAATCTTTATACAGAAAAGTGCTAATCTACACGAATAAAAATGTCAATATTTTAGCCGTCCGCACGGTGCCTCTGGCTGACCCAAGTGTCTCCCATATACTAATGCACGTGAAAATACTAAGAAGAAAGCACTAGATAGATTATTAGTAAAATAAAGGGAAAAAAACAAAAAAAAATAAAGAAAATAGGAAATTACGAGTAACATCACTAAAAGAGGAAAAAAAATTGGAAAAACAAAATATAGAGACAAAAAGGAAATAGAAGAAAAAGAAAAGAAAGAAGAGAAAAAGAGAAAAACAAAAACATGAAAACAAAGAAAAAGAAAGAAAGGAAATAGAAGGAAAAAAGAAGAAAGAAGAGGAAAAAAATAACAGAAAAACAAAAACGCATGGATGGAGGAACGTTTCTAAGAAAAAGATCTAGTAACCGTTCATTATTGTCACCTTTTATAGTTTTTGGTCGTTTAATTGGCTTTTGTTGATTAGAGTCATTTTGGCAGTAAAATTGTAAATGATTTTCTTAAATACATTTTATGTAGATGACCTTTTCGTTGAGAAGAATTATTACAATTCATAAGATATGCAGTTTTAGTAAATAATGAAAAAGAAAATATAATCACATATATTTTGTGAGGCACTAGTTAGATATTTCCTAATGCACATCCTCACTTTAATTATAAGTAAATTTCATTCTTGTCATATCGAGTCAAATTACAATGGGGTGACTCATATAGGTGGCGAAAAATAGAACTTGCGTGCGTGTATTGACTTAATAGTAGGGGTTAAATTTCAAAATCAAAAATCACGAGTTCGAAACATGATCTTTAAATCTCAATTAATATTGTTAAAAAAAATGGAAAAAATAGAGCCGCCTCTTGGAAAAAAATAAAAATAAAATAGATATATTGGCTTGAGAACATTTAATATGTTTGGTGGCTAGTCTATTCATTAGGTACATAGATTATCAAGAAACTGACTAGATTTCTCTAGAAAATGGGATGTACCTGGCTATCATCATGATTGAAATTTCAAACTATTTAGATCATAATTCTTCCATTTAATTTAAAATGACATACTTCTTTTTGATTTTTTTGGCACGTTTTTTCACACTTTTCGATGATGGTTTTAAAATAAATTTTTAAATTTTTTTCTTTTATGGGATACCTAGAGCCGCCTCTTGGAAAAAAATAAAAATAAAATAGATATATTGGCTTGAGAACATTTAATATGTGTGGTGGCTAGTCTATTATTAGGTACATAAATTATCAAGAAACTGACTAGATTTCTCTAGAAAATGGGATGTACCTGGCTATCATCATGATTGAAATTTCAAACTATTTAGATCACACTCCCTCCATTTTATATAAAATGACACACTTCTTTTTAGTTTTTCTGGCACGTTTTTTCACGCTTCTCGATGATGGATTTTTAAATAGATTTTTGAAGAATTCTTTCTTTTACGGGATACTACAGTCGTAGTATCCCGTAAAAGAAAGAATTCTTCAAAAATATATTTTAAAACCCATCATCGAGAAGCGTGGAAAAGACTGCCAAAAAAGCCAAAAAGAAATATGTCATTTTATATGAAATGGAGGGAGTATATTTTCTTTTAAAATCCCGATGACAGTAACGCGCATTTATTAATTGAGATAACTTTATTTGAAGACTCATAAATTTTTGAAAAAAAATACTTTCTATGATTTTTTAATTGTCTCGGTCAATAAATTACACATATAAAAAAATATAAATTTACATTTTAATCTCATTTATTATTTTTTTTTCTGCACACCACCTTATATATAATATTAATTATATGGGTAAAGTTAGAAACATGTAGCTATTATGTCATCAAATTCCGAAATGCGACACTTAAAAACAAATAACAAAAATAGTGAGTGAGACACTTAAATAAAAAACTGAGGGAGTATGTGAAATGTGATATGAATAGAATTATTCCATGTAAAATTTTGTAGTATTTTTTATGTTTTGTATATAATTATTGAAAATATATTTTGTCATATAAAATATTTATAAATTATTTTCAGAACGCAGGTGTACAATTCTAGTTAATTCATATTTCATAATTAATTTCAAACCTAAGAAAAAAGTATAGCCTAACCCGAAATAACACTCATTTGTAATCCAATTTAGTAAACATGAAATTCAAATTGGATAAAAATAATCGGTCTACCCTTACCCGTCAAAGTAAACCGGTCCGACCAATGCAGTACTTGCATAATTAAGGTCTCCCTCATTCTATATGTATGAGACAAATTCACCTATATACGTTCAAGGTAACAATTAAAAAATACAATATATACGAATTAATTCTATGCAAATAATGTTTACGTCGAGTAATATTTTACAAACAATATTACTATTGTAAACAAAACCATTAACGGTCACATATAAATATTACTAAGAGAAATTAATAAAATAGAAAAGGGCAGTTACGGTTCTTACAAAGTCTTTGTTGCAATTATGAAAAATGATAAATCAAAAGTTTGTTTTTAATGTGTTATTTCAATTTCGGTTCTTGACTAATATCAGGTAGTACAATGGATGAGAACGCTTTGGTCTATTAAGACAATTGGACCAACACATTCACTAGTACAAAACGACGGCGTTTCTCCCCACAATAACAACCATACGATTAGTCTCTTCGAACCAAATCAAGAAACATGCACAAAGTGGCTAGACTCAAAAGAAACTAGCTCAGTCATTTACATCTCCTTTGGAAGTCTAGTAAGTCTAGAAAAGAGTCAAATGGAAGAACTAGCATGGGGCCTAATGATGAGCAAATGCAACTTTTTGTGGGTAGTAAGAGCCTCGGAGGAGCACAAACTCCCACCAAACTTTCTCAATCTAGTACTAGAGAGGGCACTAATTGTCAATTGGTGCGCTCAGATCGAGGTCCTGGCACATCGTGCAACGTCGTGTTTTCTGACGCACGGTGGGTGGAACTCGACTATGGAAGGGTTGACTTATGGGGTCCCGCTCATAGCCATGGCGAATTGGGTTGACCAGACGACTAACGCTAAGTTTATCGAGGATGTCTGGAGAGCTGGGGTTCGGGTTAGGGTTGGTGAAAATGGGATAGCCTCGAGAGAGGAAGTTTGCAAGTGTGTGGTAGAGGTTGCTCAAGGAGACAAAGGGAGGGAACTTAGGTTAAATGCTAGCAAGATGAAGGAATTGGCCGAGGAAGCCTTGGACGAGGGAGGAACCACAAGAAAGAATATTGAAGAAATTGTTTCTAAAATATTGTGCACCTAATTTATCTTCTACGGCTCAAATAATGTGCAAGGTATGAATGTAAATGAGCCTAGGTGATTTCATTTGAAATCTCTATTTATAGACGTTCTTAATTAATACATGTTGGATTCTTCGTTTTACAAATAGCATCTTAAATCTTGTTTATTTATTATTATTATTATTATTATTAGTGATTCGACCCGATTCTTGGTGGGTTTGAGCCAATTCCTTTATGGTTGACCCGAAATTTTCATAACGTAGCTCGAACTTGTTTTGGGCTGGGCCTATGCTTTCGAAAAGTTGGCCCTTTCTCTCATTGGCCCAGCAATTAATACTATGATATGATATTATAGTTTTTCTTTCTATTCGTTGCTTTTAAAATATGAAATGAGATTTCGATTATATCTAAATTTATTTAGAATGACCGAACAACAAATACTCCCTCCATCGCCGATTTACTGACATAAAATTATGGGCACTAGATTTATGTAGTTTGATAATTTATTAATAAATTAAAGTGTTAAATGGAATAATTGTGAGCCTATTTAATATTTTTAATAGTATTAAAGTGTTAAAGTGATTGTCGTGAAGCATACATCCGAAAATGGAAATGTTCAGTAAATGAAGGACGTCCCAATATAATACATGGAGAGTAATAAACTTTAATCGACAGCTTAGATAGCTAAAATTTACAAATTTAATAGTCAGTTTTTTTAATGCAAAAATCATTTACACTCTAAAGAAAATAGAAATGCTCTCCTACCCACAGTGGACACACTTAACATGCCCACCGCTGACGTGACAGTGCCACGTTAATGATTTTTCCTTTTAAGGTTTATTTTATTTTAGTAGGGTTTAGTTTTTTATGATATGGTTTATTTTTATAAGGTATTAATTATAATTTTTCTTAAATATAATACCGCCATCTCAGCCGTGGGCATATTAAGTATGCCCACGGTAGGTAGGGGAGCATTACTCCTAAAGAAAAATTCCATCTGTTGATTAGTCTTATCTAAAAATAACCAAACAATTATCTGAGTACATCTAAAGTCTTTATCTTTTTTAGGGAATCAAAAGATGCTACTTCCCTCTCTTTCTAAAGAAGAAGACATCTCCTCCTCTCCCACCAAAGCAGAATCAAAATAATGCTTAAAAACCACTTTAGAAAAAATAAAAATAAAATAATTGATTCACAACAAGTTATAATTTTCAGAGAAAAATCATGCCTTCCTACAGCATGGACCTCCAAGAAAATCCATGGCTATCAAAGGTTACTCTTCTCCCCCTCTTTCTCGTCACTCTTCTCTTGATAAAAAAATGGCGCACCTCTCCAAAACCCTTGAAGAATCTCCCGCCATCACCTCCAAAGCTTCCAATAATTGGGAATCTGCACCAAATGGGCTTCAGCCCGCACAGAAATCTCGAACATTTGGCCCGAAAACACGGGCCCGTGATGCTGCTGCACCTAGGTAATGTGCCATTTCTTGTTGTGTCTTCGGCTGAAGTAGCGAAAGAAATATTGAAAACCCATGATCAGATTTTCTCAAATAGGCCTAATTCAACTGTAGCAAATGCCATCTATGATTGTAAAGATATTGCCTTTTCTCCTTATGGTGAGTATTGGAGAAATGTGAAGAGCATCTGTGTTAATCACCTTTTGAGCAATAGGAAAGTTCAATCTTTCAGAAATGTTAGAGAGGAGGAGGTGGTGTTGGTGGTGGAGAAGATTAGGGAATCGTGTAGGGAGGAAGCAGTGATCAATTTGAGTGAGGCTTTTGCTGCTTTTGCTAATGATGTAATTTGTAGGGTGGCTTTAGGGAAGAAGTATGGTGATGGGGATGGGGAAGGTGGGAGGAAATTCAAGAAGGTTCTAGAAGAATTAGGGGTGTTGTTGGGTGCTTTCGACGTGGGGGAGTTCGTTCCGTGGCTTTTCTGGTTCAGATATGTCAATGGGATGAGTGCTAAGGTTAGGGAAATTACCAAAAATCTTGATGAGTTTTTGGAGTTTGTGGTGAAAGAACATATGGATGGAAGGAGTAGTGAGAGAGATGAGAGAGAAAGCCAGAAGGATTTTGTGGATGTTTTGCTTGAGGTTCAAAAGAATGAGAGAAGTGGCTTTGTTCTTGATGTAATCTCCATTAAAGCTGTCATTTTGGTGAGCATTCCTTTTACTTTTCCTGTATATAATGGAGAACAGAGATTGGATTGCAATTCTTTCATGTTTCTTCTTTTGTGACACAAAGTGCAAATTTATGCATTAGTTTGAAGCCTAAAGGAAGATGTTTTAATGATGTGTAGTGAGAGCCTGATATGTAATTGATTCAGGGAATTAAATATATTTGAAGTATGATAATATTGAAACAGAGATTTTACCAAAAAAAATATTGAAACAGAGAAATATAAATGCCAATTCTACATACAAATATACAATATTTTTTCTGTTGCTCCAATTTATTTGTCAAATCTTGATTCTGATTGAATATTGATGTCTGTTTAAAGGGTAAGGGGACTACATAATATATTAGGCCAAAACAATTCCTTTTGGTTTAAGTATTGACAGATAGATTCCCTCCAAAAAGAAAAAGAAAAACAAAAGTATTGACAAATTGATAATATGATCAAATGCAACGGATTATAGCTAAAAATAATTTGTTTGGTACATATTTGGTAGTGTCTAAGATACTGAGATGGTGTTGAGGTTTCTTGAGCAGTGAAGTATGTCGGAACTTGATTTGTTTTGAAAAGGAATCGAGCTTTCAACGATCAGTCTTAAGTCGAGCTTAAACGAGCTTTCTACTTCAATTTAGTTTGAGGAATGATCTTGGTTGCAGGACATGTTTGCAGCTGGAACTGATACAACATTCACACTCATAGAGTGGACGTTATCCGAACTCATACGCCACAAGGAAATCACGAAGAAACTGAAGACCGAACTCCGAGAAGTTGCAGGATCCGACTCAGCCATAACCGAGGCAGATTTAGAAAAATGCCAATATTTAAAAGCTGTGATCAAAGAAACCTTAAGGCTGCACCCTCCTCTCCCACTCCTCGTGCCACGAGAATCAACACACGACGTTAAACTATCAAGCTATGACATTGCAAAAGGGACGAGAGTGGTGATAAACGCATGGGCTATTGGGAGAGATCCATTGCTGTGGGAAGATCCGGAAAAGTTTATTCCCGAGAGATTCTTGAGCAGTGATATCGATATCAAAGGGCAGTTTGGTCAATTCATCCCGTTTGGCGCTGGCCGGAGGGGATGCCCTGGCGCTGCATTCGCCCTTGGAAGCGTCGAGCTCTTGTTGGCGAATCTCATGCTCGAGTTCGAGTTTGCATTGCCAGGTGGATTGAGAGCAGAAGATCTTGATATGGTAGAAGGTGATGGGATTACTATTCATAGAAAGTTCCCACTCTCTGTTGTTCCCATTTGTGAGTGATTTAATACATAACATAGAAATAAATCTGAAGAAATTGTTTCTAAATAACATAGATAATATATATGCCTATAGAATATGATTTTCAAAAGATTTGAGATATCTAATTTTTGCTTATATATATGAATATTTCTAAATGAGGAAGCAAGTTCATCAGCAAATTCTTCAATGCTTCAAGAGTCGAGTTCCATACACAGTGCATCATGAAACACCCCACGCCTCGATGAGACAGCACTTCTAACTGATTGCACCACTTAACTGTGTGAACCCTCGCTCTATGAAGCCCGAGACAATATATTTAGGAAGTTTTCTCTGTACCATCTCTCTAACTACCCATAAGATTATAAGAAGTTGCATTGGCTCTCAACTAACCCCAACGCGACTTCTTCCAACTGTTTCTCCAATAAATTTGCTAAGCTTCCGAATGACACGTAGACTACGGAACGATCTTCTTTCTTGTCGAGCCATTGGATGAAAGAATCAGTATTCTGCTTGAAGAGAGTGAGGCCATATTTGTAGTTTCCTTGTACTTTCTCGTCTGTGTACATGGATGGAAGAGTTGGCCCTGTTGTAAGAATCTTGCACGTTGTTTTTTTTTTTTTTGGAAAATAAATTTGCATTAAAAATAAAATGAGGAAATCCCCAACGGGAGTACACACCGGACTCGGGTGACACCAAGGAAGGAAGTCTCCCTTGGGTGTTACCGAGGAGAGAAAGTATTCAAAAACCGTAAGCAACAAATAGGCCAAAACACATGGCCAACAAATCAAAAAAGGGGACAGTTCAAGTTCACAAAAGGAGCATCAAAACACCAACTACAATCGGCAAAAAGGAAGCAAGAAATGGCTGAACATGAACATAAAGTGTGTAAAAACTGCAGGAATGAGGAGGATAAACAACGCCTTCAGCAATGAGCAAGTAACCGGGCTGAAGAGGACAGCCACTGCAAAAGAGCAGGAAAAGACACAGTACGACGAGTATTTGTGAAGAAATCAGCAGCAATGTGGAGGATCAGCAGAATCAATAGCCATGAGCGGGTGTCCAGGTTGGAGAGGTCAGCCTAAAGTGATGGCGGACAGGTTGGTGCGAGGCAGCCTGAAATCGGCCTTCAGCAGCGTCAAAGAACAGCAGCAACAACGGGTAGCAGCAGCATCCAGGAACAGTACAACGACATCAACAACAACCCACAAACATCACCAATTGGTAGTAAAAGCATCCCATAAATGCAACAACAAAACAGTGTCAAGGGAGTGCCCGGAACAGCTCCGTACAAGCTGCAAGGCCGCTACCGGTCAGCAACTCAGGGTAGGTCCGAGACAATGGTCTTCCAAGCTGCAACCAAAGCTCCAAAACCTGCAGATCGAGGGCAGGGCACTCAACGAATTCTCAATGGTTCATCAAGCTGCAGCCACAGTTCCAAATCTGCAAAAACACAGCCAAAGAACAGCAGCAACAGAGCAAAAGAGGGAAACTCACATCAAGTATTGATACTCATATGTGATATCACACTCTCAATAGGAAAAATAGAATAAAGAACTCTATAAACATCATTTTGAATATTCTGAATGATATCCTTGACAATAAACGGTCTATATTCATGAGTAAGGAGATTATGGGCATACCAAAGGTGATTAACTGTGGCAGCCAAAGCAATCCACCTTGCTTTACGGAGGATACCTGACCCTGCTTTGGCACGTTGAAACAACCGACTGGCACTAGAGATGGTGGTGAGCTGCCCGGGGCATTTCAGCCAATTCTTGATGCTTCCCCAAACAGCTACAGTAGTAGAACACGTGAAGAAAAGGTGCTCGTGACTCTCATTGTGTAGATTACACAAGACGCACCAAAGGGAACCCGAGTCATAGTGCCTTCGATCAATAGTCTTAAGTCTACCATGGAGAGCAAACCAAAGAGTGATAGAGAATCCAGAGAGAGTCTGTTTTGCTGTGGAAATTCCATAAAAGTTTGGAGTGCAGAGCTTTATTCCACATAGCAAGATCCCGGAATCCTAGTCCTCCTTCCCATCCATTTTAGTACATAAACAAAATTTCGTATACAAAATATACATAAATAAAATTTGGTGATTTTCACCACTTATGCTCATGGTAACTATAATTCGTAAATGTAACACAATTATGCAACAGAGAATCCGACTTGTAACAACACATGTATCGTTTTTACACACTAGATCTTTTATCCCATCAATCGTGTCTGAAATATTAATTTTAATCCAACTTGTAACAACTAACACATGTATCGTTTTAGACACTAGATCTTTTATCCCATCAATTTGTGTCTGAATTATTAATTTTAATTAGTTTTATGTATTTTTTTTTCAATAATTTTAATTTATTATACTATTTTTTTTAAATTTTAGAATTACTTTTAGGGTTTACTAATTCAATTGATATGTTCATAATTATTTCATATCATTTTATTTCAATTTGATTAGTTAAAGGGTGTATAATTTTTTTTACATTTTCATTTTCAGTTATAAATGTCTATTACAATTTATTATATTAATTAAAACTAATAAAAATTACTCGTGATATGTAGTAGAAAGACATCTAAATTTGGACAAATGATCTCATTATATCATCCCTTTTAACTCTCCAAAAAAAGAAAAAGAAATATCTGGCTCCGTATTAATCTACTTACCTCGTCTTCGAGCTCGTCGAAGGTGTTGTATTTTGAACCCATGTTTTTTTTTTTTTTTTTTTCTTTGTTGTATTTTTGGTTTATTATTTTTGCTTGATTCTGATTATCTGTGGGAGGACTGAGGAGGATGTGTGGTTTTGGCCACATACTTTGGAATTAGAATGAATAAATTAAATGGAGTAGTTCAAATGGAAAGCAGAAGATCAATAACTCCAGACATAGAAGTGAAGCTAATAATTTTATTGCTTGATAGTAATATTTCAAATTTTTTGGGATTAATCTTTTTTTTTTAAGTAATCACAATCATTAAATAAATCAAAGCATTACTTTGTCGAAAATACATCAATTATACCATGTTTTGAATTTTCGCATAAATACATGACATATATTACATAAAAAAATTAAAAGAACTAAAAATTATAATCAACCACATTATAGCTGAATAACATCACTTTTTTCGAAAATCACTATAAAAAAATGGCCCGACCTATATTAAAACAGAATCATTTTGCTATGCATCATTGTTTCTAAAAGTGGAAAGAAGTTCACTTGCGAATTCTTCAATGTTATGATCCGAACTCCCTCCTTCACTAACTGCTTTAGTGGCTAAATCCTTCCATTTCAACACATTCCTTCTTATCTCATCACCCTTCTCTCTCGCCATAACTTCATGCAAACAAGCTACAACTTTCTCTCTCATCACAATCCCATTTCCATCGGCCTTAACTCGAACTCCGGTTCTCCACTCATCGACTATCAGCTTGGCATTCGTCGGCTGGTCCGTCCAACGAGGCATGGCAACCATCGGCACTCCTAAACACAATGCCTCAAGAGTCGAGTTCCATCCACAGTGCGAGAAAAAGCAGCCCACGGCCCGATGTGACAGAACTTCTAACTGATTGCACCAATTCACTATTAGGGCTCGATCTATGAAGTCTGAGGCAAAATATTTAGGAAGTTTGCTCTGTTCCGTTTCTCTGACTACCCACAAGAAGTTGTATCGGCTCTCGATTAGACCCGATGCAACTTCCTCCATTTGTTTCTCGGACAAATCGGCTAAGCTTCCGAATGACACGTAGATAATGGAACGATCTTCTTTTTCGTCGAGCCAATTCTTGCACGAGTCGGTTTTTGGCTTGAAGAGGCTGAGGCCATAATCGTAATTTCCTATTAATCTCTTGTCTGTATACATGGAAGGAATAATTGGCCCTATTGTTCGAATCTTGCACTCCTTTCCCATCCAATTTAGTACCTATATATAAAAGGAAATAGTTGCTACGAATTTAAGAAATTGATACCAATTTTAATTTGCATGTGTAAGATATGATTGGCAAAATAACTTCCATAAGCAAAAAAATTGTAGATTTATAATTTTTATTGATATGTGATAAATCATCCATACATATATATAGTTTGCTTATTAAAATTCATGATAAGATCTTACATTTATAGAAAATAATTAAGAATTTCGTAACCAACTTTTTTTTTTTCACCAGACACATGTCCATTATATATAGAGATGAATGCTTCAGTGCTCATTCCTGTGTCAATGGCTAATGTAACAATATCACATATTAAGAAAACTACCATAAATATATACTCTCTCCGTTTTTTTTATTTATTTTAAATGACATATCAATATTGGACATATTAAGTGTATTTCATCTGAGACAATATACGCAATAAATAAATTCGAGACTTCATCAACGAAGGCAAATATTTGTAGCTCCGTCACATACCAGACGAGATAAACCTACCTCGTGCTCGAGCTCGTCGAAGGTGTTGAAAAGTCGCCAGTCAGCCATCTCAAAGGTCGAAAACTGCTCCACAAGTGAGTTCAAAATAGCTTGATAAACCCCTACATCATACAAAAGCGAAGGCAAATCTTTAACTCCCAAACAGGCAATCCAGGTAAAGAAAACTCAGACTCCGCCGCCGCCGAAATCCCCAAACTGCCCTTGTACACATGATAGAAAACCGAGCAAACAGCAGCGGGTTGAGTGAAGAGCACGGCCCCTTTCAGTCCTTTCTCATGAGCAAACTCCACCACCCAAGGAAGGCATGAGTCGTACACAATGGCCGTCAAAGGCTTGCCGGAGTTGCTATATTTGGCAATAATCTCCGGCAGGCCACCAGTAATTGAAGCTCGGAAGCTTCGAAAGAAGGCCTCGTAGATGTCGAGGTCTTCTCCTTCATCAGCAGTCGAATCCGGAACAGATTCGACGCTGATGAGATTGGTACTGTTTGCTTCTCTCTGTAAACTTTTGCTTAAGGAAGCCGTTGTAACGAAGGTGACGCGAATCCCTTTCGATATGAGGCGATGACAGAGCTGAATTAAGGGATTAATGTGGCCTTGTAGAGGGAGAGAGATTGCAAGAACATGTGCATTTGAAGCCATTTTATTTATTTATTATTTTTTTTTTTTGGGTTTGGTTTCTTGGTTTTCTTACAATATTCTTGTTATGTGTATGAGTCTATCTAAGATTTTGGCCACACGTTCAAAATAAGAAGATTTTGACCACACATTTTGGGAAATAAAGAGTTGATGGGGTTTGAATGAATATATAGCAGAGTGTAGGAATTTCAGAGAAGTCAAAGAAAGGTTTTGTCTTAATCAATGATCATAAACCATTTTGATGCTATATGGGATTTGTTGTCTTCATTTTATTTTTTAAATATCAAACTATTCGTCATTTTGTATTAATAGAAAAAAATTAAATAGAGAAAAAACATTTTTCAAAAGTTATAACCAATCTGAATGTCTAGATGGGATCATTTATCCCAAATTTGGTATCCCAACCGTGTTTAAAAATTTAATTTCTATTAGTTTATATCGTTTTTTAAAAATAAAAAAAATTAATAATATAATAGAATAAATCTACTCCCGCCATGTTTCGCTTAACTTGGCTCAAAACTTTTGGGCTTGTGCCTGGCACGGTTTTCCACGCTTTGATATGAGTTTTAAAATAGATTTTTGAAGAGGGATTTTTTTTTACGGGATACTACGACCTGTCGTAGATCCCGTAAAAAAATAATTCTTCAAAATCCATGTTAAACCCATCATCAGATCGTGGAAAAGCGTGCAGAAAGCCACATTCAATGAGCCAAGTTAAGCGAAATGGAGGAGTAATAGACATTATAAGTGAAAATTGAAATTAAAAAAATTATATACCCGAGTGTTGAAATTAATCAATCCAATATAACTAATAAAGTGAAATTAAATGCTAAAATATAATTATAAACCTAATGGGATGAATGAACTCTTGAAAAAAAATAAAATTAAACCAAATCATTACTAAAGTAAATGCATTAAAAAAAAAAAAATGCATCAAACTAATAGAAATTATGATTTGAGACACGTTGTGACACCAAATTTGGGACAGAGGATCCCTAGTGCTGAACGTCAAGCCCCCTTTGTACATATTTTTATAATTATTAAAACACTCATTTGTCACTTATAAAATGAGTATTATTCTCCACTCACAACATCATTCACCCAAATAAGAGGTACATAATAATTCTAGATATCCGCCTCCCTCGAGAAAATCATGATATATTATTATTATTACTATTAAGGTACAAATCATGAAATTTATAGGTTTGAATAATATTTCAATGTAGCGGTTATATCTTTTTGTATATAGTAGTATTTTAATGGGTTAAAATAATATACTACCCAGAAAAATCACAGTCCAGTTTTAATTTGTGAAATAAAAACTTGAAGGAGTAAAGACAACCACCAAATCAAAAGAAATCGCTCACAAGAAGCACACAAGTTACAAAGATTGAAGATAGGAAACTGATCACGATCGTCATTGCATAATCATCCTTGTATCTTAGGCTGCAAATATTTTGATCTAATCTCTTCATCCTCCTCGAAGTAACGCTTATCGTCTTCCTTCAAATGCACCCACGCCTCTATTCCATTGCCCTCGTTATCGTCCATGAGGATGACGGAGCCGAAATACGGTCGTTGCGGTCCAATGCCGGTCCAGACCGGTTTCCCCCACCCGAAATCGGCTCCATAGAATCCACACTTACTCCAATCGGTAAAAGCTAAGACGTTCGTCTCAGGTGTCGATATTTCTCTCGCAACATTCCCTATAGTATTCATGATGATCCCTCGTCCATCTTTCTGAGGAGACAATATTTCAGCGTACTCGGATACGCTGCTTCGAACACCATCGCCTATCGCTCCAACCAGCTCTTTGATCCCAGTCTCTCCTACGCTAGAGGCGGTGATCCGCAGCACATGTGAGGGGACTGCAAAGTTCCCACACACGTGCTTGGGCTGAGGCGGGACCGTTCTCCCGCGCATGTTGATCAGTTGGAAGGTGGCCAGATCTCTGTGCTTACCGTTTTTTACCCCATCCGTTCGGATTAGGGCTCCGGCTATAACGGCACACACAACGCGCACTGCGGAAACCGTTTCCCTTTTTATTTCCGATCTGAGGCTCTTTATAGCCTCTCCATCGAACAAAAGCCTTTTCACATGAACCTTCTCAGCCTCCTCCTTGCTTGATCCATCCGAACTGAGACCGAGATCGAGATCCCATTACGGGAGCAACGATGGGATGTTGAAAGTCGGGGCGAAGTCAACTTTTTCGTCGGGATTGCAGACGTTTGACCAGAAAGCAACGAATGTTCCTAGCGACGAAGCGTCGAAAACCCTGTGAGAAACGCTGACGGCGATCGCGGCCCCGCCACAAGGGAAGTACGTAGCCTGGACCGAAAGGAGTGGATCTTGAGCTACTTCATCCACTCGGAAGTAGTGAGGTGGAAGGAGAGCATTGAGTTGCTCGGCCTCGTTTATAACGACGAGATCGAGCAGCTCGATTTCTAGGGCTTCCGCTTCGATGAACTCGGCACCTTGATCGCTACAGTCAACGACATGATCATTCTTGATGTATCTTCCAGCAAGAATGTAGAATTCGACCAGGGTTTTCGCTAGTGATTCTTCCAGCCGCCTGATGTAGCCTTCTGGTTTCGATTGATAAAACAGTATGACAGCTATTTTCATAGGCCGAATAAACTGATCTACAAAGGAAATTTGGTAGTTTTTGAGGTTTTGAGGAGTTGGTGTGTGTGGTTTTATAGAGATTGCTCCTAATTTTGTTGACCTTCATGTTTGCAAGAATTGGTATACTAGTGTTGAACTCTTAACCCCCTCCCCCCTTATATAATCTAATCAAAATTGCAAAAACTTAAAATCTAATCTGCAGCATCGTGAGCCGGATATATTAATATATATGTTCCTTAATTAAATAATCACAATAAGATTAGATTGAAATTACTGTACTATTTTAAGTGCAAGTTGCAACAACTATTTTATTAGCCATGTGCAGATGGCATCACAATAATTTTCCACGAATCTCTCTATCAAGAACACACATGCTACTCCCTCAATGGTGGTCAACTCCGTGGGCACCTTCGTTGTTTTATCACTTTGACATTACTTTGTTCGATTTTTTTTAATTGTTTTATATTCTAATACCTTATAAATTAGTAATATAGAAATTATAAAATCTAAAAAATTATTGCTCGATTTTTTTTTTTTTTTTATTTTTAACTTCAAAAAATGACTAATAAAACAAATCGAGCTTTGATTTTTATTTATTTTTTAGATTTTATGATTTCTATATTAATTTCTAAGGTATTAGAATATAAAACAATTAAAAAAATCAAACAAAATAATGCCAAAGTGAAAAAACAACGAAAGTGCCCACATAGTTGACCACCATTGAGGGAGTAGCACATCATCTATGTATATACTATGTTAATAATCGTTTACTACTCAGGCACAAAAAGTCAATGTGCAGATTCATATCTAGATCAATTAGTTGTTTATTGGTTGCGAAAGCGGTCGTTCCACGATAAGTAATTATCTTATTCTATTGACGCTCTATAAAATATTTGATTTATAAAAATTAGTGTACTGCTCGTCGACTGATAGTTTTTGTTGACATATTTTAAAATGTTAAGAGTACTTTGTCATTCCATTATTCATAAAATAAAGAGCAAATACATAGCGACTTGTTAATTTATTGATTTTAACTTCAATTGCATCCTAGTCAATCAATTGGATAATTTCCAATTACCAATTAAGAAGAAATGCATTAATAATATAAATCAATTAAGAAGAAAAGCACCAGTAATACACAATTTTATTATAAACTACCAGTGATTACGTGCAAGTATAAACTCTTATTTGACTCGATTAATTTATTTCAAATAATAATATTTGAAGGCATTTTTTTTTAAGAATTACTTATATAAGCATAAATAGTAGACAAAAAAATCCGAATTACATCCTATCTTGTTTGACACTTTCAAAATTGTATGTTAATATTGATAATCATCATGTATATATCATAATAGAAATCTTAGAAGAAGCACGTATAATATATTTGCCTAATTATAAGGTAAAAAATGTCTAATTTCATACGATTTTTTTTTCGCGTTCGCGTCTTGGTTCTCTCATAGCTTGTCACTTATAGAGTTGTGAACTTGACCGGGCTGGCGCAGGTCCACATCGACCCACCAACTTTTAGAATCGGCACCGCCCAGGCAACTTGATCGTTGCAATCAACGATTTGACCATTCTTGATGTATCTTCCAGCAAGAATGTAGAATTCGACTAGGGCTTCCGCTAGTGATTCTTCTAGCTCCCTGATGTAGCTTTCGGGTTTCGATTCATAAAACAGAATAACAACTATGTTCATCGGCTAAATAAACTGATCTACAAAGGAAACTTGGTAGTTTTTGAGGTTTTGAGGAATTGGTGTGTTTTCCTTTTTTTTTTTTCTTTTTTTTCTTCACCTTCAACAAGACATCAATTTCAACCACTCAATCTCGGTGTCGCCGCCGACGGCCGGAGGTGTAGCGGCGGCAGATTGAGGCAGAATGTAGAAAGGAACAACATCGGAGTGGGAGAAGATAGGATCTGGGGAAGAGAGAGAGAGAATAGAGTTGGAGGGTTTGAGAATGAAAAATAAAAAAGTAAAACACGATTTTGTATTCAAAACTCAAATTTGGGATGGTAGGGGTATTTTTGTCCCAAAATGCAACATAAGGACATACTTGGGTATAATTTGTATTTTTTATCTTTTTGGGTATAAGTTGACATTTGTTAAGTTGGATGGGTATTTTGATACATTAACACTAATAACTATATGGTTTGGTGTCATCCATAGTTTGAGGTATCTTTTAGTTTGTGAAATATTTTGAATCTTATATATATATTTTTTATGAATTAGAAGTTCCAAATGTATCAGTAATATCCCTAATTAATATGCTACTCATAAATTATGATATTTTTTTTAAAAATATAATTTAATATTTGATAACAAGGAATCTTCAACAGAAAATTAACCTCAAATAACTATCAATTTATGTTGTCGGATGGGAGACATAATGTAACGCCCCAATTTTCTGAGTTCGGATCATCGGTGCGCTACTCGAGGAACTGGGGAAGGTCTAGGGCTATTGACTACTCGATCATTGAAGGAGACCTTATATTGTATGAATAATACTAAAGAAAGGACCAAATACTGAAACATTCATTATACATGTTAAAGCATATGGAATGAATGAAGATGTACATTCGAATATGCAATTAATGAAAGGGAGGTGTTCCACAAAAGGAAGGTTGAAGTTAGAGGAAAATGGAAAGAAACGAAAAGGAAGGAAAGGAAGTAAGGCATTAGAACGAATACACTTGACATATGACATTCCTTCTGCTGCTAATTTATTATATATTCGTGACTCTCTCACATAACATTTTCATCATCTTAACATAACGTCCTGAGTCTGTCTGCGTGCGAAAGCTTGGCTGTGATGCATATATGGAGACACGCATCACTAGACTACAACCACAATATCTTAATTCCCGGCTCGCAACACCTTCATCCTCCGCTCTCCAGTTAGCTTGCACTTTTAGATATACGTACAGGGCGTGAGTATATTGATTGTACCTAGTGAGCTTGTCGCCAAAACAAAAAGTGCTACTAAGAGCTATATATTAGACGTGTTGAAGTCGTATCCTCCCAAAAATTAGAAATGCAAAATTTACCTTATCATATGGTACATTGTCGAAAACAAAAACAAGACCTCGGAAAGAGAGTGTGGCTTGGCAAGGGGCATTCGAGGAGTCGGGTTGAGACTGATCTCTGGAGGCCGCGGAACCCTCTGTGGCTGCAACGAATGTCTGATTGTCACTATCGGTGTTCATTTCTTTGAATTCACAGTTTTTGTTTAATAATCACGGTAATATATTTCAAGTTGATCAAATGTGTGAGGTGATTTTTTATTTTTATTTTTATATAGGCATGCATGCATGTGGTGTGGGGTTTAATGGTTTCAAATGGAAGGTTGTGATTAATTCGTAATTGTACTGCTCATTTCTCTTGTATGTTCAAAATGTTTTAGGAATATCTAAAAAAAAATGTGAAAAGTTGAATATTTCGACAATTAAATTGTAAATTACGTAGTACTTTTTATATACGAAAAATAAATAAATAAATATAGTTTTGGCAGACACATCCATAGGTGGAAAAGTCTATTTTTCAAGAGGCGCGGTTGGGATAAGGAAACATAAATATGATCATTCGTGCACTTTTATTTTTGTCAATTTCATATTTCAATTTAAAATATTTTTTTTCATAACAAAGAATGCCCAATTGCCCATCATTGGGATTGGTTTTTCCTCTCATTAATTTCCAACCGCAATTTTGAAATAAAAAGATACTTAGAATTTATAAATAAATTAATTAAAATTTGTTTTCTTGAGGATAATTAATGATATGGAAATCTAATGTCAGGTATCAAATTTTATGAATATAGTGATCATGTATAGATTATTAATTGCACTAGAATTGTACTCCCGCGTTGCCGGAAAATAATTTATATTTTTTTATATAAAAAAGAATACGAATTTAATATTTATATATTCAAAAATAAATATATAAATTGAAATATTTTATAGTTTTTTTTTCTGATTTAAACATGTTCCATGCCAATAAAACATTATATTAATTATTTGAAAATGATTAAAAATTTAAGGAGATAGAAGTATTAATTATTTGAAAGTTTCATGATTTTCAAAACTCAATAGGATTTTGATATGATTTATTGGAAATTGGAAAGGAATGACCCAGCGTTGACTATGTATGTTGAGTAATTATTACATATATTAATTGAAAATGAATTGGAATGACTATGTTAACTACGTATTTAATATATTAATTATATTACTTAATTGAAAATTTAATTAATTAATTATGGTTTAGGCGGGAAAGTGGCTTAGAAAACTATCCTACTTTCTTATGTTTTTATAGAAGTTTAATTTCAAGGTTTAAAAATGCTCTCTCTCACATTTAAGGGTGATAGTGCAATAATGATTGATTGAGTATAATCTAGTCGAATCCACAAGAAATGCTATTGTGTGAGAATTTCAATTAGTAACCTAACTATCTAATCACTATTCAAGCTACCAACTAACATGTTTTTGAGGTTTTCGTTTAACAAAAAGCAATGAAAGTAATTAACAAACTTAAAGTTCAACTAAGCAAGCAACAAGTAATCAAATGATAAAAACTCAATAAGAAATGAAAGTGACTCCAATTATACTTTGATTAGGTCTAGGTGATAGGGATGTAGGACTTTAACTAGAATTAGCCATTTCAATCTAATTTCATATGGGAAACCTTCTAACTATGATTCATTCAATTCTCATTGCAACTAAATCAAGTAGATTAATGAAATACATAATTCCAACTAGGACATCAAGTAGATCATTAACTCCCAATAGCACATTGAGTTCTTTAGCCCTACTATCTCTAGCATGCAATTCTCTTGTTTCCTAGCATCTAATCCAAGCCTCCTAAGCATTAGATCAAACACTTGATATGCAACTATGGTGATCAAGCACAATTACATAATAAAACATGGCACCAAGATAAATGAACATGAAATTAGAAGGTAAATTCATAGATTAAAGCCTAATCCCATCACTTATCCCTAATCTACATATAATTGGAATTACAAAGAAATCTAGCTAGACATGATTAAGGAAATTAAACCATAAGAAATTGATGAAACCATAATCAAAAGATAGAGAATAAGAAATATAATCAAAATATGGAAGGATCTTTAATTCTTCAAAGTAAATCTTCTTCAATGCATCAAAATACCAAAGTAGCAAAAGAGGAGAGTAATTAGGGTTCTAGAGTGAAGAGAAGCTCAGAATACCCAAATCTAGTGAAAATAGAAGTTAAATACATCAAAATAGGTTAATGGGTCGAGTTAAACTGAGTTAGACGAGTTAACTCGGTCAAAGAAGGGAGGATGGGCGCCCGGTTGGCGGTCTGATCGGCGGCATAGCAGGCCGCCATTCAGACCGCCGTTTAGGCCGCCAAATATGCAGCCAATCCGCCACCTGGCCGGCGGTCTGGCAGGTCGCCATCCAGGCCGCCGTGCCCCCTTATCTGGCCTGATTCTTCGCCAGTTCGGTTCTTTCTTTGATTCTTTCTTTCCTTTCTTCGAACCGGCTTTCAACCTTCAATTTCTAACGAATCTCTTCTTATGTATCCCTCGTTTCCGGCTTCCGATCCTTGGTTTGATTATTGCTCTTCAAATCCATACAAAATGAATCAAAAACTGAAAGAAACAATGAATGTATAGAATATGCTAAAAGTTGATAAAACCTAGCATTTCTATCAAATTAAGAACACAAATCAATACTTAAACACACAAAGAATGACTTCACATGCACATAAAATACGTGTTTATCAACTCCCCCAAACTTAAGCCATTGTTCGTTTCGAATAATGGAACGAACAATCAAAACACTTATCACGTATGGAGTATGCATTTGAGATCAACGATGCCTCAGAATTTCTAACCAAAAACATTTTCCGAATTTTTCAAAGCATATCAAACACACTTTCTACCTCCTCACATGAATCATTAACAAAGAACTTCCCTCAATCATCAAGCAAATGAACCTCACGGGAAGTGTATCGCTCTTCACTCAAGTGTATAAAGGTTATCACTCGACAAATCAATGCAATGCAACTCATTTACCATAAGCTTGCCTCTTATCTACCATCGCCATCGCTTAAGCATGTGCAAAGAACTAGGATCAAAAAAGACTTTATTAAGCTTGTAATGTTGGGACATTGGTTAAGGTAGAGAATTTTAGGTTAAGTGACTCAAATTTATCTAAGTACTTCCACCTTATACTTCTCTCCGCTAAGCATGCATTTCTTCATCTTCTACCTTATCTAACCCCCATTTTCCAATGAAACCTCAAGCTTTTACTAAAACTCATCAAATGACAAGAACTACATCTTTATGCTATTTATTCATCGACTCTTTTTATTCTTTTCTCTTTTTTTATTTTTTAATTTTTTATATAAGAACTTTGTTCTTAACTTTTACTTTTCTAAACAAGAGCTTATAGGAGTGTTCTTTCAAGACAAATCAAATCTAAAAACTTTCTATTTCACCCATCATTTTCAACAAATTTTCAACTTTCCCCAAGGTTCCCTTAACCATCCTTTACCCCCTGTCCTCCGGTTTTTGAATGAAAGGCTTTAGAAGGCTCAAACGGGGACCACAAGGGTAATGAAAGATACGTAAGTGTTTAGGGATAATGGGTTATGAAAAGATGGCCTAAAATCATCTCATAATTCTATGCACAAATAGAGCAATCTTGAATAAGAACTGAGGCAAGTTCTAGAAATGATGAAGTATGCATGATAACTCTCAACAAGGAACATTAACTATATGCAATGCATAGTCATGATTCAAGTCCACTAGTTAATGTTCAATGCTCGACAATCAAGTTTCATTCTTCACTCACAATTCATGCAACTTGATAAAGAGATATGCTCAGTCATGCTTCTAAAATTCAAAACAATTTCACATTTTCACTTTTCCTCATAGGCATCTCCCTATTATGCACATGAGAATGACAAACATGTGCTTTCGCACTCAATCATGCAAGCATTCATTCAAAAATTCTACTCAAAATCATTCAAAATTTTCCATTTTTTTTTTTTGCATTCAAGTCCGAATCAACAACAAACTCATTCAAACCAAAAATTCTCCATGCATGCTCTAATCAAACTTCAAATCATTCAACAACCTAAATTCCTCCACCATTAAAAATATTCCCACATTCTCCACAATCCAAGAAAAACTCTCACACATTCACAATTCCAATTCTCCCAATCAAAAACCAAAATGAAATTACCCCAAAAGAAACATCCATGGCATACAGAGCAAATAAAAATTCACAAAGTCATATGACTAACACACAAAGAAAAACAAGCAACAAGAAATACTAGTAAAGAAATGGAAAAAACATAAAAATAAGTAATTTAAATTTCTTATCCTACCCCCCTCCCCCAAACTTATTTTAGAAAATAAATTCTAAAATAAATTTGGAGGGAAAGATATATAAGAAATTTAAATTACACTTACAAATGGTCCAAGCTACGATGGAGGTGGTCTTGGCCAAGTCACCCCTTGACCAATTTGGTACTCCCAAAAGCTCTCCAAAAGCTCCATTATTGAAGTAGCTTTCTTTTCCATTCTTTCACTCCTTCTTGTCTCCTCAAGTTGAGTAACTCTCATAGAGGTTACTTATTGTCTCATCGCGGTGACTTGTGCATCAAGAGACTTGAATCTCTTTTCCATATTCACCATTCTAGTCTCAAGGGCTTCGAATCTTTCATTGAACCTTCCACTTGCAACATATTCAACTCTTAAAACATGGTCTCCTCTTGTTGAATCCTCCATTTCCTCACCCTTTACATCCATATGCACGCCTTCACCTCCTTGGCCAATGGTATACTCATCCTCTTCGCTATTCTTAAAGATGTGATTCTCCATGATTAACTTGTGCATTGGCGAGTTCAATTGCCAATTTTCCCGTTCATGAAGATCGGTGACCACTATGCTCGTGGCATTGGGAAGAGGGAATGTCTCACCATTCTTGAAGAAAATAGAATGGAGATGTGATTGAAGTTAGAAATCTTAAGTACCTTAACTTCATAAAGTCCATAAGGTACGCATCTTTCATCGGAGAGTAGCCACCAAGGTCTTCCTTGATCCTCTTAGCAATAGGCATGAGCATTCCACCGATGTTGATCTTTCCGGCATTCACTCTTGCTTGCTTCATCAATTGAGGAATAAAGAGGTGAGTAAAGCTAATCCGCCTCTTGGTCAACATAGCTTGAAGGATGAAGAGATCATCAATCCGGAGCGAGGTGTTCTCCTTTCTAGCAACGATGGTATGAGCAAGGATTTTTAACACCATTCTTAACATCGGATTCCTCACCTCATTTGACTTTGAATACCCTACTTGAAGCCCTACGTTGAAAGTGGAACAAGCTTGTTCCAAATGGAGTAGTGCTCAAAAGCCCTCTCTATCAACACATCACCCCCATGTGGCACTCCAAAAATATCATCTAACTCCTCCAAACATAGCTCATGCCTTTCACCGAATAATTGGAATTTAATACCTTGCATAAGATGAATGTTTTCGGCCTCCAATGTGCTCATAACCTCAAGAACTACCTTCTCATAAGTCCTCCTATCCTCAAGAGTATCATCAAGGATACTTCCCCAACCTATGTTATCAGAGAGGGTCTTTACATTGTTGTAAAGCCCTAGCTTCACCAAAACCTCCTTAGACGGAAACCTCGTTGGGATAATGCCCTTTGTCACAAGAGTGGCAAAATTTGCCCTTTCCTCATAGGTGTGCAATCAAATTGCATGAGCTTCCGGTGTCATAGGATCCTTGCTTGTTGGTTGTGAAGAGGAAGAAGCATCATTTCTCTTCTTATTGGTAAGAGAATAAATCAAGTCCTTAGAAGTTGTTTTTGCCGTTCCTTTCCCTTTGAGGTCCTTGCTCCTACAAATCGTGAAAAATTCCAAGTAAGATTCAAGAAGAGAAACAAGGAATTTTCACTTTATAGGCAACAATTCTCCTAATCTCATGCCCCCCTTGAACATTCATGCTTTCAAGAAATGAATTTTGATCCAAAATCAAGCATATTATTTTTTAACAATTTCTCCAAAAGTTCAAAAATTCCTTTAACCTTATTCATGTATGCTCAAGTGGAAAGAGGTACAAATGCACATGAAAATTCAATTCAAAAGGATATAGCCTAATTCGTAAATGCAAGAATTAATGCTATTCAATGCATGCTCATTCCAATATTCCAAAGTCAAAAATTTCTCCAAAATTCAAGAAAAAACCCTAAGCTAGAAATTCTACTCAAACTAACAAAAAGTGATAAGCAAAATGCATAACAATTCATAGAATGAATGTAGAAATCCCATAAAAGCAAAGGTGTAGAACATCTTACCTCATTTTCTTAGAGAAACTTGAAGAACTTCACAACTTTGAACAAGAAACTCAAATTTTCGTTTTTTAGGTTAGAATGGATGAAAAAGTGATTTCTTGGGCTTTAAATATAGCTTATAAGATGGGTAATGAGCCTATGAAAGGATTTAACAAGAGTCAAAGTGATTTGGGAGTAATTAGAACATGAAATTTCAAGTTTTTAGTGAGAGAAACTGGTGTGTTCTTGAAAAAGAGGGTGGAAAAACATAAAATGAAGAAAAAAAGGTAAAAAATCAAATATAGAAAATAGGGGGGAGGAGGACCGGCGGCGGTCTTGCCGGCGGCCTAGCAGGTCGCTGGTCAAGCCGCCATTCAACCTGCAATCCAACCATCTGGCCGGCAGTCTGGCAGGCTGCCGTTCAGGCCGCCGGCCGCTCTTTCCGTGCGGTTTTTTGACCTTTTCCGATGCGTTTTTCGACCAATTCCACCCGTTTTCAAAGTGACAAGGCCCTTCTCGACCTTCTCTCGACTCTCCCTAGACATTTTTCAACATTCATTTTGTACTTTTTCTATTTTTTATGGGATTTTTCAAAACTAAACAAAATATGAAATAAAAAACGAAAACGAAATAAAAACTAACTAAAATGAAAAATTAAAGGATACTTGTTGAGGTACCTCTCAACGAGCGCTTAGTTTAACGTTGTTAGCTCAACGATACCTTAAACATCAAGGATCTTGAAGAAGGATTGTCGACCCCTCCTCAACTTTCTTCGATTTGAAATAAGGCTTGAGTCGATGTTCATTGACAAAAAAGGTAGAACCATTTTCCTTGAGAAGTTCAAATGTTCCATTCTTGTTACTCTTGCACACAATATAAGAACCGGTCCACCTTAATTTAAAGAGAAAAAGCCGAAGATGAGAGTTAAAGAGAAGAATCTCATCTCCAGAACCAATATCCTTTTCTCGAATTCCCAAGTCGTGAAACTTCTTGGCCCTTTCCTTGTAGATTTGAGAATTTTCATAGGCCTCATTTCTCCATTCTTCCAACTCCACAAGATGATCTTTCCTATTGTACCCGGCTTCCTTGAACTCAAAATTGATTGTCCTTGTAGCCCAATATGCCTTGTGCTCAATTTCCAAAGGCAAGTGACAAGATTTTCCAAAAACAAGTTAGTACGGAGACATACCAATAGGGGTCTTGTAGGCGGTTCTATAGGCCCATAATGCCTCATCAAGTTTGTATGCCCAATCCTTTCGAGTGGTGATCGTTTTTCTCGATTTGCAAGCTCGGCTTGATGATTAACACGTATTTTATGTGCATGTTGAGCTTAATTAGAGTGAAATTATATTTAAATATGTAGAGTTTCAAGTGATATGATTAGGGTTTCACTAGTTTGCTCGCATTCACGTTTTCCTTATTTTCTCGAGTCTTGTTATGCTTTTTTCAGGAAAAATTAAGAACTTATTTGGCCAATTGAACTATTCCATATCGAAGAGGAGTTTGTTAGGAAGCCATAGCAAAAAGCGGATGGAGAATCAGAGTTCGGACGAGGGAGAACGAGCGAAAACGGTGAAGCTGCGCGAAAGGACCGGACCAACTGTGGCCCAGACGGCGCCCGGCTAGACCGCCTGCCAAACCGCTGTGTGGGTGGCTGGAATTCAGAGAAGACGGCGTTCCAGACAGCAGCTCACACGGCGGCCGGCCAAACCGCCGTCCCAACCGCCGTTTAGGCGTGTTCTTTCATTATTTAACCGAGTTGGTTCGACCAACTCAGTCCAACTCGACCCAAAACTCATTTTCAATGTATATTAACCCCAAATCTTACCCAATTGGGTATCTTTAGCTTGAATACACTCTCTAGAACCCTAATTTCATTTTCCTTCTTTCTACTTTGGTATTTTCATCAATTGTTGGAGAAATACTTTGAAGATTTGAAGATCCTTCCACTAGTTTCTTCCTTATTGAATTCTCTATCTTTTGATTATGGTTTTATGCATTTTCTATGGTTTATTTTCCTTAATCATGTCTAGCTAGTTCTCTTTGTGATTCCAATTATATGTAGATTAGGGATAAGTGATGGGATTAGGCTCTAATTATGAATTTACCTTCTAATTTCATGTTTATTTCTCTTGGGTCTATGTTTTATTATGTAATTGTGATTGATCACCATAGTTGCATGCCAAGTGTTTGATCTAAAGCTTACGAGGCTTAGATTAGATGCTAGGATCAAGAGATTTGCATGCTAGTGTATAGTAGGGTTAAGGAACTCCATAAGCTCTTGGGAGTTAATGAATTGCTTAATATCTTAGTAGGAATTTGGCCTTTCATTAATCAACTTGTCTTCAATGCAATGAGAATTGAGTGAATCATACTTAGGAAGTTTCCCACATGAGATTGGATTAAAATGCTAATTCTAGTTAGAGTGTTACATCCCTATCACTTAAACCTAGTTGAAGTATAATTGGAGTCACTTTCATTCCATATTGAATTTATATCACTTGATCACTTGTTGCTTGTTTAGTTAAGTTCTAAGTTTGTTAATTACTTTTCATTGTCATTAGTTAAATCAAAAACACAAAAACATGTTAGTCGGTAGCTTGAATAGTAATTAGGTAACTAGGTTACTAGTTGAAATTCATACGTCCTAACATTCCTTGTGGATTCGACTCAATTTTAATACATCGATTATCATTGCATATTCTCACCCTCAAAAGTGAGAGCGATCAATTTTTGGCGTCATTGCCGGGGAATAGTTTAGTTTGAGTTTCAATAGTCAGGTTATTGAGTTACTAATTCAAACATTTGTTTCTTTTGATTTTTGTTTTGTCGGTTTATGCACACAAGGTCTAAGGGAAGACTTGTTCAACCTTTGATCTTGGAATTCGAAAGAAGGCATAGAAGGAAGAATTCTGTTGAAGAACAAGACATGGCTAACAATCAAGATTATGAGGCTCTTAGGAAGGAATTGAAAGATATGCGAGCTTGGAGAGATGAGCAAGAAACGAGAGCTCAAGAAGCTCAACAACCTCCACTTAGCCAAATCTTCAAATCTCCCACGGATCAATTTCAAGGAGGAGCATGGGAACCTCCTATCAATGCAAACAACTTTGAGATATGGACGAGCCTTATCCAAATGGTCCAATCGGAGCAAATTTGGTGGTAGGCCAAATGAGGATCCTAATACACACTTGAGCACATTTTTGGAGATTTGTGATACGGTGAAGCACAATGGAGTGCCGGAGGATGCTATAAGGATGAAGCTCTTCAACTTTTTTGAGGGATCGTGCAAAGGAGTGGTTCAAAAACCTTGACCAGAGCGAGATCACTACATGTGAAAAGTTATGCAAAGCTTTCCTCGCCAAGTACTTCCCTCATTCAAATGCTCAAAAGCTTATATCGAAATCTCACACTTCTCACAATATGGTGATGAGACCTTATTTGAAGCATGAGAGCGGTATAGGGACTTGCTACGCAAGTGCCCTCAACATGGCTTTAGTGAGGCTCAACAAATTGTGAACTTCTATAGTGGGCTCTCTCCACATACAAGAAGCATAGTTGATGCTACATCCAGGGGTTACTTAGTAAACCGAAATGCAAAGGAAGCCCTAAGGATCATAGAAGAGATGGCGGCCAATAGTTATCAATGACCATTGGAGAGAGGTCCTACGAAGAATGTGAATTCTATACTTGAAGATGCAAGAATTGATGAGTTGGCTACACAATACACCCTTCTTAAGAAGGAATTTGAAGAAGATAGGAGATCGAAGAGAGATATTTAAGTGGTTCAAGCCCAAAAGAGTGAAGAGTTCAATGGAAATGAGGATGTGAGCTATGGGAACCAAAGACCCTATGGAAATTTCAACAAACCAAATTTTCAAGGAGCTCAAGGAGGATTCCAAGGGAACTATCAAGGGGGATTTCAAGGGAAGCCACAAGGAGGTAATTCCTATGGTCATCAAGGAGGCTATCAAGCCTACAATCCCAATAACCGGACTCATCCCAATCTCTCCTAAATCCCAACAATGCTCAATTTCCACCTCCCGGATTCTCTGTCTCTCAAGGTGTGATTGATGAATCTAAGAAGACATCTCCTTCTATTGAGCAACTTGTGCAACAAATGGCTAATCAGCAAAGTTCTTTTATTACTCAAACCGGCCAAAAGGTCAATGCCTTAGAAAATTCACTCACCTCCATGACAAAGCAAGTGAAGATGATGGAATGTCAAATTAGCCAAATGGCTATCCAAGCTACCACTCAACACACACCGGGCAAGTTTCCAAGTAATACAGAGGTAAATCGAAAGAATCAATGTAATGCTATCACATTGAGGAGTGAAAGGGCCTGTGAGAATCAACCCACATCTGGAAGCAAAGAAGATGAAGTTTTTGTGGAGGACATACCATATGAAGAGCCTTCAACCAATGATGAGGAATCTAGGAAAGAGGTTCAAAAAGAGGCTCCAAAGGAAGTGCTAGTAGAAGCTCCTCTTCCCACCAAGGATGTGATCACAAAGGCTACATTCCCGCATCGTCTAGCCAAGCCTAAGGTGGATGAAAAGATGAAGAGATTCTTGGATATATTCAATAAGGTACAAATCAATATTCCCTTGCTTGATGCACTTAGAGATATGCCCGGATATGTGAAGTTTTTGAAGGATGCCGTAGCTAACAAGAGAAAGTTTGGATCATTTGAAACAATTAGTCTAACGAAGGAAGTTAGTGTGGTGATTCAAAGGAAAATGCCTTTGAAGAAGAAGGATCCCAGAAGCTTTACTATAGCATGTGTGATTGGTGGGCAAGAGTTTGGGAAAGTCTTATGTGATCTTGGAGCTAGTATATATTTGAGGCCCTTGTCTATTTTTAGAAGATTGGACATTGGAGAGATCAAGCCTACATCAATTTGTCTCCAAATGGCCAATCGTTCTATATCTTATGCCCAAGGGGTTGTTGAAGATGTGTTAGTCAAGGTTGAGGAATTCATATTTCCCGCGGACTTCGTTATATTGGATATGCCAGAAGACAAGGATATGCCCCTCATTCTTGGGCGTCCTTTTCTAGCAACTGGTCGGGCTCTCATTGATGTACAAGATGAGAATCTCACATTTAGAGTCAATGAAGAAACCCGCACTCTCTCAATCTTGATGCAATGAAGAAAGGAGATAATCCAAGTCATGAAGAATGCAACTTAATCACAACTTTGCCTACATCTATGGCAAAGGATTTTACGGAGGAAAACATCTCCAACTCTTTTTATTCCTATTCTGACTTGGATGAGGCATGTGACGAGTTATTAGAGTCAATTGCTTTCTTGGATGCAAATCAAAGTTCACAAAAGGATGAAGTACACTATCTTGATATCAATCAACCGGGAGAGAGTGGGAGTTCAACAAAAGTGGAGTCTCCTACAAGCACTATTCAAGAGTTGAAACCTCTCCCTGACCATCTAAGGTATGCCTTTCTTGGTGATAGAGACTCCTTTCCCGTAATTATGTCACAACACTTGTCAGAGTCCGAATTGGACAAGTTGTTGCGTGTCCTTAGAGAGTTTAAAGATGTGATTGGTTAGTCTATTGATGATATCAAGGGTATTTGTCCTTCTATTTGTATACATCGTATCTTGTTGGAGGAGGGTTCTCGTCCTAAGGTTTAACCTCAAAAGAGGTTGAATCCGGTCTTGCAAGAGGTTGTGAGAAAAGAGGTCTTGAAGTTATTAGATGCAGGGATGATATATGCTATTTCGGATAGTGAATGGGTAAGCCCTACCCAAGTCGTTCCCAAGAAAGGGGGGATGACCGTGGTCAAGAATGAGAATGATGAAGTCATAGCTACAAGAGTTGCCACCGGTTATCGAGTTTGCATCGATTATAGGGCCTTGAATTTGGCTACAAGGAATGATCACTTCCCTCTACCCTTTATAGATCAAATGTTGGATCGTTTGGTGGACTACGAATATTATTGTTTCCTTGATGGTTATTCGGGATATAACCAACTTGTCATAGCCCCGAAGGATCAACAAAAAACGACCTTTACATGTCCATACGGAGTATTTTCTTATAGAAGAATGTCGTTTAGGTTGTGTAATGCTCCGACCACTTTTCAAAGGTGCATGATGTCTATCTTTGGTGGTTTGAATGAAAACATTATGGAGGTGTTTATGGATGACTTCTCGGTTTTTGGGAAGAGTTTTGATTCTTGTTTGGACAATCTCACAAAGGTCTTGAAAAAGTGTAATGACACTTCTCTTGTCCTAAATTAGGAGAAGTGTCACTTTATGGTTAGAGATGGAATTGTGCCAAGGTTTCTAGAGATGATTTGGAAGTTGATAGAGCCAAGATCGTTGCCATAGAGAAGCTTCCACCCCCAACGAATGTGAAATCAATTCGAAGCTTCCTTGGTCACGCGGGGTTCTATAGAAGATTCATCCAAGATTTCTCAAAGATTACCAAGCCACTTTGTTCCCTCTTGCAAAAAGATGTGAAGTTTGTCTTTGATGACAAGTGTTTGGAAGCGTTTGAGACATTAAAGAAAGCCCTCATCTCTACTCCCATTCTAATTAAGCCTAATTGGAGTGAGTCTTTCATTTTGAAGTGTCATGCTAGTGATTGGGCTTTAGAAGTGGTTTTGGGGCAAATAAAAGATAAGGTGTTCCGAGTTATTCATTATGCTAGTAGAACATTAGATGGTGCTCAACGGAACTACACAACAATGGAGAGGGAATTCTTGGCCATTGTCTTTGCTTTTGACAAGTTCCTGTCTTATCTTGTTGGAAATCACACCATTGTCTTTTCGGATTATACGGCTATCCGACATTTCATGGCAAAGAAGGATGCAAAGCCTCATTTGATTCATTAGATTCTCATTCTCCAAGAATTCGACATGGAGATTTGTGATAGAAGAGGGTATGATAATGTGTTAGCCGATCACATGTCAAGGCTTGAAAAGTCGGTTGAAGGTGAAGACTTGAGATTGAGCATCAATGATTATTTTCCGGATGAGAAGATTATGGTATTGAAGTGCAAAGATTCTTGGTTTGTCCGACTTTGCTAACTACGTTATGCTTCAAGAACTGCCACCAAATCTCTCGGATTATCAAAATGCCAAGTTCCTTCGAGATGTTAAGTTCTATTATTGGCAAGATCCATATCTATGGAGGAGGTGTGCCGATGGCCTTATTCGGAGATGTGCTATGGAGAGTGAATGACCCAAAATTATTGAAGATTGTCACAAGGGGCCAAGTGAGGGCCATTTTAGGGCTAATTGTACAACTTGGAAGGTATTTCAAAGTGGGTTCTATTGGCCTACTATTTTTAAGGATTGTCAAACCTTTGTGAGAAATTGTGATAGATGCCAAAGGATGAGAAATATCACAAAGAGGGATGAGATGCCTCAACACATCATGATTGAGGTTGAACTATTTGATGTTTGGGGGATAGATTTCATGGGACCATTTCCCAAATCTTATGGTTTTTCCTATATCCTTCTTGCTATTGAGTATGTGTCAAGATGGGTTGAAGCAATTCCTACTTCAACCAATGATTTCAAGGTGGTGATTAAATTTCTCAAGAAGAACATATTGACTTGGTTTGGGACTCCAAGAGCCTTGCTTAGTGATGGATGATCTCACTTCAATAACAAATTGTTGGGAAGCATACTTGCTAAGTATGGAGTGAAACATAAGGTTACTACACCTTACCATCCTCAAGCTAACGGTCAAGCCGAGCTTGCAAACTGGGAAATCAAACAAATCTTGGAGAAAACAATCACTACTCGGAAGGATTGGGCAAAGAAACTTGATGATGAATTGTGGGCCTATAGAACCGCCTACAAAACCCCCATTGGTATGTCTCCGTATCAACTTTTTTTCGGAAAGTCTTGTCACTTGCCTTTGGAAATTGAGCACAAGGCGTTTTGGGCTACAAAGACAATCAATTTTGAGTTCATGAAGGCCGGATTTAGTAGGAAGAACCATCTTGTGGAGTTGGAGGAATGGA
Organism: Mentha longifolia; assembly: GCA_001642375.2. Classification (NCBI taxonomy): domain Eukaryota; kingdom Viridiplantae; phylum Streptophyta; class Magnoliopsida; order Lamiales; family Lamiaceae; genus Mentha; species Mentha longifolia. Next base: position 20,168,019 of record CM038114.1, on the reverse strand, counting down.
GAAACAAGGCCTATGAAAATTCTCGTATCTACAAGGAAAGGGCCAAGAAGTTTCATGACTTGGGGATTCGAGGAAAGGTTATCATTCCGGGAGACGAGGTTCTTCTCTTTAACTCTCATCTTCGTCTTTTCCCCAGAAAACTCCAATCAAGGTGGACCGGTCCTTATGTTGTGAGCAAGAGTTCCAAGAATGGAACATTCGAACTTCTCAAGAACGATGGTTCTACTTTTGTTGTCAATGAACATTGACTCAAGTCCTATTTCAATTCGAAGAAGGTTAAGGAGGAGTCAACCATTCTTCTTCATGATGCTTGATTTTGGAAGTAATGTCGAGCTAACGACGTTAAACAAAGCGCTAGTTGAGAGGCACCTCAACACGTATCCTTTTCCTTTTCATTTTCTTTAGTTTTTATCTCATTTTCGATTTTTGTGTTGTTTGTTTCGTTTTTCATTTCATTTTGAGAAAAACCATAAAAAATAGAAAATGTGGAAAATAAATGTTTTAAAATATTTAGGGAGAATCAAGAGGAGGTCGAGAAGGGCCCGGTGCTTCAAAAGTGGGCGGAATCGGTTGAGAAACGCGTCAGAGAAGGCCGGAAGAGGATCGCACGAAAAGGGCCGACGACGGCCTAAACGGCAGACCGCCGTTTGGTAGCTGGATAGCAGGTTGAACGGCGGGTTATGCGGTGGTCGGCTGGACTGCCGGCCAGACCGCCGCCGTCCCTCTCTCCTCCTTTTATTTCTATTTTTGTTTTTTTTCACTCTATTTTCTTTCATTTTGTGTTTCTCATCCTCTTTTCTTAGAACAAAGTCACTTTCTCACTCTAAAAACCTAGATTTTATTGCTCTAATTACTCTCAAATCATTTGGAATTGAGTTAATTCCTTCCATAGGTTCATTACCCATCACAAAATCTACATTTTGAACCAAAGAAATCACATTTTCACCCCTTCTTACTCAAAAAACGAAAATTTGGTTTTCTTGGTTTAAGAGTTGAAGTTCTTCCTATTTCTTCAAGAAGATGAGGTAATGTGCTCTATACCTTTGCTCTTATGGATTTCTACTTGCAATATATGAGGTGGTATGAGTGTTTATTGTATCATTTTCATTGATTTGAGTGGAAATTCTAGCTTAGGGTTTTTCTTGAATTTTGAAGAAATTTTTGAATAAAGAATGTGGAAATGAACATGAATTCTATAGCATTTATTCTTTCTTCTAGGAATCATGCTAGATATATCCTTGAAAGTTCATTCTCTTATGAAATGTGTCTCTTTATGTACTTGGACATACTTGAATTGAGCATTGGATGGAGGTTTGCATAATTCATGAATTTTTAATGGATATGCTTGACTTTTAGTTAGAAATTCATTTCTTGAGTATTTCAAGGCTTTAAGAGGTCATGAGTTCATGAATTGTTGATTTGCAAAATGAAATTCATTGCATTATTCTTGTGAATTGAATTCTCTTGTAAATATGCATTCATTTTCATTTGAACATACATGAATGAACTTAAAGGAAGTTTAGTGAATGTATGAAGGAAGGGTGCACAATTTGCTTGATTTTGGTTCAAAATTTCATTTCTTGAAAGCATGAATGCCAAGTGGGGGGGGGGGGGGGGGGAGGGGTAATGACTATGTGATAGTTTGCTTATAACTTGGAAATACCTTGATTATTCTCTCAAATCTTACTTGGAATTGTTCTTGGTTTGTAGGAAAAAAGATTCTAAGGAGAAATGAATGGCAACCATCACTTCTAAAGAATTGATTGTTTCTCTTTCTAAAAAGAGAAGAAAGGATGCTTCTTCATCTTCACAACCACCAAGAAGAGATCCGAAGACACCGGAAGCTCATGATATTCACTTGGAGACTTATGAGGAAATGGTAAGATTTGCAACTCTTGTGACAAGAACCGTTATACCGACTCAATTCCCATCTAAGGAGGCTTTAGAGAAGCTAGGACTTTATGACAATATCAAAGTCCTCTTTGATAACATAGGATGGGGAAGTCTCCTAGACGACACTCTTGAGGATAGGAGGACTTATGAGAAGGTGGTTCTTGAAGTCATGAGTACATTGGAGGAGGAGAACATCCATTCTATGCAAAGCCTCAAATTCCAATTGTTTGGAGAGCGACATGAGTTGAGTTTGGAAGAGATTGATGACATTTATGTAGTGCCACATGGCGGTGATATGTTGGTTGAAAGAGCCTTTGAGCACTATTCCATTTGGAATAAACTTGCTCCAATCACAATGGAAGGCTTTTGGTCGGGGTACTCGAAGTCGAATGAGGTGAGAAATCCGGTTCTAAGGATGGTGTTGAAGATCCTTACACACACCATTATTGCAAGAAAAGAGAACACTTCGGTTTGGATTGATGACCTTTTCATTTTCCATGCCATATTAACAAAGAGGCGCATTAGCTTTACTCACATCTTCCTTTCTCAATTGATGAAGCAAGCAAGGGTTAATAGTGGAAAAGTTAACATAGGAGAAATGCTCACTCCTTTGGCTAGAAAAATCAAGATGATCTTGGTGGTTATTCTCCGATGAGAGGTACGCACTTATTGGATATTGAGAAGTTGAGGAATTTGAGGTTTTTCATATCATCTAGACCTCCATTTTACTTCACTCAAGATGATGGTGAGCAATTTCCTCTTCCTAATGCCATGAGTGTATTGGTCACCGATCTACATGATCGTGAGAATTGGCACTTGAACTCTCCTACTCATAAGTTCATCAAGGATAATCAGATTTTCAATTATGGAGAAGATGATGAGTACACAATGGGAGGTGAGGGAATGCCTTTTGTTGAGGAAGATGAGGAAATGAAGATTCTACAAGAGGAGAGCCAAGTTCAAGAAGAGAGCGAGTTCCAAGTGGTAGAGTTTATGATGAGAGGTTTGAAGCCCTTGAAGGTAGGATAACTAATATAGAGCGTGGATTCAAGTCCCTTGATACACAAGTCACGGTAATGAGGCAAGAAGTAACCTCCATGAGAGTTACTCAACTTGAAGATACAAAAAGAAGTGAGAGGATGGAAAAGCAAGTCACGGCAATGATGGAGTTATTGGAGAGCTTCCGGGCGCATCAAATTGCTCAAGGGGTGACATGGCCCCAACCTCCTCCATCGTAGCTTGGACCTTTGTGAGTGTAATTTAAATTTCTTATATATCTTTCCCTCTAAATTTAGTTTAGAATTTATTTTCTAAAATGAGTTTGGGGGAGGGGGGTAGGATAAGAAATTTAAATTACTTACATTTCTATGTCCTTTCCATTCCTTTACTTGTCTTTTTGTTGCTTGCTTTGTTTGATGCTACTTACATGACTTTGTGGATCTTTGGGTTGGTCTTGTATGCCATGGATGGTACTATTAGTTTCTTGTTGATTGATTGAGAAGTCTTCGGTTTGAGAGGTTAATAAATTGGTGGTTTATGGGTGAAAAATGTTGTTTGGAGGATGAATGTGAAAGTTTAGTTTGCTTTGGTTTATTTAGGTTGTTTCTATGTTTTGTTGGTATATTTTGTTAATTAGAAGAAAGATTGGGGTTAAATAAAGAATGTTGAGTGCTTGATGTTTGATTTTGATGAGTTTGGGTCAATGAGCATAATTGATGAAAAGTTCTTCTTTGGTTTGATGACTTTTGAATGTGAGCGTGAATGTGAAATTTTTGAAAAGTTAAAAAGTTTTTGAGTTAAAGAGGTGAAATGAATGCTTGCATGCTTTAATGCGAAAGAATGTGTTTAATTTCTCAAGTGCTTTTGAGTGAGATGCCAATGATTGATGCTAAAATAGTGACATTTTTGAAAATTTTAAAGTTAAAGTCAAGCATGATTAAGATTATTTCACTTGAATAGCTTGAATGATTGATCTTAAGCACTTAGACTCTAGGCAAAAAGCCTTGTGAGGATTTTGAGCCTAAAAACTATGCATTTTACATAGTTGATATCCTTTCTTGAGAGCTTGGTCATGCATTTCATTTTCTTTACTAGAACTTGCCTTGATACTCATGTTAGAAGTGCTATATGTGTGCATAATTAGAAGATGATCTTAGGCCATCATTGTATAACCTATAATCCCTAAACACTAACCTATCCTTCATTACCATTATTTTCCTATTTTGAGCCTTATAGAGCATTTTCTTCTTAAACCGGATGATAGGGGGTGAAGGATGGTTAAGGGAACCTTGGTGAAAGTTAAAAATTCATAAAGAATGGTGGGTGATGGTAAAGGATCATGAGATGTGCTTTGAGTTGAAAGAACACTCCTATAAGCTCAATGTTAGAAAAGAAAAGAATAAGAACAAAGTTCTTATTGAAAAAAAAAAACGTAAGAACAAAGTTCTTACAACAAAAAGAAAAGAATAAGAGCATAAATGAGTATTTCTTTAGATTTGGTAGAAGTGATTAACATGTATTTTATGTGCATGTCAAGTGTATTTTGCATGTGTTTGAGTCTCGATTTATGTGCTTAAATGTTAGAAATGCTAGGGTTTCTTAACTTGTAGCATACTTTATACTTTTCTCGTTTTCTCTCAGTTTTCGATCTATTTTTGTAAGAATTGGAAAAAGCATTCATGTGGCTAAGGATCGAAGGCCGGGAATGAGGAAGAATCGAGCTTAATTAGAGTGAAACTTGTGTGTAAACATGTGGAATTTCAAAGTTATAAAGTAGGTTTTGACCTGTTTGATTTCATTTATGTTTTCCTCGTTTTCTCGAGTTTTTTTTATGCTTTTTGCAGGAATAGTGAAGAACTTATTTGGCTAATTTAATCACTCCATGTAGAAGAGGAGCTCGTTAGGAAGCCATAGCAAAAAGCAGATCGAGAATCGGAGTTCGTATGAGAGAGAACGAGCGAAAATAGAAAAGTCGCGCAAAAGAACGAAGGAGTAGACCGGTCAAAGGAAGGATGACCGGCGGCCCAGCCAGCGGTCCAGCCGACCGCCGGTCACCAACTCCAGCCTGCTACAGACCACAAAGAATTCGGCGACCTGGTCGGCAGCCCAGTCGGCTGCCCAGCCGGTCGCCGGTCGCGCGCTTGCTTCAACTCAAGGGGCGAGTTCGGCTCGCCCAAACTCGTCCCGTTTCACCCCGATTCGACCCAAACTCGATTTGTGATGTATTTAACCCCAACATTCACCCCATTTGGGGATCTTTTCATACTTTAATATTCTTAGAACCCTAGAAACATTTCCCTCTTTCTACACTTTGTGGATTCAAGATTCAAGACCATTTCCTTCTTCCTTATTGAATTCTCTATCTTTTGATTATGGTTTTATGCATTTTCTATGGTTTATTTTCCTTAATCATGTCTAGCTAGATCTCTTTGTGATTCCAATTATATGTAGATTAGGGATAAGTGATGGGATTAGGCTTTAATTATGAATTTACCATCTAATTTCATGTTTATTTCTCTTGGGGCTATGTTTTATTATGTAATTGTGATTGATCACCATAGTTGCATGCCAAGTGTTTGATCTAAAGCTTAGGAGACTTAGATTAGATGCTAGGATCAAGAGATTTGCATGCTAGAGTATAGTAGGGTTAAGGAACTCCATAAGCTCTTGGGAGTTAATGAATTGCTTAATATCTTAGTAGGAATTAGGCCTTTCATTAATCAACTTGTCTTCATTGCAATGAGAATTGAATGAACCATACTTAGGAGGTTTGCCACATGAAATTGGATTAAAATGGCTAATTCTAGTTAAAGTGTTGCATCCCTATCAGTTAGACCTAATTGAAGTATAATTGGAGTCACTTTCATTCCCTTATTGAATTTTGATCATTTGCATACTTCTTGAGTGTTTAGTTAATTTCTAAGTTTGTTACCTACTTTTTATTGTCATTAGTTAAACAAAAATCCAAAAACATATTAGTTGGTAGCTTGGATAGTAGTTAGATAACTAGATTACTAGTTGAAATTCTTACGCCATTGCATTCCCTGTGGATTCGACTCGATTTTACACATCGATTATTATTGCATCCTCTTACCCTTAAAAGTGAGAGCGACCAATTTTCGGCGCCGATGCCGGGGATTGTTTAGTTTGAGTTTCAATAGTTGATTTGGTTATTGAGTTACTAATTCAAGCATTGTTTTTCTTTTAATTCTTGTTTTGTAGGTTTATGCACACAAGATCCAAGGGAAGACTTGTTCAACCTTTGATCTTGAACTCTGAAAGGAGACATAGAAGAAGGAGCAAGCTTGGAAAGAGGAGCAAGAAAGGAGGGCTCAAGAAGCTCAACAACCTTCACTCAACGAAATGTTCGAATCTCCCACGGATCAATTTCAAGGAGGGGCATGGGGACCTCATGTCAATGCCAACAACTTCGTAAGGACCGGTCTTATCTAAATGGTCGAATCCGAGCAATTTAGTGGGACGCCAAACGAGGATCCTAATGCACACTTGAGCATATTTTTGGAGATTTGTGATACGGTGAAACACAATGGAGTGCCGAGGGATGCTATAAGGATGAAGCTCTTCAACTTTTCTCTAAGGGATCGTCAAAGTAGTATATGGGAAAAGTTATGTAAAGCTTTTCTAGCCAAGTACTTCCCTCCTTCAAAGGCTCAAAAACTCATCTCGGAAATTTCTCACTTTTCCCAACATATTGATGATGAGACACTATTTGAAGCTTGGGAGAGGTATAGGGACTTGCTATGCAAGTGCCCTCAACACGGTTTTAGTGAAGCACAACAAATAGTCAACTTTTATAGTGGACTCTCTCCACACACGAGGTGCATAGTTGATGCTACATCCGGGTGTTGCCTAGTGAACCGGAATGCAAAGGAAGCCCTACGGATCATAGAAGAGATGGCGGCTAATAGTTATCAATGGCCATTGGAGAGAGGTCCTACGAAGAAGGTGAATTCTATACATGAAGATGCAAGGATTGATGAGTTAGCTACACAATACACCCTTCTCAAGAAGGAATTTCAAGAAGAGAGAAGATCGAAAAGAGATGTTCAAGTGGTTCAAGCCAAAGAGAATGATTAATACAATGGGAATGTAGATGTGAGCTTTGTGAACCAGACCCTATGGAAATTTCAACAAGCCAAATTTTCAAGGAGCTCAAGGAGGATTCCAAGCGAACTATCAAGGGGGATTTCAAGGGAAGCCACAAGGAGGTAATTCCTATGGTCATCAAGGAGGCTATCAAGCCTACAATTCCAACAACCGGACTCATCCCAATCTCTCCTAAATCCCAACAATGCTCAATTTCCACCTCCCGGATTCTCCGTTTCTCAAGGAGTTATTGAAGAGCCAAAGAAGAATTCTCCATCAATGGAGCAAATGATGAAACAAATGTTGGCAAATTAAGCTCAAATGTCTTCTCAACAAGACACATTCATTACTCAAACCGGGCAAAAGGTGAGTGCCTTGGAAAATTCTGTCACTTCCTTGACAAAACAAGTCAAGATGATGGAAGGTCAAATAAGTCAAATAGCCAATCAAGCTACCACTCAACACACACCGGGTAAGTTTCTAAGCAACATGGAGATGAATCCTAAATGGTATAATGCTATCACATTGAGGAGTGGAAGGGCCTATGAGAATCAAGCCACATCCACCAAAAAGGAAGATGAACTTCTTGTGGAAGACATACCCTATGAAGAGCCTTCAACAAATGATGATGAATCAAGAAAAGAAGATCAACAAGATGAGGCTCCAAAAGAAGTGTTGATAGAAGCTCCTTTTCCAACCAAGGATGTGATCACAAAGGCTCCATTCCCTCACCGTCTAGAAAAGCCTAAGATTGATGAGAAGATGAGAAGATTCTTAGACATATTCAACAAGGTACAAATCAATATCCCTTTGCTTGATACGCTTCGAGATATGCCCGGATATGTGAAGTTCCTTAAGGATGCCGTTGCTAACAAGAGAAAGTTTGGGTCATTTGAAACAATTAGCCTAACGGAGGAGGTTAGTGCAGTGATTCAAAGGAAAATGCCTTTGAAGAAAAAGGATCCCGGGAGCTTTACTATCGCATGTGTGATTGGTGGGCAAAAGTTTAGGAAAGTCTTATCTGATCTTGGTGCTAGTATAAATTTGTTGCCATTGTCTATCTTTAGGAGATTGGATATTGGAGAGATCAAACTTACATCTATTTGTCTCCAAATGACCGATCGGTCTATATCTTATGCACAAGGAGTTGTTGAAGATGTGTTAGTGAAAGTTGAGGAGTTTATCTTCCCCGTGGACTTCATAATCTTGGATATGCTGGAGGATAAGGATATGCCACTCATTCTTGGGCGTCCTTTTCTAGCAACCGGAAGGGCTCTTATTGATGTAAGACGGGAATCTCACTTTTAGAGTGAATGAAGAGACCCTCACTCTTTCAATCTTTGATGCAATGAAGAGAGGAGATGATCCAAGTTATGAGGAATGCAAGTCAATCACCACTTTGCCTACATCTATGGCAAAGGATCTTACGGAAGAAATCATCTCCGACTCTCTATACTCATATTCCGAATTGGATGAAGCATGTGATGAATTATTAGAGTCAATTGCTTTCTTGGATGCAAATCAAGGATCACAAAAGGACGAAGTTCATTACCTTGATATCAACCAACCGGGGGGAAAGTGGAAGCTCAACCAAGGTGGAATATTCTTCAAGCTCCTCTCAAGAGTTGAAACCCCTTCCTAATCACCTAAGGTACGCCTTCCTTGGTGATAATGACTCTTAACCTGTAATTGTGCAACACTTGTGAGAGATCGAATTGGACAAGTTGTTGCGTGTCCTTAGGGACTTTAAAGATGTTATTGGTTGGTCTATTGATGATATTAAGGGTATTAGCCCCTCTATTTGCATGCATCGTATATTATTGGAAGATGATTGTCGTCCTAAGGTTCAACCTCAAAGGAGGTTGAATCCGGTGTTGCAAGAAGTGGTGAGAAAAGAGGTGTTGAAGTTGCTAGATGCGTGAATGATCTATGCCATCTCGGATAGTGAATGGGTGAGTCCTACCCAAGTGGTTCCGAAGAATGGGGGAATGACCGTAGGTTATAGCTATAAGGGTTGCCACCGGTTATCGAGTTTGTATTAATTATATGGCTTTGAATTCGGCTACAAGGAAATATCACTTCCCTTTGCCCTTTATAGATCTAATGTTGGATCGTTTGGCGGGCTATGAGTACTATTGCTTTCTTGATGTGTATTCGGGGTACAACCAAATTGTCATAGCTCTGAAGGATCAACACAAGATGGCCTTCACATGCCCCTATGGAGTGTTTGCTTATAGAAGGATGCCTTTTGGGTTATGTAATGCTCTAGCCACATTTCAAAGGTGCATGATGTCTATCTTTGGAAGTTTGATTGAAAATATTATGGAAGTGTTCATGGATGACTTCTCAGTTTTTGGGAAGAGCTTTGATTCTTGTTTGGATAATCTCACAAAGGTGTTGCAAAGGTGCAAGGACACTTCTCTTGTCCTAAATTGGGAGAAGTGTCACTTCATGGTTAGAGATGGAATTGTGCTTGGGCACAAGGTTTCTAGAGATGGTTTGGAAGTTGATAGAGCCAAGATCGTTGCCATAGAGAAGCTTCCGCCTTCAACAAATGTGAAATCAATCTGAAGCTTCCTTGGTCACGCGGGGTTCTATAGATGATTCATCAAAGATTTCTCAAAGATTACCAAGCCACTTTGTAATCTCTTGCAAAAAGATGTGAAATTTGTCTTTGATGAAGAATGCTTGAAAGCATTTGAGGTATTGAAGAAAGCCCTTATCTCTACTCCTATTCTAATCAAGCATAATTGGAGTAATTCTTTCATTTTAAAGTGTGATGCAAGTGATTATGCTTTAGGAGTAGTCTTGGGGCAAATGAGAGATAAAGTGTTTCGGGTCATTCATTATGCTAGTAGAACATTGCTCAAAGGAACTACACAACAACGGAGAGGGAATTCTTGACCATTGTTTTTGCCTTTGACAAGTTCCGGTCCTATCTTGTTAATATGTTAGCCGATCATATGTCAAGCTTGAAAAGGGATTGATAATATGTTAGCCGATCATATGTCAAGGCTTGAAAAGAGATTCGTGATAGAAGAGGGATGGATAATATGTTAGCCGATCATATGTCAAGGCTTGAAAAGCCGGTTAAAGGTGAAGACTTGAGATTGAGCATCTGTCACATCCCAATTTTCGTGATCTTAAATTAGTGGAATTGAGATGCGACTGGGGTAGGGTAGAAAAGATAATGAAGGGGTTTACAAAGTTAATTAAGTCCAATCCAGTGATACTAACCCAAAATGAATCGAGTAGTACCATTATTCACCCAGGATACCTTCATAGTAATACCGAAAGCCTCTTAACACTTAGCCAATTATTTTACGAGTTTTAATTAAGTCCAAAGCTTATAAATAAAGCGATAAAGACCGTGGTGGACCACACCGCACTACAGTCGAACATAAAGTAAAGTTTCGAATTAAATAATAACCGAGGCGGACCAGACCGCACTACAGTTGTGCTCGAAGTGTTTGGAATTAAAAGAATTGGTGTTTAATTATGTTTGAAAATATATAAGTTTTATAAAAACGTGTAAGTGTGTCATTTTCGAAAATAGTATAAGTTATAAATATAATTTCTAGAAAGGACTAGTGTTTAAAAGATTTGAATAAATAAGTGAATAGCGGAAGTGATATAGAAATTATAAGTATAGCATGCGATAGTACGAATATAGCATATGATAGTACAAGTCTAGCATGTGATAGTATAATTATGTATATGATAGTACGAGTTTAGCATGCGATATTACAAGTATAGCATTTGATAGTACAAGTTCATCATATGATAATATAATAAGGCATGCAATATTATAAGTATAGTAGTATAAGTATAACATGCAAAAATATAAGTACAGTATATATAGCATGCGAGAAACGTACGAAAGAAGATAAATAAATAGCGGAAGCGTACGAGATAAGTAATCATGAATCGTATCGAATAAGTCTTGAGTTATTAATTATTAAAGCTTATTATCTTAGAGTATTTTATTAAGGCGAGGGAGGAAAAGTGTTACGTCAAATTAATGATGAAGATGAATAGTGCATTGAATATAATTCGAAAGAAGTATAACATAACCAAAAAAGTTCATGGCCTCGTCGGCATCTCCCCGTTGTTCTCTCTCTTCTCTCGAGCCTCGATCACACCTCCAGCTTCGATTCAAATTCTGCAAAACAAAGGAAGTTTCACAAGAGCTGAGTACAAACCATTTGTACCCAGTGGGGATACACCGCAAAAAGAAAGCAGGATTCGGGAAAAGAGGAGGGAGAAAAGAAGGAAGTATTCCAGCAACTGTTCAAGTTACGGTACCGACTGGACATTCATGTTACTCTTATAATAAATATATCGACTTAACGGGCTCTTTGGTCCCATCGATTATATAACGCCCTTGACTCGGCAAAAATGGTACATAATGAATCTTCTTAGCATACGTTGCTAAGTCTATCCATCGAGGTTACACCACCTCTCTCTAGATGCAAGGGAGGTAAACCCCAAAACTCGCATCGGCGCGCACAATCTTCCGAAAGATGTGTAAGATCTAAGCGCAAAATCTAATCATGATAAGAGCCTTAAACACCAAATGCCAGTTTAAAAATATAACAAGTGTTTTTCCCGAATATCAAGCCTGCGAAAGAAAATGAGTTTACTAGCTCGAGAATAGTATATATATATATATAGAATGAAGAATCGCCCACCTTTACCGAATACTCTCGTTCAAGATTCCTTGGGTAATATTCCTACAACAATTTATAGGACAATAAGGTATATTCACTTTCTATTTTGGTATACTCGAACTTAAACAACTATCCATTCTAAGACAATTTCTTATATCGTTTTAATTATTAAACTCTTATTTCGGACGTTCGCATTGATTCGACATAAGAAGAAAAGTTGTTTTAAATATTTATTAGAGCAATATTAATTAAAGAAATTAGCTATGCAAGGTGGTGAAAGAAAATAAGACGTCATTTGATTTTTAAGAAGAAGTCGGCGACGGCAATTTCCAAAAATAAGAAAATAAAGTTTTTGCAAACGTCAACTTTCGATAGTTTTCGAGGTGTCGAATCAAAAAGCGATAGAAGGGAAAAATGATTGCAGCTTCGACGAGGACTCAAAACAACAAACGGTTTTAGAAACGGAGAAGTTTAGACATAGTAAAGCATGCTTGTTCGAAAATCAATATAAAATCACGTAGCATGATTCATGCAAATAAACTTCATAATAATGATGCATGCAAGACCATGAACACGTGGACACTAACTAGATTCAAAATGGAGGTCGGGAAGAGGGTCGACGGCGGCGGCGGCCATGGTTTCCGGCGTACCTTCGAGCTTGATCTCCGATGGCTTTCGAACTACTCAAACTAGACGACGGTGACTAGGTACGTGACTTGAGCTAAGATGGGGCTTATATATGGAGGAGGGGAGGTGTTTGGGAGTATAGGGAAGGCTCGGCGAAGAAGAAGAAAAGAAGAGGGGGAGGTCGGTGGTTATGGTGATGGAGGGAGGGACGATGATGATGATAGGGAGACGATGAAGAAGACGAAGGGGAGAGCGGGCTGTATAGAGTGAAGGCGAGAGAAAGAAGAAAGGCGAGATGGAGAGATGAAGATGAGCGAGTGAAGAAGAACGGAGGGGGCTATTTATAGAAGGGGAAGACGGAGATGGCGAGAAAGGAAGAGGGCTATCTTCCCACTTGATGAAGAGATAAGGGGGACAAGTGGAATGTTTGGAACTGGGCTAGGAGTAGGGTGGGCGGCTATAGGCTTAGGGGGAATGTTTATATTATATAAAAATGGGGGTGGGTGGGGGGGGGGGGGGGTTGCTATGTTACTTGAACGAGAAGGGGGCTATGTTCAATCATTATATAATATAGTATGTACTATACGATATAATAATGTATTATTGGGGGGTTTGACTTGGGGTTCTTGGGGACTAAGGTGATCGAGAAATTAAGACGAGAGAGAGAGCTGATCGCGAGAAGATAGAGTGTTGGTTTCGTTCCGGTAGCATCTTCGATCCCCGAATAAAATAATATGCAAAATGCAAATGAACTCCATTTTAGAAATAAAAACGGCGACGAGTTTGAAATAATTTACTCGATACTTTGACATTTTAAAACGACTCGAGAAAAATAGTAGAAATATTTTTAGGAATTTTTGAAAGTCGAACGAAGATAATTAAAAAGGAATCTTTTACAAAACAAGTCCGAAAAATGTCTAGTTTCTTTTATTAGGCTTCTAAGGTATTTCTAGACTCAAGGGATTTAGTCTAATATTATTAGGAAATTTTATTAATCCTATTTCGATTTTACGGGTCGTTATATCTCACCACCCTTAAAAGAATTTCGTCCTCGAAATTAAGTACCTTCATAGACTAGGTCGGGGTATTGGGCTTTCATCTTTATCTCTAATTCCCAAGTGGCTTCTTCTAGGTCATAGTGATTCCACAAAACCTTAACTTGAGCAATTTCCGTGTTTATAAGGACTTTGATCTTTCGATCAAGGATCTTAATGGGTTTCTCCTCATAAACTAGGTCAGGGTTAAGAATTACCTCGTCGAACTTAATCACGTGCTTTGGATCGAACACGTACTTCCTAAGCATAGACACATGGAATACGTCATGTACTCCAGCTAGGTTTGGGGGTAGGGCTAGTCGATAGGCTACACTCTTACTCTTTTCTAAAATTTTGAACGGGCCTATGTAACGCGGTCGTAGCTTTCCTCGTTTTCCAAAACGAATGATTCCTCGAGTTGGCGAAACTTTCAAAAACATTTTGTCGCCTACTTCAAATTTTAAATCGGTGTGTCGCTTGTCGGCGTATGATTTTTGACGATTCTGAGCTTCTTTGATTCGTTGACGAATCGTTTCGATGATTGAAACCATCTCTTGAACTAAATCGGGACCTAGGAGTTTTCGTTCTCCAACTTCGTCCCGATACAATGGTGATCGACATTTCTTTCCATACAAGGCTTCGTAGGGCGCCATCCATATCGTGGCTTGAAAACTGTTGTTGTAAGCAAACTCAACTAACGGTAGAATTTTTTCCCAATCGTCGCCTCGGTCTGCTACAACGGCTCGTAGCATATCTTCCAACACTTGCTCAAACTGTCGTGGTTTGAGGCAGGTCTGATTTTTCTTCTAGAGTCACCCAATAACATTGGCTTTCTCCTTTCCTTAACATTGACATGACTTTCATTGCTGAGATGATTGGAACACGTTCCCCAACACGAGTTCCTCGAATGTTGATAGGTTCTTGATTAACATGTATTTTATGTGCATGTCAAGTGTATTTTTGCATGTGTTTGAGTCTCGATTTATATGCTTAAATATTAGAAATGCTAGGGTTTCTAAACTTATAGCATACTTTATGTTTTTCTCATTTTCGCTCGGTTTTCGATCCATTGTTGAAAGATTCAGAAAGAGCATTCATATGGCTAAGGATCGAAGGCCGGAAAAGAGGAAGAATCGAGTTTAATTAGAGTGAAACTTGCGCTTAAAAATGTGGAATTTCAAAGTTATAAAGTTAGGGATTTCCTAGTTTGATTTCATTTATATTTTCCTCGTCCTCTCGAGTTTCTTTATGCTTTTTGTAGGAATAATGGAGAATTTACATGGCCAAATTAATCATTCCATGAGGAAGAGGAGTTCGCTAGGAAGCCGTAGCAAAAAGTGGATCAAGAATCGGAGTTCGTACGAGAGAGAATGAGCGAAAACGGAAAAGTCGCACAAGAGACGAAGAGGGGCTTGGACGGTCAAACAAGGAAGACCGGCGGCTGACTGGCAGTCTACCAGACCGCCGGCCAAGCTGCCAGGCCGCCGTGGGGGATAGAGAGAACGGCGGTCTGGGCCGGCGGTCTGCCAGACCGCAGGCGACCTCCCAAACCGCCGGTTGGCTGAATTTTTCTCACTTAAGGGGCGAGTTCGGCTTTGTGGATTCAAGATTAAAGACCATTTCCTTTTTCCTTATTGAGTTCTCTATCTTTTAAGCATGATTTCATTTACTTTTTATGGTTTAATTTCCTTAATCATGTCTAGCTAGATCTCTTTGTGATTCCAATTATATGTAGATTAGGGATAAGTGATGGGATTAGGCTTTAATTATGAATTTACCTTCTAATTTCATGTTCATTTCTCTTGGGGCTATGTTTTATTATGTAATTGTGATTGATCACCATAGTTGCATACCAAGTGTTTGATCTAAAGCTTAGGAGGCTTAGATTAGATGTTAGGATCAAGAGATTTGCATGCTAGAGTATAGTAGGGTTAAGGAACTTCATAAGCTTTTTGGAGTTAATGAATTGCTTAATATCTTAGTAGGAATTAGGCCTTTCATTAATCAACTTGTCTTCATTGCAATCAGAATTGAATGAACCATACTTAGGAGGTTTCCCACATGAAATTGGATTAAAATAGCTAATTATAGTTAAAGTGTTACATCCATATCACTTAGACCTAATTGAATTATAATTGGAGTCACTTTCATTTCCTATTGATTTTATATCATTTGCTACTTGTTACTTATTTAGTTAAGTTCTAAATTTGTTAATTACTTTTCATTTTTCATTAATCAATCAAAAACACAAAAACATGTTAGTTGGTAGCTTAGATAGTAGTTAGTAACTAGATTGCTACTTGAATCTCATTCGCCATTGCATTCCCTGTGGATTCGACTCAATTATACACATCGATTATTATTACATCTCCCTCACCCTTAAAGTGAGGAGAGACCAATTTTTGGCGCCGTTGCCATGGAATGCTTAGTTTGAGTTTCAATAGTCGATTTGGTTATTGAGTTACTAATTCAAGCATTTGTTTCTTTTAATTTTTGTTTTGTAGGTTTATGCACACAAGATCTAAGGGACAACTTGTTCAACCTTTGATCTTGAACTTTGAAAGAAGACATAGAAGAAGGAATTCTATTGAAGAACAAGATATGGCAAACAATCACGATTATGAAGCTCTTAGAAAGGAACTAGAAGATATGCGAGCTTGGAGAGATGAGCAAGAAAGAAGGGCTCAAGAAGCTCAACAACCTCCACTCAACCAACTATTCGAATCTCCTACATATCAATTCCAAGGAGGAGCATGGGGACCTCATGTTAATGCAAACAACTTTGAGATAAGGACAAACCTTATCCAAATGGTACAATCAGAGCAATTCGGTAGAAGGCCAAATGAGATCCGAATGCACACTTGAGCACATTTTTGGAGATTTGTGATATGGTGAAGCACAATGGAGTGCCGGAGGATGCTATAAGGATGAAGCTCTTCAACTTTTCTCTAAGAGATCGTGCAAAGGAGTGGTTTAAAAACCTTGACAAGAGCGAGATCACTTCATGGGAAAAACTATGCAAAACTTTTCTTGCCAAGTACTTTCCTCCTTCCAAGGCTCAAAAGCTCATTTCAGAGATTTCTCACTTCTCACAACATAGTGATGAGACACTATTTGAAGCTTGAGAGAGGTATAGGGACTTGCTACACAAGTGCCCTCAACACGGTTTTAGTGAAGCTCAACAAATAGTCAACTTCTATAGTGGACTCTCTCCACACACGAGGAGCATAGTTGATGCTACATCCGGGGGTTGTCTAGTGAATCAGAATGCAAAGGAAGCCCTAAGGATCATAGAAGAGATGACCGCCAATAGTTATCAATGGCCCATGGAGAGAGGCCCTATAAAGAAGGTGAATTCTATGCTTGAAGATGCAAGAATTGATGAGTTAGCTACACAATACAACCTTCTCAAGAAGGAATTTGAAGAAGAGAGGAGATCGAAGAGAGATATTCAAGTGGTTCAAGCCTAAGAGAGTGAAGAATTTAATGGGAACGAAGATGTGAGTTATGTGAACCAAAGGCCTTATGGAAACTTCAACAAGCCAAATTTTCAAGGAGCTCAAGGAGGATTTCAAGGGAATTATCAAGGTGGGTTCCAAGGAAGCCACAAGGAGGGAATTCTTATGTTCATCAAGGAGGCTATCAAGCCTACAATCCTAACAACCGGACTTATCCCAACCTCTCTTATGGAAATCCTAACAACGCTCAATTTACACCTCCTGGATTCTTCGTCTCTCAAGGTGTGATTGAAGAACCGAAGAAGACATCTCATTCTATTGAGCAACTTGTCCAACAAAAGGCAAATCAACAAAGCTCGTTTATCACACAAACCGGGCAAAAGGTAAATGCATTGGAAAACTCTCTCACCTCCTTGACAAAGCATGTCAAAATGATGGAGGGCCAAATAAGTCAAATGGCTAACCAAACCACCACTCAACACACACCGGGCAAGTTTCCAAGTAATACGGAGATGAATCCTAAGGGATGCAATGCTATTACATTGAGGAGTGGAAAAGCCTATGAGAACCATGCTACATCCGGAAGTGGAAAAGAGGAGGTTTTTGTTGAAGATATACCTTATGAAGAGTCTCCTACAAATGAGGAGAATTCAAGCAAAGAAGTGCAAGAAGAGGCTCCAAAAGAAGAGTTGATAGAGCCCCCTCTTCCAACCAAGGATGTGATCACGAAGACTCTATTCCCTCATCGTCTAGCCAGCCTAAGATTGATGAGAAGATGAAAAGATTCTTGGACGTATTCAATAAGGTACAAATCAATATTCCTTTGCTTGACGCACTTCGAGATATGCCCTGGCTATGTAAAGTTCTTGAAGGATGCCGTTGCTCACAAGAGAAAGTTTGGTTTATTTGAAACAATTAGCCTAACGGAGGAGGTTAGTGCGGTGATTCAAAGGAAAATGCCTTTGAAGAAGAAGGATCCCAGAAGCTTCACAATAGCATGTGTGATTGGGGGAAAAAAGTTTGGGAATGTCTTATGTGATCTTGGAGCTAGCATCAATTTGATGTCCTTGTCTATTTTTAGGAGATTGGATATTGCAGAGATTAAACCTACGTCTATTTGTCTCCAAATGGCCGATCGTTCCAAATCTTATGCTCAAGGAGTGGTTGAAGATGTGTTAGTGAAAGTGGAAGAGTTTATCTTCCCCGCGGACTTTGTTATCTTGGATATGCCAGAGGACAAGGATATGCCCCTCATTCTTAGGTATCATTTTCTAGCAACTGGAAGAGCTCTTATTGATGTGCATGACGGGAATCTCATGTTCAGAGTGAATGAAGAGACCCTCACTCTTTCAATCTTTGATGCTATGAAGCGAGGAGATGACCCAACCTATGAGGAATGCAATTCAATCACCACTTTGCCTACATATATGGCAAAAGATCTCACGGAAAAAATCATCTCCAATTCTTTCTATTCTTATTCCGATTTAGATGATGCTTGATATGACTTATTGGAGTCAATTGCTTATTTGGAAGCAAATCAAGGATCATTGAAGGATGAGGTTTATTACCTTGATATCAACCAACCGGGGGAAAGTGGAAGCTCAACCAAGGTGGAATCATCTTCAAGCACTTCTCAAGAGTTGAAACCTCTTCCCGATCACCTAAGGTACGCCTTCCTTGGTGATAATGACTCTTTACCTGTAATTGTGTCACAACACTTGTCAGAGTCCGAATTGGACAAGTTGTTGCGTGTCCTTAGGGAGTTTAAAGATGTTATTGGTTGGTCTATTGATGATATCAAGGGTATTTGTCCATCTATTTGCATGCATTGTATTTTATTGGAAGATGATTGTCGTCCTAAGGTTCAACCTCAAAGGAGGTTGAATCCGGTCCTGCAAGAAGTGGTGAGAAAAGAGGTGTTGAAGTTACTAGATGCGGGAATGATCTATGCCATCTCGGATAGTGAATGGAGCCCTACCCAAGTGGTTCCGAAGAAAGGGGGGATGACTGTGGTCAAGAATGAGAATGATGAAGTTATTGCTACAAGAGTTGCCACCAGATATCGAGTTTGCATTGATTATAGGGCTTTGAATTCGGCTACAAGGAAAGATCACTTCCCTTTGCCCTTTATAGATCAAATGTTGGATCGTTTGGCGGGCTATGAGTACTATTGCTTTCTTGATGGGTATTCGGGATACAACCAAATTGCCATAGCCCCGGAGGATCAACACAAGACGGCCTTCACATGCCCCTATGGAGTTTTTGCTTATAGGAGGATGCCTTTTGGATTGTGTAATGCTCCGGCCACGTTCCAAAGGTGCATGATGTCTATCTTTGGAGGTTTGATTGAAAATATTATGGAGGTATTCATTGATGACTTCTCAGTTTTTGGGAAGAGCTTTGATTCTTGTTTGGATAATCTCACAAAGGTGTTGCAAAGGTGCAATGACACTTCTCTTGTCTTAAATTGGGAGAAGTGCCACTTCATGGTTAGAGATGGAATTGTGCTTGGGCACAAGGTTTCTAAAGATGGTTTGGAAGTTTATAGAGCAAAGATTGTTGCCATAGAGAAGCTTCCACCCCCAACGAATGTGAAATCAATCCGAAGCTTCCTTGGTCATGCGGGGTTCTATTGAAGATTCATTTAAGGTTTTTCAAAGATTACTAAGCCACTTTGTAATCTCTTGCAAAAAGATATGAAGTTTGTTTTTGATGAAGAATGCTTGAAAGCATTTGAGGCATTGAAGATAGCCCTCATCTCTACTCCTATTCTAATAAAGCCTAATTGGAGTGAGTCTTTCATTTTAAAGTGTGATGCAAGTGATTATGCTTTAGGAGTGGTCTTGGGGCAAATGAGAGATAAAGTGTTTCGAGTCATTCATTATGCTAGTAGAACTTTGGATGGTGCTCAAAGGAACTACACAACAACGGAGAGGGAATTCTTGACCATTGTTTTTGCCTTTGACAAATTCCGGTCCTATCTTGTTGGGAATCATACCATTGTCTATTCGGATCATACAGCTATCCGACATCTCATGCCAGAAGGATGCAAGTCTCATTGATTGTTGGATTCTCCTTCTTCAAGAATTCGACATGGAGATTCGTGATAGAAGAGGTTGTGATAATGTGTTAGTCAATCACATGTCAAGGCTTGAAAAGCTGGTTGAAGGTGAAGACTTGAGATTGGGCATCAATAATTGTTTTTCGGATGAGAAGATTATAGTATTAAAGTGCAAAGATTCTTGGTTTGCCGATTTGGCTAACTACCTTGTGCTTCGAGAGTTGCCACCGAATCTCTCGGATTATCAAAAGGCCAAGTTCCTTAGAGATGTGAAGTTCTATTATTGGCAAGATCCATATCTACGGAGAAGATGTGCGTACGACATTATTCGTAGATGTGCTATGGAGAGTGAATGGCTCAAGATTATTGGAGATTGTCATGAGAGACCCAATGGGGTCATTTTGGGGCTAATCGTACAGCTTGGAAGGTTTTTCAAAGTGGATTCTATTGGCCTTCGATTTTTAGGGATTGCCAAACCTTTGTGAAGAAGTGTGATAGATATCAAAGGATGAGAAATATCACTAAGAGGGATGAGATGCCTCAAAACATCATGATTGAGGTTGAGTTGTTTGATGTGTGGGGGATAGACGTCATGGGACCATTCCCTAATTCTTATGGTTTTTCTTATATCCTTCTTGCTATTGAGTATGTTTCAAGATGGGTCGAAGCCATTCCAACTTCGACTAGTGATTCTAAGGTTGTGATCAAGTTTTTAAAGAAGAACATCTTGACTCGGTTTGGAACTCCAAGGGTTTTGCTTAGTGATGGGGGGTCTCACTTCAATAACAAATGGTTGGGAAGTGTTCTTGCTAAATATGGAGTGAAACACAAGGTTACTACACCTTACCATCCTCAAGCCAATGGTCAAGCGGAGCTTACAAACCGGGAGATCAAGCAAATCTTGGAGAAGACAATCACTACTCGGAAGGATTGGGCAAAGAATCTTGATGATGCTTTGTGGGCCTATCGAACCGCCTATAAAACCCCCATTGGTATGTTCCCTTACCAACTTGTCTTTGGAAAATCTTGTCACTTGCCTTTGGAGATTGAGCACAAGGCATTTTGGGCTATGAAGAGGATTAATTTTGAGTTTAAGGAGGCCGGATTTAGTTGGAAGAATCGTCTTGTGGAGTTAGAGGAATGGAGACACGAGGCCTATGAAAATTTTCGGATTTACAAGGAAAGAGCCAAGAAGTTTCATGATTTGGAGATTCGAAGTAAGGTTATCATTCCGGGAGATGAGGTTCTTCTCTTTAACTCTCGTCTTCGTCTTTTTCCCGGAAAACTCCAATCAAGGTAGACCGGTCCTTATATTATGAGTAAGAGTTTCAATAATGGAACATTCGAACTTCTCAAGAACGATGGTTCTACCTTCGTTGTTAATGGATATCGACTCAAGCTCTATTTCAATTTGAAGGAGGTTAAGGAGGAGTCGACCATTCTTCTTCATGATGATTGAGTTTGTAGGTAATGTCTAGCTAACGACGTTAAATAAAGCGCTAGTTGAGAGGCACCTCAATACGTATCCTGTTCTTTAGTTTTTATTTCATTTTTGATTTTTGTGTCGTTTGTTTCGTTTTTCGTTTCATTTCGAAAAAACCATAAAAAATAGAAAATTAAAAAATAAAAAATTAAAACATGTTTAGGGGGTCTCGATAGAGGGTCGGGAGTCGGCCCCTCTCATTGGGAGGGCCGAAAAACAGCCCAAAATCAAGCAGGAAGAAACCGGCGGCCTGGCCGGCGGTCTGCCAGACCGCCGGGAGTGAGCACAGGTTGCCGCCACTTTCAGCAATTTTGGCGGTCTGGGCTGGCGGTCTGACAGACCGCCGGCGACCTCCCAGACCGCTGTCCCTCCTTCTTTCTCCCCTATTTCTATTTTGTTTGTGTGAACCTCCATTTCTTTATTTCTTCCACTTTTCAACTTAAACATTTAAGAACATAGCTCTTTTTCTCTCCAATAACTTCAATTTTCATCCATCAATTACTCTCAATTCACTTTGAATCAAGTTTAGTCCTTCCATAAGTCCATTACCCATTCCAAAACTTGCATTTTGAACCAAGAAAATCACATTTTCACCCACTTCTTCACAAAAAACGTAAATTTATTTTTCTTTTGAAAGAGGTGAAGTTCTTTAATTTTCTTCAAGACAATGAGGTAATGAGTTCTATATCCTTGCTTTTATGAGTTTCTACTTGTTTTATATGAATTGGTATGTATGTTTTTGCTTCTCAAATTCATGAAAATGAGTATAAATTCTTGCTAGGGTTTGCTTGAATCTTGGAAATTATTGAATGAAAAATGTGGATTTGGTCATGAATTGGATAGCATTAATTCTTCTCTTTAGGATTTATGCTACATCAAGTCTTGAAATTTACATTCTTTGATGAAACATGTCTCTTTTGCACTTGAGCATACTTGGAATGAATTTGGAATATTTTTGATTTCTTGATGAATAAATGAATGCATATGCTTGATTCTTGGATATGAAATTCATTTCTTGAATGTTGCTTGAAGAGGTTATGATTTCATAGATTCTTGAGTTTGAAATGCACTTGAATTTATTTTCACTTGGATATGCGTGAATAAATTGAGATGAATCTTTCTTGGACTTAGTTAATGAAGTGCTTGATGTTTGCTTGAAACTCATTTCTTGAATGCATAAATGTAGTATGGGGGTAATAGCTAGAAGAAATGTGATTGTGTAAGTAAAAATCCATTGATTAATTTCTTGAATCTTACTTTGGATTTTTCATTTGATGTAGGGATAAAGAAGCTAAAGGAAAAGGGCCTTCTAAGGCACCCTCTAAAGCATTGGTAACCTACTCCAATAAGAGGCGAAAAGATGGTTCCTCTTCATCTCAACCTTCGGAAACCATTTCAAGAACAATGGATCCGAAAGTTCCGGAAACCCATAACCTACACTTGAGCACTCATGAAGAAAGGGCCGCCTTTGCTACTCTAGTCACCAAATTGAAGAGACGAGATTTCCATCTCGTGAAGTGTTGGAGGAATTAGGGCTTTATGAAAATGTGAAAGCTCTTTTCGACAATATTGGATGGGGAAATTTTCTTGATGATAATATTCAAGACTGAAGGACATATTCGAAGGTTATCCTTGAGATATTAAGTACATTGGACACCTCTCATATGCATGTCATGAGGAGCATTGAGTTTCAATGATTTGGAAGCAAGCATATGATAACTTATGAGGAAATCGATAATGCATTTGGTGTGCCACATGGAGGAGATCAACTCGTTGATAGAGTGTTTGATGTAAAGGCCATTTGGAAAAAACTCGTGCCAAATTTGGAAGAGGGGTATAGATCCGGGTATTCCAAGTCTAATGAAGTGAGGAATCCGGTGCTTCAGATGGTGTTGAAGATCTTATCGCATACCATCATTGCAAGAAGAGAGAACACTTCAGTGAGGAATGATGATTTGTTTATCCTTCATGCTATGCTCACCGGGAAGAAAATAAATTTTTGTTATTTATTTCTTCCTCAATTGAAGAAGCATGCTCGAGGTGAAGTAGGAAAAATCAATATTGGAGGCATATGCTTACTCCAATTGCAAGGAAGATAAGAGGAAACATTGGTGGCTATCCTCCAATGGGAGGTGATTTTCTCTTTGATTTTGTCAAGCTCCGGTACTTACGTTTCCTCAATTCGAGTACCCCTCCTTACTACTTCCGAATTAATAGCAAGGAATTGTACCCCTTACCCAATTCTATGAGCATACTAGTTACAAATATCAATGAAAGGGTAAATTGGTATTTGCACACTCCCTTACATAAAATGATCATGAGAGTTCGAATATTCAAGCAAGGTGAGGGAGATGAGCATGCTCTTGGTGAGATAGGCCGGGATGATTTTGAAAGAGGACACCAGGGGGTGAAGGAAGAGGAAGGCATGGAAGATAATGATGATGAGTCTAGAAGGGATAATCAAGGTCCGAGTGGTGCTTGCTATGATGAAAGGTTTGAGGCTCTCAAGAATAGAATGGAAGGCATGGAGGATAGCTTCAAGGCTTTAGATGCCCAAGTAATGGTAATGAGGATGGAGGTGACTTCGATGAGAGTCACACAACTTGAGGACTTGGAAAGGAGTGAGAGGATGGAGAAGCAAGCAACATCGATGATGGAGCTATTGGAAAGCTTCCGGATTTATCAAATTGCTCAAGGGGTGACTTAGCCCCGACCGCCATCATCATCATAGCTTGGAATGTTTGTAAGTGTAATTTAAATTCATTATTTATCTTTCCCTCCAAATTTATTTTAGAATTTATTTTCTAAAATAAGTTTGAGGGAGGGGGTATGATAATGAATTTAAATTACTTTTATTTCATGTCTTGCTATTTTTCATTATGCTCTTGTTCTTAGTGTTTCTATTACTTGGGTTACTTGGTTTGAAAGAGTTACTTGTGCTATATTTGAGATTGATTGTGAAGGTTTGATTGGCGTGCATTTGATTCAAGATGTGAAAGAAATTTGTTTGAATGTTGGGTTTGCTTTGATTGTGGATGAAAATTGTTGGTTGTTGGAGAGGAAATTGTTTTGAGATGAGTTTGAATGGTGGATTTATTTGGAAGTTTTGTGGTCATTTGATGAGTTGTTTTGTGATGAGTGAATTTGTTGAAAGTGTGGTGCTTTGTTTTGTTGCTTTTAGTGGATTTGTTGCATTTAGGGGATGAATAGGGATTGAATGAGTATTTTGTTTGAGCCTTAAACTATGCATCTTACATAGTTAATATCCTTTTCTGAGAGCTTGATCTTGCATTGCATTCTCTTTACTAGAACTTGCCTTGATACTCTTGTTAGAAATATTACATGTTTGCATAACTAGGAGATGATCTTAGGCCATCATTGCATGACCCATTTTCCCTAAACACTAACATATCTTTCATTACCATTGCCGTCCCATTTTGAGCCTTGAATAGAGCCTTTTCTTTTTGAACCAGATGATAGGGGGTGAAGGATGGTTAAGGGAACCTTGGTGAAATTTGAAAATTCATGAGAAATGTTGGGTGATGGTGAAAGGTCTTGAGATTGGTTTTGAGTTGAAAGAACACTCCTATAAGCTCAATATTAGAAAAGAAAAGAATAAGAACAAAGTTCTTATTGAAAAAAAAAAAAAAAAAGGAAGAGAAGAATAAGAGCATAAAGGAGTGTTTCTTTAAATGTTTGGTAGAAGCTTGGGTTCATTTGATAAAAAATGGGTGGATAAGGTGAAAGATGAAGAAATTCATACTTAGAGAGGTGAAGAAAAGCGGTGAAGGAGCTTAGATGAAAATTTAAGTCACTTACCCTAAAAATTCCCTACCTTAACCAATGTCCCTACATTACAAGCTTAAGAAAGACCTTTTTGATCCTAATTTGTGCATGCATTGTGGTATTGGAAACTTGAGTTGATAGGCAAGCTTATGGCTAAAGTGATGTATTGCATGATTTCGATGAGTGCTTACCTTTCCTATATATTGAGTGCTTGAGTGATACACACTTTTTGTGAGGTCTAGAGTTAAATGAGCTTGAGTGATTGACTTCTAAGTTAGGATTTCACTGAATTAAAATGGTTTTTGAAATGATATGAGGCATCGAGGAACTCAAAATGCACATTCCATACGTGTTAAGTGTTTTGATGGTTCGTTTCATTGTTCGAGACGAACAATGACTTAAGTTTGGGGGAGTGATTAACACGTATCTTATGTGCATGTCAAGTGTAGTTTTGCATGTGTTTGAGTCTATGTGCTTAAATGTTAGAAATGCTAGGGTTTCTAAACTTAGAGCATCACTTTGTGGATTCAAGATTAAAGACCATTTCCTTCTTCCTTATTGAATTCTCTATCTTTTAAGCATGATTCATTTACTTTTTATGGTTTAATTTCCTTAATCATGTCTAGCTAGATCTCTTTGTGATTCCAATTATATGTAGATTAGGGATAAGTGATGGGATTAGGCTTTAATTATGAATTTACCTTCTAATTTCATGTTCATTTCTCTTGGGGCTATGTTTTATTATGTAATTGTGATTGATCACCATAGTTGCATACCAAGTGTTTGATCTAAAGCTTAGGAGGCTTAGATTAGATGCTAGGATTAAGAGATTTGCATGCTAGAGTATAGTAGGGTTAAGGAACTCCATAAGCTCTTGGGAGTTAATGAATTGTTTAATATCTTAGTCGGAATTAGGCCTTTCATTAATCAACTTGTCTTCATTGCAATCAGAATTGAATGAACCATACTTAGGAGGTTTCCCACATGAAATTGGATTAAAATGACTAATTCTAGTTAAAGTGTTACATCCCTATCACTTAAACCTAATTGAATTATAATTCGAGTCACTTTCATTTTCTATTAATTTTATATCATTTGCTACTTGTTACTTATTTAGTTAAAATCTAAATTTGTTAATTACTTTTCATTTTTCATTAATCAATCAAAAACACAAAAACATGTTAGTTGGTAGCTTGGATAGTAGTTAGGTAACTAGATTACTACTTGAATCTCATTCACCATTGCATTCCCTATGGATTCGACTCGATTATACACATCAATTATTATTGCATCTTCCCTACCCTTAAAGTGATGGGAGACCAGTTCTTTGGCGGCATTCTGAAATGAGATTTTTCTTCCTTGGCAGTTGATCGTTGCTCAATTCTTTTCTAACCAATCCATTCCCAAAACGATATCGAACTCCATCATGATGATAACAATCAAGTCAGTTTGGAATTCTTGATCTCCAACTTTGAGTTTTTGATCCTTACAGATCCTTTCACTTATCATGGTCATTCCTCCAGGTACATTGATATGTAGAGCTTGGTCCATTCTCTCGGGATTCAGACTTAAGTTGTTACAAGCTCATTGCGATATAAAAGTATGCGATGCGCCCGTGTCAAATAGTGCTAAAACAGGTATGTCGTTGAGTTGGATCATACCTGCTAGGTTTCCTTATGCATGCGCGGCTTCTTCTCCATTGAGCACATAAGCCCTAGCTTGTTGAAATGGCCTCGGTGGTTGGCGTGGATTTCTGGCATTTCCTTGCATGTTCTTCGGCGGCGGTGGATGTGGAAAATGTTGGGCTCCCACGTTCGCTTGAGGGCAGTTGTTTGCGAAGTGGCCTTGTCCTTTACAATGGTAGCATTGTACTATCCTCGGTCAGCATTCTCCAAGATGATTCCCGCGGCACGTCGGGCAATAGCACGGCCTTCTATCGAACCTTGGTTGTTGCGGTTGCGGGCTGAATAGAGGGGCAGTTTGGGGCTTTCCTCTCCATGGTTGGCGTCCTTCTTAATTTCCAGAATTGCTTCCTTCCCATTTTTATTTTTCCAAAGTTCGGATTGAATGGTTGAGGTTGCTCGGGTGCTTTCTCCCTTTCTCAGGGCAACATGGATTCGATGTTCATGGCGCGGCTTAGCATTTGGACAAAAGTAAGCGGCCGATGGCTTACTAGTGGAACACTGATCTCGGGACGGAGATCTTTTCTGAACTTGTTGGCTTTGGCTACGTCGGTGCTGACCAAGTCGGGAACATAGCGAGATAGTTGGTTGAACACCCGATCATATTCAGCGACGGTTTTCTTTCCTTGGCGTAGATTCCAAAATTCATTTTGACGATTGTGGCGGTAGCAGTCAGGAATGTACTTTTCATAAAGCACGTCCTTCAAATCCTCCCAAGTAAAATCGTGGAGTTGTTCCGGGCTCAAAGTTTGTTTCACGGACTCCCACCAAAAATCTGCTTCGTCGGTGAGTTGGCGAATTCCATAGGCAAACTTGTCGCTCTCGTTACAATGAATGTAGTCAAAAATCTTATCCATGGCACGAACCCATTTCTCGGCGTCGGTAGGCTCTCCAAGTCCATCGAATGTCGGCGGATTTTGATGGTGGAAACACTCATCGTTCCTAGGGACAGACTCTAGGGTTCCTATCTCATTGACTCGTCTAGGGGCCATAATTGCTCAAGTGTAACTAACTGAAATAGTAGGTCATCAAAACGTTAGTATCTCAAGATCGAGTATATACCATATCCATGATAGTATAAATATTCTTTCAAGGCGCGATCCAACATTTATATATATACTAGGTGCAATATCCAAAAATAAATCACATAGTTCACATAATTCACATTCGTGTATCAAATGATACAACTATCACATAATAATTCAACGCAATTTCATTGGCATCCCACCAATAATTCACTTGGTATCTCACCAATATTTCATAGGCATTCTGCCGAGATATCCCATGGCATCCTACCAATAATACTTTTGGCATCTTACCACTAACATTTTTCGGCATCTCACCAATAATTCAATCGGCATCTTGCCAAAATTTCACTTGGCATCTCGCCAATAATTCACTTGGCATCTTGCCAACAATTCAAATTCTCAATTTCTTATCGGAAAAATAATCACAATTTCATTCATCAATCCCCTCTTCGGGATAATCATCATTCAATTTCACCAATCCCCTCATCGGGATAATCACAACATATCAAGTCCTCGGAATCAAAAATTCGAAATAATCACATTGCCTACTCAAGGCCAAATTTTCAAAATATAATCCTTTGCAGTGCCTACTTTGAATATATATCAATTTCACAATTTAAGATATCACATTATCATATTCCAATAATCACATTGTTCGACGAATCGAATTTCACGTTGACACATATGTCACATAATTTCGTATAATCAATCATATATGATACCATGCTCTCTTCCTTAAAGTTTTCGAAAAATAAGTATGTGATCAACTTTCAATATTTTTGAAATCCATATAATCAAGATACCATGCTCCTTACCTTAGTAGTTTCGAAAATTAGTAATTCAAGATATCATGCTTGTCGTAATCAATATTATCACAAAAATTAAGATACCATGCTTGTCATCATATAATCAACACTATACCTATTATCGAGTTATCATAATATTAAGATACCATGCTTGTTGTAACATATAATAAGATATCATGCTTGTTTTTATGAAATCAATTTTCATACTTTGTTATCACGACATCATGTTTAATAATTCTAAGTTATCATAGCATGTTATAAGTTGTCATAGTATCATAATATCATATAAGCATCATACCAAGCATAATTTATAATCATAAGTCGAGAATATATATCATGCATCCTAAGAAGTTTAGTGGGTTAGCACGATAAAAGACTAGGTTCATGAGAGAAACCCAAACATGGGTATGCAAAATGCAATGCAGAGATGCTGTTGGAGTCGAGTCGGCTCTCGAACGGCGATTTTCAAATGCCATCCTTCGAGAATTTTGGTGTGGGCACGCTACCATGTTGTCATGTCGTTTGAGTTGAGAATTTGGTCGTCACTTCGAAAGTAGACCGGGACGCTTGGACTCAACCTGGTATGCTCATGATGAAATGCAACACATAACCTACTTTTCTAATGCAACAAGTTGACAAAAATTTCGTAATATGCATTAAGATCAAAAGTGGTTAGTAACAATCGATAATATATAATCGAAGTATCACATAAGAGATTCAATTTCTTAACTTCACATAAGTAATTTTCGAACATATCATGCGAAATTTCAATTTTCCAAAATTCAAGTAATTCCAAGTACATCATGCAAGATTTCAACTCTCAAAGTTCAATCCAAGTATTTCAATTACCACAAGTTAATCCAAGCAAATTGATTTCCACTCAATAGACATCAATTCCATAATCCAAACCAAGCAATTCCAATTACCACATAAGTGCACCAAATATCACGATTCAATTTAAGCAAATTCAATTTCCACATAACTGAATCATATCTTCACATATCAACTCAAGTAATTCACATTGTCACGGTTTATATAACATAATCGTTACCTTGACATTGAGCTTGGAGGGGTGATCAGTCGGGAGAGAGAGGTAAGTCACGGTATGGAATGGAAATGAGTTGGAAGAACAATTTCTCAACTCGAAGAAAGAAAGGTGAGTTTAGAAGAAGAGTTGGAAGGTGAGTTGGAAGAACAATATCTAAACTCGAAGAAAGAAGGGGGCTTTCGATATCAAAACGAAGAATGCTCTAATACCATGCTGTCACATCCCGATTTTTGTGATCTTAAATTAGTGGAATCGAGATGCGACTGGGGTAGGGTAGAAAAGATAATGAAGTGGTTTACAGAGTTAATTAAGTCCAATCCAGTGATACTAACCCAAAATGAATCGAGCAGTACCATTATTCACCCAGGATACCTTCGTAGTAATACCAAAAGCCTCTTAACACTTAGCCAATTATTTTATGAGTTTTAATTAAGTCCAAAGCTTATAAATAAAGCGATAAAGACCATGGCGGACCACACCGCACTACAGTCGAACATAAAGTAAAGTACCGAATTAAATAATAACCGAAGCGGACCAGACCGCACTACAGTTGTGCTCGTAGTGTTTGGAATTACAAGAATTGGTGTTTAATTATATATAAGTTTTATAAAAACGTATAAGTGTGTAGTTTTCGAAAATAGTATAAGTTATAAACATAATTTCTGGAAAGACTAGTGTTTAAAAGATTTTAATAAATAAGCGAATAGCAGAAGTGATATAGAAATTATAAGTATAGCATGCGATATTACGAATATAGCATATGATAGTACAAGTCTAGCATAGGATAATATAATTATAGTATATGATAGTACGAGTTTAGCATGCGATAGTACAAGTACACCATTTGATAGTACAAGTTCATCATATGATAATATAAATAAGGCATGCCATATTATAAGTATAATACTATAAGTATAACATGCAAAAATATAAGTATAGTATATATAGCATGCGAGAAACGTATGAAAGAAGAAAAATAAATAGCGGAAGCGTACGAGATAAGTAATCATGAATCGTATCGAATAAGTCTTAAGTTATTAATTATTAAAGCTTATTATCTTGGAGTATTTTATTAAGGTGAGGGAGGAAAAGTGTTACGTCCAATTAATGACGAAGATAAATAGTGTATCGAATATAATTCGAAAGAAGTAGAACATGACCAAAAAGTCCATGGCCTCGTCGGCATCTCCCCATCGTTCTCTCTCTTCTCTCGAGCCTCGATCATGATTAACACGTATTTTATGTACATGTTGAGTGTGTTTGAATGTGTTTGAGTCTCGATTTATGTGCTTAAATGGTAGAAATGCTAGAGTTTTTATACTTATAGCATACTTTACATTTTTCTCATTTTCTTTCGGTTTTTGATCTATTTTTATAAGAATTGAAAAGAGCATTCATGTAGCTAAGGATCGAGGGCCGGAAACGAGTAAGAATCGAGCTTAATTAGAGTGAAACTTGTGCTTAAAAATGTGGAATTTCAAAGTTATAAAGTTAGGGTTTCACTAGTTTGATTTCATTTATGTTTTCTTCGTTCTCTTGAGTCTTTTTATGCTTTTTTCAGGAATAATGAAGAACTCATTTGGCCAATTTGATCATTCCATGCAAATCTTTAAACTTAGGCTTCTAGTGATTATCAGATTATATTTGGAACCAAACTCTTTCCTATTGATTTTTAATCGCTTGTTATTAGTTGTTGTTATCTAGTTGCTTACTTTTCATTGTTATTTAGTTTATTTGATCATTGAAAGGAAAAATCCAAAATCATGTTATTCGGTAGCTTGGATAGTAGTTAGGTAACTAGATTACTACTTGAATCTCATTCGCCAATGCATTCCCTGTGGATTCGACTCGATTATATTACATCGATTATTATTGCATCTCCCTCACCCCTAAAGTGAGGGCGGATCAATTTTTGGCGCCGTTGCCGGGGAATGCTTAGTTTGAGTTTCAATAGTCAATTTGGTTATTAAGTTACTAATTCAAGCATTGTTTCTTTTAATTTTTGTTTTGTAGGTTTATGCACACAAGGTCCAAAGGAAGACTCGTTCAACCTTTGATCTTGAACTTTGAAAGAAAGCATAGAAGAAGGAATTCTATTGAAGATCAAGAGATGGCTAATAATCAAGCAATGGAAGCTCTTATATGAGAAATGGAGGAGTTCAGAGCATGGAAGGAAGGGGAAATGAGGTTCAACAACCACCTCTCAACCACATGTTTCAATTTCCAACGGAACAATTTCAAGGAGGACAATGGAGGGCTATCAATGCCAATAATTTTGAGCTCAAATCCGGACTCATCCAAATGGTGAAGAAGGAGCAATTTGGTGGAAGTCCTATGGAGGATCTGAACGCCCATCTTAGCACGTTTCTTGATATTTACGACACCATTAAGCTAAATGGAGTCTCAAATGATTCCATTCGCATACGAATGTTTGGGTTTTCTCTACGGGATCGGGCCAAAGATTGGTACAAAGGATTGAACAAGACCAACATTCACACTTGGGATGATTTGTGCAAAGCCTTCCTCTCCAAGTACTTTTGTCACACCCCAGTTCCCGAGGGAAGGCACGTATGCCGGGATGTGGCAAGGGGTTGGAATTAAGAAGCGGGGATAGAAAGGGGCTCATGGCTTGGGGATATTTAACCCTATTGTTAAGAAATTAAATACGGGATCGGGACCCACAGCACGAACTACGGGGTAGATAAATCATACTGCCCGTACCGGCCGCCTGTGTCTGAATACCCATAGACATAAAATAATATAATATTTAAATATGGGATCGGGACATACAGCTCAAACTATGGGTTTGGTTAAGCCGAACAACCCATGCTGGCCGATTTGTCTGAGTACCCGTAATATTATATATAACTTGTGGTGTACGAAAATATAGGGATTTTATTTATAGGCGTAGCGGAAGCTTTTATTATACATTAGCAACAACAACAGTCCTCTCCAGCTTCGCCTGTTCCACCAGCTCCTTAATCTGCAAAACATTTGGAAAGGAATTGCAGGCTGAGTACTAATGTACCCAGTGGGCTTGTGCCAAAAACATTTTATCATAAAAAGAATATCCATGATAATAAAGTATACATAGAAGGGTTTTGAAATTATTTACTTCCATGCACACAAAACCTCGTTTTTCATGATTGTACGCACATGCGTATTACCATGTTACTCTTATATTGATCCCGGGACATTACCACAGTCGGATCCCTTTTCCCTTTTCAAATGGAGCCATAATTTTGAGACAATGAAATATTTCATCCAGAGGTTCTCCCCTTAAGTTAGAATCAATTGGTGATCAATCTAACGATTTCTAACTGTGGGCACAGCCTCTCGATTAGTGTGTTAGACCAACCGAAAGACCCGATCGCATACATTATAGGAGCCTTAAACATGTAATAACACATTAAAACATTTTCATGGATAATCTCATTTTATCAGAGCTTACTAACTCAAATAATACTTTGTAAGTATAGAGAGCCTCACAATACTATTAAAAAATAAAGCCTCACATTTAATATCAAAAATAAAGCCTCACAATTGCTTACAGAAAATAAAGTCTCACATTTACTATCGAAAATAAAGCCTCACCTCACGAAGAAAGTACTAGCTTAGATAAATCCTTGGCCCGGAACTAAAAACTACAAATCTTCTGCGAAACTACTGCTATTAACTAGGGCTTATAGTCTTCCTGATTGATGACTGTTTATAAACTAAATATGGACTTTAGCATTTTCATGTTTTTCGACACATTGGTGGAGGTGGAGATAAAGGGCTTCGTAAATTGGTGGTTTGATGTAAGAAAATAAGAAAACCTCATTTGATATTTATAGAAGAGGATTATGCTTAGTCATTTAATATAGCCATGAATAGTCATCACCCTAGGTACGTAGTAATCAAACCTGTATCTACAACCAAAAGACACGTGTGGGAAAAAGATTTACATGCAACGGTTGCTATTTATTATTATCTTGCTATTATAAGGATTATATGTAATAGCCGTAAAAATCCGTGTTTGGAAAATTGAAATTTCGGAGGAGGAAATAAATTATTTTTTTTGAGTATTTGAGATCAAAAATATAATTATTGGTGAAGTAGTTATGATACGAAATAGTTTTTCGCTGCAGTCTTTTTGGACTTATAATTTATTGGTGGATTATTTTATGTACGATTACACACATCGATAATTGTCGATAAATTCTCTCCCGCGCGATTCAAATCCCGTTTGAAAATCGAGCTCAAGTATTATTATTAAGCCCATTTTTAGTTGAAGAAAATTTTATTAATGGTCATTAATGGGTTGCTCATCAACAATTTATTTAGCCCATTTCAAGCCCAATTTTTCAAAGCCCATCAGTAATGGATGAAAGACATCCACGTTTGCCAATTCACTTTTTCATCCTCTTACACCAATTTTCACCATCAAAAGATTATCCCCTCATTTTTACCACCTCATCAATCGAGAGAGAGAGATACTAGAATAGAGGAGGGGCAGCCCCCTGCTGCTGTTGATGCTGCCGCTGATGCTGCTACTGCTGCTGCTCGACGGTGTTGGCTGCTGCGGCGAGATGACGATGAAGATGGCGTCGGCTGCGGAACGGCGGTAGTCCATACCCCTGCTGCTGCTGCGGCTGCGACGGCGTTGACGACGGAGTTGGCGGCGATGCTGCGAAATCGGTGCCGGAATCGATGCTGCGAAATTGGGGCTGCCTCGCCATCGACGATTGTACATTCATAGAGAGAGTAGAGAGGATTTCCGAGAGAGGGAGAAAGAGAGGGGAGGGTTCGTGTTCTGTTCTGCTGATTGAGGGAGGGAATGAAGTAGAAAAATCGGAAAAATTAGAGAGAGCTCCAAGTAGAACATGCAAGAACCAAATGTTTCGAACTATCGCGCAAGCTTTGACCCTTCTTCAATTTTCGGTAAGTCTAAACTCCTCTCAACGTCTTGAGCATGAATGAAGGATTAGATTAAAGTATTGAAACTCTTATTGAAGTTCCATTTTCGTTCATAAGCATGAGAGTATCATACATGTTCTTGATTCTAAACAATTCTTGTTCCACATTTGAAATCATGGCCATTCGTGTATTGATTGATGATGATCCTTGTTTATCCCCTCATGTTCGAGCACTTCTAGCTACTGCTTGTCCTTTGATCATGTTTGAATGTTGATTAAAAACGGCTAGAGTCGAATCCATAAGTGTTGGTCACGTTTTTGATTCGAACATTTTATCAAACAGTTGGCGTGCACGTTTTGTTCAGTATTTTTGAACCCTTTCCCGACTCTATCTTATTTCGAGTCCTAAATGAAAGTTTTAGCTCATGTTCTCAGCTATCCGTAGCTAAAATTTCGTCTTGATCCGAGTTCATATGCATCAGTTATGACAAATTGAAATTCGCATCTCATTTCTTTTGAAATCTGGAAAACAGCCCACTTGCGGGCTAAACTGAGAACAGCTCATTTGAAATTCGACATTTATTCTTCATCCATGTCGAAGTACGTTCCATTAGCGTTCTATACATATCTCGTTTACTTGAAACGGAGTTCGTATGAATTTACTATGATTTTTCAAAGTTTGTATCTCCAATCTGGAAATTCCGACGAACAACTTCTGTTCCGTTTTTCCAACCACGTTTTGACCACTTTCCTTTGGTCGAATGAAAAATAGTATAACTAGAAAGTTGTTCCTTGTTTTCTGAACTTCAGTTTTCATAGCTCATTCATTCGAATCCATCAAGAAATGAGTGAGAAATCATCACTCCAAGTTGGCACCAGAATCTGCCAAATTTCCGATTTTCAGATTCCGAGTTCTGGGAATAAATGCTTCAAACTCCCAGCTCATTCATGGGGAAATTCTGAAATTTAAAAATGTTGTAGCCCTATGTGTTATCTTTCCAAATCAATATCATATGCTCTGTTTCGATTTATATTGAGTGAGAAACAATTATTTTCCTAGAGGGTCGCAGAATTTCTAAATTCTCTTAGAATGTTGAACTTGTGTTTTTCATATGACGGACCTTCTACTGCTTTGTTAAGCGTCTTGATCGAGTCTTGGGACTAGTTCGAATGGAGAAATTGAGTTCTCATTTGAATTAGTCGAATTTAGCTGATTTTAGATAATTTAGAATTATCGAGTAGACTTATCGAACGTTGAGGCCATGCTGAATTTTCCGGGTGGACTTTTCTATCTTCTCGATTAATATAATATGCGATACGAGTTAGAAGTGATGTGAGTTCCTAAAACTCTAATGAGAATTCTAGTAGTAATGTATTTCTTCTGAAATGAGATTTTTCCCTAAAGGTCAAGTAAGGGACGAGAGTCGAGGAACGTGAAGAAAAACCAGGAACCGATCTATCACTTTGCAATCAGGTGGGCGTTCTAACAAAGAAAATTATATTGTTGCTATAATGAAGCATGTTTTGAAAATAAAGCAAGTTGACTCAAAACCCTTTCATGCATAAAATGTTTTTGGTTTTATGTGTGATGTCTATCTGTGTTGGATTGCCAACGTTATATCGATCGAGCCTGAGTTAGACAAAGGTCGCTAGCCAGGTGATGTGTACACGAAGTCGTGACTGTGTGCTCCAGAGGTGAGCCGGTTATGCATGGAAACGTCCGGTGAGGTGGCCACCTTGCCGGCGTACTTACAGATATGGATAATACAGATATGGAAGAAAATGGGGAGTGCACTCCAATTGTTTATGGAAATAAAGTGGTTTTAGTTACACAAGTATTTTGATAAAACCTTGTGATAACTGTGAAATGCATGATTGGTGATTATTTTACTAAAAATTATTTTTGGGCATAACCTCACGGAGTACATCAAGTACTCAGCCCTGCTCGTGTTTTCAAAAACTTGCAGGTTGAGCGAGGTGGCAAGGGCGGCAGTGTTGAGAGGAGATTCATTCATCTTTTGAATTTGGTTCAGAAAGAGATACATATCTTCATATATGTATCTATTTTGTTAAAGACTTCCGCTGTACGCTTCTATTATCTTATTTAGATAATTATGTTCAACTGGCTTCATGAACCAGTAAATCGAGAACTACTCTACTCGTATTCCTTTATGAAATTGGATTATGTTCAACCGGTTTCTTCTCATGGATAACTATATTATATTTGAGCCATGGGCTTTTTCATATCTTCATTTGCCTTCAATTTATTCATTGATCGAGTCTATTCAATTGTTCATTTTGCTAATTACTGAGTTACAAGTCGTTTTCCCCTTTCTTTCCCGCTTCTTATATCCAACCCCTAGTCACGATTTCCCGTCTTTGCTATCCTTAGCAAAGTGCGGTCGTGACATTATACCTATGAATATATATAGTTATACTTATCCTACGTATGTGGAGCATTCTTCAATACACTCATTCATGTATTTTTGCATGGCATGCATGTGTATGTATATATTAGTACTATGCTATTACGTAATATATAATAATATTACTTATACTAATTATACATTTATATATATAGACCAAGCTAATGTATGTATATACGCATATACTATATTTATATAGATAAAATATATCTAATTCAATACAAGTAAATATTGTTATTTAAACATATATAATAATAATAATAATAATAATAAAAGCTAAATTTTAATAAGAAAATCCGGGATATAACATCACTCCCTCCTTATAAAAAAATTTCGTCCCCGAAATTTCACGTACCTTGGTATTCTATGTCGTGGTACTGGGGTCTTAATCTTTTCCTCTAAAACTTCTTGTATTCTCCCCATTTCCTTTTCCTATTGGTTTGGTCTGGAACATACTCGAGCCCTTTCTCTCCTTTTTTGGGAAGCATAGATTCTATATCCATAGCTCTGCTAAGTGTCTGAGCATATGTAAGTGTTCCTTGGCTAGCTAAGGAAATACCTATCCTGTGACATAAGCCACGTCGGAATTTGTCAGCACGACTCGCATCTGTTTTCACTAGATGTGGATCATATCATGATAGTTGGTTAAACATTCTATCGTATTCCATGACCATCATATTTCCCTATTTGAGATTCCAAAACTCGTTCTGTTTTTGTTGTCGATAACATCCAGGTATATATTTTTCACATAGTTCATTCTTGAAATTTTCCCATGTATATTTATCCCACTGCTATGGAGTTATTGTCCGCTTTACTGACTCCCACCAATAATCAGCTTCGTCAACTAGTTGATAAGTTGCTAATATTAGTCGATTCATGTCTCCACAATCGATATAGTCAAAAATTTTCTCCATCGATCTGATCCAATTTTTGGCATCAGTTGGATCACCAAGTCCATTAAAGGTCGGTGGATTTTCTCTACGAAAACACTCATCGATCCTAGCAATAGGCTAGAGCTCTACTTGTTCTTTTGGATCCATCTATAGTACCCCTATAACCTATAACAGGTCATATGTATAAAATTAATCGAAAACCATGATGCTCGTGTAGTCATTTCCTAAGGTGACCATATGCCCCTGATGTATCCTTGATGATAGATTTCAAACTCATGTCATAATAACATGAATTCTTTACACATGAGTTATTTGGGTTCGATTGTCCCAAACATAACCAGAATCATAACATGAGTTATATGGGTTCGGTTGTCCCAAACATAACTGGAATCATAACATGAATCATGACCATATACTTTATGCATGCTCATAAAATAATATCCTTTACCTTTTCACCAGAGTCTGGTGCAACAGCGAGCTTGAGAGTTGTTATTGTGCTTTACCCAGACAAAGACTCGATTTCAGAGCGGTGAATTGCTCTGATACCACTTTGTCACACCCCAGTTCCCGAGGGAACACCCGTATGTCGGGACGTGGCAAGCGGTTGGAATTAAGAAGCGGGGATAGAAAGGGGCTCATGGCTTGGGGATATTTAACCCTACTGTTAAGAAATTAAATACGGGATCGGGACCCACAGCACGAACTACGGGGTAGATAAATCATACTGCCCGTACCGGCCGCCAGTGTCTGAATACCCATAGACATAAAATAATATAATATTTAAATATGGGATCGGGACATACAGCTCAAACTATGGGTTTGGTTAAGCCGAACAACCCATGCTGGCCGATTTGTCTGAGTACCCGTAATATTATATATAACTTGTGGTGTACGAAAATATAGGGATTTTATTTATAGGCGTAGCGGAAGCTTTTATTATACATTAGCAACAACAACAGTCCTCTCCAGCTTCGCCTGTTCCACCAGCTCCTTAATCTGCAAAACATTTGGAAAGGAATTGCAGGTTGAGTACTAATGTACCCAGTGGGCTTGTGCCAAAAACATTTTATCATAAAAAGAATATCCATGATAATAAAGTATACATAGAAGAGTTTTGAAATTATTTACTTCCATGCACACAAAACCTCGTTTTTCATGATTGTGCGCACATGCGTATTACCATGTTACTCTTATATTGATCCCGGGACATTACCACAGTCGGATCCCTTTTCCCTTTTCAAATGGAGCCATGATTTTGAGACAATGAAATATTTCATCCAGAGGTTCTCCCCTCAAGTTAGAATCAATTGGTGATCAACCTAACGATTTCTAACTGTGGGCACAGCCTCTCGATTAGTGTGTTAGACCAACCGAAAGACCCGATCGCATACATTATAGGAGCCTTAAACATGTAATAACACATTAAAACATTTTCATGGATAATCTCATTTTATCAGAGCTTACTAACTCAAATAATACTTTGTAAGTATAGAGAGCCACACAATACTATTAAAAAATAAAGCCTCACATTTAATATCAAAAATAAAGCCTCACAATTGCTTACAGAAAATAAAGTCTCACATTTACTATCGAAAATAAAGCCTCACCTCACGAAGAAAGTACTAGCTTAGATAAATCCTTGGCCCGGAACTAAAAACTACAAATCTTCTGCGAAACTACTGCTATTAACTAGGGCTTATAGTCTTCCTGATTGATGACTGTTTATAAACTAAATATGGACTTTAGCATTTTCATGTTTTTCGACACATTGGTGGAGGTGGAGATAAAGGGCTTCGTAAATTGGTGGTTTGATGTAAGAAAATAAGAAAACCTCATTTGATATTTATAGAAGAGGATTATGCTTAGTCATTTAATATAGCCATGAATAGTCATCACCCTAGGTACTTAGTAATCAAACCTATATCTACAACCAAAAGACACGTGTGGGAAAAAGATTTACATGCAACGGTTGCTATTTATTATTATCTTGCTATTATAAGGATTATACCTATGAATATATATAGTTATACTTATCCTACGTATGTGGAGCATTCTTCAATACACTCATTCATGTATTTTTGGATGGCATGCATGTGTATGTATATATTAGTAATATGCTATTATGTAATATATAATAATATTACTTATACTAATTATACATTTATATATATAGACCAAGCTAATGTATGTATATACGTATATACTATATTTATATAGATAAAATATATCTAATTCAATACAAGTAAATATTGTTATTTAAACTTATATAATAATTATAATAATAATATAATAATAAAAGCTAAATTTTAATAATAAAATCCGGGATATTACATCTTTCCACCCTCCAAAGCTCAAAGACTCATCTCCGACATCTCACATTTTTCTCAACAAGGTGACGAAACCTTATGTGAAGCATGGGAGCTATTTAGGGAGCTTCTAAGGAAGTGTCCTCAACATGGCTTCAATGAGGGTCAACAAATGACCAACTTTTATTGTGGGCTAAAACCTCATACACGAAGCATTGTAGATGCTACTTCCGGTGGGTGCCTTCTCAACCGAAATGCAAAGAAAGCTTTGAGAATCATTGAAGAGATGGCGGCTAATAGTTATCAATGGCCAATGGAGAGGGCCCCTTATAGAAAGGTTGCTTCGATTGAGGATGAGAGGTATGAGGCATTAGCATTAGAGCTTGCTAATATGAAGAGAAAGTACGAAGATGAAAGGAAAGCTCAAATTCAAAGGGTTCAAACTCAAGAGAATTGGGAGTTCAAAGGAAGTGAAGACGTGGGATATGTCAATCAAGAGCCTTATGGAAATTACAACAAGCAAGGGTTCCAAGGACATCAAGGAGAATTCCAAGGAAATCACCAAGGGGGATTTCAAGGGAATCAACAAAGTGGTTATTCTTATGGAAATCAAGGGGTGACTCGTTTTACTACCCTAACAATAGGAATCAACTCAATCTTTCCTATGGAAATCCGAACAATGCTCAAGTTCCACATTCCAGAGTCTCCTTTTCTCAAGGGGTGATTGAAGAACCTAAGAAAATATCCCCTTTTCTTGAGCAAATTGTTCAACAAATGGCCAATCAACAAAGTGCTTTTATCTCTCAAACCGGGCAAAAGGTTAATGCGTTGGAAAATTCACTCACCTCCTTGACAAAGCAAGTGAAGACGATGGAGTGTCAAATAAGTCAAATGGCTAACCAACCTACCATTCAACACAAAGCCGGAGAATTCCCGAGCAACACTCAAGTCAATCCGAGGCAACAATGTAACGCAATCCATGTAGTGAGTGAGGTATCTTCCAAACCCTCACAAGAGATCCAAGAGGAGAAAAAGCTATATGTGCCATTCTATATGAGAAAAAAGTGGGGTGGTCAAAGCGTCCCTCCTTGGGATCCGTCTCATGATCATAGCCTTTATGAGAAGGAATGGACACTAAAGAGTTTCGCTAATGATATATACTCCGTGACGGTCCCGGATTATTGGCCTCCTTTGGAAGACATTGAAAGCAAGTCGAAGGAAGAGATTCATGAATATCATAAAAGGATGAAGCTTAACAATGGAATTCCGTGGTCGGAGGACAAGAATTTGATGGAAAGAAGAAGAGGTGCTTATTATGTTTCCGAGATAAAGAAGTTACTTGGAGAAGAGAAGTGTAATGAGAAGGCAAAGTTCTACAAGAAACCACAAGGTACTACTCCTACTTCAACTCCAAAAGCTTCTCAAGATCAAGTTGAGCCGAATTGTTTGAAAGATTTAGCATTACCTCTTGATTCGAATGATGAGAACTTGTATGAGAGGAAGGGTAGTAATGCCATTACTTTGAGGAGTGGAAGAGCTTACGAGAATCATGCAAAGCTTGGAGAAGAAATGGGAGCACCGGTTGTTGAAGACATTCCGTATGAAAATGAAAATCGAGCCTCGTATGAGATGAAGAAAAAGTCTAAAGGAAAAGCTATTCAAGATGAAAGTCAAAAGAATGAAGCAACAAAGGAGGCTCCTCCTCCCACCAATGATGTGAGCTCAAAGGCTCCATTCCCTCATCGTCTAACAAAGCCGAAGGTTGATGAGAAGATGAAGAGGTTTCAAGACATCTTCAATAAGGTACAAATCAACATCCCCTTACTTGATGCATTGAGGGATATGTCTAGCTATGCCAAGTTTTTGAAAGAAGCCATTTCTAACAAGCGAAAGTTTGGTAAATTTGAGACCATAAATTTGACGGAGGAGTGTAGTGCTATCTTGCAAAGGAAACTTCCGTTGAAGCAAAAGGATCCGGGAGGTTTTAATATCGCTTGTGAGATTGGGGGTTGTGATTTTAGGAATGTTTTGTGTGATTTGGGCTCCGGTGTGAATTTGATGCCTCTTTCCATCTTCAATCGTTTGAAGATTGGAACTCTTAAGCCTACTTCACTTACTCTTCAAATGGCGGATCGTTCAATTTCATATCCAAGAGGCATTGTGGAAGATGTGCTTATAAGGGTAGGGAAACTCGTTTACCCCGTAGATTTCATTGTCCTTGATATAGCGGAGGATCGAGACATCCCTTTAATACTTGGGAGACCCTTTTTGGCCATAAGTAGAGCCCTCATTGATGTTTTCGAAGGAATTATCACCCTTCGAATGAATGGAGAAAAGGAAACATTCCATATGTCGAGAGTTATGAACAAACCGGATGAGTCAAGAATGGATGAACTGGAGCTTGAAGAACTTGATGATGGGTTGGCATTTGATCGAGGTTGGAAGTCGTTTCAAGTCCCTTGAAAGGGCAATGAGGTATTGTCGAGCTAACGACGTTAAACTAAGCGCTCGTTGGGAGGCACCCCAACAACTATCTCTTTATTCTTCTTTTTTAGTTAGTTTTAGTTCATTTTTGGTTTTTGATCTTTGTTTGTGATTAAGTCATTTTTCTTAATTTGTCTTTATTTTTTGTGTTTGGAACAAATGAGGGAAGAGAATCAACTAATCAAGCAAGCAACGGAGTGAAAGGCTTTCAAAACCATCATCAACCTAGCTTTGGACCGTTGTAAGTGTAATTTAAATTTCTTATTATTCTTACCTCCAAACTCATTTTAGAAGTTATTTCTAAAATAAGTTTGGGGGAGGGGGTAGGATAAATAATTTAAATTACTTTACTTTTGGTATTTTTCAAGCTTCTATTTGATGTGTTCATTGATTGTATGCTTAATTTTGCTTGATGATTGTGGTTGATAGGGGTAAATGCATGATTTGTGCTTGTTTAAGTTGTTTGGTGTCG
Source organism: Mentha longifolia (assembly GCA_001642375.2). Classification (NCBI taxonomy): domain Eukaryota; kingdom Viridiplantae; phylum Streptophyta; class Magnoliopsida; order Lamiales; family Lamiaceae; genus Mentha; species Mentha longifolia. The sequence goes on along the minus strand of CM038114.1, from coordinate 20,124,858 downwards.
AGTTTGGGAATTGATGAGCTTAATAGATATAAATTCTTTATTTGCTTTGTGAATTGTGGAGATGAGCTAATAATGGAGAATCATTGGAAAATTTTGAAACAAATTTATCTTTTGAAGCAAATGCTTGCATGCTTAGTTGTGAATGAACGTGTTTATCTACTCATGTGCTATTCAAGTGAGGTGCCGATGATTGATGGAAAATGATGAAATGTTTTCAAATTTTTCGAGTAAAGTCAAGCATGATTAGATTACTTCACTTGAATGGCATGAAGGATTGATCTTAGGCACTTAGGCTCTAGACAAAAAAGCTTGAGAGGATTTTGAGCCTAAAACTATGCATTTTACATAGTTAATATCCTTTCTTGAGAGTTTGATCTTGCGAAATATTACATGTGTGCATACTTAGGAGATGATCTTAGGCCATCATTGTTTAGCCCATTTTCCCTCAACACTAACCTATCTTTCATTACCATTGTCGTCCCATTTTGAGCCTTGAATAGAGCCTTTTCTTCTTGAACCGGATGATAGGGGGTGAAGGATGGTTAAGGGAACCTTGGTGAAAGTTGAAAATTCATGAAAAATGATGGGTGATGGTGAAGGGTCTTGAGATTGGTTTTGAGTTGAAAGAACACTCTTATAAGCTCAAAGTTAGAAAAGAAAAGAATAAGAACAAAGTTCTTATTGAAAAAAAAAAAAAAACGTAAGAACAAAGTTCTTACAACAAAAAGAAAAGAATAAGAGCATAAATGAGTGTTTCTTTAAAATTTTGATAGAAGCTTGGGTTCATTTGATAAAAAGGGGTTGGATAAGGTGGAAGATGAAAAAATTCATACTTTGAAAGGAGAAGAAAGGGGTAAGGATGTTTGAATGTAAATTTTAGCCACTTAGCCTAAAATTCCCTACCTTAACCAATGTCCCTACATTACAAGCTTAATAAAGACCTTTTTGATCCTAATTTGTGCATGCATTATAGTATTAGAAACTTGAGTTGATAGGCAAGCTTATGGTCAAAGTTATGTATTGCATGATTTCGATGAGTGCTTACCTTTTCCATATATTGAGTGATCGAGTGATACACACGTTTTTTGTGAGGTCTAGAGTCGAATGTGCTTAGGTGATTGAGTTCTATGCTAGGAGAGTGAGTAATTTCATGAGTGTTTGGCTTGACTTGATGATTTCCTTGAGTTTAAATGGTTTTGAAGTGAAATAAGACATCGATGAACTTGAAATGCACATCTCATACGTGTTAAGTGTTTTGATTGTTCGTTTCATTGTTCAGGACGAACAATGGCTTAAGTTTGGGGGAGTAATTATACACGTATTTTATGTGCATGTTGAGTGTGTTTGAATGTGTTTGAGTCTCGATTTATGTGCTTAAATGGTAGAAATGCTAGAGTTTTTATACTTATAGCATACTTTACATTTTTCTCATTTTCTTTCGGTTTTTGATCTATTTTTGTAAGAATTGAAAAGAACATTCATGTAGCTAAGGATCGAGGGCCGGAAACGAGTAAGAATCGAGCTTAATTAGAGTGAAACTTGTGCTTAAAAATGTGGAATTTCAAAGTTATAAAGTTAAGGTTTCACTAGTTTGATTTCCTTTATGTTTTCCTCGTTCTCTTGAGTCTTTTTATGCTTTTTTCAGGAATAATGAAGATTTCATTTGGCCAATTTGATCATTCCATGCAAATCTTTAAACCTAGGCTTCTAGTGATTATCGGATTATATTTGGAACCAAACTCTTTCCTATTGATTTTTAATCGCTTGTTATTAGTTGTTGTTATCTAGTTGCTTACTTTTCATTGTTATTTAGTTTATTTGATCATTGAAAGGAAAAATCCAAAATCATGTTATTCGGTAGCTTGGATAGTAGTTAGGTAACTAGATTACTACTTGAATCTCATTCGCCATTGCATTCCCTATGGATTCGACTCGATTATATTACATCGATAATTATTGCATCTTCCCTCACCCCTAAAGTGAGGGCGGATCAGATCACACCTCTAGCTTCGATTCAAATTCTGCAAAACAAAGGAAGTTTCAGGGGCTGAGTACAAACCATTTGTACCCAGTGGGGATAGTTGCACCACAAAACGAAAGCAGGATTCGGGAAAAGAGGAGGGAGAAAAGAAGGAAGTATTCAAGCAACTGTTCAAGTTACGGTACCGACTGGACATTCATGTTACTCTTATAATAAATATATCGACTTAACGGGCTCTTCGGTCCCATCGATTATATAACGCCCTTGACTCGGCAAAAATGGTACAAAATGAATCTTCTTAGCATGTTGCTAAGTCTATCCACCGAGGTTACACCACCTCTCTCTAGATGCAAGGGAGGTAAACCCCAACCCTCGCATCGGCGCGCGCAATCTTCCGAAAGATGTGTAAGATCTAAGCCGAAAATCTGATCATGATAAGAGCCTTAAACACCAAATGCCAGTTTAAAAATATAACAAGTGTTTTTCCCGAATATCAAGCCTGCGAAAGAAAATGAGCTTACTAGCTCGAGAATAGTATATATATATATAGAATGAAGAATCGCCCACCTTTACCGAATACTCTTGTTCAAGATTTCTTGGGTAATATTCCTACAACAATTTATAGGACAGTAAGGTATATTCACTTTCTATTTTGGTATACTCGAACTTAAACAACTATCCATTCTAGGACAATTTCTTATATCGTTTTAATTATTAAACTCCTATTTCGGACGTTCGCATGGATTCGACATAAGAAGATTAGTTGTTTTAATATTTATTAGAGCAATATTAATTAAAGAAATTAGCCATGCAAGGTGGTGAAAGAAAATAAGATGTCATTTAATTTTTAAGAAGAAGTCGGCGACGGCAATTTCCAAAAATAAGAAAATAAGGTTTTTGCAAACGTCAACTTTCGATAGCTTTCGAGGCGTCGAATCAAAAAGAGAAAAATGATCATAGCTTCGACATGGACTCAAAACAACAAACGGTTTTAGAAACGGAAAATTTAGACATAGTAAAGCATTCTTGTTCGAAAATCAATATAAAATCACGTAAGCATGATTCAAGCAAATAAACTTCATAATAATGATGCATGCAAGACCATGAACACGTGGACACTAACTAGACTCAAAATGAAGGTCGGGAAGAGGGTCGGCGGCGGCGGCGGCCATGGTTTCCAGCGTACCTTCGAGCTTGATCTCCGATGGCTTTCGAACTACTCGAACTAGACGACGGTGACTAGGTACGTGACTTGAGCTAAGATGGGGCTTATATTTGGAGGAGGGGAGGTGTTTGGGAGTATAGGGAAGGCTCGGCGAAGAAGAAGAAAAGAAGAGGGGGAGGTCGGTGGTTATGGTGATGGAGGGAGGGACGATGATGGCGATAGGGAGACGATGAAGAAGACGAAGGGGAGAGGGGGCTGTATAGAGTGAAGGCGAGAGAAAGAAGAAAGGCTAGATGGAGAGATGAAGATGAGCGAGTGAAGAAGAGGAACGGAGGGGCTATTTATAGAAGGGGAAGACAGAGATGGCGAGAAGGGAAGGGGGGCTATCTTCCCACTTGATGAAGAGATAAGGGGGACAAGTGAATGTTTGGAACTTGGGGCTAGGAGTAGGGTGGGCGGCTATAGGCTTAGGGGGAATGTTTATATTATATAAAAATGGGGCGGGGGGGGGGGGGGGCTATGTTACTTGAACGAGAAGGGGGCTATGTTCAACCATTATATAATATAGTATATACTATACGATATAATAATGTATTATTGGGGGGTTTGACTTGGGGTGGACTTTGGCAAGTGGGGGGCTTTCTTGGGGACTAAGGTGATCGAGAAATTAAGACGAGAGAGAGAGTTGATCGCCAGAAGATAGAGAGAGAGAGTGTTGGTTCGTTACCGTACCGTCTTCGATCCTTGAATAAAATAATATGCAAAATGCAAATGAACTCCATTTTTAGAAATAAAAACTGCGACGGGTTTGAAATAATTTACTCGATACTTTGACGTTTTAAAACTGACTTGAGAAAAATAGTAAAAATATTTTTAGGAATTTTTGAAAGTCGAACGAAGATAATTAAAAAGGAATCTTTTGCAAAACAAGTCCGAAAAATATCTAGTTTCTTTTATTAGGCTTCTAAGGTATTTCTAGACTTAAGGGATATAGTCTAATATTATTAGGAAATTTTATTAATCATATTTCAATTTTACGGGTCATTACAGCATCAATGATTGTTTTCTGGATGAGAAGATTATGGTGTTGAAGTGTAAAAATTTTTGGTTTGCCGATTTTGCTAACTACCTTGTGCTTCAAGAATTACCACCAAATCTCTCGGATTGTCAAAATGCCAAGTTCTTTCGAGATGTTAAGTTCTATTATTGACAAGATCCATATCTATGGAGGAGGTGTGCCGATGGCCTTATTCGGAGATGTGCTATGGAGAGTGAGTAGTTCAAGATTATTGGAGATTTTCATGAGGGACCAAATGGGGGGTCATTTTGGGGCTAATCGAACGGGTTGGAAGGTATTTCAAAGTGGATTATATTGGCCTTCGATTTTTAGGGATTGCCAAACCTTTGTGAAGAAGTGTGATAGGTGTCAAAGTATGGGAAACATCACTAAGAGGGATGAGATGCCTCAAAACATCATGATTGAGGTTAAACTCGATGATGCATTGTGGGCCTATAGAACCGCTTACAAAACCCCCATTGGTATGTCCCCTTACCAACTTGTTTTTGGAAAATCTTGTCACTTGCCTTTGGAAATTGAACACAAGGCATTTTGGACTATAAAGAGAATTAATTTTGAGTTCAAGGAGGCCAGATTTAGTAGGAAGAACCATCTTGTGGAGATGGAGGAATGGAGAAACGAGGCCTACGAAAATTATCGAATTTATAAGGAAAGAGCCAAGAAGTTTCATGACTTGGGGATTCGAGGCAGAGATATCATTCCGGGAGACGAGGTTCTTCTCTTTAACTCTCGTCTTCGTCTTTTCCCTGGAAAACTCCAATCAAGGTGGACCGGTCCTTATGTGGTGAGTAAGAGTTTCAAGAATGACACATTCGAACTTCTCAAGAACGATGGTTCTACTTTTGTTGTCAATGGACATCGACTCAAGCTCTATTTTAATTAGATGAGAGTTAAGGAGGAGTCGACCATTCTTCTTCATGATGCTTGATTTTGGAGGTAATGTCAACCTATAATGCACGGATTCTTCGAAAAATACAACAATGCAGAATCAGATGCGCGGGGGATACGGGTGTGGGTGCGATTCGCGTGGGATACGCACGGGATTCGCCACCTGGCGAATCCTACAAAAAAAAAAATAATTAGGATACGCGTATCATGTGGGTAGGATACGCATATCCGGTAAGAATCCTGTAAGAATCCGGATATTTTTGGGATTTTTTTTAAAATAATTTTATATTTTGGGTTTTTTTTATATTTTTTTATATGTATTGTCCTAAAATTTAAATTCACTACAAAATCAATATAGTATTTAATTTATGGGGTTTAATTGAAATCTTCATTTTAATTGAGTAGTATTTAATTTATGATTTTTATTTTTATAAAATGGGTAATATATATAATAAAATATAAATATATAGACATATCCTCGACGAATCGCACCCTAAAATTTTTAAAAATCTGTATCCGCATATCGAATCGTATCACCCCCGCACCCGCGCTCCCGCACCCATGCAACATAGATGTCGAGCTAACGACGTTAAACAAAGCGCTCATTGAGAGGCACCTCAACACGTATCCTTTTATTTTCATTTTTAGTTAGTTTGAATTTTATTTTCAAATTTTGTTGCACATTTCGTTTCATTTCGAAAAAACCATAAAAAATAGAAAATTCCAAAATTAAAAAATTAAAACATATCTAGGGGGTCTCGATAGAGGGTTGGGATTCGGCCCTCCCGTTGGAAGGGCCGAAAAATGGCCCGAAAACGAGCCAAAAGGAGGCAGCAGCTGGCGGCGGTCCGCCGTAAATCACCTCGCCACCCGCCACCGGCTGCAGAGCATTCGGCGGTACTAACCGGCGGCCCAGCCGGCGGTCCACCGGGCCGCCAGTTCTCCTTCTCTCTTCCCTCGTGTCTATTTGTGTGTTGAGCCATTTTATTTTTCATTTTTATTCCATTTTCAAATTCATCCTTGAAGAACATCCCCCATTTTCTCACCAAATCTTCAATTTTCTTTCTCTAATTACTCCCAAATCACATTGAATCAAGTTTATTCCTTCCATAGGTCCATTACTCATCCTAAAACCCACATTTTGAGCCAAGAAAATCAGTTTTTTTTCCCACCTTTACATAAAAAACAAAAATTTTATTTTCTTTGAGAAGAGGTGAATTTCTTCAATTTTCTTCAAGACAATGAGGTAATGAGAAGAGGTGATTTTAGGCATGAATTAGATAGCATTAATTCTTCTCTTTAGGATTTATGCTACATCTAGTCTTGGAATTGGTATTCTTGTATGAACTATGTCTCTTTTGCACTTGAGCACACTTGGAATGAATTTTGAATATTCTTGATTTCTTGATGAATGGATGAATGCATATGCTTGATTTTTGATAGAAATTCATTTCTTAAATATTTCATTGCTTGAAGAGGACATGAGTTCATAATTTTTTTGGTGTGAAAGAGGGCAATTCATTGCATTAGTCTCTTGAGTTGAATCTCCATATGAACTTGAGTTTATTTTTACTTGAACATGCATGAATGCTTGGGAATAATTTTTCTTTGACTTATGGCTTGAAAATTTACTTCTTGAGGGCATAAATGCAAAAATGGGGGGGGGGGGGGGGGGTAATGGCTAGAAGAAATGTGATTATCTAGTGAGAATCCATTGATGAATGTTTTGAATCTTACTTGGGATTTTTCACATGGTGTAGGGATAAAGGAGCTAAAGGCAAAGGGACTTCTAAAGCACCTTCTAAGGCCTTGATCACTTATTCCAACAAAAGGCGAAAAGATGGTGCCTCTTCATCTCAACCATCGGACACCACCTCAAGAACAATGAATCCAAAGGTCCCGGAGACCTATGATATAAACTTGAGCACTAATGAAGAAAGGGCGGCCTTTGCTTCCACTATCACTAAAGGGATTGAAGTGATGAAATTTCCATCTAAAGAGGTGTTAGTGTCACTTGGGCTTTATGACAATGTGAAGGCCCTTTTTGATAATATTGGTTGGGGGAGCTTTCTAGATGACACCATTCAAGATCGAAGGGCGTACTCTAAGGTTGTCCTCGAAATGTTGAGTACATTGGATACCACACAAATGAATATCAATAGGTCCATCAAGTTTCAATTATTTGGAGGCAAGCAAGTGATGTCTTATGTGGATATTGATAATGTCTTCAATGTGCCCCATGGATGTGATCGACTTATTGATAGAACATTTGATGTGAAAGGTATATGGAGAAAGCTTGCTCCAAACTCGGAAGAGGGATTTAGGGCCGGTTATTCAAAGTCCAATGAAGTGAGGAATCCAGTGCTTCGAATGGTGTTGAAGATATTGGCACACACCATCTTTGCAAGGAGTGAAAACACATCGGTGAGGAATGATGATCTCTTTATTCTACATGTCATGCTCACCGGAAGGAGTATAAGTTTTTGTGACTTATTCATTCCTCAATTGAAGAAGCAAGCCCAAAGTGAAATAGGAAAGATCAACATTGGAGGCATGCTTACTCCAATTGCAAGGAAGATACGATCCAACCTTGGTGGCTATCCTCCCATGAGTGATGATTTTCTCCTTGACACCGTTAAGCTCCGGTGCTTACGTTTCCTACAATCGAGTTCCCCGCCTTACTACTTCCTAATCACCAAGAAGGAATTATATCTTTTGACCAATGTGATGAGCATCTTGGTTACCAACTTTGAGGAAAGGATGAATTGGTACATGAATACTCCCGAGCACATGATGATCATGAGAGATAAGGTTTTCAATCATGGTGAAGGAGATGAATATTCACTTGGAGGGAGAGGTGGTGAAAGCAACTGGATGGATGAAGATGAAGACATGGAAAAGAATGAGGAGCCTTCAAGAGATGATCAAGGTTCGAGTGAACCAATTTATGATGAGAGATTCGAGGCTCTTGAGAGCCGAATGACGAGCATGGAAGATGTTTCAAGAGTTTGGATGCCCAAGTCACGGTTATGAGGCATGAGATGACATCAATTTGACTCACTCAATTGGAAGAAGCAAGAAGAAGCGTGAGGATGGAAGAGCTCCTTGAGAGCTTTAGGGAATATCAAATTAGCCAAGGCGCTACTTGGCCTCGACCATCCCCGAAGTAGCTCGGAGTGTTTGTAAGTGTAATTTAAATCCATTATTTATATTTCCCTCCAAACTCATTTTAGAATTTATTTTCTAAAATAAGTTTAGGGGAGGGGGTAGGATAATGAATTTAAATTACTTATATTTCATTCATGCTTTTAAATTCTCTTTAAATTTGCTTATCTTTTGCTTCTTTGTTTGTTTATTGTCTCTCTTGATGCCTATAATATGACTTGGTGATATCTATGTGACTTGTTTGTCATTTGGTGATTTGGTGATTGGGATATGTTGGTTTTGATCAAGTGAATGGAGATTGTTGAATTTTTGGTGAGGAATTTTGGTTTGGGGGTGGCTTTGGGAGAATGGATTTGTTTTGAAACATTTTGCTCATTGTGGGTTTGTTTTGTTGGTTTTTGAATTTGTTTGAAAGTTTGTTGTTTTGTTTTGTTTTGTTGCATTTGGGGATGAATAGGGGTTGAATGAATATTTTGTTGATTCATGAGGTTGTGGGCGAGTTTGTGGTGTTGATGTGCGAAATGTTTGAAAATGGAAAAGTTTTTAGTTTAAGAATGAAAGGATGCTTGCATGCTTGAATGCGAAAGAACGTGTTTAATTTCTCAAGTGCTTTTGGGTGAGAGGCCAATGATTGATGCTAAAATAGTGACATTTTTGAAATTTCTCAAGTTAAAGTCAAGAATGATTAGGTCATTTCACTTGAATAACTTTGAATGATTGATCTTAAGCACTTAGACTCTAGGCAAAAAGCTTGGGAGGATTTTGAGCCTTCAACTATGCATTTTACATAGTTAATATCATTTCATGTGAGCTTGATCTTGCATTGCATTTCTTTACTAGAACTTGCCTTGATACTCATGTCAGAAGTACTACTTGTGTGTATAATTAGGAGATGATCTTAGGCCATCATTGAATAGCCCATTTTCCCTAAACACTAACCTATCTTTTATTACCATTGTCGTCCCATTTTGAGCCTTGAATAGAGTCTTTTCTTCTTGAACCGGATGATAGGGGGTGAAGGATGGTTAAGGGAACCTTGGTGAAAGTTGAAGATTCATGAAAAATGGTGGGTGATGGTAAAAGGTTTTGAGATTGGTTTTGAGTTGAAGGAACACTCCTATAAGCTCAATGTTAGAAAAGAAAAAAATAAGAACAAAGTTCTTATAGAAAAAAAAAAATAAAAAAATAAAAAATAAAAAAATAAGAGAAGAAGAGAGTAGTAAGAACAAAGTTCTTACAAGAAAAAGGAAAAGAATAAGAGCATAAATGAGTGTTTCTTTATATGTTTGGTAGAAACTTGGAATTCATTTGATAAAAAGGGGTTGTTGGATAAGGTGGAAGATGAAGAAATTCATACTTAGAGAGGTGAAGAAAAGAGGTGAAGGAACTTAGATGAAAATTTAAGTCACTTAGCCTAAAAATTTCCTACCTTAACCAATGTCCCTACATTACAAGCTTAAGAAAGACCTTTTTGATCCTAATTTGTGCATGCATTGTGGTATTGGAAACTTGAGTTGATAGGAAAGCTTATGGTTAAAGTTATGTATTGCATGATTTCGATGAGTGCTTACCTTTCCTATATATTGAGTGCTTGAGTGATACACACTTCTTGTGAGGTCTAGAGTTGAATGAGCTTGAGTGATTGAAAATCTAAGTTAGGATAGTGATTTATCTTATGAATGTTTGGCTTGACTTAAGAATTTCATTGAATTAAAATGGTTTTTGAAGTGATATGAGGCATCGAGGAACTCAAAATGCACATTCCATACGTGTTAAGTGTTTTGATGGTTCATTTCATTGTTCGAGACTAACAATGGCTTAAGTTTGGGGGAGTGATTATCACGTATTTTATGTGCATGTCAAGTATATTTTTGCATGTGTTTGAGTCTCGATTTATGTGCTTAAATGTTAGAAATGTTAGGGTTTCTTAACTTGTAGCATACTTTATGCTTTTCTCGTTTTCTCTCAGTTTTCGATCTATTTTTGTAAGAATTGAAAAGAGCATTCATGTGGCTAAGGATCGAAGACCGGGAATGAGGAAGAATCGAGCTTAATTAGAGTGAAACTTGTGTGTAAAAATGTGGAATTTCAAAGTCATAAAGTAGGCTTTCACTTGTTTGATTTCATTTATGCTTTCCTCGTTCTCTCGAGTTTTTTTTATGCTTTTTGCAGGAATAATGAAAAACTTATTTGGCCAATTTCATCACTCCATGTCGAAGAGGAGCTCATTAGGAAGCCGTAGCAAAAAGCGGATCGAGAATCGGAGTTCGTACGAGAAAGAACGAGCAAAAACGGAAAAGTCGCGCAAAAGAACGAAGGAGTGGACCAGTCAAAGGAAGGATGACCGGCGGTCCAGTTGACCGCCGGTCACCAGCTCCAGCCCGCCACAGACCACAGAGAATCCGATGACCTGGCCGGCGGCCCTGCCGGTCGCCGGTCGCGCGCTTGCTTCAACTCAAGGGGTGAGTTCGGCTCGCCCAAACTCGCCCGACCTCGTCCCGTTTCACCCCGATTCGATCCAAACTTGATTTGTGATGTATTTAACCCCTAAATTCACTTTATTTGGGGATGTTTTCATACTTTAATATTCTTAGAACCCTAGAAACATTTCCCTCTTTCTACTTTTGTATTTTTGAAGATTTGTGGAGCATTACTTAGTGGATTTGAAATTCAAGACCATATTCTTCTACCTTATTGAATTCTCTATCTCTTGATTATGGTTTTATGCATTTTCTATGGTTCAATTTCCTTAATCATGTCTAGCTAATCTCCTTTGTGATTCCAATTATATGTAGTTTAGGGATAAGTAATGGGATTAAGCTTTAATTATGAATTTACCTTCTAATTTCATGTTCATTTCTCTTGGGGCTATGTTTCATTATGTAATTGTGATTGATCACCATAGTTGCATGCCAAGTGTGTGATCAAAAGCTTAGGAGGCTTATATTAGATGCTAGGATCAAGAGAATTGCATGCTAGAGAATAGTAGGGCTAAGGAACTCCATAATCTATTGGGAGTTAATGAATTACTTAATATCTTAGTAGGAATTACTTATGATCCTTACAATGAGAATTGAGTGAATCATACTTAGGAGGTTTCCCACATGAAATTGGATTAAAATGACTAATTCTAGTTAGAGTGTTACATCCCTATCACTTAGACCTAATTGAAGTATAATTGGAGTCACTTTCATTCCCTTATTGAATTTTGATCATTTGCATACTTGTTGAGTGCTTAGTTAATTTCTAAGTTTGTTACCTACTTTTTATTGTCATTAGTTAAACAAAAACCCAAAAACATGTTAGATGGTAGCTTGGATAGTAGTTAGATAACTAGATTACTAGTTGAAATTCTTACGCCATTGCATTCCCTGTGGATTTGACTTGATTATACACATCGATTATTATTGCATCCTCTTACCCTTAAAAGTGAGAGCGGCCAAGAAGCTTGGGTTTCATTTGATAAAAAGGGGTTGGATAAGGTGGAAGATGAAGAACTTCATACTTTGAAAGGAGAAGAAAGGGGGTAAGGGTACTTGAATGCAAATTTAAGTCACTTAGCCTAAAATTCCCTACCTTAACCAATGTCCCTACATTACAAGCTTAAGAAAGACCTTTTTTATCCTAAATTGTGCATGCATTGTAGTATTGGAAACTTGAGTTGATAGGCAAGTTTATGGTTAAAGATGTGTATTGCATGATTTCGATGAGTGCTTACCTTTTTCCCTATATTGAGTGATTGAGTGATACACACTTCTTGTGAGGTCTAGGGTGGAATGCGCTTGAGTGATTGATTTCTCAGTTAGGATAGTGATTGGTGTTATGAATGTTTCCCTTGACTTGAGAATTTTTTTATACTAAAATGGTTTTTGAAGTGATATGAGGCATCGATGAACTCAAAATGCACATCACATACGTGTTAAGTGTTTAGATTATTCGTTTCCTTGTTCGGGACGAACAATGGCTTAAAATTTGGGAGAGTGATTAGCATGTATTTTATGTGCATGTTGAACTTAATTAGAGTGAAATTATGTTTAAATATGTAGAGTTTCAAGTGATATGATTAGGGTTTCACTAGTTTGCTTGCATTCACGTTTTCCTCATTTTCTCGAGTTTTGTTATGCTTTTTGCAGGAAAAATGAAGAACTTATTAGGCCAATTTAACTATTCCATTCGAAGAGAAGTTTGTTAGGAAGCCATAGCAAAAATTGGATCGAGAATCATAGTTTGGATGAGGGAGAACGAGCGAAAACGGTAAAGCTGCGCGAAAGGACCGGACCAACGGCGGCCCAGACGGCGCCCGGCTAGACCACCGGCCAAACCGCCATGTGGGTGCTTGGAATTCAGAGCAGACGGTGGTCCAGACGGCAGCTCACATGGTGGCCGGCCAAACCGCCGTCCCAACCGCCGTTCAGGCGTGCTCTTTCATTATTTAACCGAGTTGGTTCGACCAACTCGGTCCAACTCAACCCAAAACTCATTTTCAATGTATATTAACCCCAAAATCGTACCTAATTGGGTATCTTTAGCTTGAATACACTCTCTAGAACCCTAATTTCATTTTCCTTCTTTCTACTTTGGTATTTTCATCAATTGTTGGAGAAATACTTTAAAGATTTGAAGATCCTTCCATTATTTTCTTCCTTATTGAATTCTCTATCTTTTGATTATGGTTTTATGCATTTTCTATGGTTTATTTTCCTTAATCATGTCTAGCTAGTTCTCTTTGTGATTCCAATTATATGTAGATAAGGGATAAGTGATGGGATTAGGCTCGAATTATGAATTTACCTTCTAATTTCATGTTCATTTCTCTTGGGGCCATGTTTTATTATGTAATTATGATTGATCACCATAGTTGCATATCAAGTGGTTGATCAAATGCTTAGGAGGCTTAGATTAGATGCTAGGATCAAGAGATTTGCATACTAGAGAATAGTAGGGCTAAAGAACTGCATAAGCTATTGGGAGTTAATGAATTGCTTGATATCTTAGTAGGAGTTAAGCCTTTCATTAATCTACTTGATTTCATTACAATGATAATTGAGTGAATCATACTTAGGAGGTTTCCCACATGAGATTGGATTAAAATGGCTAATTCTAGTTAGAGTGTTACATCCCTATCACTTAAACCTAGTTGAAGTATAAATGTAGTCACTTTCATTCCATATTGAGTTTATATCATGACAAACATGGGTTTTCATGCTTCATTTTAGGATAAAGTTGATGGAATTGGTATGATTTTATTGCTCTTTTCTGCCTCCTTCGATTAATTGTGTATTATTGTCGATCACAATACTCCTTGCTTTATTTTGATTATTTTACAGGAAAAAGGAATCCAATTTCAGCAATTATGACAATACCTGTCGAAGTTTGGATCAAAACAAGCATATAGGAAAAAAACAGAAGTCAATTCGGAGTTCGGACGAGGGACAACAGGCCGAATGAAAATCATTGCGCAGCGGGAGTCGGCACCCACCCGGCGCGGGCGCGCGCCGAAGAAGGATTCCGAAGCAGCAGCGCGCGACCTAGAGCACGACCACTTGCGCGGGTGCTTCAGAGGGCACCCCTGGGCACGTGCCGCCCTTGTTCCGAGGGTCTTGGCAGAGCGACCCATGGGCGCAGGCGCGATGCCCGTTACTCCTTCCGGAAAATCCGATTTTGAGCTCTAAACTTCCGTTTTTTTATGTTTTGACCCCCATTTTTTACTTTTCCTAATTACAAATCAACCCCCATGCTACACCAACATATAAATAGCATTTTATAATTCATTTTAGGGTAGCTATCACTCTCTAGCCCCTTTTTACACACACTACATACTTTTTCACACACTAAATCTCTACACCATCCTCCATTCTCCATTTTCATCCATTTTGGGAGAGGAAGCTCAACCTTTGAAGATAATTGGAAGATGAGCATCAAGGATTCAAGATCAAGGCCAAAGAATAGGATTTGAACTTCTCAATTCTCTTTTTCTTTTGTTTTGTTTCATGAATTACTTTGATTTGGGATTTATGCTTATTATGCTTATGATTAGCTAGATTTCTATATCCCAAGGATTGGGCTAGATGGATTTGTGATGAATTGAGCTTGATATGATCAATCTATGGTTTAATTATTACTTCTTCTTAATGATCATGATTTTAATTGCTTGTATGGTTGATTAGCTACCAATATGCATATCTATTGTGTTGGGCCAATAATCGGGAGATGAGGTTCAATAATTAGAAGTTATCATTGAGCATTTGAATTCAATAAACCGGGAGGTTGAGAGTTTAAGTGAGGGTAATTGATCTAAGAAACCTTTTGGAGTTATAGGCTAGACTTTAGTTGGGGACGACAAAGGTAGCTCTTAATCAGCGGAGTTAGTCGCCTGGGAGGGGGCTAAATCTAATTCACGATCACCCTAAGTAAGTATAATCAAAACATAGGTTGTGAAGTTAAGTTTGGTCCATTTGCAAATCCATTGATGCCAAATTCCTAGGATAGCTTCTCCCCAATTGTTTTCACCATTTTATTTTGGTTGTTTGTTTTTGTTTATTTGCTTCCACTTATTTAGTAGTTAATTAAATCAATCCAAATCCGTTAGATTAGATAAATTTGAATGGCTTTGTAATGGTATTCACGATTCTATCGAATTGGTCTCCGTGGAAATGACCTTGCTTACCTTATACTATGATAGCCCCATACACTTGTGAGTTGCTTAAATAGTTAGGCAATCAAGTTTTTGGCGCCATTGCCGGGGACTAGTAGTGTTAGAAATTGTGATATTGTGAAAAGCTTGGAGGATTTACTTTAAGCATTTTATTTTATGCATTTTTATTTATTTTTGTTAAGTTCTTAGGTTGAATTGTTCTTGGTGGTTGTGTTGTAGGTAGTGAAGAGATGGAAGAAATTCCGAATGGAATTGTTCATCAATTGCAACAACAATTAGAAGCTATGCAAGCTCAATTGAAAGCTCAAGAAGATGAGAAGAATAGGCCAAGAGCTCCTCCTATTAGTGAGGTCTTTCAACCAAGAGCTCATCAAGGCTTGGTGAATGGTCCAAGAGTTGAAGTAAACAATTATGAGTTCAAGCCCGCCTTAATCTCTATGGTCAAACAAAATCAATATGGAGGAAGTCCACTAGAAGATCCAAATGCTCAATTGTCTCAATTCCTTGAGATTTGTAGTACTATTAAGATTAATGGAGTTCCCGAAGATGTCATCAAGCTTAGGCTTTTCCCATTCTCCCTTCAAGATAAGGCCAAGCTTTAGTTGAGTGTTTAGTTTTTGGATATTTAAATAATTGTTCCTTGGTTATTGGTTCTTGATGTCTTGATGTGATCCTTCGTAAGTATGGTATGAATTGTTAGTGAATTGTTGAATTGTTGTTGGTAATCTAAATTTGAATCTTTGATTGTGCTTGAGAAGTAAGAGGGGAGAATTGAGAGATTTATGAGCATGTGTTGCATGAATTTTGATGTTTGGCCGATGATGTATAAGAGAAAATCATTTTTTTATTCATGTGGAAGTGGTACACATGTTTTAGATATGCATGAGAAGTTGATCAAGAATGAAAGGGGATGCATTTTTGCACATTTTGAAATCTTGAATCAAAATTTCTACCTTGTGAGGATTTGAGCCTTTGATTGTCATATTAATGCAATCCTAAATTTTCTTGATGTGTGATTATTTGAACATGCTTGATGTCCTCTAGAACTTGCCATGATCCTTCCTCGAAATGTGAGTAGATGTGTTTTGAGTTTAGAAATGATTTAAGGTCATCTTTGTTAGCCATTTTACCCAAAAAGAAATTATCCAAATTATCATTATAATCCTAGTCAACTCTTTCTGAGCCTTAGCCTTTCTTTGATTAGTCAAGCATAAAAAGGGGTAGAATTTGGGTTTAGTGAGGATGTTTGATGAAAAACTAGGTGAAGTTGATAATAAGAATGGAAAATCCCCCTTTCTCTATGTTTATGAATGTCGAAAAATATGCTAATACCCTTATAAGCTCTTGCTTAAAATAAAAAAAAATAAAAAAAAAGAGAGAGCATAAAAGGGTATGGTTAGCATGACCTGTTGGAAAAGATTTCATAATAAGGGGTGTGAAGTTTATAATGAAAAGAGTTTTTGTTTTGGTTGTTGAAAAGGGGAATCTAGAGAAAACCAAATTTATTTCACACAAAGTGTGGAATAAGTTGGTGGGTTTGAAGAGTTGTTTGGGTGGTGGTTCATTGGTTTTGCTAATATTTAAGTCACTTACCCAAAAACCTCATACCGTACCAAAGAGCCCTCATTACAACCAAATATAAAGCCCTATTTGATCTTTTCTTGGAACACATTGAAGGAAAGAGAGGTTAGAATAATGGCAAGCTTATGGTAGGGTTCTCGCATTGCTTCAAATTGAGTGAAACACATTCCTTGATTATACACTTCAAGAGTGGAGTGCACATTTGATAATATCCATTTGGGAGGATTCAAGTTTTCAAGAAGGTTCAAATGTTGAGACTTGTCATTCTTTGTGAAGCTTTGAGTGTGTGCTAAATCATGTGTTTGCATTTCCCTTCTTAAAATTTTCTAAGGCTTAATGATATCATTTAATTCATAAAACCCATGTTTTGTAACTCTTTCTTTCTCGTTTCTTTGCTGCTTGGGGACAATAAACGGTTTAAGTTTGGGGGGTTGACAAACATGGGTTTTCATGCTTCATTTTAGGATAAAGTTGATGGAATTGGTATGATTTTATTGTTCTTTTGTGCCTCCTTCGATTAATTGTCTATTATTGTCGATCACATTACTCCTTGGTTTATTTTGATTATTTTATTGGAAAAAAGGATTCCAATTTCAGCAAAGATGACAATGCTATATCGAAGTTCGGATCAAAACAAGCATATAGGAAAATAATAGAAGTCAATTCGGAGTTCGGACGACGGAAAATGGGCCGAAAAAAAATCGTTGCGCAGCGGGAACCGGCAACCGGCGCGGGCGCGCGCCGAAGAAGGATTCCGAAGCTGCAGCGCGCGACCACTCGCGCAGGCGTTTCAGAGGGTAACCCCGGGCGCACGCCGCCCTTGTTCCGAGGGTCTTGGCCGCGCGACCCATGGGTGCGGGCGCGCCGCCCGTTACTCCTTCCGGAAAATCCGATTTTGAGCTCCAAACTTCCGTTTTATTATGTTTTTACCCCCATTTTTCACTTTTCCTAATTACAAATCAACCCCCATGCTACACCAACATATAAATAGCATTTTATTATTCATTTTAGGGTATCTTTCACTCTCTAGCCCCTTTTTACACATACTACACACTTTTTCACACACTAAAAAATCTCTACACCATCCTCTATCCTCCATTTTCATCCATTTTGGGAGAGGAAGCTCAACCTTTGAAGATCATTGGAAGATGAGCATCAAGGATTCAAGATCAAGGCCAAAGAATAGGATTTGAACTTCTCAATTCTCTTTTTCTTTTGTTTTGTTTCATGAATTACTTTGATTTGGGATTTATGCTTATTATGCTTATGATTGACTAGATTTCTATATCCTAGGGATTGGGCTAGATGGATTTGTGATGAATTGAGCTTGATATGATCAATCTATGGTTTAATTATTACTTCTTCTTAATGATCATGATTTTAATTGCTTGTATGGTTGATTAGCTACCAATATGCATATCTATTGTGTTGGGCCAATAATCAGGAGATGAGGTTCAATAATTAGAAGTTATCATTGAGCATTTGAATTCAATAAACCGGGAGGTTGAGAGTTTAAGTGAGGGTAATTGATCTAAGAAACCTTTTGGAGTTATAGGCTAGACTTTAGTTGGGGACGACAAAGGTAGCTCTTAATCAGCGGAGTTAGTCGCCTGGGAGGGGGCTAAATCTAATTCACGATCACCCTAAGTAAGTATAATCAAAACATAGGTTGTGAAGTTAAGTTTGGTCCATTTGCAAATCCATTGATGCCAAATTCCTAGGATAGCTTCTCCCCAATTGTTTTCACCATTTTATTTTGGTTGTTTGTTTTTGTTTATTTGCTTCCACTTATTTAGTAGTTAATTAAATCAATCCAAATCCGTTAGATTAGATAAATTTGAATGGCTTTGTAATGGTATTCACGATTCTATCGAATTGGTCTCCGTGGAAATGACCTTGCTTACCTTATACTATGATAGCCCCATACACTTGTGAGTTGCTTAAATAGTTAGGCAATCAAGTTTTTGGCGCCATTGCCGGGGACTAGTAGTGTTAGAAATTGTGATATTGTGAAAAGCTTGGAGGATTTACTTTAAGCATTTTATTTTATGCATTTTTATTTATTTTTGTTAAGTTCTTAGGTTGAATTGTTCTTGGTGGTTGTGTTGTAGGTAGTGAAGAGATGGAAGAAATTCCGAATGGAATTGTTCATCAATTGCAACAACAATTAGAAGCTATGCAAGCTCAATTGAAAGCTCAAGAAGATGAGAAGAATAGGCCAAGAGCTCCTCCTATTAGTGAGGTCTTTCAACCAAGAGCTCATCAAGGCTTGGTGAATGGTCCAAGAGTTGAAGTAAACAATTATGAGTTCAAGCCCGCCTTAATCTCTATGGTCAAACAAAATCAATATGGAGGAAGTCCACTAGAAGATCCAAATGCTCAATTGTCTCAATTCCTTGAGATTTGTAGTACTATTAAGATTAATGGAGTTCCCGAAGATGTCATCAAGCTTAGGCTTTTCCCATTCTCCCTTCAAGATAAGGCCAAGCTTTAGTTGAGTGTTTAGTTTTTGGATATTTAAATAATTGTTCCTTGGTTATTGGTTCTTGATGTCTTGATGTGATCCTTCGTAAGTATGGTATGAATTGTTAGTGAATTGTTGAATTGTTGTTGGTAATCTAAATTTGAATCTTTGATTGTGCTTGAGAAGTAAGAGGGGAGAATTGAGAGATTTATGAGCATGTGTTGCATGAATTTTGATGTTTGGCCGATGATGTATAAGAGAAAATCATTTTTTTATTCATGTGGAAGTGGTACACATGTTTTAGATATGCATGAGAAGTTGATCAAGAATGAAAGGGGATGCATTTTTGCACATTTTGAAATCTTGAATCAAAATTTCTACCTTGTGAGGATTTGAGCCTTTGATTGTCATATTAATGCAATCCTAAATTTTCTTGATGTGTGATTATTTGAACATGCTTGATGTCCTCTAGAACTTGCCATGATCCTTCCTCGAAATGTGAGTAGATGTGTTTTGAGTTTAGAAATGATTTAAGGTCATCTTTGTTAGCCATTTTACCCAAAAAGAAATTATCCAAATTATCATTATAATCCTAGTCAACTCTTTTTGAGCCTTAGCCTTTCTTTGATTAGTCAAGCATAAAAAGGGGTAGAATTTGGGTTTAGTGAGGATGTTTGATGAAAAACTAGGTGAAGTTGATAATAAGAATGGAAAATCCCCCTTTCTCTATGTTTATGAATGTCGAAAAATATGCTAATACCCTTATAAGCTCTTGCTTAAAATAAAATAAAAAAAAATAAAAAAAAAAAGAGAGAGCATAAAAGGGTATGGTTAGCATGACCTGTTGGAAAAGATTTCATAATAAGGGGTGTGAAGTTTATAATGAAAAGAGTTTTTGTTTTGGTTGTTGAAAAGGGGAATCTAGAGAAAACCAAATTTATTTCACACAAAGTGTGGAATAAGTTGGTGGGTTTGAAGAGTTGTTTGGGTGGTGGTTCATTGGTTTTGCTAATATTTAAGTCACTTACCCAAAAACCTCATACCGTACCAAAGAGCCCTCATTACAACCAAATATAAAGCCCTATTTGATCTTTTCTTGGAACACATTGAAGGAAAGAGAGGTTAGAATAATGGCAAGCTTATGGTAGGGTTCTCGCATTGCTTCAAATTGAGTGAAACACATTCCTTGATTATACACTTCAAGAGTGGAGTGCACATTTGATAATATCCATTTGGGAGGATTCAAGTTTTCAAGAAGGTTCAAATGTTGAGACTTGTCATTCTTTGTGAAGCTTTGAGTGTGTGCTAAATCATGTGTTTGCATTTCCCTTCTTAAAATTTTCTAAGGCTTAATGATATCATTTAATTCATAAAACCCATGTTTTGTGACTCTTTCTTTCTCGTTTCTTTGCTGCTTGGGGACAATAAACGGTTTAAGTTTGGGGGGTTGACAAACATGGGTTTTCATGCTTCATTTTAGGATAAAGTTGATGGAATTGGTATGATTTTATTGTTCTTTTGTGCCTCCTTCGATTAATTGTCTATTATTGTCGATCACATTACTCCTTGGTTTATTTTGATTATTTTATTGGAAAAAAGGATTCCAATTTCAGCAAAGATGACAATGCTATATCGAAGTTCGGATCAAAACAAGCATATAGGAAAATAATAGAAGTCAATTCGGAGTTCGGACGACGGAAAATGGGCCGAAAAAAAATCGTTGCGCAGCGGGAACCGGCAACCGGCGCGGGCGCGCGCCGAAGAAGGATTCCGAAGCTGCAGCGCGCGACCACTCGCGCAGGCGTTTCAGAGGGTAACCCCGGGCGCACGCCGCCCTTGTTCCGAGGGTCTTGGCCGCGCGACCCATGAGTGCGGGCGCGCCGCCCGTTACTCCTTCCGGAAAATCCGATTTTGAGCTCCAAACTTCCGTTTTATTATGTTTTTACCCCCATTTTTCACTTTTCCTAATTACAAATCAACCCCCATGCTACACCAACATATAAATAGCATTTTATTATTCATTTTAGGGTATCTTTCACTCTCTAGCCCCTTTTTACACATACTACACACTTTTTCACACACTAAAAAATCTCTACACCATCCTCTATCCTCCATTTTCATCCATTTTGGGAGAGGAAGCTCAACCTTTGAAGATCATTGGAAGAGGAGCATAAAGGATTCAAGATCAAGGCCAAAGAATAGGATTTGAACTTCTCAATTCTCTTTTTCTTTTGTTTTGTTTCATGAATTACTTTGATTTGGGATTTATGCTTATTATGCATATGATTGACTAGATTTCTATATCCTAGGGATTGGGCTAGATGGATTTGTGATGAATTGAGCTTGATATGATCAATCTATGGTTTAATTATTACTTCTTCTTAATGATCATGATTTTAATTGCTTGTATGGTTGATTAGCTACCAATATGCATATCTATTGTGTTGGGCCAATAATCAGGAGATGAGGTTTAATAATTAGAAGTGATCATTGAGCATTTGAATTCAATACACCGGGAGGTTGAGAGTTTAAGTGAGGGTAATTGATCTAAGGAACCTTTTGGAGATATAGGCTAGACTTTAGTTGGGGACGAGAAAGCTAGCTCTTAATCAATGGAGTCAGTCGCCCGGGAGGGGGCTAAATCTAATTCGCGATCACCCTAAGTAAGTATAATTAAAACATAGGTTATGAAGTTAAGTTTGGTCCATTTGCAAATCCATTGATGCCAAATTCCTAGGATAGCTTCTTCCCAATTGTTTTCACCATTTTATTTTGCTTGTTTGTTTTTTGTTTATTTGCTTCCACTTGTTTAGTAGTTAATTAAATCAATCCAAATCCGTTAGCTTAGATAAATTCGAATGGCTTTGTAATGGTATTCACGATTCTATCGAATTGGTCTCCGTGGAAATGACCTTGCTTACCTTATACTATGATAGCCCCATACACTTGTGGGTTGCTTAAATAGTTAGGCAATCATATCATTTGATCACTTGTTGCTTGTTTAGTTAAGTTCTAAGTTTGTTAATTACTTTTCATTGTCATTAGTTAAATCAAAAACACAAAAACATGTTAGTCGGTAGCTTGAATAGTAATTAGGTAACTAGGTTACTAGTTGAAATTCATACGTCCTAACATTCCTTGTGGATTCGACTCGATTGTAATACATCGATTATTATTGCATCCTCTCACTCTCAAAAGTGAGAGCGATCACTTGACCATTAGCTTGAGGATGATAAGGTGTAGTAACCTTATGTTTCACTCCATACTTAGCCAGTAATCTTCCCAACCATGTATTATTGAAGTGAGACCCCCCATCGCTAAGCAAAGCTCTCGGAGTTCCAAACCGAGTCAAAATGTTCCTTTTGAGAAATTTAATCATCATCTTGGAATCATTGGTTGAAGTTGGAATGGCTTCAACCCATCTTGAGGCATACTCAATAACAAGAAGGATATAAGAAAACTCACAAGATTTGGGAAATGGTGCCATGAAATCTATCCCCCAAACATCAAATAACTCTACTTCAATCATGATGTTTTGAGGCATCTCATCCCTTCTAGTGATATTTCCCATCATTTGGCATCTATCACATTTCTTCACAAAAGCATTGCAATCTTCAAAAATAGAAGGCCAATAGAAACGACATTGAAATACCTTCAATGCCATCCGATTTGCTCCAAAATGGCCCCCACTTGGCCCACTATGACAATCTTCAATTATCTTGAGCCATTCACCCTCCATAGCACACCTACGAATTAGGCCATCGGCACGTCTCCTCCACAAATATGGATCTTGCCAATAGTAAAACTTCACATCTCGAAGGAATTTTGCCTTTTGATAATCCAAAAGGTTTGGTGGCAATTCTTGAAGCACAAGATAATTAGCAAAATCGGCAAACCAAGAATCCTTACATTTCAATACCATAATCCTCTCATTCGGGAAACAATCATTGATACTCAATCTCAAGTCTTCACCTTCAACCGGTTTTTCAAGTCTCGACATGTGATCGGCTAACTCATTATCACGACCTCTTCTATCACGAATCTCCATGTGACGAGGCTTAGCATCCTTCTTTGCAATAAGATGTCAAATAGCCGTGTGATCCGAGTACACAATGGTATAATTTCCCACAAGGTACGACTGGAACTTATCAAAAGCAAACACAATAGCTAGAAATTCTCTTTTCGTTGTTGTGTAGTTCCTTTGAGTCGCATCCAATGTCCTACTTGCATAGTGGATTACCCGAAACACATTCTCCCTCATTTGTCCCAACACGACTCCCAAAGCCCAATCACTTGCATCACACTTCAAAATGAAAGGGTCACTCCAATTTGGCTTGATTAGAATGGGAGTAGAGGTGAGGGCCTTCTTCAATGTTTCAAAAGCTTCCAAGCACTTATCATTAAAGACAAACTTCACATCATTTTGCAAAAGAGAACAAAGGGGCCTTGTGATCTTCGAGAAATCTTTTATGAACCATCGATAAAACCCCGCATGCCCAAGGAAACTTTGAATTGATTTCACATTTGTTGGTGGTGGAAGCTTCTCTATGGCAACGATATTGGCTCTATCAACTTCCAAACCAGCACTAGAAACCTTGTGCCCAAGTACAATCACATCCTTAACTATGAAGTGACACTTCTCCCAATTCAAAACTAGAAAAGTGTCCTCATATCTTTGCAAAACCTCTGTTAGGTTATCCAAGCATGCATCAAAGCTCTTTTCAAAAACGGAGAAGTCATCCATAAACACTTCCATTATGTTTTCAATTAGACCATTGAAATTGACATCATGCACCTTTGAAAAGTAGCCGGAGCATTACACAAACTGAATGACATACTTCTATAAGTAAACACTCCATAGGAACACGTGAAGACCATTTTATGTTGATCATCTGAGGCTATCATGATTTGGTTATATCCTGAATAACCATCTAGGAAACAATAATACCCATACCCTGCCAAACGATCCAATATTTAATCTATGAATGGTAAAGGGAAGTGATCCTTCCTTGTAGCCACATTCAAAGCTCTATAATCAATACAAACTCAATAACCGGTGGCCAATCTAGTTACTATTTCTCCATCTTGCTCATTCTTAACCACGGTCATGCCCCCCTTTTTTGGAACCGCTTGAGTAGGGCTCACCCATTCACTTTCAGAAATGGCATAAATCATGCCGGCATCGAGCAACTTCAACACTTCCTTTTTAACCACTTCTTGCAAAATCGGATTTAACCTCCTTTGAGGTTGCACCTTAGGACGAAAACCCTCTTCCAACAAAATACGATGCATGCATATAGAGGGGCTAATCCCCTTGATATCATCAATAGACTAACCAATCATACATTTAAACTTTCTAAGGACCCTCAACAACTTGTCCAATTCGGACTCTGACAAGTGTTGCGACACTATAACGGACAAAGAGTCATTATCACCAAGAAAGGCGTACCTCAAATGATCAGGGAGAGGCTTCAACTCTAGAGTAGTGCTTGAAGGAGATTCCTCTTTTGTTAAGCTTCCACTCTCTCCCGGTTGGTTGATATCAAGATAATGCACCTCATCCTTTGGTGAACCTCAGTTTGCATCTAGAAAGCAAGTGACTCCAAAAGTTCCTCGCAAGCATCATCCAAATCGGCATAGGTATAAAGAGAGTTGGAAATGGTATGCTCAAGAGAATCCTTTGCTATAGATGTAGGCAAAGTCTTGATCGAAATACACTCTTCATAGCTTGGTTTACCTTTTTTTTTCATTGCATCAAAAATCGAGAGCATGAGGGTTTCTTCATTTACTCTAAATGTAAGATTCCCATCTTGCACATCAATGAGAGCTTGACCGGTTGCTAAGAAAGGCCTTCCAAGGATGAGTGGCATATCCTTATCTTCCGGCATATCCAATATCACGAAATCCGCAGGGAATATGAATTCCTCAACTTTCACCAAGACGTCTTCAACTACCCCTTGGGCATAAAAAATCGACCTATCAGCCATTTGAAGACAAATAGATGTAGGTTTGATCTTTCCAATATCTAATCTCCGAAAAATAGACAAAGGCATCAATTGATGCTAGCACCTAGATCACAAAAGACTCTACCAAACTTTTGCCCACCAACTATACAAGCTATAGTAAAACTTCCCGGATCCTTTTGCTCCAAGGGCATTTTTCTTTGAATCACCGCACTAACTTCTTCTGTTAGACTAATTGTTTCAAATGATCCAAACTTTCTCTTATTAGCTACGCCATCCTTTAGAAACTTTACATAGCCCGGCATATCTCTAAGTGCATCAAGCAAGGGGATATTTATTTGTACCTTGTTAAAAATATCTAAGAACCTCTTCATATTTTCATCCATCTTTGGCTTTGCTAGACAATGAGGGAATGGAGCCTTTATGATTACATCTTTGGTGGGAAGAGGGGCCTCTACTAACACTTCCTTTGGGGTCTCTTTTTGAAGAATTTCATTCCTTGATTCATCCTCACAAGTTGGAGGCTCTTCATAGGGTATGACTTCAACAAGAACTTCATCTTCTTTACTTTAGGATGTGGCTTGATTTTCATAGGCTCTTTCATTCCTCAATGTGATAGCATTGCATCCCTTGGGATTCATCTCCGCATTGCTTGAGAATTTGCCCGGTGTGTGTTGAGAAGCCGCTTGGTTGGCTATTTGGCTAATTTGGCCTTCTATCATCTTGACTTACTTCGACAAGGAAGTGATTGTATTCTCCAATGCATTGACCTTTTGGCCAGTTTGAGTGATAAATGAGCTTTGTAGATTGACCATTTGTTGCATAATTTTCTCAATAGAAGGGGATGTCTTCTTAGGTTCTTCAATCACCTCTTGAGAAACGGAGAATCCGGGAGGTGGTACTTGAACGTTGTTAGGATTTTCATAGGAGAGATTGGGATGAGTTCGATTATTGGGATTGTAGGCTTGATAACCTCCTTGATGACCATAAGAGTTGCCTCTTTGTTGCTTCCCTTGAAACCGCCTTGATAATTTCCTTGGAATCTTCCTTGAGGTCCTTGAAAACCTTGCTTATTGTAGTTTCCATAAGGCCTTTGATTCACATAGCTTACGTGTTCACTCCCATCAAACTCTACACTCTCTTGAGCTTGAACTACTTGAACCTCTTTCTTTGATCTCCTTTCTTCTTTGAGCTCTCTTAAGAATGGTGTATTAGGAGGCCAACTCATCATATTTCTTATCTAAGATCGAATTCACCCTCTCCGTAGGGCCCCTTTCTATTGGCCATTGATAACTATTGGCCGTCATTTCCTCTATGATCCTCAAAGCTTCTTTGGCATTCTGGTTCACAAGACAACCACCCGAAGTTGCATCTACTATACTTCTTGTGCGGGGAGAGAGACTACTATAGAAGTTCACGATTTGTGTGCCTCGCTAAAGCCGTGTTGAAGGTATTTGCGTAGCAAATCTCTTTACCTTTCCCACGCCTCAAATAACGACTCGTCACCATGTTGAGAGAAACGAGAAATTTCCGAGATAAACTTTTGGGCCTTTGGAGGAGGGAAGTATTTGGTAAACAAGGCTTTGCATAACTTCTCCTATGTGGTGATCTCACTCTTGTCTAGGTTCTTAAACCACTCTTTAGCTCGATCCCTTAAGGAAAAGTTGAAGGGCTTCATCCTAATGGCATCCTCCGGTACTCCATTATGCTTTATCGTATCACATATCTCCAAAAATGTGCTCAAGTGAGTGTTAGGATCTTCATGAGGCTTCCCTCCGAATTGTTCCAACTGAACCATTTGGATAAGGCCAGTCCTTATCTCAAAATTATTTGCATTGACACAAGGTCCCTATCCTATGTCTTGGAATTGTTGGACCGGAGCCTCAAACATTTGATTTAGTGGAGGTAGAGGCTCCTCATTTGCTCTCCTATCATGCTCATCAAGTCTTGCCTTCATATCTTCAAATTCCTTCATTAGAGCTTCCATATTTGGTATGTTAGCTCCCATCTCTCGTTCTTCAATAGAATTCATCCTCCTATGCCTTCTTTCAAATTCCAAGATCAAGGGTTGAACAAGTCTTTCCTTGGATCTAGTGTGCATAAACCTACAAAACAAAAATCAAAAGAACAATTGCTTGAATTTGTAACTTAATAACCAAATCGACTATTGAAACTCAAACTAAGCATTCCCCGGCAACGGCGCCAAAAATTGCTCGCTCTCACTTTTAAGGGTGAGAGTGCAATAATAATAGATTGAGTATAATCGAGTCAAATCCACAAGGAATGCTATTATGTGAGAGTTTCAATTAGTAACCTAGCTATCTAATCACTATTCAAGCTACCAACTAACATATTTTTGAGATTTTCGTTTAACAAAAAGCAATGAAAGTAATTAACAAACTTAAAGTTTAACTAAGCAAGCAACAAGTAATCAAATGATAAAAACTCAATAGGAAATGAAAGTGACTCCAATTATATTCCGATTAGGTCTAGGTGATAGGGATGTAGGACTTTAACTAGAATTAGCCATTTCAATCTAATTTCATATGGGAAACCTTCTAACTATGATTCATTCAATTCTCATTGCAACTAAATCAAGTAGATTAATGAAATGCCTAATTCCGACTAGGACATCAAGTAGATCATTAACTCCCAATAGCACATTGAGTTCTTTAGCCCTACTATTCCTAGCATGCAATTCTCTTGTTTCCTAACATCTAATCCAAGCCTCCTAAGCATTAGATCAAATACTTGATATGCAACTATGGTGATCAAGCACAATTACATAATAAAACATGGCACCAAGAGAAATGAACATGAAATTAGAAGGTAAATTCATAGATTAAAGTCTAATCCCATCACTTATCCCTAATCTATATATAATTGGAATCACAAAGAAATCTAGCTAGACATGATTAAGGAAATTAAACCATAAGAAATTGATGAAACCATAATCAAAAGATAGAGAATAAGAAATAAAATCAAAATATGGAAGGATCTTCAATTCTTCAAAGTAAATCTTCTTCAATGCATCAAAATACCAAAGTAGCAAAAGATGAGAGTAATTAGGGTTCTAGAGTGAAAAGAGAAGCTCAGAATACCCGAATCTAGTAAAAATAGAAGTTAAATACATCAAAATAGGTCAATGGATCAAGTTAAACCGAGTTAGACGAGCTAACTCGGTCAAAGAAGGGAGGATGGGCACCCGGTCGGCGGTCTGATCGGCGGCCTGTCAGACCGCCGTTTAGACCGCCAAATATGCAGCCCATCCGCCACCTGGCCGGCGGTCTGGCAGGCCGCCGTGCCCCCTTATCCGGCCCGATTCTTCGACCGTTCAGTTCTTTCTTCGATTCTTTCTTCGGTTCTTTCTTTCCTTTCTTCGAACTGACTTTCAACCTTCAATTTCTAATGAATCTCTTCTCATGTATCCCTCGTTTCCGGCTTCCGATCCTTGGTTCGATTATTGTTCTTCAAATCCCTACAAAATGAATCGAAAACCGAAAGAAACAAGGAATGTATAGAATATGCTAAAAGTTGATAAACCCTAGCATTTCTATCAAATTAAGCACACAAATCAATACTCAAACACACAAAGAATGACTTCACATGCACATAAAATACGTGTTTATCAAAAATTAAAAGGTGTAATATCTCAAAAATAATATGTATTTGAGGGACGTCACAAAAAGAAAATTTCCACACGTGTATGGGGGACAGAAGGAGTATTATTTTTGTTTATTAAATGTATGTATCTCGAATATTCTAAAAGTTTCTTTTACACAAAATTTATAATTATTTTCATAATAAATAAATCAAACAAATGGGGTATATTGTAATTATTCATAAACTTTTAATATAATTTATAAAGAATAATAATCAACGATTGAGTAATAATAACAAATAAAAAATATGCTAGATATTGAAATTTCATTATAAATTTATAGATTATGCAAGACTTTTATATATATGACATTTTTGGTACATGAATTGTTGTTATTATATTTATCGTGTATCAAGATTTACAAACCACTTTAACTCCACACTACTCACAACAACATAAAGTTAATCATGAGGTAAAGTTGGTTTCGTTCGAAAAAAGTTTTGCATGTGATAAAGACCAATGGCGGACGTCGTTTACCACCAAATAATTCCTGCAATATACTAAGAACTATGATTAGTAAAGCAATAAGCAGGGTCAAACCACAGAGAACGGGTTAATTACTTTAATTTCCTAAAGATTAAATTCGGTGTAGCCACCACGCCTTAAAGAGTGAGCTTTTGATTAATAACTACCAAAACAAGAAAATAAACTAAATGCAAGCGTGATATAAATCAATAATAAAAACAATTCGGCTCCGAATAACTCCTCACTAGTCTAATGGCTCTGATCCTCGATGCAATAATAAATCAACTCCTATGGATCAATCGGTTATAGGATACCATGAATGCAACGGACGTACCCCAATTCCTACGTACTTCTTTGATAGCTAGCAAGAGACGCTTAAACTAGCTAAACCTCTTATCAAAACATAACCTAGTTGGTAACGTCAGTTCTAGATTTAATGTTTCAATAGCAATAAACAAAAAAGAACCCGATATTAGACAAGTTACCCAAGAACGCAAGTAATAACTCATCTACCAAACTATTCTTACTACCAATACAATAGCTTTGCCACAAATTAGCCCTATTCCAACAATTACGGATTGGACGAACTAATTGACTATATTCCGATTAAATCTAAGTTGATCAGACTTAAACAAAATCAGAAATAAACAATAAACACAAGCAATAACTCGGAATCCATGGAAATCAATTATAACACAATTAGGTCTCACAGAATTTTAGCCTAGTGATTCATTATTCTTGCCGAATTAAACACCTAGCCACTCATAATTATAAAATAAACGAAACTAAATACAAATTAATAGAATCTGAATGCAAACCAATCAAAAACCAAACTAATGCTGTAGAATCAAATTTACCAACTTGCGTATGAATCTCCAAATAAAGAAGTAAGAAAACTAATCCAATTTGAAATTCCTAATCTACTCTATGCGAATTGATGAAAGACGGAATAACTCAAAGAAATATATTACTAATAATGCACAAACTTACGAAAAACTTTCAAATACAAGAAGCAAAAGAGCACTTGACTTCTCCTTCCAAATTTTTACATAAAAATAACAGAGATGATTCGATGAACAATATCAAGACCCAAAGTACCCCGTTTCCTCTAGTACGGCCGTCTTCTCCAGTACAAGAGAGAAAGAAAAACTGACTCTCGACTAACTTCCCTCCCTGTGTTCGGTTTCTCTTTTCTTTTTCAAACTAGGAATAACTTCTTCTTTTTTTTAAGTCTACCGCCCAATCTTTTAAGAAATAGAAAAACTAATAATAATAATAATAATAAAAATATTGATTTCCTATGCTAATATAATAAGTTCTTGCTTGATTCTTGACTCCTCAAGTCTTCTCATATTTGCAAAAGTGTCCCAATATTCCATAACTTTTCTCCAAGTTCATCCTTCTCCAAAACTTGCAAATTCCTACACAAAAACACAAATAAAATGCTAATCAAATCTATTAAAACTAGAAAAATAGAATAATAAAAAGACACATCAACCAACTTTGACTCTAAATTACCTTCATGGCTTATGA
Organism: Mentha longifolia; assembly: GCA_001642375.2. Taxonomy (NCBI): domain Eukaryota; kingdom Viridiplantae; phylum Streptophyta; class Magnoliopsida; order Lamiales; family Lamiaceae; genus Mentha; species Mentha longifolia. Next base: position 20,094,259 of record CM038114.1, on the reverse strand, counting down.
AACAATATGAGGATACTGTCTTGATTTAACTTTGAAAAGAAGACGTGGATTTGACAGCGTTAGTGACAGTCTAGGAATCAACACACTTTGACTATAAGTTTTCATCTTCAGTTATAAATGTCTATTAAGATTTATTATATTAATTAAAATTAATAAAATTACTCGTAATATGTAGTAGAAAGACATCTATATTTGGACAAATGATCTCACTATATCATCCCTTTTTATACTTCCTTAGGTAGTACACAAATGATCTCATCTATATCCGTTAATTAATTATAGTTCATCTGACTGCTCCTAATTAATTATCCTCTTTATACTTCCTTAGGTCGTACCCGCTCAACCTTATTATTATACTTGAACTAAATCAGCCTGTAGGACTTAGTATAATAATCCTTGTGAGCTCCCTAAGAGGATATCTCAACCTTTACGAATAAGGTTTCTCGATACGACTAACTAGACATCATACGTGCCTCCATGTTACCCAAGATACAAGAAACTAAGGAACTGTACACAAAGCCCGTACCGAGTAGGTCGGTGCAATAATGAAGAACGCGTATATGCCTAATAGCTTATCGGGATTAAGATCTAGCTACTAAGACCCGAGATCTCTCAGCTCTTCACCTACTAAGTAGGGTCAGTCTAGAAGAGCAATATCTCACTGTGATCCTATCAATACGTTCCTAGTGTATCACCAGTAACTAGTGATTCAGACCCATCACCATTGTTAGTGATGCAGTCTAAACCGATAACTTTACCCGAAGTTATCTCAACTATGATAATATTTATATCTCACGAGTCACCGTTAATCATGATCTCTTCCACTATCCTCTGACACGTTAACTATCTCATGAAATAATAGACTTATTCTTTCTCAATTACATACTTTCACATAGGTGATTGTAAGCAGTGAAATAAACATTGTATACACAAAAAAAAACATTGGTTTTGCTTTAGGTATAAAAAATCCCAATAATCTCCCACTTATACTAAAGTAAAAAACTTTAGTATACAAATGAGTCTACAGGAAAATACTTTATGGCTATCCACTGTTATAAATAGCAAACAACTTCTCCCACTTATACTCAAAGATTTTACTGACGGAGGCTCACCAAGACGATGCAACCACGTGCTTTAAGAAGCTCTTGGCATGTAACACTTGGTGAAAGGATCTTCCATATTATCTTCCTCTAGTGATACTCTAAAATATCCCCTCGCTTTGAATGGTTATTTTATAACCACGCGGTTCTAGCTTCTATGTGCTAGCTGACCTTGTAAACCCACGGGTTTAAGCAATCTGCCACTAAACGTGAGTTATCACATCAAAATGTAAAAGTTTGGCAAATTAGATTTACAACCAGTTTCACTTAGCAAAGTCTTGAACCATATAGCTCCCATAGTGGCCTTACCAGCTGCCACAAATTTAGCTTATCATGAAAGAGCTCTCAAATCGCATTACTGATTTAGACTCTTCAAGATATGGTTCCACTTTCTAAAGTGAACACATAGTTCAAGGTCGATGTCCTCTCTTCTCGGTAAACCTGAATATTTGTGTCCACAAACTTTTAAGAAAGTTGGACTATATCTCACTACTATGCCCTTGGCAAAAGCAAATATATGGCCTTTCATTCAGCACTATGTATATTACTAAACCTTTGCCAGAATAGTAGTCTGTGTAGGATACTTGAATAAAGCACAACATTCATTTCTGAAAATCTTAGCAAATCAAGATTCCTAGGATGTATCCCACATTACTCATATCCATCATTCTAAATTGTTCGGATAATCAACACTTTATGTCTAATAATATTTTCACATTGTCGGCAATGCTAATGATATTACCTACATAATGTACAAGAAAAACCACGCTTACTTCTATACAAAGACGATAATCAGAACATTCGCCAACATATCCTATAAAACCGAATGTTTTATATGTGTTATTCAAGTGCATGTATCATTGTTTGGACTTCTGCTTAACGACTTAATGGTACGAATCTTGATAGATCTGTAGATCACACGCACGCGGAAGGATATGACTCGAACCGATGGAAAACCCCAATATACCGACGGACGAACCCCCTAAATGATATAGGCGAAATTGAATCCCTATACCCCAAAGGGATGATTGCCGAAATCACACGGAGGCGATGAATGACACACAAACAAGGGTGGTGAACTCGCTTGATTCGTCAGATAAGAATTCTCTTGGAATAATCAAGAGGAGTTCGAAGACTCTCGAAGAGAGAAAGAAACTCACAAAAATTATTATTGATCAAAGTTCAAATGCGGCCATCACATTTGTTCCACTTATATAGTGCTACTAAACCCTTCTAATCTTAGCCCAAGTAAGAAATAACTGGCCCATAGTCAAAGTACGGGTCAAACCCACTAACTAACAAAACAAAGCCCGAAAATAAAGCCTTTTAAGGCACAAATACATGGGCTTAACAATAAGTGACGAAAATAATAAAAATAATACTAAGTCTTTAATCTTCAGCCCAATTACACTTGATAAGATTGATAAATTGAGAGTTGTCCGATCCGCCATCTCCAATGGGCTTCTTCATCACCTCTTGAGCCCAAACTTCTTGAATCAATCCATGCAAAGCTTCCTTGAACTTCTTAGCTCGAGCTCTTAGCACCAGCCCACTTGGAACACAAATGGAATCTTGAATCAATGATCCTTGGACTCCATCACTTAAGCTTCCAAATCAATGTGTTAATCACTGATTCACACAATACTTCTCAAGTCATTTCCCTTAGATGTCATTACCATGTTCATGGTAACCGGATTGGAATTTAGCATGCTGACATATACTTGAAACGGTTAGAGATTCAAATGTGTTATTATGGATCATAGAATATAAATGGAGTTAAGCTGACAAAACTACAATAATGGACCTAAATGCCCTATTTCTCCATTTTACCTATGTTTCACTTGTATATCCATTTACTCTCTATGGATTTGACTTCAATAGTAGGATCATACAAAACCAAAAAACTTCTATGAATTCCAAATTCATAGATGAGAACAGTGATTTGCAACGATTTCATCCAAATACCTCTTTATTGTCAAAGTGGTCGTTTCATTTCCTTGTTCCTTGTCCAAGAATCTTGACGAACATGAAGGGCTGATATTATGTACACACTCATCTGACATCTCAATTCAGAAGGGCACCTTACTGTTATTGTGTACACACTCATCTGACATCTCAATTCAGAAGGGCTGATATCGTTGCTCTATCGTAGATAGGTAACATGCTTGCATGTTAGAAACATCGGCAAGTCTAAACATTTTGTCTTAAATCATGCATCATGCGAAAACATATGCTTTCATACTTTTAAAACATGTTTTTCATGTCATGCAATTTATATATAAAATAAAGCTCACAGTTTCATAATAGCAAGCAAGCAATTAATCATCGGTTCTCCTCGTCGCCTGGTCTCCAAAGATAGCTTAATAAGTATATTCAATTACTTATACTTATACTTATGGGGCAAAATATAAAATAGCCATTTAGGATAATTAATGAAAAAACCAGCCACCAACTTAAGAACATATAAAAAGTAACCACTTTCACGTGATGAGACAAAAATACCCTTAATGAGCCTATTCGAGCCCGACACACGAGCTCGATCGAGCCCGTTCGAGACCAACACACTAAGGCTCGATCGATCTTGAGGAAAGCTCGATCGAGCCAGTTCATGTCCAACACATTGAGGCTCGATCGATCTTGAGAAAGGCTCGATCGAACTTGTTCGTGTCTAACACATTGAGGCTCGATCGATCCCATTCAAACCCATTCGTGCTTGATATATTGAGGCTCGATCAAGCACGATCAGGCACAAATAGATCTCATTCGATCCCGATGAGAGAGAGACGGCGAGTGATTAACACGTATTTTATGTGCATGTTGAGTGTGTTTTTCGTGTGTTTAAGTCTCGATTTAGGTGCTTAAATGTTAGAAATGCTAGGGTTTCTTAACTTGTAGCATACATTCTACTTTTCTCGTTTCTTTTCGGTTTTCGATCCATTTTTGTAAAAATTGGAAAGAGCATTCATGTGGTTAAGGATCGAAGGCTAGAAACGAGGAAGAATCGAGCTTAATTAGGGTGAAACCTAGGGTTAAAAAGTGGAAATTAAATTTATGGAGTTAGGTTTTCACTAGTTCAAGTTCGTTTATGTTTTCTTCATTCTCTCGAGTCTCTTTGTGCCTTTTTGTAAGATAATGAAGAACTCATTTGGCTAATTTGATCATTCGATGTCGAAGAGGAGTTCGTTAGGATTCCGTAGCAAAAAGCAGTTCGGAAATCGGAGTTCGGACGAGAGAGAACGAGCGAAAATGAAAATATCGCGCAAAGAGAAGACGGAGTTGACTGGTCAAGGAAGAGGGTCGGCGGCCTGACCAGCGGTCTACCAGACCGCCGGCCAAGCTGCCAAACCGCCGTGGGCTGGACAGAGATTTCGGCGGTCTGCCAGACCTCCGGCGACCTCCCAGACCGTGCCGTCCTCAACTTAAGGGGCGAGTTCGGCTCGCCCAAACTCGCCCTGGTTCGTCCCGTTTCGTCCCAATTTGACTCAAACTCGATTTTCAATGTATTTAATCCCAAAATTCACCCCATTTGTATATCTTTTGGCATACTTTAATATTTTAGAACCTTAGAAATATTTCCCTCTTTCCTTTTTAGTAAATTCAAGATTGTTGGAGCTTTACTTTGTGGATTCAAGATTCAAGACTATATTCTTCTTCCTTATTAAATTCTCTATCTTTTAAACATGATTTCATTTACTTTTTATGGTTTAATTCTTTCAATTATGTCTAGCTAAATTTCCTTTGGTTCCAATATATGAAGATATAATCTAGATCACTAGGTTTTTGGATTTTGTTGTTGGATTTACCATCTAATTCATATGTCTTGTGATTTGGGGCTTGATTTAATTGCATGAGTGATTGGCCATCATTAAGTGCATACAAGGTGTTTGGTTAAATGCTTAGTAGGCTTTAGTTCATAACACTTGTAATCAAATCACACCATATTAGTAATTCTTGCTAGTAGGAGTTTCTAGATTCATATGTCTTCGTTATGAACTAATTCATATGTCATCGTTATGAACTAATTGAGCTATTTGGAGTTAATTTATGCATCTTGAGTCCTAGTCGGAGATAGATGTCATAGGTTATAATCCACTAATATTGGTTGCTTCGAGAGAAGAATTGATGTTTACTATATATAGAACTCCCATATGAATTAGATTAAAATGGCTAATACATGCAAATCCTAAAACCTAGGCCTCTAGTGATTATCGGATTATATTTGGAATCAAACTTTCTACTGTTGTTTGTTAACTTTTGCTATTAGTTGTTATCTAGTTTGTTACTTACTTTATATTTCTCTTTAGCTAATCAAAAACACAAAAACATGTCACTTGTAAGCTTGAATAGTAGTTAGATAACTAGATTACTACTTGAATCTTAAACGACCTAGCATTCCTTGAGGATTCGACTCAATTATACTATAATTGATTATTATTGCATTCTCCCTCACCCCTAAAGTGAGGGTGGATCAGAGAGCAGCAGATCCAGCGAGCGGCAGCTGGTGGGGAGGGGGCAGTGCGGTGGCGGCACTTGTATACGGGGTCGAATAGATCTCGATCGATCCCTTCAATCCCTCTTCGTTATGCTTCTCGCTCACTGGAAAAATGAGAAGAGGAGAGGAGTTGCAGAAAAGAGAGTGGAGAGAAAGAGAGAGAGAGAGAGATGGCGGCGGCGAAAGAGGGTGGCGACGACTGAAGGGCAGCGGTGGCGCCAGAGGAATGGGGAGAGATAGCAGTGGCAACTAAGGGGTGGTGACGACTGAAAGGAGGCAGCGGCAGAGGAATGGGGAGAGAAAGAGAATACACAAAATAAGAAAAAATGGAGAAGAAAGAAGAAAAAGAAAAAAAATGGGGGGAGACGGGTAATTGGGGGAGGCGTGGGTAGGGTTTTTTTTTTTAATTTATTATTTTTTTATGTTTTGTTTTTTTTTTAATTTATTTTTAATGAAGGGAAAAAATGTCAAGGTGGCTAGTTTTTATATGATTATAAATTGATGGCTACTTTTTTCTTTTCTTATCCTAAGTGGTTAGTTTGCACCATTACCACCATACTTATTATTCCTTATTTACTTATCATATTTGATACTTAAGTCTTACCCTCCAATCTTATCTTTGCTCACACTTGATTAATTAATCTTATCGATTATAGGTGTGAGAAAGAAGGCATGGGATTAGTCAACCTTGAGGATCAATAATCAATATTTAAATGAAAAGTAGTGACTTAAGGAAGAATATGATTTAAATCTTTGGAACAAGGCTTCGGCATAATTGCCATACTTCAAATAATTAGGTATAACTCGAGCATATGATCATCAAATTGGGTATAAGACCTATGGATGAGAAGCTAAGAGGAGTGGTTTCCCAATGATATCAATTAGTTGTTCTGAAAATGAGTGAGTCGTTAAGGTACAAGTCATTCTTTAACATTGAATGAACAGGTGAAACATGAAAGCAACACTTATGCAAAATATTTATTCCTCAGTATAGCTTGAAATAGGGCATGTGACACGGCTCTGGAAAGCTGAGACATGAGGCAGTAATATACTTAAATTTCATAATTTATGAACATGTGAATTGGGAGCTATGAACATTGCTTTAGAGGACTTAGATTCTGGAAATTGGAATTCGACATATTTAGGACACCAACTGTAACGCCCAGTATTTTCCATCTACTTTAGAAATGATTAAGGATAATTATTCTCTTTAGTAATTTAAATCGCACTTGTGTATCATGGAATGATTAAAGGAGAATCTATTATAAACCAAGTAGCTACTTGATTCCCAATGTTTTTTTAGTGAAGTAGAAAATAAATCGAATAGAAGCTTGATAACGATATTTTACTATGTAGTAAAATTATTATTTCGTTTTAGTTAACAAGTTAAATCGATTATAGTGTCTCGATTAATAATTCCCAAGTTATATTAGTAAATTAACGAGCCAAGTTGGTATATGATTGGACCAGGCCCATTAGCTAAATAAATAATTGGGAAAGCCCATACACAAACAATATCATTCAAATATTGGGCCAAGCCCAATTGGTTAGAAGAATGGTGTTCAGCCGGAAATCTATATATATATATGTATATTACAACTTTACAAGTATAATTTAAATTACAGAGGCTTCAAAGTCAACAATAGTGTGCTACTACTAGCAATGAAGATACAAAAACAATAGAGTAATAAGATTCCTTTTACACGGTTTTAATAAAAGAAAAAGGGGGCAGCACATCAATTTCTTCTTCTGCAGCAAGTCAGCTACAAATATAGCCACACTCGACCCCCAAAACCTGCAAAAATAAGAGTTATATCAAGCCTTAATGAGGAGAAGATTCAGGGGGATTTTGTGCAGAGTTTTAATCATGACAAGCCAAGATATACACCATCATATATACACCCTCCTACCTCCTCTTTCAAACCACACTTATTCACACTTCAAACTACATAGAGCGAGAACAAAAGAGAGCAAGAGTGAAAAGCTGAGCAGTAGCAGCAGCAGAAGGAAAACTGGAACAGAGCTCCATACATTTTTTCCCCTGCAATAGCCCTAGTACTACTCCCACTTCATCAAGGTATTTCCAGCCAACTCTTTAAACTATAGACATGCTTCTCTTTAGCTCTAAACCAAGAACAGTAGGAACACTGAAAATAAGCATGCTATTGTTTTCCTTCAAGTAGTAATAAGCCTATTAGGTGTGAGCTAGATAATCAAGAGCATGAACCAAGCATACTCAACTAGCATCTCTACAGCATGTAGATTCTTTACTTTCAATCAAAAAATTGGAAACTGATGCCCAGCTGAACACTCAAAACAAAGTTAACATATTTCCTACCTTCAGTTTTGAATCAAGAGCAAAGAACTCCTAAGCTTCCCATAAACCTTAAAGCTGCAATCTATGTTCAGAATCCTAGAACACATCTCGCATAACAGAAAACGCAGCATGCTTACTTCTTTTCTTCCAGAAATCTTCATCAAACAATTTTAAATCCATAAACATCTACCATTCAACTACTACGCAAGCAAGATGTTTCAAAACTCTAAACTTTTAGCTAAGAACAACAAGCACTGATTCCACAAACTAAAACGTTAATAAGAAGAGAAGAAAGGTGTGTACGAACCTACGTCGAGGCCGAAGCCCCGACGGCAAGAGAACCGCAGCAAAGGGGCCTGATGAAGAGAGCCGCAGCAGCAGCGCCTCCATCATCCACGATGCTCGAAACCTGCAAGAAGAAGAAGAGAAAATCAGTGTTTATAATCAGTTAATTAAAACAGTTTTAACAATCTTATAAGAAATAATAATAAAAGAGAAGGCTCGTAAGCAAGATAATTCGGGTCGAATGTCCCCAAATTCTTACGAATTTGGGATTTTATTTTAAGGGTCGAAACCCTAGAGAGAAAGAGAGCTCGCCGGCTCGCGGGAGTTGTGCCGACGGCGAACGACGCAGCAACGGCGCCGTCTCAACCGCAGCCGAAGAGAAACGGCGCCGGGGAAATCGACGAAGAAAGAGAAGGGAGATTCGGCCAAGGTTTTCTTTTCCCAAAATTTCGAGGTTTGGGGAAAGGATTTTAGAGGAAGAGGAGAACAACAGCACGGCAATGAAGCGGCATTTCCCGTCGGAAATCGGAGGAAGGGAGCTCTTCCCATCTTCGATTTAGGGTTTGATTTGGGGCAAATTCACCACCGATGAAGAAAGGGACAGCAGCAAACGACGGCGGCCCCATGAACACAGATCGCTGGCGAAATAACCGGAGAAGATGATGAAGAATCGAGAGGGAGAGTGAGAGCCCGACTGAAATCGGGAGAAATGGGGAAGGAAGAGAGGTTTGGGGTGTTTTGGTCCCAACGGGTCGGGTCCGGGTCGGGATCTGCTGAAGGGTTGGGCTGAAGGAGCTGGGCCGGTCCTATTAGCAATGGGCCGAGAGAATGGGCTGGATTAAATTATTTAATTTTTCTTTTCATCCAACATAATTTAATCATGTAGTTCAAGAACTACTAATTAAATTATACAACACCCACAATATCAATTTAGAGATTAATAATTCTCGAGTGAATTATTTTATGAGTTTAAGAATTAACTTATAGAAATAAGTTATTAACCAAAAAATAATACTCAAGATTTAATTGATTAAGCTAATCAATTATACAATTAGAACCAATTATTGGGAAGCTTCTCAATTAATTTTAATTCCGAGTTAACAATAAATCAATTCATTGATTTATTAGGAAACAGTCGAATAAACTATTCGTATAACGGGATTAATAAATCGATCTTAGATAACAGTGACGATGTCACTTAAAAATTAGAATAATCTTCGAGAAGATATATAGTTAGAATTATTCGATAAACTTTTATCGTCCGAATTAAGAGTCTTATTGCATTCTTTAACCAAAGGTCAAGCGAAGAAGGAGCAATAGCCGAGGCGAGGTTAAAATTCATTGTCAGTTAAGCAAAAGCAAGTGAGGTGGGCTTTCTTCTAAAACAAAGCATGTTTTATTAGTTGATATAGCTCTTTTAAAGATTGTCATGCCATAAAATGTTTTGTTTTTGTATGATGCCTATATGTTATTGGCTATGCCAATATTATTTAATCCAATTCGGGTCCTTGTATGGCGAGCTACCATACTTGGATTAGTGTACACAGTGGTCGAATCGTTTAGCGTGACGATCGATCAAGTGACGAGTGAGGTGGCCACCTCCTCGGACACAACAACTCAGATATGGTAGATTACTAAAGAAATTGGGCTGCGCAGTCACTTTTGAGAACTAAGAGATTTTAGTGAACATGGGTCTTTCAGATAAAACCCCTATGTTTCACTCAGTATATGGATGACAATAAAATTAGTTTTGGGCATGTGTTCACTGAGCACAATTGTATTTAGCCATGTACATTGTTTTTGATATGCAGGTTGAGCAGGTTGAAGCGGAGTGACCGGCGGAGCTTTTTGTCAAATTAGTGATTAATAGTTGTTGAACACTCTTGGTAATACATGTCTCCATACATGTATTTTTAGCTACATTTTCGCTGCGTACACTTTGATATTCCTAAGTCTATTTCGATTTGGTTGTATTCCAAGTCAGAATCGTGACAAGTATCATCGTACTTCAACAGTCATGAGTGTCAGTTTATCTAGTAGCAAAGACGTTTTAAGAGTCAATTCAAGAGATATCCTTCGTTTATCTACTATTTCATATTCATATTTTATAGTTACGAATTTACCAAACTTAGCTATCAATTAGCAAAGTGTGGTCGTGACACCAACTTCGAGTTAAGATATCTCACGTTTTATATTTAAATTTATTTTTTGTTTTTTTAATAAAAAAAATATGAAAAAAATAGATATAGTATATGAGTGTATATCAGTAAAGGTCGTTTTTTTATTTTTATATTTAAACGTGGCTACTATTTATTTTTGTTTTATGAAAATGACTATTTTCACTTTTTCTCGTGCTATATTAATATCACTATTTTTTTTTCTATCATAGTTAACAATTACGAGTTTTATTATAAATAAAATATTTCAATTTTATATGTTTCAAGGTTTTACGTGGATTTGTTTAAGAATATCGAAGTTCATGAAGTTTAAGTTATCTTCTTTTCGCAGCAATAAAATAATTACTATATATTTGGATTAGTTGAATGTTGATGGAATTTAAATAGGAACACACCAAGAATATAATATAAATTAGAAATTAAAAATAATCATCATTAGTTAGTATATAAAAAATTTAACCAAAGTACACTGTTACCTTTAAAAAATGTCATAGGAATATTCTAGGCAAACCCAATTTCATAAGAATGGGCGCCTTTGTAATAATAATAATAATAATAATAATTATAATAATAGATATGCTAACAAGTAAATAAAATTTTAGCAAAATTAAAAGATAATTACTAATAATTAAAACAAGAGTTTATATAATTTTATTCTGAGAGTTTTGTGTGAGCGATTTGCTTGTCTTATTAGATCCTGATTGATATATCTCTAGTTTACTCGAACATTTCAGACCCCACGACAATAGTTGATTTTGGGCTAAGACAATAAATACAATCTACTCTTTCCGTTTCCTACCACAATTACTTTATCTTTACTCACTATTATCTTTATTTAAAAACTCGTGTTATTTTCTGTGAAAAAGACGGAGAACGAAAAGAATGGAGTATTATATATAAGCATTTTTGCTGTAGTGATCCAACTTCTTCCGAATTTCGGATTAGACTTTTTTTTTTTTTTCATTTGTGCATGATAGGCTGTTCTGCGCATATGATTAATTAAGTCAATGAAATGATGTTATGATAAAACTGGCGTGAGAATAGTTAATTTTAGTACAATTATATTTTATTAGCCCAATAGCTACTAGTTTTGAATATATTAAGATCTAGAAACCAGCTACGAAATCTTGATGTGAATTTTCAAACTTTATTTGGAGCTAAAGTTGACTGCTGGAAATATATTTAATTCTAGTACCAATAGTGCAGTATATATCTAGATCAATTAATTGTTTATATATGTTATATAAAATGTGTATTCTAATGTCAAGTTCAATAACGAAAGTACATACAACAAACATTTATAAATGACTTGACATGATATTATGAGTCTGACAGGAAATACATATTAAAAAAAACTCGTGGATGCAAAATATGAAACAAATCACTAATAATTCATTGAGCTAGGACATGAACATTCACATATATATGTTCTTAGGTAGTAAATAGTTTGATTTCCTCATCTTCCTCGAAGTAACGCATGTCATTTTGGTCCAAATTCACCCATGCCTCAATCTCACCTTCTCTGTTACTCATGAGAACAGTATTGTTGTAAAATAACGGCTTCATTGGCCCGATGCTTGTCCAAACCGGCTTCCCCAATCCGAAATCAGTTTCAGAGAATCCAAACTTACTCCAATCCGAAAAGGCTATAACATTCATCTTAGGGTTAAAAACTTCATTCATGAAGTTTCCGAGACTATTTATGATGATATCTCGTCCATCTTGATTTGGAGACAATATTTCAGCATACTCGGATATGCTCTTCCGAACTGCAGTACCAATTACATCAACGATTTCGTCGATCCCGATGCTTGCAGCTTCGGATGTAGCTACTCGTCGTGTGACCGAGAAGAAGGAGAAATTCCCACAAGAATTCTTCGGTTGAGGCGTGGTTGTTCTCTCCCGCATGTTGATAGTTTGAAAAATGAGCCAATCTCTGGAGTGACCATGTTTTGCTCGATCCAGACGGATTAGGGTTTTGGCTATAAGTGCACACACAACACGCACTCCGGAGACCGTTTTGTCCCCGGTTTTTATCGGTATTTTCAATTTTAGACTCGCCAGAGCCTTCTTGTTGAACAAGAAACGTTTAGCGACGAATCCGTCGTAGCACATGTTGGGTAGGATCGAACTATCACCATGTCCGAGATTCTTGTACGGGAGCAACGAGGGGACGTCGAAAGATGGGGTGATCACGTCGGCCTTTCCGTCAGGATTGCTAGCATTTGACCAGGCGGTGACGAACGTCCCTAGCGACGACACGTCGAAGACTCTGTGAGAGACGCTGATGGCGACGACAACCCCACCACACGAGAAGCGCGTGGTTTGGACTGACAGTATTGGAATGTCGGCGGATTCGTCGACCCGAAAATATGCATCGGGAAGGAGCGCGTGGAGATGGTCGGTCTCGATTTTTGCGACGAGATCGAGCAACTCGACGTTTAGGGCTTCTGATTCGATGAACTCGGCACCATCATCACTGCAGTCGACAATATGATCCTTCTTGATGTATCTTCCGGCAAGAGGGTAGAATTCAACCAAGATTCTGGCTAGTGATTCTTCAAAGTGGCTGGTTCTCTCTGGCTTCGATACGTAGCACAAAATAACGGCGAAGTTTAAGGGCCCAGTGAACTGATCTACAAAGGAAAGGTTGTAATTCTTGAGGTTTTGAGGAGTTTGGGTGTGTGGTTTTATCAACTTCGAGCTGATTTTGCTGATTTTCATATTTCTTTGAATCCTTATGGTACTACGACTTTGCAGCCACCTACATATATAAATTAAAAACTATAAATATCCCTTATAAAAACAAAAACATATGTATCACGCATGATATTATGAATCATATCCCATTTTACTAGACCCGCTTTTATTATCTCATACTTACATATATTTAAGAAACGGATTTAATAGAACCGGACAGAGAGTAAATCTGATCACGAAATAACTTGGGTGGCTAGACGTTTCTAATCTGTCTAAGGTCCTTGCCTAATCGCCTTGCCGCTTCTCTCCAACATCCGTATGATACGATGGTTGTCTAGCAATTTTTAGAACATTGCATATATATGATTAAAAATTAAATATATGTTTGAAAATTAAATACAGGCAGTTAAATTATAGTGTGGGATTAATTAATTAATCAATCAATTAATTAAGTAATTAAAGTCAACTGTTTGTTTTATAATTTGGCACGACCACGAATATCTCTGTTAGGTTGTACAAGTTGAACGCTTTATTCGTTCTCTCATTTTGTCATTTATGCTACTCAGATAACTCCAAAAGCTCCCAAGAAAATATTGAAGGCTTAGCTATATACTATTTTTTTGGTTCCAACGTTTGTGATTTTTCCAAAATTAACCAGACCTTCGATTTTTATTTCTTTTCTTCATTTTACGTTTCCGGTGCCCAAGATATATAGGGCCGGTTCTGAAGGGGCCCAAAAATATATATTATTTACTACATACCCTATTTACTAAAATAAAAATAAAAATAACTCTTGATTGAATTCCTACCATAATAATCCCCAAGATAATGAAACGCAACTCAATTGGTAAGACGTTTTCCCTCCAACCAAAAAGTCAGAGGTTTGACTTACCTTAACAGAGAAAATAGGGAACCATTATTGATCCTCTTTAAAATTTCAAAAAAAAAAACTCAGCCACTAGGGTAGAATTGCTGATAGCTCCCAACTCAGTCATCGGCTAATGCAGCATCCTCGACTGCAAAAATTGGCCTCATGAAATTCGTTTTCTCGTCCTTGGAACAATTCTTTTTATTGAGTTAATTCTATCAGAACAAATAATTAAATTAAGTTAAATTGAATTAATTAACTAGATGCACAAAAAACTTTTCGGGCGTAATACAATTCAAAATTGTAGAAACAAAATTACACGTAAATCAAACTTTTGAAATAAAATCTTGTATGAAGGAAACAACGATTGAAAATGGTTTCCGAGTCGGATGTTATAAGAGTTTGATTGAGAGTAGAAAAGTTCTTCAGAAAATTCGGCATGACTTTTTGAAAGGATACGAGAAGAGAAATAATCTCACCAAATGAAGAATTACAACAAATGAGATCCGTAAATTACCACTTGGTGATACGTATATTACCACTATTTATAAATACAGAATTACAACAAATGAGATCCGTAAATTAAGGATCGTATCAATCTCTACAAGAAAAGAATATAATCTACTAAAATATAAATATATTCTATGTTTTATTCTTAACACCCCCCCCCCCCCCCTCAAGCTTTGCGTGGGGTGAAAGCAGACGCAAAGCTTGGATCTAAGTAACTCGAAAGCTGGGCGAGGCAAACTTTTGGTGAAAATATCAACCAGTTATAGATGAGAAGGCACAAACTTTGTGGAAAGTTTGCCTGCAGAGTCTAAATCTCGAATGAAGTGGCAATCAATATCAATATACATACCTCGCTTATGTGAAGTTGGGTTTTGACTGAGAAAAACCACACTTTATTATCACAGAGAAGAACATGTCTATTATCGACATGAACTTGAAGTTCACGAAGCAAATTTTGCGAGCCAAACGACTTCAGCAGCGGTGTTGGCAAGAGCTCTATATTCAGATTCATAGCTCGAATGAGCAACAATAGGTTGTTTATTTGCACTCCAAGAAACAAGATTTCTGCCAAGAAATATAGAATATCCATAAGTCGAGCGATGTGTGTCAATACATCGAACCCAATCGACATCCGAGTAACCAAGAATAGATAAATCTCGATGATGAGTGAAAGAAAGCCCAAGATGAATAGTGCCCTTAACGTAACGAAGATTACGTTTCACTGCATAAAAGTGATCATAGGTGGGAGAATGGAGAAACTGACTTACATGATTAACATCGTAAGAAAGAACAGGTTGAGTGATAGTGAGGTATTGTAAAGCTCCAACCAACGAACGGTACACAGAAGAGTCCTTAAATGGAGTTCCTTGCTGGTATAGAGATTCTCCGGAAACTAAAGGGGTAGCGACAGGTTTGGAATCAAGAAGTTAGGCACGAGATAAAATATCGTGCGCATATTTGGCTTGACCAATAAAAAGACTGTGCAGTTGAGATGTGATTTCCAGACCAAGAAAGTATGTAAGATAACTTAGGTCTTTGAGAGCAAACTCAGTACTTAGGTGAGAAATGAACTTCCGAAGCAAGGAGGTGATGTTCCCGGTTAGTATAATATCATCGACGTGTAATAAAAGAAAGATAACTGAGGATCTTTGATGAAGAAAAAATAGAGAAGTATCACATCGACTCTGATGAAAACTGAGGCTAAATAGGGAGCTGCTGAAGCATTGAAACCAAGCAAGAGAAGCTTGGTGAAGGCCATAGAGCACCTTTTTTAGTCAACAGACATGATGTGGATCGTGGATCAACGAGACCCGGAGGTTGAGCCATGTATTCAGGTTTGGATAAGATGTCATTCAAGAAGGCATTTTTAACATCTAATTGATGTAAGGGCCATCGAAAGTGAACAGAGAGAGCCAGGATTACTCGAACCGTTGCAGCCTTGACAACGGGGCTGAAAGTGTGATGGAAATCCGATCCTGGAACTTAAGTAAATCCTTGAGTGACTAAACGTGCCTTGTAACGATCAATAGAGCCATCAGACTTGTATTTTGTGTGGAAAGACCCACTTTGAGCCAACAATATTCATGTCGGGAGGTGGAGGTACAAGATCCCAACTTCGATTTGCATGAAGAACATCCATTTCTTCTTTCATAGCCGAAAGCCAATGTAAATACTTGGCAGCCGATTTAAAACCGCGAGGCTCAGTAGAGGCGGTAGATGCAACCAAGGTAGTCAAGAGGGGAGTGGTTGCAAGATCAACTTGGTAACGTGGTTTGAAAATAACAGCTTTAGCTCGAGTAATCATGGGATAAGTAGACTGAGATGCAGCCAAAGATAGTACTGGCGGTGTTGGTGGTGGGGGCGGTATTGGAGGATTAATATCCGGCAGGAGAGCTGCATGCGATGGAGACGGCTCCAA
Organism: Mentha longifolia; assembly: GCA_001642375.2. Lineage (NCBI taxonomy): Eukaryota > Viridiplantae > Streptophyta > Magnoliopsida > Lamiales > Lamiaceae > Mentha > Mentha longifolia. The sequence goes on along the minus strand of CM038114.1, from coordinate 20,077,892 downwards.
ATGTGGTAGGCATGAGGTACATGGTGGTGTTGTGGACGTAAGGTAGCCGACGATGGAGGAGATCCACGAGACATTTCAAAAAAAGAAGAGATATCTAACCGAACACAAGGTGTGGCAGAACCGGAGGCAGCAAAAGGAAAATAAGCCTTATCAAATTGAGCATGGTGCGTAATATATATGCGAGAAGCAATAGGATCGTAGCACCGAAAACCCTTACAAGTGGAACTATATCCTAAGAAAATACAAGGTATGCTGCATGGAGCAAGTTTGTGAGGCGAATAATCACGCAAATATGGGAAGACACGGCAACCGAAAGGTTTAAAATTTGGATATTAAGGAACACTACCAAACAAAATCTCAAACGGCGGTTTGTCATGTAGCACTGAAGAGGGCAGGCAATTAATGATGTAAACTGATGTAGCAAAAGCATCAAACCAGAAAGTAGCCAGAGCATTAGCATGAAACAACATAGATAATCCTGTTTTTGTAATGTGTCTGTGCTTGCGTTTGGCACGTCCATTTTGTTGAGGAGCGTGAGGGCAAGAAATGCGATATAGTCAAGTCAATCCTTTTAGTCGTTCCATACGAATATTCCCGGTATTTATTATAGAAGGCCTTCTTTTCGGTCTTTGGGTTGCCTAAAAGTGATGAACCGGGCAAACTAGTTATTCTTCGTTGCTGGATTCAAGGTCAAAGATTGGAATTCATCCATTTCCTCTACTTAGAGCAGTTATACTACTTTTGAGTAAGAGTCCCTGTTGCAATACGTTAGGACAGAATATGAGGAATATCTACCTCTATGAATGCCTTGAGATTCAAGTAAAACACGAAGACAATTATTAACAAACTCATAACCTCCATCACACTGAAATTGTTTAATACGGGTAAAGAATTGAGTATAGACGAACGCATGAAATTTGACAAACATATCATAGAAATCCGATTTTGCTCGCAAATGATAAATCCATGTAAACCGAGAAAAGTCATCAATATAGACAGCATTTTAACGAAATCCCTCAACAGTTGTACCAGGCGCATGGCCCCACTAGTCACATTGTATCAAATCCAAAATAGAAGCAGCTCATTTATCATTCAAAGTAAAACAAAGACGTTTGCTCTTAGCAAGCTGACAAGTAGAACAAAGTCTTAGATTGGGTAATAACGAGGTAACTAATAAATGGCCTAACTTATTTAGCAAAGAAATAACATCAAATGGGACATTCCCCAAACAAAGATGCCTAAGTTCATTACTAGCTTTGGAGCGACGAGAAGGCACAACAACAAGCAAAGCAGGTGTTCCACGATCTAGCACATAGAGCCCTCGATCAAGATGTCCATTTGCGATGGTGTGCTTTATGGTTTGATTCTGAATGACAAATTTATGATCAAAGAAAAGCACATCAATAGGGTAGTCGTGAGTTACTTTATTGATAGAGAGCAAATTTTTAGTGATGTGTAGCACGACCAAAACATCAAGAAGATGAACACCATTATTTAGCAAAGTAAAACCAGTATCAGAAATAGATAAAGAGTTGCCGTTACCAATAGGGATGTAAACGGGGCGGGGCGGGGTTGGGTACCCGATAGGTGCCCGTCGGGTAGCCATTAAATTTATTTTTTACTTAAAAAAATGATTTTTTTAGAATAAAAAATTATTTTTATGAAAAAAATAATAAAAAAAACTAAAATTACAATATAAATAAATAAAAGAATAGTAAATTATTTAATATATTTATCAAAAAAATAATAACTACATACTAAAATTATTAAAAATTTAAATATAATTTAATATATATATATATTGAATTTATTTAACGGGGCGGGTTTCAGGGCCGTCGGGGCAAGGATATATAAACCCGCCCTCGCCCCATTAGGGGCGGATCCCCGCGGGTACCCTAACCCGCTGGGAAAATTGCCATCCCTAGTTACCAACAACACTGCCATTACTAGAGGAGAAAGTTATTGGAAGAGAGTTTGATGGTCACCATGTGAATCATGGTGGCAATGGGAAGAGGATCAGAGGTGGCGGCCATGGAGGTAGGGTTTTTGGTGATTTAGACTGATACCATGAAAGGATATGAGAAGAGAAATAATCTCACCACACTTGGTAATACGTATATTACCACTATTTATAATACAGAATTACAACAAATGAGATCCGTAAATTAAGGATCGTATCAATCTCTATAAGGAAAGAATATAATCTAATAAAATAGAAATATATTCTACGTTTTATTCTTAACACTTTTGCGCTTCTGTAGCCTTCCTAATGATTTCTAAATGCTCAAGCAAACATACGTATCTCCAAAGTTCAGCTAAAGACAACCAATTCAAATGAAAACTCTGTTTCTCCATCCGAGTTGTCCCAAATTCGATCCTAATGATGACGATCAACAAAACAAAAAAAAGGTTCATCATAAAAATAATTCTAATGAGCTAATGCTCAAGCCTCGTATACTTCCATAATTCCCAATATAATAAGAGGCAAACCCTCAAATAGCCATTATCATAAAACAAAAAGTCTTTTTTAGCCAACAATAAGACAATAGTATAATTTTAGCCATTTTAATGTGTAAAGTCTTTTATACCCTTAATGAAATTCAATAAATATTTTAAAAAAAATTAAAAATAAAACCTACCCTTTACCCATCAGCCGTCCCCACCCTCTATTTCCCATCTATCATTCTCTCTCTTCACCTTCCACAGTCCATGACTTTCCAACCACGGTCGCCGCCGTCACCAATTGCCGCCGCCACTTCGTGGCTATGAATTAGCGTCGGCCGGCGTCCCACTTCCTGGCATCGTAGAGCTAGCTAGCCCTCTTGCCGTAGAAGAACCCAACGGAGAACACGATGACGAAGGCGGCTCCGATGAGTCACCCGCAGGAGTCGGCCCCGACTTGGCCAGCGTCGGAGATGAAGATGAAGGCGAGGTAGCCGACGCCGGAGATACAGACGAAGGCAAGGTAGCTGGCGTCGAAGCTCCACCTCCACTGGGTGCAGCCGATGGAGTGGGTGAGGATCCTTGAGGTGGAGAGGGAGAGGATGGGGTTCTGACGGCCATGGCGAAGGTGATCAATTTCTGGCCTTGATTGTAGTTGGATTGTTGCCGGAGATAAAGTAGAAAGGGAAAGGTTGAATTTGAAGACAGAATTACCGTCATCGAGTTTGAGCAGCGAACAGGCGCATTTGTCGTATTCGCCTTTATTCACCGCCGACACAGAATCTAATCCGCTCCTGTATTTGAACACTACAAGTTCTAATACATAACAATATAATCAGCAAGAGAGAGAGAGAGAGAGAGAGAGAGAGAATCGTGGTTGTTGATGGCTCTCACTTTTGGGAGTGAGATAGATGCAATAATAATCGATAAGTATTGAGTCGAATCCACAAGTAATGTTCTAGGAGTAAGAATTTCAAGTAGTAATCTAGCTATCTAATTACTATTTAAGCTACCAACTAACATAGTTTTGGAATTTTTTGACAAATAAGGAATGAAAATGACTAGTTAACTTCAAACTAAAGCAAGTGAACTAACAAGAAAGCAAGTGATATAAACTCAATAATAGACAAACGAGATTCCAATTATACTTTGATTAGGCTTAAGCGATGGGCAATTAGAACTCTAAATTGAACTAACCAATTTAATCTAACTTCAAGTGGGAAACCTCCTAATTATGATTCACTCAAATCTTATTGCAATGAAATCAAGTAGATTAATGAAAGGCTTAATTCCTACTAAGATATCAAGCAATTCATTAACTCCCAATAGCACATTGAGTTCTTTAGCCATACTATCTCTAGCATGCAAATCTCTTGTTTCCTAGCATCTAATCTAAGCCTCCTAAGTATTAGATCAAACACTTGATATGCAACTATGGTGATCAAGCATAATTACATAATAAAATATAGCCCCAAGAGAAATAAACATGAAATTAGAAGGTAAAATCACAATTAAAGCTTAAGTCCAATCACCTAATCCTAATCTACATATAATTGAAATCACAAAGGAAATAAGCTAGACATGATTAAGAAAACTAAACTATAGAAAGTAAATGAAATCATGCTTACATATAAACCCAACAATAACGGCTAAAGAGATCCACATCAGTAAAAAATAACGACATCCGTCAATAGAAGTAAACATCTGCATCTAAATATTCAAGAGGGTGTGTAACAACAAAAGACGAATCACCAAATGGTAAACGATGAGCCTTGCTCAAACTACAAGACTCACAATCATTGGTCAGAATATCTGACTTATTTAATAATGGTAAATGAAATTTGGACAAAATGCTGGTGCTGATACAGCTTGAGGGATGTCCAAGACGAGCATGCCAATGATGAGCCGTTGTCCGCATACCAAGAGCAGCCACCTTAGAAACCGAACTAGACATCAGAGGTTGCATATGATAGATACCATCATTGCATGGCCCTCAAGCCAGTTCTGCCCCCATGATGGGATCCTTAACCATAAAGAAATTAGGAAATAACTCCATAGAAATGTTATTAACCTTAGTAAACTGATGCACGGAGATAAGATTTTTAGCAGCACCAGGCACACAAAGTACATCAGATAATAAATAAGAGCGTGAAGGTGTATGAATATGAGAAATACTAGTATGAGAAATAGGAAGTCCTGAACTATCAGCAAGTTGAACTTCGTTTGAACCATCATATTCAGAGTGTATCGAAAGATTACCAAGTTCGTTGGTCAGGTTGTGAGAAGCACCCGAACCGATTATCCAAGAGAGAGCATGAGAGTGACGTGGAGAGTGAGCCACATTCACGGAGGGTTGTTGGCGCCGACAATAAGGAGCAATATGGCCCTTATAGCCACAAATTTGGCAAGTCAGTATAGTCACGATTGCCATGAAATTGACCACGACCTCCAGCACGGCCGCCGCGGCCTTGGCTGCTACCACCGTGACCACGATGATGAGAAAATTGACCGCGACCACCTCCTTGATTCTTTGAGTAAGAACGTGGCTGTGACGCCAACGCACCGGATTGAGCAACATTTGTTGTAACAATGAGATTGGATGCCACGGTTTCAGCCTGCTTGAGATAAATCTCATGTTCGATCAATTGATCACGTAGCTCTTCAAAGCGGAAGGGGGTTTCACGAGTTTGAACAGAACTCATGATCTCACGATATTCTGGACTCAGCCTGTGTAGCACAAATTGGGGCGTTACAGCCCGTTAATGATATAAAGAGTGAGATCGTCATCTTTTACTGGTGTATCAATCAGGCTCAATTCATCAGTGAGGGCTTTGATGTGATTGACGTATTGTGTAATAGATTTGTCACCTAAGGTGGCTTTGGTCAAGGATGTCTTCAAAAACATCACATGTGCCCGAGATGTACTAGCAAAGGCACCAGATAAGATGGAGAACGCATCAGCCACAGTCTTGGCAGATGAAAGAATCGGAAGGATGTCTAATGAAACAAATCCTAATATCGCAGCCAAGAGAAGTTGATCTTGTTGGAACCAGCACGTTGCTGCTTCAGGATCAGTAGTAGAGTTCGGTTGTGGCTTCGTTCCGTCAATATGACCGATCAAGGAGAAGCCATTCAGTAAGGCACATAAATGAGTGCGCCATGAAGGAAAGTTTGTTGGGGTTAGTTTGATTGGTAGATGAATATGAGAGAAGATTGGAATAACAAGCGATGGAGTTTTGGTTGTTGTTGAACCGATTATTTCAGAGGTATTGTTACTGGTGGTGCCGCCCATGATTTGCGGAAGCGAGAATAGAAAATGGATCGTAAACATATTCTCGGTAGAGAAAGGCTAAGCTGATACCATGTAGAGTTTATGGTATATATGAGAAGTGAAGTATATTCCTTTATGTGAGAAATACAATATATAGAGTTTACAAATCTATACAAATCTTAACAACTCCTATAGATACGGTAGTCGTCTGATATGCATAACAACGAAGGTTTATCTATGTGGCTCGATAATGATTTAGAAGCTTCCTTAATAAATAGAGCCAAAATCGGAAAAAAAAAAACATAATCTGAAAAGTTTTAAAATAATTAGATCTATTGGTACTATTAGTCTCAATAGAGCCAAAATCAGAATATATATATATATATATATATATATATATATATATATATATATATATATAAACAAAACGTCTGAATTTAAAAATTAAAAAAAAAAAAAAACAAATAAAAGTGTCAAAAATTGGAAAAAAAAAACAAAAAAAAGTCAAAAAATTTAGTCAAAGTCAACTCATTAGTGACATTTTGGACTAAAAAGACAAAAATGGACATAATTTGTGTAAATTATGTTGGTGGAAATTATTTGATTCCCACTAATTTAAATGGACATTTAACAAATTGTCTCTTACAGATATAAGTACTTTAATAAATATTCTAGAATGTCTATTTTTAAAATTGAATGGCTATTTTTACATGTATGGCTCTTTTTTATGGGAGGTCTTGGGTTCAAATCCCAACAAGTGTAAGTTAGTGCAGTCTCATTTATATAGTGGGTAATTCTATACACAGCCCCGAAATTACTCTTCATAGCCCCTGCCATTTAAAATAAATAAAATGAAAAATGCGTATAGTATATATCCAATTGGGTAATCTTAAGTTCTGGAGCATTTTTGTATTCAATTTGTAGGGGTCTATCATAATCTTCAGAAATGATTCTTAAATTTTAAATATGTACGCAGTAACAGGGAAGGCGCCATTGTTGATTTGTTTAGGTCCCGATAAGTAGATATTGGTGTATGGGGGGGGGAATACACCAATTAGCCAACGGTTTTGAATTTTCAAAACAATTTGATCTGAACTGAGTCGTCACTCAAGTTTATCAGAGCAGCTTAGTTTTTCCAGCTTAATCAGTAAGCTGCTGAGCTTGCAAAACTAATCTGCGGGCGGAAGTTTGGTGGAAAGGTTAGCTAACAGTTTTCAAAGATAGTTTTCAGAAACAGTTTTCAAAGATAGTTTTCAGAAACAGTTTTCAAAGATAGTATTCAGAAATAGTTTTCAAAGATAGTACACATGCAAGACATGTTACAAATGTGCAGGTTGTGAGCATGCAAACTGTGTGAAAACAGATAAGAACAGAGAAACACGAGGAGTTTTTATCGTGGTTCGGAGTAAACAGCTCCTACGTCCACGCCAGATCCTGTCGAATCTGTGATCCCTTAACTAGAGATTTTTCACTCCTTTTAACACTGGTGGAGGTCCGGTCCAAATTCAAGTCTTTCTTCTAGACTGAATCTAGCACGTTTCTAGAGTCGCGTCTATTCTAACTTATATACAACTTTGCATACAGACTTACTAACACTAAATGACTAGTGCTACTATCCAAACTTGAAAGCTTTAACTAGCTGTCGACGTAAGGAATACAACTCGATCAACTACACTAGTATTTCTACTTTAATGGTAGTGAGAGTGTGTGATGTGTTCTAGTAAGACTGATTCCAAATAGATAAGAAATCTACAATGATCAACACTTGGGAAAACTCTAGTAATTTCGAGTGTTGATTTGAATATTTTCAGCTTGAGATTTCTGCAGCGTTTTTGCTTGAGTATTGATTTTCCCGTATTTCAATCTGGAATATGTTGAGGTATTTATAGAGAAGCGTTTGAAATAGAGCCGTTGGAAGTGTGTCAGGATTTGCAGATTCCGTATGCTGACACAATTCTTGTCGTTGAGTGAGAGCAGGTTTCATCACCATAGCTCAGGTTGGCCTTCACAGGTTGCGCTTCCTATAACTCGAACAGTCTTTGATCTTCTGTAACCTTCGCGTGAGATCTTAGAGTATTATAGGGGCAGGTTACATAGACAGGTTACATAGACAGGTTACATAATGGAACAGTGTGACAGGTTTGAGTAGACTACGTACAAGGTTACACTACCAACCTTGACCTTTACATAGCAACCTGTCCGGTTTAGACTTGACTGATTTTGAACACGGAGATCAGCCTGTTCCAATTAAAAATATTTGTCTAAGTGTGATTTCTAATAACATTATCAAAACTAAGTTTCAAAGGGTTCCTAACAATTTCCCCCTTTTTGATAATGCCGAAACCCACACTTTACATTTTAGCTTAGAGGTTTTGAAAGATTTGATGTCCAGTCAGCTGCATGAGAATAATTGTTAGAGAATTTAAAACATATCATGCACATGCCTGGACAAAGAGATATTGTCGTCAGGAACAAAAGGTGATCATTTTCATTTATAGTATCAACTAAATTGATATTCACAGATTACAAGATTGATACAAAAATAAATGAAGGTGATCAGTTTAACTCCTTACAGTCTTGAACCTTTCTTTAGCTATTTTGTCCAAGCTTACGGTTCCCATGGCTGCATAGATGTTGTCGCGAATCGACTTGTACTCGTCGCACCCTGTAGTCTTGCAGCCATACTGAGCTGCGATACTCCTAATGAAGGTATTAATTCTGTTGATATCTGGAGTGTCAGTGCCGCAGACAGTGGGAGGTTGGAAGGTCTCAATCTTTGGCGGATTGAGCGTGACCTTCTCTTTTGCAGCTCTCTCCCTGACCCTCTTGATGAATTCGCGGTCTGGGAAAGATTGCATCCAGTTATAGAAGGCCGTCTTGGGATCACCGGTATAGCGAGTATCAACCTGTAACCAGTAGTGATGTAAAATAAACTGGTTAAGGAACTCGTCCCATAGCGGCTGATCTTCCACTGGCAGCCAGTCAATTGGCTCTCTTTTGTCAGCTTGGTCCTTGCAGCTTTGAAGACCTTTAAAGCTTGCCACGCGAGCTTTGTCTTTCGCTTTTTGTTTCTTCAGTTCTTCTAGGAACAATTTCTGCTTGCCTTCATTTACACAGTCTTCAGTAGTGTATCCAGCTTCTGCCATGAGCCGGATGAGAGTGGCTTCGCACTGTGGTTTCTCTTCTTCAGACAGCTTGGCGGCAGCAGGTTGAGGGGCAGTTGTCGCGGGGTGAGCAGGTTCGGTTAGCATCACAGGTTGAGAAGTGCGACCTGTGCCTCGGCTTTGAGTGACCTGTTTCTCCTTGCCTTTCTCTTTAGCAGTTGTGCGTTTGCCTTTCCCTTCCCCCTTTTCGGCATTATCATCGATGAGGTTCTGAACAAGGGTATTGAGGGAGGCTTGCTCGTCGGAAAGTAAGGACAGGTCGGTGCAGATCTTCTCCTTGAACTGCAGGAGGGAGTTGATGTTCCCTTGCATCTCCTCCTCTTTCTTCAATGAGCTTGAAGTGGTTTGAGTGAGCTTCATAGTGAAGTCGTGTACAAGCTGGTTGAGTTGCTCAAACTCAAAGTTCAAGCCATCGATGGAAGATTGGGAGGCAACCTTCATGTCGGATAGTTGTTGTGGGAGTAGCTTATCCGTCTCGTCTTTCAGTTGGGTTGAGACGAAGGTTGCGAACTGTCGGGCCACAGTTTCCTTAATGACTGTGGGCATTTCCTCTTTTATATTGGCCAGCAGAGCAGAAGCAGCTTTGTCCATTGCCTCGATTTTATTGGCAATCTTCAGGTGCTCTTCTACCTCTGTTGCCTTCACCTTGGCAACCTCATCAGTGATGAGCTTTTTCAATTCTTCTTGCATCACAGTGAGAGGAGTGCCAACTTGTGCGACAGAGTAGACCGGTATACGATCGTGGTCTGACTCTGTATCTTCGCTGTTCCTGCTGGGAGAGGGAATTGGACTGAAATCTGCATCATCTGGATACCTGAAATTATACAAACTGCGATCATGATTATAAAAAGGTTTCAGATCAATGTAGAGAGCCCTGACCTCTCTCTTCATCCTAGAGAGGACAAACTTCTTGAAGCAATCACGAGCTTCAGGAATTGAAGCATATCCGAAATACTTCCCCAGGGTGTGTTCTTCAATCTCCAGTTGTTCGATGGAAGAAATGAGAAAGATCAACTTCAAGTCGTAGTAAGACTTGTCCTTCCCATCGAGCAACGTACGCAGCCTGAATGCCATCTGCTTGGTCTCTGGAGTTAGGTCAATTCCGGGAAAGGACTCCATGACAGTCTTCTCAGCGTTAATTTCAATGGAGTTGACCAGCATGGCAGCTGCAGTTTTCACAGGCTCTTCTTGTACATCATCGTCTGAAGAAAGTATGATGTTGATGTCAAGCTCGGGAGGAGAGCTATGATGATGAGAGGTTTCACCGGACGGCTGGTGGATGATGATTGCAGAGTCGGGATTGTTTTCCTCGAAATCTATGTCGTCCGCAGGTTGGAACACAGATTAACTCTGACCAGCTTGGTCCAGAACCTGTTCGTCAGAGGTTTGGCGAACTGAAGGAATGGGAATGGAGAGCTGTGCGGCAATCTGTTCGGTGATGTCTTTGTGTGAGGGAAAGATTGAGCGAACAGGTTGCGGCTGAACTTCTATCTCAGCAAACTCCATGTGTAACCTGCATGAGATAGGAGTGGGTGATTTAATTCTCACAGACTTGATAGGTCGATCAAGTTGTTTGCTGGGGGCGAGCTGTCTCTTCTTCCTATGGTCTCTCTGATCTGGAGGTACCCAGGTTGGGTTGGACCTTCCCATCTCGTACAGATAGGGTTTGACTGAGTCGTCATACTTGGCGAAAACTGTGCCGTCGACGCCAATGATCAGTTCGAGCTGCTTTTGGTCCTTGGGAACCTTCTCTTTGTTGAAAGGCGTCCGTCCATCCCAATGAAGGTTGGGGTGGAGACCTTGAATGAGAGAGCAAATTTTGGTGCCTAATCGCAGGTTGCGGGCAACGTGGAACTCGGTCATCTCGTCACCATTGAAAGTGATCGAGAGCTGCTTGATCTCCTCATTTATTAACTCGAGTAGAAATCTGGCCCAGTTTACATCCAGACCCTGCACGATTGCAGTCATCACTCTGAATTTTGCTGGAGTTACAGCGTCATGGTTACCCGAGTAACCAAGGAAGACTTTCTGGACAAAGTCAAAGAGGGCTTTGTATGCAGGTTTCAGCAGAGGTCGTGAGAACCTCTTGCCATCGTATTTGACTGCAGGTTGCATGAGAGCTTTCTGGTACACAGCTTCCAGATCGGCATCCGAAACCTCCAAAATGAGACCTGAGGTCTTGTGATACAGGATATCGACAGATCCCAAATCTGCGATCCCGTATGTTTGACAAATAAGCTGCAAAATAGGAATGGGCTCGTCGGGCTGGTTGGGCAACGGAAGATGGAAGACGGCAGAGTCGACATCTTCCGTGCAAAAGTAGGAGAGAATGAACATCGCTACTTGTTGTGGAAGCCATAATTGAGGCTCGTGAGTAATAATCTTGTAGAACCCTTCCGCAGCTTTAATGGAGGTGTACATCTTGTCGAGACCGGCGTAACCGTACGTAGAAAGATTTGCTGAGGGCTCCGTGAGAATGTACTGCTGCATATATTGTATCTTTTGTTCCATCATGATGGGAAGATTGTAAGAGGTGGATTCTCCTGCCATTGTAAGAGAAATATTAGTGAACTTAGAGTTTCGAGTTTTTCGGTCGAAGGAAGTTGCAGAAGAAAAATGGCGGAATAATTGAGAATTCAAGTGATGAAGACGATGCACAGTTATGAGTTTATATAGAGGATAGGATGAGCGGTTGAGATTGAGGTAACTCAATCGTTCAACGGATAGGATTAAAACCCTAGAAATCCGTGAAGTAGTGGGCGCGTGGGGAGGTTAGTGAAGCCTACTCGCATAACCCCTACACTCAACCGTCGCCTCACATTTAATGCTGATATGACACTGTGCATGCGTTTTTAGACATTCAAGGAAAGCAAATTTTGAATGTTTAGAGTTGTGTCAGAATATCCTTAACAATGATTTCAATAAATAACAAAATACATGCTTCAATAAATAAATAAAAAAAATGATTGATAGGGCATGAATTGACCATGTGAAGCAGAAATTATGTTATATATATTAAAACGATAGAAATAATTTTAGACGCACATCATTGCAAACGATATAAAAATATGATTTAAAAATATGGAGACTGATACAGGTCGTCCATGACACTTCCCATGTGAACTGTGACTTATCCACAGTTTCTGATTTTGCAGTTTCCAAACTTTTTGAACTTCACAGCTTCCACCTAGCTGGACTGTTCTTTGTCCTTTGCGAGTTGCGCATATGTATCCTTACCAATGTGAGTTTTGATGAACTCCCACAGCTTGGCATTCTCAGCTTGCAGAGCTGCAAACTTTTCATCAATGTACAGCTTGCTTTCCAGCTCCAAAATGTTAAGCCTTCGAGACATTTTAAGAAATTCGGTATTAAAGAAGGATAACATCTTGTCAACAGCTACTGAGCTGGTGAAAGAGGATGGGAAAGCTGCTGAGTTAGGAGCTGCGGAGCCTTGGGTCTTGTCCTGAGCTTTGGGTGGGGAGGCTGGAGTGGATTGGTCATCAGCAGGTTTCACATCAACCTGTGGAGGAGCAAATTGCATTTCACTTGCAGGTGTGATATATGCTTCCACGAAGGTTGCTGCTGTCGATCGAGTGATGCATTTTTGTGAGGGCGCAGATGGTTGATCCGTCATTTTCCATTTTCCTTTACGGACTATTTCAGCATCTTCACAGCTTTCTTCTTCATCTTCACTTCCCTCTTCACTTTCATCTTCTTCTTCCTTTGAGTCACGCATTTCGGTGAGCAAACGCTTGGCTACACCGGTTGCTTTGTTGATCTTGTGTGGCAGAATGCCAAGTATCATGATCAACTGGTTGCAGGTGTGAGGGACCAGCTTGTCCTCAGGAAATCCGGTGCAGACAGGCCATAACCTGTTAGTAAGTGTTCTCTGCAGGATGATCGAAAGCTTCGTGCCATGTCGAAGCTGCATGTTGGCCTTTATCCTGGCAGGTTGCTCTGCTGCCTCTTTGATGAACAGGTTAACTAGCACCCTTGCCCAGTTAACATGTAATTGTTTCATTACCGCGGTTAGCAGCTTGAACTTCAGCAGTGTGACTGCTTCATTCGACCCTAGATAAGAAAAGAATACGTTGTGGATGAACTCGAAGAGGAGTCTGTACTCAGGCTTCAAGTCGTGGCGGTTGAAGGTTCTTTGATCGTAAACCTTCTTAGGTTTGAATAAAGCCTGCTGATACACATCATTGACTGCGTCCATGGGCACGTCGTCAATTGTTGTGATGGCTCCTGCATCCGTCAGCCTGTAGGTCTGAAGGACGAGTGGAAGAAGATGACGCCGTTCTTCCTCATCGTTGACTAGAAAGGTCGCCGTGGCGGATCTCCGGCCACCGATTCCAGAGAACATAGTAGATAGGCGACGTTCATTTGCAGCGTCACTTGAGGATGTTGTGTGATGATGTTGAAGAAACCATCACATTGGGTGATAGTCTCAATCATCGGGTTCAAGCCTCTGTAGCCGTATGTGTCCAGCACAGCTACTTTCTCCAAGAAAATGAGAGGTGTTGCTTTCTTCACTTGAGCACTTAGTGATTCTGTAGACATTTTGAAGAGAGGGTAAGGAATTTGAGAAATTTTGAAGAAAAGCGAGAGAGAATTTGAAACTAGATTTTAAGGATTTCAAGAAATGCGTAAAGAGTTCAAATGATTCTCTCTATTTATAGAATTTTCTCCACGGTTAAGACTTTATAGACAAATCTCAGTGGAGAGTAAGTTTCACGCGCTTCATACAGTGTGTTTCACGCGCTTCTTCTCTCTTCTTTTTCCTTCTGAGATTGACAGTAATCCCTTGATTTTCGTGAAAAACTTTTCAAATACGTAACAGTAAAAGATTTGAAAAAGATTTTTGAAAGGATTAGGATTGGAAATAAAGTTATGAACTCTGTAATGAATTAAATGGAGATTGATACGGTATCTCCAGTTCCCCCTTAAAGGTAGGCCAGTAATTTTGACTTTCAACGCAGTTCGTGACTTCGAGCTGCGTGTCATGAGCTGCTTCCATTTGAGCTGCAGCTTTTCAAGTCAGTTTCCTCTCTAGTGACTTGTGCTAGCATACTGCTCTAGTTAACTGCTTTTGTCAGCATGCAGTTTCCAAGTCAGTCTGCTCTTGGCTGACCTGTGTTAGCGAACTGCATTTGTCAGCATGTAGTTTCCAAGTCAGTCTGCTCTTGGCTGACCTGTGATAGCGAACTGCATTCATCTTCTGACTTAGACTGTGTATCCATTCTGAGCATTCTAAGCTTTCCACATAGCATGTTGAATCTCTCTTCCATGAGAGGTTTCGTCAGAATATCGGCTCTTTGAATGTCAGTATGGATTTTCTCAACTGTTATATCTTGTTTTTCCACATGATCTCTGATGAAATGATGCCTTATGTCGATATGCTTGCATCTGGTGTGGTAGACAGGATTCACAGTGAGTGTTATGGCGCTTGTGTTATCACAAAAGATGGGAACTTTCCGAACTGTGACACCATAATCTTTGAGTTGTTGTTTTAACCAAAGAATCTGCGCGCAACAGCTTCCTGTTGCCATGTACTCAGCTTCTGTTGTTGAAGTAGCAACTGAAGTTTGCTTCTTTGAAAACCAAGAGATCAACTTGCTTCCAAGAAACTGACAGGTCCCTGAAGTGGACTTTCTATCCAGTTTGCATCCTCCATAATCTGCATCTGCATAGCTAGTTAGTTCAAAATTATCATCACAGGGATACCATAACCCAAAATTTACAGTTCCCTTGACATATCTAAGGATTTTCTTGGCGGCTTCTAGATGAGATTCCTTTGGATTAGCTTGATACCGAGCACATATTCCAACTGCAAAAGAAATATCAGGTCGACTTGCAGTAAGATAAAGTAAAGAACCAATAATTCATCTATACAAAGTTATGTTGGCAGGTTTCCCTTCAGAATCTGGATTCATCTTTCCATTTGCCATCATTGGAATCTTCAGTGGTCTGCTATCCTGGACACCGAATTTGGTTGCCAGCTCGTTAGCATACTTAGATTGACAAATGAAGATGCCATCCGTAGATTGCTTGACCTGCAGACCGAGGAAGAAGTTCATCTCCCCCATCATCGACATTTTGTACTTATCCTTCATGAGTTCTCCGAACCTGTCACATAAGAATTTTGACCTAGATCCAAAGATAATGTCATCAACATAAATTTGCACAAGAAGTATATCATCCTTGTACTTGAGAGTGAATAAAGTTCTGTCGACCAATCCCCTTTTAAAACCAGAATACAGTAGGAATGTAGACAACGTTTCATACCAAGCTCTGGGAGCTTGTTTCAACCCGTATACTGCTTTGTGCAGTTTGTAAACTTTCTCTGGACCAGCTTCCTCAAAACCTGGTGGTTGTTCAACGTAAACTTCTTCACCAAGAATTCCATTGAGGAAAGCACTCTTCACGTCTATTTGGTAGACTTTGAACCTTTGATGAGCTGCATATGCTAGAAACAGTCTTATTGCTTCTAGTCTTGCCACTGGTGCGTAGGTCTCATCATAGTATATCCCTTCTTGTTGACAGTAACCTTTGGCAACTAATCTTGCCTTGTTTCTGATTACTTCAGCATTTTCATCCTTTTTGTTCCTAAACACCCATTTTACATCAATCACTCCTTGATGCGTAGGACGATCAACTAATGACCATACTTCGTTTCTTTTAAACTCGTTGAGTTCCTCTTGCATGGCTGTAACCAGTCATGATCAGCAAGAGATTCTTCAACAGTTTTGGGTTCAGAGTAGGAAAGATAACAGCTTAGTAGACAGCTTTCGCCTATCTGTCTCCTTGTCTTCACACCCGCCTGTGGGTTTCCAACAATGAGATCTTCAGGATGAGCATCGACCCATCTCCTTCGATGAGAGATTTCTTCTTCAGTAAGAATTGGTTCAGGGTCTGGTATGGGATCTTCAAACTCAGGTAAAGGTTGAGGAGTGAAGGGGTCAAGCTGTTCAAACTGTTCAGCGAGCTGATCCATTGACAGTTTTGTATTGACTGCAGGTTTCGTTGGATTTTCTGGATCAGTTGAGGAGGTGCGGGTTGGAAGAGCTTTGGTGTCACGCCCCGATTCCTGTGAACCGGGGTGTGACGGGGGTTGGATTAAAGAAGCGGGGAAGTAAGGGGATAATATTAATTTATGACCATTTTACGAGTATCTTAAAACGTAAAATGAGACTATAAAGAAAATGGTTGGGTAAACTAGCGTCAAGTTGCCAAGTGGAGTCGACCATCTACTATGACACATTGGAATTACCAAGAGTGAGTAGGAAATCGAGCGTCCAAGTGGAACCATTGCATGGCACTCTCCACCTTGCATAAAGTAAAAGATGGGGTAAACCGGCTTTCAGTAAACTAGAGGAGTCGACATCCACTTCGAAAAATGGGATAACCATAATTGAGTGGGAATTCGAGCTTCCAAAAGGAACTGATACACGACACTCTCCATCCAACAATAAGTAAAATGGGAAAAGAAAAATAAGTTTAGAAAATAAAGAAACCATATTATATAACTAGAGGGTTGGAAGATGACGCCCTCGACTTATTTATTATTACCAAACTAGTAGTCTTGTTATCAAAGTTATGAGCAAAATAACATAGCGGAAACTTTATAAGGCCCTGCAACAACCCCTGCCTCAGCCTTGCTGCGCATCACCTGCTTCCAGACCTGAAAACATTTGAAAGAGTTTTAGGCTGAGTACTTGATGTACTCAGTGGTCATGCCCCTTTTGGCAAGCATTTTAAAAACTGGCAATTTATCCATACATAGTATATCAAGAGGCTTGCAGAAAACAACTCTTGAAAATACAAATATCATTTTGGGGTGTGTGATGTTCATTCCTGGACTCAACCAAGGCTACAAATCACCTTTGGTTCATCTAGACCGGGTTCAGAGTCGTAACCCTAAATAATCCCAGTACTTGCAGAAAACCTGAGTCGAAACTCAAGGAATTCGCCATTAGTTAGCATACGACGTGATCAAGGCATCGTATGTAACCGGGGTGCGCACAATTCAAAGTTAGTATATCTGATACTAACAATGAATCTCGATCGATCCATAGAGTCATTTCTTGGAACATACACATAAAATATTTTTATGGATAATTGCATTTTATAACATAAATTTAAACGGCATTAAAAACAATGCCAAAACATTTTACTCACCTGTAACTTGGAGCAACAAGAGGATAGCTCTAAACTGATATACTATACTCCTTCTAAAAAGCCTTAAGAGAATACTATTTTTTTTGAAACTTATTCTTGGAAAAGGAAAGGAGAGCTAGGCTGTTATGTGAAGTGCATGCTGATATCTAAACAACGAGCCCTGTATTTATAGAAAATCTTAAGTAGCATACTCATCGATACTCTATTAGTCACCAAAGCTATAAAATGCATATTCAGCCCTCTATGTAACTATAGGAAAGACACGTAACAAGATGAAGATGGCGGCTAACTCCAAAAGTATATAATAATGTATGCTGTTTATCTATTATAGTTGTATTCATTTATCTTTTAGACATAGCACTATATATACATATATATCTTGACAGGTATAGTATATTAAATCCAAATTATATAGTTAATTGACACACACTTAAATATTCATACATATAATATAGATATTAACCATGCATGTGTGTTGTTTAGTGTTATATACAATATAAATATATTTCATATTATATTAAATATATCTATATATTTACGTATTATACTAATGTCATGGAGACATTATATATACATCTATATATATAATATAATAAATATACTCTTAATTTATTATTAGACATATATTCTAGTATATATAATATTTTATACTTCTTTCTTTGTATTTTAGAACTCTATTCGAGGTGTACATTATCTTATTGATAATGTTAATAGACTCACTGGTTTCTAATAAGACTGTTTTTTTTTTTTTTTTTAATTAACTAAATTTTAAAGTTTCAGGATACTACATTTGGTTCCCCCTTGGTTTGTTCCCCCCTGCTGAAAGAGTGGATTGAAACCTTGTACAGGTTGACTTTCTTCTTCTGAGTCGGTTGGGCTCCAAATTAGTATTTCATCTCGAAACTGCGTGTTGGAACCTTCTTGATTTTGACTTGCACATGTACTTTCTTCAGATTGAGTCTCCCTGTACTCACAGATAGATAGATTCATCAAAAATAACATGTGGTGTTACTTCCACAATATGAGTCTTCTTGTTAAAAACTCTGAAAGCTTTGCTGATCTCTGAATATCTTACAAATATTCCTAGATCTGTTTTGCTATCAAAAGTCTTTAACTGTGATTTCCCATTATTGTGAATGTAACACACGCAACCGAAAGATTTAAGATATTTCAACCGAGGTTTCTTATCTTTCCACAGCTCATATGGAGTTTTTTTATGTCGTTGGTGAATGATTGATCTGTTCTGAGTGTAGCAAGCTGTATTGATAGCTTCTGCCCAGAACTTCTTAGGAAGATTGGTTTCATTCAGCATTGTGCGAGCTGCTTCTTTTAGTGATCTGTTGCGTCGTTTAACAACACCATTCTGTTGAGGTGTGCGAGCCGCTGAAGTTTGATGAGTAATTCCATTTTTGGTGCAGTATGATTCAATCATATGATTAATAAATTCTGTTCCACGATCGGATCTGATTGAAATCACACTTTTATTCTTCACGTTTGACAGTTTGGTGAGCATCGCAGGTAGCTCCACTAGTGTCTCCTTCTTCTTATGTAAGAAAATAACCCAAGTGTATCGTGAGTAATCATCAACAATAACTAGAGTATACTTTTTACCGTTAATGCTCCTGGGAGTGACTGGACCAAATATATCCAGGTGGAGTAGTTCCAAGATTCTGCTTGTGCTGTGAGCTGCAATGCTGGGAAATGACGATTTGGTCTGCTTTCCAGCTTGACAGGCTTCACAAACATGATCTTTGTAGTAGACTTGATCTGGAAGATCATCTGCGAGCTTCTTGCGAGCGAGCTTATTGATGGCTTTGAAGTTTAAGTGACACAGTCTCTTGTGCCATAGCCAGCTCACTTCAGGTACAGGTTTGGTGACCAGACAGATTTCTTTTTCATCTAGCCATTGTACTATGTACAAGTTATCCTGCAAAATACCGGTAAGAAGAATTTCTTCTCCTTCATTGTTCTTTATAGCGCATTTATTAGCAGAAAACTCTACTCTTTTTCTAGTAGAACAGAATTGGCTTACAGAAAAGAGATTATGATTTAAACCTTCAACGTAAGTGACATTTGATATTATTGTTTTACCAACAATTAGATTACTGTAACCTCTTGTTTTTCCTTTAGAGTATCCTCCAAAAGCAACTAGAGGTCCGTCACATTCGATGAAATTTGTAAGCAGGCTTCTGTCGCAGGTCATGTGCCTTGTACAGCCACTGTCAATAATCCAGACCGTGCCGCGAGCTGCTCGCTTTCTTCTTTGAGCTTTCCCATCCTACAATTAGACAGATTTAGCAACCCACATGAATTTGGGTGCCTTGTTAGCAGGTTGAGTTTTAGCAGATAACTAGGTTGATAATACTGCTCCGCATATCCACATCTGCAGTGATGAATCTCTGATCCACTTCCATGTGGAGATTGATGGTACCTACTTGACAGCTCAGGATATTGGTACCAAAGGCGGTTGTACCAGTAACCTTCATTGTCAAGTGTTTGATTTGGCCACTGCTCATAGTAGTTGTTTCGTTGTGGTCGAGCAGTTTTGTGTTGTGAGACTGCTTCTCCTTTGTTAGCAGCTTGCACTCTTCTCGGTGCAGGTTGGCTCTTCTTTTTATATGCAGGTTGCATATACAGTTTTCTAGGTGGCTCAACCTTTTTCTGTTCAACTGATGGCCTGAGCTACTGCTTTTTGACATCAGGCTTCTTATGCTCTTTCACCAAGATTGCTTGAGGTTGTCGAGCTGGATTCTTCAAATTGATTTGCTTGTCTGGTGGAGTGTGGTGAGCTTTGCCTTCAATCAATCCTTTTTCTTTCACGAACAAAACCTTCTCTTTTTCTTTGGCTTCGCAGGTTTGACCTGAAATCCAATGCCAAACTTTATCTGAGCAGGTCTCTGGGCAGCTTGCAAGGCTTCAAGCTTTTCACCATTTTTGTTCATCTTCATTAGGACTTGTTGAAGCTTGAGCTCTTTCTGCAACAGCTTCTCATGCTCATTTGAGAGATCTGACAGCTTGCCGTTCAAGCTGTTGATCTCACTGTCCTTTTCAGTGAGCATGTCTTTAAGGTTTTCTTCCCTTAAAGCTGATTGACCCAATTGAATTTTCAGAGTTTCTATCTCTCTTTGTCTTGCTTCATCATGGAGAGTGAAGTCTCCATTCTTAGCAGCTTTGAGTTTCATGTTTTCACCCTCCAGCTTGGATCCTTCTATGACTACTTGCTCGAACATTTCTGAGAGTTTCTTGTAGTCATCAAGCTGTTGTTGGAACTCTTCATATGTTGGCATTTCAGGTAGTTCGAAACCTGCATGTTCAGTGTTAGTTGAATATGAAGATGAGATTTCGGTATCAACCTTGTATTGAACAAGATCGAGATCTTTTCCCATGTAGCATTCCTCATTTTCAGAATCTTCGTCGGCTAAGCGACATTCCTCCTCGTCCAGTTCATCATCATCTTCGTCGGAGGAGGTTGAGTCTGATAATGTGGCAATGGCTTTGGCTTCTTCCTCAGCTGCGATCATGGCACTGCGCTGCTCCTTAAGCTTTTGATCTCTTTTTGCACGGAGCTCTTCGCGTTCTGCCTTTGAGAGATCTAGGCAGTCTGACTTGTAGTGACCTGGTCTGCCACATTCAAAACAACCACCCTCTAGAGTGTTAGAAGAATTGAATTTAGAGGGTTTTGTTTTACCTTCACCTTTCTTGTCGGAAGAAGAGGTGGTTTGATTTCTCTTGAAATCTTTGTGATATTTACGAAATTTGTTGAAACGTTTTTCAAGCTTTTCATTCCTTCTTGCCATGAGAGCATAGTCCTTCAACAATTTCTCCATTTTGGAGCATAAATCCTTTGGGATTTCTCTTTCCTCTATCATTGATGCAGCTTTGAATGCGGCATCTTTTTCTCTCTTTTCAGACTCAGTCTTCTTGCTTGAAGACACTTGTCCTGACCCGTGAAGTCTGATCATTTCAAACTCATTTCCGATGAGTAGATCAAACAGTTGCTCGGTTGACAGGTTGCTGATGTCCGACCTGCCGCGGTGCATGGCGTTGTACACATGCCAGCTTGCTGGGAGAGATTGGATCACTTTGAGATTGAGTTTGCGCTGTGCATATTTATCTTTCTTAAGAGCCGCGATCTCCAAAGTGATCATTGTGAATCTATTCTTGAGCTGATCAATGGTTTCCGTTGGCTGCATTTTGAATTCTTCAAATTTGTTGCATGCCACTGATAGCTTGTTCTCCAGCATTTCTGTTGAACCAAGGCTTATGGCTTTTAAGGTGTCAGATTTCTTATCTTGGCCAGGTGGACTCCCTTAATTGTACTTGAGATCAATCCCTTTGCGAAGCTGTCAAGTCCAGCTTCCTTTCTTTCTTCATTTGTATATTTCCTGGGATCTTTGATCTTTGGCACATATGTTGCTTCAGAAGCTTTGTCTCCAGAAACTTCTATATCATAGGGCTCGTAGATTGGCGTTGGACCGTTCTCGATGACATCCCACATTAGCACATGATGAGCTTGGAGGCACATCTTTATTCGAAAGCTCCAGTCTTCATATCCCTATATAGAAAAATCTTCGCAAACGCGGAGAAGTGAAGCTTCCATAATGACAATTTATGTATGAATGCACAAGCACAATTTCTAGAGATCTAGTTCTATTTGACACTGAAGTACGAGAAACCTTCTAGTATGCAGAAGCAATGGTCAAAAGAACCACCGCTCTGATACCACTTGTAGGTCCCGATAAGTAGATATTGGTGTATGGGGGGGGGGGAAAATACACCAATTAGCCAACGGTTTTGAATTTTCAAAACAATTTGATCTGAACTGAGTCGTCACTCAAGTTTATCAGAGCAGCTTAGTTTTTCCAGCTCAATCAGTAAGCTGTTGAGCTTGCAAAACTAATCTGCGTGCGGAAGTTTGGTGGAAAGGTTGGCTAACAGTTTTCAAAGACAGTTTTCAGAAACAGTTTTCAAAGATAGTTTTCAGAAACAGTTTTCAAAGATAGTTTTCAGAAACAGTTTTCAAAGATAGTATTCAGAAACAGTTTTCAAAGATAGTACACATGCAAGACAGGTTACAAATGTGCAGGTTGTGAGCATGCAAACTGTGTGAAAACAGATAAGAACAGAGAAACACGAGGAGTTTTTATCGTGGTTCGGAGTAAACAGCTCCTACGTCCACGCCAGATCCTGTCGAATCTGTGATCCCTTAACTAGAGATTTTTCACTCCTTTTAACACTGGTGGAGGTCCGGTCCAAATTCAAGTCTTTCTTCTAGACTGAATCTAGCACGTTTCTAGAGTCGCGTCTATTCTAACTTACATACAACTTTGCATACAGACTTACTAACACTAAATGACTAGTGCTACTATCCAAACTTGAAAGCTTTAACTAGCTGTCGACGTAAGGAATACAACTCGATCAACTACACTAGTATTTCTACTTTAATGGTAGTGAGAGTGTGTGATGTGTTCTAGTAAGACTGATTCCAGATAGATAAGAAATCTACAATGATCAACACTTGGGAAAACTCTAGTAATTTCGAGTGTTGATTTGAATATTTTCAGCTTGAGATTTCTGCAGCGTTTTTGCTTGAGTATTGATTTTCCCGTATTTCAATCTGGAATATGTTGAGGTATTTATAGAGACGCGTTTGAAATAGAGCCGTTGGAAGTGTGTCAGGATTTGCAGATTCCGTACGCTGACACAATTCTTGTCGTTGAGTGAGAGCAGGTTTCATCACCATAGCTCAGGTTGGCCTTCACAGGTTGCGCTTCCTATACCTCGAACAGTCTTCGATCTTCTGTAACCTTCGCATGAGAGCTTAGAGTATTATAGGGGCAGGTTACATAGACAGGTTACATAATGGAACAGTGTGACAGGTTTGAGTAGACTAGGTACAAGGTTACACTACCAACCTTGACCTTTACATAGCAACCTGTCCGGTTTAGACTTGACTGATTTTGAACACGGAGATCAGCCTGTTCCAATTAAAAACATATGTCTAAGTGTGGTTTCTAATAACATTATCAAAACTAAGTTTCAAAGGGTTCCCAACAATTTGGAAGAAGGTGTTGGGGGCTCTAGATTAATAAAATATATTTCTCGCTGCAAGTATAAAATGGGGGTTCAGGATTGGACAACAAAGTAAATTTACAATTATATATATATATATAAATATATATATATATATATATTTATATATATATATATATATATATATATATATATAAGTGGATATTGGGAGTAAAACGGGGCCTATGAATTAAATTACCCTTATATGGTTTGTTTGTTTAGATTTGTTATAGCTTGGTTGATAGTAGTTTAGTATTCTTTTTAATATGTATTGTGATATCATTTTTGAGTTGATGAGTTGTAATATATATGTTCAATTTGATATAATTGTACACAATGTGCTCCTAAAAAAATATACTACTCCGTATTAAAGAACCTGTATGTATGATATATTCCGTATGTGATCTTTTATCCCAACTCCGTGTGCCAATAGTATCACAAATCTTAAATTAAAAGTGACTTAAATGAGAAAAAGACGTTTGCATAGGAGAGTATTCTAATTCACAAAATTTTGGACAGACAAAAAAAGAAGCTTCATTTGAATACATTGTTCTTAATTTATTAGGTTTATACAATATACACATGCATGAATTAATTACCGTTACATTTAGTACATAATTTCTTAGTTTCTCAAAGGATAATAATTCTTCCTCACCAATATGAATTTAATTCGGGCAAAGTTAACCGCAATGTATTGTAATTTATGGCGGACCTAGTGAAGGCCAAAGCCTTCACAATTTGCTAGAGTTTTTAGATTATAGTTGTCAACTGGGTTAGGTCGGCACGGCTCAGTCCAGATCCGCTTTAGTCCACGTGTATTTAGATTTGACATAACTCAAGATCACTTATGAAATGGATTTGGGTTGGGCTGCATTTTGTAAAAATATTTAAAATCGGCACAACCCAGGACCATTTGTGAAGGGGGACTGAGTTGGGTTGGGACATTGGGGTTTGGTTGGGGTGGAATTGAGCTTCTTTTTTTTTTTTTTTCTTATACTCATATTTGAAACAAAAAATACCAGAATTTAGTAGTCTAAATGTTATGAGAAGAAGTTGTAGAGAATAAAGATGAGTCGACAAACATAAAACGAGAGATAATATGTGAAAATGGTTCTATTTAAAAAAAGACTAAAGAATTAAAAGATACCTGTACGAACTTAGTTATGGATGAAGTTGCCCAAAAGGAGCCCACTTCATCCGGAGTGACCCGGCCCATTAAACTTACCTAATCAAGGAAGCTGGTCCTCGGCCAACCCATACTGGACTGGCCCGAGTTGAAATGGGTTAGCCCCAACCCAATTAACATAATTTAGATAAGGGCGTAGATTTTATCAAATTTTTATATTGACATTTTGTGTAAAATTAAATTTAGGTTCAAAATATTATATTATTAATTTTGTCGATGAAACTTCTTTTATGTATAATGCCACAAGCTAATTTAATTTGAGGTCCGTCACATATGTGTAATTACATAAAAGGAAAACTAGCAAAATCAAATAGCTATGCATATAAAATTTCCCTTGCTATTTCTGCAATGTTTCGATCCGAGCTCCCTCCTTCACCAACTGCTTCAACGGCTAAATCCTTCCATTTCAACACATTCCTTCTTATCTCAACACCCCTCTCTCTCTCCATTACTTTGTGCAAACTAGCTACAACTTCCGTTCTCATCACAATCCCGTTTCCACCGGCCTTAACTCGAACCCCAGCTCTCCACACGTCGACCTATCAGCTTTGCAGTCGTCGGCTGGTCCGTCCAACGAGGCATGGCCACCATCGGCACTCCCAGACACAAAGCTTCAAGAGTCGAGTTCCATCCACAGTGCGTCATGAAACACCCCACCGCTCTATGAGACAATACTTCTAACTGAACACACCAGCTCACTATTAGAGTTCGATGTATGTAGTCTGAGGCAAAATATTGAGGGAGTTTGCTCTGTTCCGTTTCTCTAACTACCCATTAGGAAGTTGCATCGGCTCTCGATGAGCCCCGATGCAACTTCCTCCATTTGTTTCTCCGACAAATCGGTTACACTTCTGAATGACACGTAGACTACGGAACGGTCTTCTTTCTCGTCGAGCCAATTCTTACAGGAGTCGGTTTTAGGCTTGAAGAGGTTGAGGCCGTAATCGTAATTTTCTTGCAATCTCCCGTCTGTGTACATGGATGGAACAATATGCCCTATTGTATGTATCGAGTATTTCTTCCCAATCTATTTCAGTATATATCAAAAATATTAATTTCGAGTAGGCCTTTAAATTAAAATAAATAATAATAATAATTAATAAAAAAAAAAAAGCAAGTGTACATCAAGTCGTTTATTTTTTTACTTTTTTTTTTTTGTTGTCTCAAAACCTCAATGTTACTTTCTTCTTATCCTAATTGGACAAGATTTGATAATCTTTGTAGAGATTTTCTAAGTGCTCATTTGGTTCAAATTGAGTAATGGAAAGAGAATGAAATCAAGTCAAGTAAGGAATGATAATAATAATGGTTACTTTTATTAAGTATTTGGTTCAATAGTAGAAAGTGAGTTACGTGTAAGATAATTATTTTTCTCCTTGTTTTCCTCTTGAGGGGTAACAATTTGGTGCATTGAATTACCCCCAAGTAAGGAAAACGAATAACCTATTACTCAAACCAAATAAAAAGTAATGGATTCAATTAATTGTTTCTCTTTCCATACCAAGAATATAGTGAACCAAACATGGCGTAAATGTAAAACGATATTGATAACGATTGGATTTTCTACAAGACGACCGCCTCAGACCTCCAAAGATATATGCCATTTCCTATGTTTAGATTGTTTTCTGGCATGATCATAGTTTGACTTGTCTATTCATTAATTTCTATTCATTCCTACATATACTCTCGTTTGGTAGGGGTAATTAGGGTGTATAATATATCTATAATACCTTAAAAGGTACTCAAAATTGAAATGATGAATAATAGGTGCGTACCTCGTCCTCAAGCTTGTCGAACGTGTTGAATAATCGCCAATCGGCCATCTCAAATGTTGAAAATCGGTCAACAAGAAGCCGTAGTATAGATGGATAAGAAATGGTGTTCGGCACAAAAGAAGGCAAATCTTTAACTCTCATAACCGGCATCCCAGGCAAGGGAACCTCGGAGTAGTCCTCGTCGGGTGAAATGACCAAACTACCCTTGTGGAGATGATAGAACACCGAGCAAACCGTGCAAGGATGAGTGAACAATACGCCCCCCTTTAGTCCTTTCTCACGAGCAATATCCAACATCCAAGAAAGGCATGAATCATAGACAACCGCCCTCAGAGTTTTGCTATGAAAGGCAAGAAAGGCCACTAGTGACGGCAGTTCAAAAATTATGAAAGAACGTCTCGTACACATCTAGAAAATTGAAGCATGTGATCATGGCCAAACTATTTATAAGTTAGGATTTTGTCTTCATGGATTTGGAATCCCTTGATTAGGCGGCATGAATTAGGCCGTTAAAGACATTTGGCTAATTTCCTTATTGAGGAGGAGATCACGCGTGCGTATGAATAGATCGAATGTGGGTGTCCCAAAACCCAAATTCTATTAGTTTTATATTGTTTTTTTATAAAAATAAAAATAATATAATTTAATAAATCATAATAGACATTTATAAGAAAAAAAATTGTAAACTTTTAAAATTGGAGTACTTTATTTTTGAATTTATCAACTCTAATATACTAATAAAAATGAAATTAAATAAAAAAAGTAATTATAAACCCTAATTGAGATGGGTGAACCTTTGAAAATAATCATAAAATTAAACAAAATCATTATAAAATAAATTTATTGAAAAAATGAATAAAAATAATAAAAATTAGGTTTTGGAATATACCATTTTGGGGATAGAGGATCCCAAGTCTGGAACGTCGTATTACATTTAGGGTGTGTTTGGTAAAGAAGATGAACCAAGATAAGAGAGATCATCTTGGTTCATCTCACTGTTTGGTAACCAACTAAAATAAATTGGAGGACCCGAGATGAATACAAGGCCCGTTGATATTTCACTGTTCCGCCTTGTTTAGTCATCTCACGTTTTTGGTCGGATGAGGTGAACTCATTAAAACAGTAACACAATACTTTCTCTCTCTTACCATTTTACCCTTATATATTTATACGATTTCAAATAATAATAATAATAATAATGTAATAAAATAATAATAATAATAAATAAATAAATAATAACAATAATAGTAATAATAATAATAATAATAATAATAATAAATCAATAATAATAATAATAATGTAATAATAATAATAATAGTAATAATAATAAATAATAATGTAATAAAATAATAATAATAATAATAATAAATAATATCAATAATAGTAATAATAATAATAATAATAATAATGTAATAAAATAATAATAATAATAGTAATAGTAATAGTAACAATTATAATAATAGTAATAATAATAATAATAATTTAATAATAATAATAGTAATATTATAATAATAACAAGATAATAATAATAATAATAATAATAAATATATAATAATAATAATAATAATAATAATAATAATAATAAATAACATAATAGTAATGATTATAATAATAACAAGAATAATAAAAATAATAACTCAACAATATAATAATAATAATATATAATAATAATAATATAGTAATAATTATAATAAGAACAAGATAATAAAAATAATAACTCAACAATATAATAATAATAATAATAATAATAATAATAATAACAATAATAATAATAATAATAATAAT
This sequence comes from Mentha longifolia, assembly GCA_001642375.2. Lineage (NCBI taxonomy): Eukaryota > Viridiplantae > Streptophyta > Magnoliopsida > Lamiales > Lamiaceae > Mentha > Mentha longifolia. The sequence continues at coordinate 20,050,019 of CM038114.1, read as the reverse complement.
AATAATAATAATAATAATAATAATCTAGAGTAATAATAATAAATAATAAAGGGTACTATTTAATCTCACGATAAATAGTGAAATCGGTAGGGGTATTTAATAAGGGTAAAATAGTCAATTTAAATTTTAATCTAGAGTTTTGCAATTTGTACCAAACACAATATGATATCACCGGGTCTGAATTTTTTGCTACCAAATGGAGAGATGAATGATTCATCTTGACACTATTCATATGAGTCATCTTGAGATGAATCATCATTCCTCATCTTGAGATGATTACCAAACGCAGCCTTAGTATTTTACTATTTTGATATATAAGTATACACTATAATAAATTAATTACGTAGTAATCATTGTCATTTAAAAATCCCACAATATTAATCTCACTTACCTTATCTTATTATAACAATTCACTATTGTAATAAACATCACCTTATAAAATACGGAGTACCTAACTTTATCCCAAATGTATTCTACTAATAGTTTGACAAAAATAGCTTAAAAAGGAATTGCTTTTTTTTTTTCCCCCTAATTTTATTATATGCAATTCATTTTCTGAATTAAAATTGTGAGACAAAGGGAGTATATTTTTAGTTAGAAATGTTCCCCTATCCACCGTTGACACACTTAATGTGCTAACGGCTGACGTGACAATGCCACGTCAATAATATTTTCATTTGAAGTTTAATTTTTTTAGGTAGGGTTTAGTTTTTTTTGGTAGGATTTTTTTTTATAAGGTATATTTATTATGATATTCCTTAAATATTTTACTGCCACGTCATTCGTAAGCATATTAAGTATGCTCACGGTGGGTAGAGGAGCATTTCTCTATTTTTAGTTACACTGAATAATGAAAAATTTCAACTCTAAAAATACTAAAATTAAAATACTATATAAATCCAATTATAAATTAATAAATCCTAATTAATACACGATCAATAAATATATAAGTGAATTTTTTCTGTTTTTTCTTTCTCAAACCGGATTTGGATTTGCAGCCCAATTAGGAAGCGGGCGTGAAAGCCCGAAACCCGTACGGTCCGGGTCTGACTCGATCCATTTACAAGATCCAACGACCGGCACCAGTTGGGCAGGCTTTTCTTCATTTCCTTCCTTTATTACGAGCAAAAACTTCACTCTCTGACAAGCACCAACAATGGCGGCTGCTGCCACTCATTCCGCTCTATTTAGCGCTCGTGCATATTCAAATGAGCTGATTCTCAAAGCTGAGGTCAGCGCTCGCTCGATCAAATTCACTTCAAATCCGAAAAGAAGATTTGCGGTTTGCGCTCAAAGCGCTAATGGCGATAGCAAGCAGCAAAACGACGCCGTTATCGCCGTGTCGGATTCTCCTCTCACCGGCAGCAATAATTCCGTCTCCAGACAAAAGTAACTATATTCGTCCATAATTTCATTATTTGCTTATCTTGTGTTATCATCAGCAATTATTTTGTTAGAATTGAAATTGGACAAATGATTAGGTATAGCCCATAGGTGCGTGCGTGCGTGTGCCTTATATTTCATGCAATGATTTTTTACTTTGTTTTTTCTTTTTCTTTTTCTCTATTTATTATTGTGTTAATGAGAAATTGATTAGCTAAAGATGCCTCAAACCATAGCCTCTAGTTTTGTGATTTTTAGATTTATTTATGGTCAATGGTTTTTATTAAAATCATGGTGATTTATTTTGTTTTTCATTCTGTAAAATTTTGAGTACTAATGAGTAATGGATTGTCTACATATGCCTCAATCGTGTAATCCTTAGTTTTGAAGTTTACATTTTTGGAGTGCATTTGTGACGAATATTTGCACAATCATATAAACACCAGTAAAGCTGGTGTTTAGAATAGCTTAGTAGGATTGAGGCTAATTTTGAATTTTTGATGCTTGTGTCCCGAAAATATTTGTCTCAGTCTGTGTTTGGTTCTTGATTTATGAACTGTAAAGTGTCATGATGAATCCAGGGTGAAACGCCACACAGTTTCTGTGTTTGTCGGTGATGAAAGTGGAATGATAAATCGAATAGCTGGAGTTTTTGCTAGGAGAGGGTATAACATCGAATCCCTTGCAGTGGGACTGAATAGAGATAAGGCTTTATTCACTATAGTTGTATCTGGAACTGAAAGGGTGCTACAGCAGGTTATGGAACAGCTTCAGAAACTCGTCAATGTATTAAAGGTCATAATCTTTTTCTTGGTTCTTAGACTGTCTCCTCTTCGTGATGATATATATCTCACTATTTTAAAGTAATTTTTATTAGGATTTTATTATGTTTGTAATGAAGGTATCAAAGGACATCATGATTTCATGATCCTTTATTCTTTATGTTTGTCATTGTGAATATAGTGTTTAATTTTTGTAAACTTGATAACCAGGTTGAAGACATCTCACAGGAGCCCCAAGTTGAACGAGAATTAATGCTTATCAAAATTAATGCGGATCCAAAATACCGAGCAGAGGTTTTGTAGTCATGCATTAGTTTTTTATTCTTGTCTAGGAGTCGACTGTGTCTGGTTGTAGGTTGCATATATGTACGTCATACTTTTATTTAGCCTTTTTGCTTCTCCTTTGTGGCTCAAGAACTTAGTTTTTTTATGGCTTCATTTTCAGGTGATGTGGCTTGTGGACATTTTTAGGGCAAAAATTGTGGACATCTCTGATCACTCATTAACTATTGAGGTGATACTACTTACAGTTCATTATGTGATTATGAGCTTTCTTGCAGTATATCTCCTATATTTACTGTTTTGAATTAAGGCAAATCTCTCCATAATTTTCATCAATCTGTAACTTCCATGTATATGTATATGTATACATATATGTAATTTTCTTCAGTTCCAAATCACTTTGAGTTATTGAATACTCTCTCCATTTCACTTAAAATGACACATTTCAATAGTGGCTTTTCTAGCACGCTTTTCCACGCTTCTTGATGATGGGTTTTAAGATGAATTTTTGAAGAATTCTTTCTTTTACGGGATACTACGACTCGTAGTATCCCGTAAAAGAAAGAATTCTTCAAAAATCCATCTTAAAACCCATCAATGAGAAGCGTGGAAAAACATGCCCGAAAAGGCCAAAAAGAAAAGTGTCATTTTATATGAAATGGAGGGAATATTAGTTATGGCTGCTTTCTTTGCCAACCCTTTGAACTAGACAAGGGTATTACTTCTGGCCTCAGGGCTCAAAATATCTGTCGTCTTACATGGTAACATGTTAGTTTGTTTTGTGCATTCTTCCTGTCATGTCGTTCATATGCAAGAACTCATTGAAGATTTTATTGTTTGTTCTTTATTTAATGGAGCATGTTTGACAGTTGAAAAATAGAGAATCCCTTTAGTAAGCTAGATCCTTTTAGATATGCCTGTGGGGTTATGATAACAAACTTCCTCTATCGAGTCTATACACATATCGTTTTGGAGACTCCTGTATGGTCTATAGTATTTTCAGGGACTATTATACTAGATGACTAGGAGTGCTACTTGCGGCTTTCACTATAAATCAAAGTTGTTTGTGCTTTTTATGACTGTACTAGCGCTTTTCTAATATGCTTGTAAATTTTATTGCTTTTGCAATTGGAGTCCATCATCATATCATGTATTAATTTCCAGAACTAAGTCTTCGTCTATCTTCCATATAGGTTACTGGAGATCCAGGTAAGATGGTTGCAGTGCAGAGGAATTTGAGTAAATTTGGAATTAGAGAGATTGCTAGGACAGGAAAGGTAAAAAAACCAAGAAAAATAATCTTGTTCTCATTTGCACTTTTTTTTTAAGCAAGTTGATGTTTGTCGTCTGAACTAGATTGCCTTGAGAAGGGAAAAGATGGGCGAATCTGCTCCTTTTTGGAGGTTCTCGGCTGCTTCTTATCCAGATCTCGAAGCAAAGCCTGCTACTACTGTTACAAAGACTGTAAAGGAGACTCGCGTTGGAGAGTCAGATACATCTGCTGGGGTATGTTAATTCATGAGTCTTAAGCATGAAAAATGAGTATCACTAATAATTTGTTTATTTTGTGTTCATAATGTTGTGAGAGACCAAACATGACCTTCAAAATTCTTTTTCCCTTACTAATTCCAACTTTTTGATGAGCCAAACCTGGAAATAGTAAAGATAACAGTAGATCATATAGTCTGACTCGATTATACAAATTTTGATTGCGTCATGGCTATTGTAGGTTAGTTAAATGACTGATTAAGACTATTGTTATCTTGTATGAAGGGAGACGTTTATCCTGTGGAGTCAGCTGACGGAAATTTTATCAATCAAGTTCTTGATGCTCACTGGGGAGTGCTGAATGAGGATGATGTAAGGAGTTATTCTCGTCTTATTTGTTTGATTTTTGGCTATCAATTTTAGAGCCAATGGTCCTCTTTCATGTTATTTGTTATAAAATTCTCTGTACGATAAAATTCTTAAAAATGGCAGACTAGTGGCCTTCGCTCTCACACTCTTACCATGCTTGTTAATGATGTTCCTGGAGTTCTGAACCTTGTAACAGGGGTCTTTGCTCGTAGAGGATATAATATACAGGTATGAATTTCATTTTTGTAACTTCCTGAAAATTGGTGGTCGGACTTTATTTATATTTATGTTGATTTTTGGTGCATCTTATTTTCTAGAGTTTAGCTGTTGGTCATTCGGAATTTGAGGGGCTATCACGAATTACCACTGTCGTTCCTGGTACGGACGAATCAATTGCAAAGTTGGTACAACAACTCTATAAGTTGGTGGATCTTCATGAGGTGAGAGCATTAAGAGAAAACTTGAATATCGAAACCAGAATATTTGAGAAAATCTGTATAATGAACATTCATTCTACGAAAAAGGTATCCAAAATGTAGTTCTTAAGCCTATATATATAGGTTTAGAGTCACAACAAAAGTAGGAGACTAATAAGATATGGAAACTAAATATCTGGGATTTTAATTATAATTTGCTTGTTGATTGCTCTCACTTAAGTGCACTTTGACAGCTTTATTATTCTTATCACCTTCTCATTAGGAGCTGTATATCTTCAGGTCCGAGATTTCACACATTTACCTTTTGCTGAGAGGGAACTGATGCTGATCAAAATTGCTGTAAATGCTACTGCTCGTCGAAATGTTCTCGACATTGCAAGCATATTCAGAGCCAAAGCTGTTGATGTATCTGATCACACCATCACCCTTGAGGTAGCATTTATATGATTAACATGTTAGGAGCAGCTTCACTGAATAAAAATAATATAGGTTAATATCCACATCCTCTGGTGGACTAGCAAAATGTTAAGTGCAGCACATATAAAAGTTAGATAATAAATTTATGCATAGATTAAAACTAGATAGATTTTATCACGATTTAGCTGAATTTCATATTCAAAAGGATTCTTGTCTTATACTATCAAATAAATAGAACCGTAATATACATATGTATATTAAAGTACTAAATTATGCTTACAAATTAAAATAAGTAAGAATATTATTGGTATATCAAAATTTGTAAGAATACACTCTTTTATGATTGTTATATATTAGACATCTTTGAGCTTAATCCTTCACATGCTCAATCTTATAAGTTGTAAAAGCTAATAACTTAGAGTAAACCCTCCCTCATCGTATTAGATTTATGATTGAGAAGTAGAAATTGTATTCGTGTTATGAAGCTGCAGGTTAGCCTCATATGGTGGACTGTCTGTCGTTTATGATGGAACTAAACTATAACGTTAGACTTAATAATACATGTTGCTACTATACTCCTAGAGTCCTACATATATATGCATCGTGCTCCTCTACTCATACGCTCTCTTGTCTTATACTATCAAATAAATAGAACCATAATATACATATGTATATTAAAGTACTAAATTATGCTTACAAATTAAAATAAGTAAGAATATTATTGGTATATCAAAATTTGTAAGAATACACTCTTTTATGATTGTTATATATTAGGCATCTTTGAGCTTAATCCTTCACATGCTCAATCTTATAAGTTGTAAAAGCTAATAACTTAGAGTGAACCCTCCCTCATCGTATTAGATTTATGATTGAGAAGTAGAAATTGTATTCGTGTTATGAAGCTGCAGGCTAGCCTCATATGGTGGACTGTCTGTCGTTTATGATGGAACTAAACTATAACGTTAGACTTAATAATACATGTTGCTACTATACTCCTAGAGTCCTACATATATATGCATCGTGCTCCTCTACTCGTACGCTCTCTTGTCTTATACTATAACCATAATATACATATGTATATTAAAGTACTAAATTATGCTTACAAATTAAAATAAGTAAGAATATTATTGGTATATCAAAATTTGTTAGAATACACTCTTTTATGATTGTTATATATTAGACATCTTTGAGCTTAATCCTTCACATGCTCAATCTTATAAGTTGTAAAAGCTAATAACTTAGAGTAAACCCTCCCTCATCGTATTAGATTTATGATTGAGAAGTAGAAATTGTATTTGTGTTATGAAGCTGCAGGTTAGCCTCATATGGTGGACTGTCTGTCGTTTATGATGGAACTAAACTATAACGTTAGACTTAATAATACATGTTGCTACTATACTCCTAGAGTCCTACATATATATGCATCGCGCTCCTCTACTGTACGTTCTCTTGACTAGATTCCGTTTTTCGTAAATTTTCAGCTGACTGGAGACTTGGATAAGATGGTTGCCTTGCAAAGACTGTTGGAACCTTATGGCATTTGTGAGGTATGCTATTGTTCAGACTATATCTCGGCCTCCTTCCACTTCCCATTTCACTCCTATTAGAAAATTTATTCCATGCATATGGGAAAAAAAATGGACATGCAAATCCCTATTATGCCCTCATTTACTAAGTTAACATGAAACAATATTGGTTTTGAAGATCATTAAATTAGTTTGTATTAATGAAAAGAAATTTAATGCTACTTTAGTTTTGAAAAAGAAGCCATACTCTTGAGATGGAGGTTTATAGTGATAAATCAATATGGAGTATGATTTAAGCACAAACTAGTACGTGATAGATTGATACTGAAGGGGGTGTTTACTTTTGGCGATAACTTAGACGTATAAAAATATTATTTAGGCTAATTCTCCACGTACTTTGATGGTGTTTTATTGTGTAACCCTTCAAATACTCGATTATATGTATATTTAATCCAATCCGCCTCCTAAAGTAAATGCCCCTCTGACCCTAATCTTTTCTTTCTTGAGTTTTGCAGGTGGCTCGAACTGGCAGAGTGGCTCTGGTGCGGGAATCAGGAGTCGACTCGAAGTACCTCCGCGGATACTCTTTCCCGGTATGATTCCGAGCTTCCTCAAATCTCAAAGGAGATTTCATCGTCCTGTTCGATGTATCAAGCAAAGATGAAGAAATAAGTTTGGTTTTGTAGTTAAATTTGTCGAGTTTGATGTCAATGAGTACAAGTCTGAGTTCTCTCTCAAGAGCTGAACTTGGACTGCTTTATTTGTAACTCGTTCCTTATCAATTTTGTGATTGTTTTATGTTGTACGGAAACCTAACTGTGTTTATTAGTTTTTGAATATAAATATGCGAGTGAGTTAAATATTTATTATGACAAAGACATACAAAATTATATTTTAGACATGGAAATGTAGGGGTTTGTGTAATCGGGTACGTTTTGAAATACTCAATTCATTCGGGTATTTCGGATACTCAAACCCGATTTAATCGAGTATTTGGGGCAAGTTTCAGACTGATTTTTATTTTTCAGGTATTTGGGTACACGATTTCCTAATCGTGATCTCGAAATACCCGATTAAATTTTACAAAACTATAATATTATTGTATACCCCCTCTGTTCCGGACCACTTGACCTGTTTGATTTATTGACTTTTTGGCACACATTTCCACCGAGCCGGGAAACAGGTTATAAGATATAATTTTGAAGTATTATTTCTTGTACAAGATACTATGATACATAGTATCTTGTACAAGAAACAATACTTCAAAATTATATCTTATAATCTGTTTCCCGGCTTGGTAGAAATGCGTGCTAAAAAGTCAATAAGTCAAACAGGCCAAGTGGTCCGGGACGGAGGGAGTATTTGTTTATTAGTAATTAAATTTGTTAAATCAATACCTCTTATGTTGATGAACAACGGTGATTGATTTTTTATTTTATTATTTGAATTGTTGTAATTGAATATTCAATTTGAAAAGCATAATCGAATGTAGAAAAATTCAAAAAAGGTTGAAGTAGTAGTTGAAAATATAAAGAGGGAGAGTTTGTTTTTAAATCATAAATTTACCAAAAGAAGTCTTTGTATTTAATAAAATTATTTTATCAGAGATATATATTACTACATCCGTCTCACTTAAATAGTCTATATTGCTTTTGACACAAAGATCAATGCAAGTAGAGATAAAGAATTTAAAATGGTATTAGTTGTGAGATAAAGTTTTTGCCAGTTTTAGAAAGTGAACTATTATATGTGACAAACCAATAAGGAAATGTGGACTATTTAAGTGGGACGGAGGGAGTACTTGCACACATATATAAATGAGGTACACTCCTCTGCGGCCAGTGGTATGGTGCGGCCTAATCGCAAAGCCCATAATATAACATACCTAAAACTGAAACTAATACAAGTAATGAATTGAGTCAAATAATTTATTAGCTTTCAAGGACTAATCACATTATGCGGTTGGCCACATGCAAGTCTTTGTCTGTATAAATTCATAGGGAACTTTATAATAATTATAAATAATTTATTATCATGAAAAATATAATTATAAGTACTTTGTTATCGAAGATTAATAAAAATATATTTGAACATTAATCAAAGTATCAACTCAACGATCTCTATAATTAAGAGTGTTTGAAAATTAAACTACAAATATTTTTTTAATGTCAAAAGCTGATTAAAAAAAATATATTATAGATATAATTTTGTAATGTATGTCTTCGGGCACTTGAATCCTATCAGACCACCAGCAGCTCGGATATCGGATAACCGAATTCTCCGTAAAAGGCGAAAGGTAAAACAGATTTTTTTCGTAATTTGTGATGGGTACTGTTTCACCTAAAAGTGCTAGCAATAGAATCAGGCTTATCGTAGACCAATAAGTTCAACCCAAAGTCGAATTTCAAGGACAACTTAATATGATAATTAATTATATGACTACACACGCTAAGCACTCTACGAAAGCAAGTAAAAGAATTAGGGTTTTGAAGAATTAAATCCTAGACTTGAATCTTAAAGAAAGCAATTAAATGAAAGCAAGTAAACAAATAAAACAGGTAAAACAATTAAAACTTAAACTTAAACTTAAATTAAAGTGAAAGCAATAAATCTACCTAGGCAAGAATTTAGAAGAAAGCAACAAAGAAAGCAATTAAAACAAATCTAATGCACACAAATCTAAACATGCTCTTAAAAATAAATCTAAGTAATTTAAAGCAATGAATTAATAAACAAAGCAAGGCAAAGAACTTAAATGAAATAAACAAACGAAGAACGAGAGATTAAAGAAGAAAATCGAAAGCTTGAATTAATGAAACTCGAATCCGGATCCTCGAACTTTGGAAGCAAAATTCTAAAGTTAAACTAGATAATTTGAAAGCTAAGAACTAATGTAGGAGAAGATATTTTCGTTCTAAGAATATTACATATATATAGACTTGGAAATACCTAATCTAAGAAGGAAATAAATCGGCCAGGCCGAGCGGTCGCCCAGTATGGCGAGCGGCCGCTCGGCACCTCCTGCCGAAATCCTTCGTGAGCAGCTGAGCGGCCGCCAGAAAGGGTTGGGCGGCCGCCAGCCTCCTGCTGCGGGCTTTCTTCATTATTTAGTCTCTCTTTCGACCTTTTCTTCCTTTTCTCGATTCTTTAATCATCTCGATCCTCATTTCCACCTTTCCTACACTTGAGCACAATAAACACATGAAAGCACACAAAACTAACACAAAACACACTCAACTTAAATCATAACACACACACAAAAACACATTAAACAGGTACCCAATATAAATTGGATGGATACCTGACGGAGACGCCTTTAGGCTGCGTTTTAATCGGCGCCCATCTCACGGGTCCCACCGCTCTCCAACAATTAAAAGAAAAGGGAAACTATGCTACAAATGATATGGGCGGTGTATTTCCAATAGACCACAACCCTCCACAGCCATCCATTTTATTTATTTTTATTTTTTCATCCATTTGTTATTTCACATATCAATATATTATTGGTCTGACATATACTATTGGTGGTATAAATTTTAGAGTTTAGACACACCTATTTATTAAGGTTTTTTTGTGCAATTCAGAGCTTACAACAGAGGTAGAAGTGCAAGAATGCAGATGAACTCATAGAAGTTGTGAAGAATAATTTCAGTTTGATAGTCACAATGACCTTGAACAAGGTTTTCCTAACATTGCAGTGTGTTCTTAAAGAAATCATGATGCAGCAAGGAAAAAATAACTTCAACCCACCACACATGAAGAAGAATGCTCTACTTAGGCAGGGTGTGCTGCCTACCAATTTGGAATTCCTCAACATTTGGTTAGGGAAAGCATAGATCATTTAATTAGAGAAGACTTCACAGAAGGCATTCAACAACTCATGACAGAAATGGGAATCACAGCTCCACAGAATGGTGCAGGTGATTTGGATTTGAACATGTGATGAAGATGAAGATAAGTTTTTTGTGCAGATGATATCACATAGAAGTGAAGTTTTTGTGCAGATATTGAAGATGAAGATGCAATCTTTGACAAGTTTTTGTGCAGCTTACAATTATATAGAGCTTTAGATCAGTTTGAAGATCATTAATTGTATAAACAACTTCAGTTATTTTTAGTTAATTCCATCACTTGGCCATGTTTTGCCATCAAATTAGATTTCTAAAGTGTATTTTTTGGACCCAAACTCAGCACACACAGTAAGCATGATTGAAACCACTTCAATGAGAGACATCTATCTACATTTCACACATTAAAGTACATCATAAATGCAGAATTTTGAGGTTTTCGTGAGTATTAATCATCATCGCAGCATACTAACAATCTTCCCACAACAGATCACACATGTAAAGAGAACAAATGAAACAATCATTTCACATCATCAGCTCAACTAATCCAAAAACCAACACATTATCAAGTGCAAATAACCATCACAGATACCATATTATTGAAACCATCATGTAAAAGCACAAATGCGACATAAGATCAACAGTCGTGTACCCTAAACCCACAAATTGCCAAAAATAGAGGATTCAGGTAGAAAAGGAAAGAAGTCACCGAATTTCAGAGATCTCTATTCTTCATGGGACTCTTCACCGGCTTCGATCTCAGCATCCTCCACCCGCGCCGCCTCCGCCGCCACGGATCTTCCGGCGACAACAATCCCTACGGCGGAGGGCTCTGCAGCATGTGTGCATGCCTCCATGGGTGGTGCCTCAGTTTCCGATAGGTAGAAGTAATCGGGTAGACGACGGTAATAGTAACTTGGGAGACGGCGGCGACGCTCCACGAGCCAGTAAGGATCATCGGGGGCCGGCGGACCCTTGGGGCGTCGTGTTTTCCCCAAAAATGGAGGATGGAAAGGCGGAGGCGGCGGCAGGGGTGTAGAATCTCTGAGATCTGCCTTGGAGGAAGGCGGCGGCGACGGGGATCTCCGGCTTTTCGGAGGGGAAGAATCTGGGCTCAGATCTTCCTCCGGCACCAGCTTTGCCCCCATTTGCCGAAACTGAAGAGCTTCTCTAGGGCGTCGGAAAATAGAGTTTCGACGCTTCATTTTTCGGTGGTGAAGGAAGAGGAGAGACGGCGAGTTACAGAGATAGAGTTTCAGATCTAGGGTTTCGAGAGAGAGCTTCGCGAGAGAGAGAGTTTCGAGAGATGGGCGAAAATGGGGGTGTGTGGTTTGATAATGTGAGAGTTTTGTTTTAGGGTTAGGGTAGGCAATGGGTTAGGCTTAGATAATTCTAATTGGGCCAATAGTGGGTAGATTACATTAGGGCCTAATTAAATAATTCTGGGCTCTGATTTTGAAGGTTAAAACTTACCCTATTTAGAAAGAGCTTTAATGTAATAGGACGGACCAAAACGGAAATAAGTCTTAATATAACAAGATGGAAGTAGTAATTGTACGGTACCCAAAAAAATATATTAACACGAAGAGGAAAGCAGGGGTGGTCTCAGAACGCCGTCATTCTGCTGGAATTTCAGAAACCCTTCAAACTGCAAAAACCCCATTTCGCCTGAGTTGACAAGAATCGAAAAATGGCGCTCTTTAGAGCTGGCGCCGTCTCCTCGTCTCTCCTACGCTCAGTTCTTCACGCTTCTTCTCGTTCCCTCGCTACTGGTAATAGCTATAAACACTATTCTTGCAAGCACATGCATTCAACTATTTTCTGGGTGTGATTTCGTGATTGTTGCAATTTCTGGCTTAAATTCTGGATATGAGCTTGGGAATTTGAGTGAAAGATAGAAACTTAGAGAAATTAAAGTATTGATCTAAAGCAGAGTTAACTGCTGGAAATTGTAGAAATATAAGATCCCTGATGCTGATTTTCCCAATGAATTGCTTAAGGTTTTGCTATGAGCCTAGCAATTTTAGTTTGAATGTGGTTTGAGAAACATGATGTTCTTATGCAGGATGTGAGATTGATTGTTATTATGAATTATTGATATGTAGGTGCTGAGATAGTGGAATCCAAAGAAGTGACATCGTTAAAGTCGATGATGAATCAAATGTTCACACTTGACATAAGTTCTCAAATCGGGAGCTGTATGCCTCTCTCGAATATGCGAATAGGGATGCAGATTCACAACATTGAACTCCGCCCTGGGCAAGGTGGGAAACTAGTGAGATCTGCTGGAACCTCTGCAAAGATACTTACCGAACCGAATAGATCAGCCAGGTAAGAAGTTAATGTTTACTGTATGGGAGATTGTTATCTAATGCTGGAAAAATTGAAAAAAAGAAAAGAAAAGAGAATTCATAAATGATTTAAAACTGTGGTAAATGCTTGATGGGTGCTGTATTTGAAGGGAACTGATGAGTAGGGAGAACTAATGGTTTAACTGACTCCGTCCCATAATTACTGAGACCTTTCGTTTCGGCACGCCATTTTCATACTTCTCGATGATGGGTTTTAAAATGAATTTTTTAAGTATTAATATTTTTACAGGATACTACATTGTCTCTAGTATCCCGAAAAAATATTAATACTTAAAAAATTCATTTTAAAACCCATCATCGAGAAGCATGAAAATGGCGTGTCGAAACGAAAGGTCTCAGTAATTATGGGACGGAGGGTATATATGAATGATGTTCTGTAATTTAAATGGACTTGGTGTGCAAGGATTCTTGTTCGAATACTGCAAAAGCAAAATTGTGTTTGATGTTACTGTCTTGTTTTAAGATGTTGTTTTGGGGATTGTGCTAAACCATAAGATTTACCTCTTTCCAATAGAGGGTTACTGGCATTGAGTCCCTTAAAACTTTGGGTATGGTTTTACGCGCTATTAAAAAAATAATAATAATAAAAAAAAATCCTTTTTGGGTATGTGTTCATTAGTAATAGGCACATAAGTCAGAAAATTGTTGGTTTTTGAGAAGAAAACGGAAGCTCTTCAACAGCCGCGAGTTGCTTCTGTCTCTCCCATGGTTTTCTATTCTTCAGCCTAATGTATGCGAATGTTGAGTTTGCCATCAAAGTGGGGAATGTCATATAAGTTTCAAGTCAAAAGAAATTCTAAAGCTATGGTTACTGGACGATGGCTGCATTTGTTTTGAGTTGTCATGGTTGACCTTGACCTATACAAATTGAATGAGCTAAACCAGCTCAGCTCTACTCTATTTTAGCAATCAAAGCTTTGTCTTGATACAGTAGATCTTGTTTTGTCTTGGAGTTTAGAATCATATAGCTTCAAAACACTTTGGCATGACTCGATTGCTTGGAAAGTCGCTCGTACTGTTGCATCAAAGATCATAGTTGTTTACTCGACGATTCAACGTCTTATTTTCTTTTCTGTGAAGTACTCTCAGAAATGAGCTTATACCACGACTTTGTTGAAATTGGCCAAGATGCAGAATTGATAATTAGTTAAGCATACTTTGCTTGTACTCTATGTTCATTATATCTCCAACGGCACCTTTTGTTATTCAATTCAGTCCTTGATGTTTCATTTTCAGGTACTGTGAGATAAAACTGCCATCTGGAGAGAAGAAACTGATTGACAAAAGATGCAGGGCAACAATAGGGATGGTGTCGAACCCAGAGCACGGATCAAAGAAGTTGAGAAAGGCTGGGCAATCTCGATGGCGTGGAATTAGGCCCACAGTGAGAGGTGTGGCAATGAATCCGGTTGATCATCCTCATGGTGGTGGTGAAGGAAAGAGTAAGAGTAGTGGGAATCACGGGCATTGCTCGAGGACTCCGTGGGGGAAGCCGACCAAGTCAGGATACAAAACTGCTCCTACTAAGAAGAGGAAGATTTAGGGTGTGATGGTGTTTCAAGAAAGATGTATCTTTCCTGCCACTTTTAGTATGAATTGTTGTTGGTTGGCTTTGTTTTTGATTGAAGCATAGGAAGAGGAAAATAATTTGATTTATTTATTGTCGAGATGAACTACTGCTTAATCTATTGATACATTTTTAGGCTCAAATTTGGGAGTTTAATAGCTTGAATGAGCATTGTAAACACAGATTATTAAAATTAAAATTTTATTGACGAATACACGAATACACTTAATATCACTACTATACGTAGACCAACATTGCCATCCAAGGTTTCACACACAGCACACACCTACTCACGAGCAACTACAACGACTTGCTTCCCGACATTGCGGCCGGAGAAAAGGCCAACGAGAGCGGCGGGTGTGCTCTCGAGGCCTTCAGCCATGTCTTCGACGTAAGTAATCTTTCCTTCTTTGATTTGAGGCAAAACTATCTCAAGAAACTTTGGGTAGAGATGGGTGAAATTGCCCACAAGAAATCCCTGCATATGGATTTGTTTGGTTATTAGGTTAACCAAGTTGTGCACGCCTTCGGGCTGCTCGAGGCCGTACTGTGAGATCATCCCGCACACTGCAATGCGGCCATTGACTCTCATGTTGTCAAGCACTGCTTCGAGCATCTTCCCTCCCACATTCTCGAAATAGATGTCGATGCCGTTGGGGAAGTACCTAGTACACACAAAAACATGAGGAAATAAGAATGACGACCCTAAGGACTTGATGCAGATTCTTCAAGTTCAAAAGAAAGGGCAAAAACTTACCTCTTCAAAGCTGCACCGTAATCTTGCTCTTCTTTGTAATTAAATGCTTCATCAAACCCGAATTTGTTCTTCAAGAGGTCAACCTTCAACAATGCAAATACAAATTAATTAGCTAGTGTACATGATGGTTAATTATTAATTTATTGAGTATTAATATCAAATGATCTAACCTTGTCTTTGCTCCCTGCACTTCCAACAACGTAACATCCGGTCAACTTGGCAAACTGACCAACAAGTTGACCAACCGCTCCGGAGGCGGCAGAAATGAAGACGGTCTCTCCCTTTTTGGGAGAGCAAAGCTCGAAAAATCCTACATATGCCGTCAAGCCCGGCATACCTACACCACCACAGAAGTAATCGATATAGATTAAGCCCATATTTGGTTCAAGTTTTTTTTTGGTATGAAAAGGGAATCAAGTAATTGATTCCATTACATTTCCCTTACTTGGGGTAACCTAATCTATTACATTATTACCTCTCAAGAAGGAGGGGAAACAAGGAGAAAGAAAACTCCTCACAAGTGACTCTCTTATCTACTATTGAACTAAACATTCGATAAAAGTAACCATTATCATTACCATTCTCTTACGTGACATGATTCAATTCCTTTCCGTTACCCAACTTGAACCAAACGAGTCATAAGTACATTTATAATAACTCCAAACCCTATAACAGTTGAAAAGAAGCGTTTTACCAACTGAATTGTTCTTACCTAGAAGTCCGGTATAATAGGAGAGAGGAACATCGATTTCTTGGATTTTAAAGAAGTTGGTGGGATTCGAAACTAGGGTGTAGTCCTCCCACCCGGTCAACCCCCAAATCAGGTCGCCCTTTTTGTAATCGGCGTGTGAAGAATCCAACACTTTTGACACTCCATATCCTTGAATAGTCTGTCATCCAACATAAACAAAAATGATGCCCGAAATCAATAATATTTCAATTTCTTTCTACATTATTAAAGAAAAGATAAGAATAGAGAAAGATGCAATAGATTTATATTGAAATGAAATAGCATAAGAAGAGAAGAGACTAACCGAGGCAAGTGGGAAGGATTCAACGTAGTGGCCTTCAATTTTCTTCATGCGAGCAAGCATGTAAGGATCGCACGACAAGTAGAGGTTCTTGAGCAAAACGGCGGCGTTTGGGATTTCGAAGGTGATGGTGGAATCCCTCAACGACATATCAGATTCACCGACGGAGCCCTTCACGTAGTTATTCAGTACGATCTGCCTATTTTTGGCCATTTCTGCAGTGCGTGTGATTGATTGTTGTGTGTGTGTGTTTTTTTTTTCTTCTTCTTCTTCTTCTTCTTCTTGGATGATTGCTTTTGTAAGTTGTAAGTTGTGATGAATGAGTCCGACAAGAGTTGGGATCATTTTTTAGGTACGTATACGCATATATGTATATTAGAGGGTGAGAACTGGTGAACCATTTTCAGGCCTTAATTGCTTTTTCCCAAGGCGGCCGCGAAATTTCAACTTCTATACGGTCATAGACGTATGCTGTGACGTATGCGTATTTTGTTGACTGATCATACGGAACGTTCCAAAAGCTTAGGTGGTATATTATCAATTAAGCTCACTTAATTATACACGAAACAAATCATCAGCTTTTGACAATTTTGCAACCTAGTATGACAACTCGTGCAATGCATGGGTTTTTTTCATATAATTCGGAAGTTCTTAAGAAAGCTAATCTATATAACTCCAATGTTTCCTATAGATTTAAAAATTGGCCATTTAAATTATTTTTATACATTTACATGAATGTAAATAAGCAAGTGTATTTTGCAATTAGCATCACAAATTTTCAACTTCTTTGCAATTTGGGCAAGTAGAGCAAGAATGTGCCTTTCTTTCTTCTTTTTTTTTTTTTCTTTTTTCTTTTTTTTTTCTCCTTTTTAATGTGGCATTTTTATGATACTTGGGAGGAATACTTCCCTACCACCGTTCGTATAATTAATATTCTCACGGATGACATGACGATAATATATTTAATAAAAAAAACATTATAAATATATTCCTTAAAAATAACTAAACTCTAAATGAAGAAATTATCGACGTGGCCTAGAACGAAGCCAAGAATTTAAGTATGGTCGGACGAAATTTTAAAAATAAGACTTTTCTTTGCATACAGTTAACTAATCATCCTCATTATCAAATACCATGTTTTGAAGAAATTAACTATATATATAAGGGGACTAAAATACAATAAATGGGGGCAAAAAAAAATAACAATAAATAAAAATTAACACAATATATTATAAAAAAATTGAAAAATTCACCCTGGCGGAGGCTGAGGCTAGTCCGATATGTGGCTCTGTCCCTGCCGCACTGCCACATCAATCTTGTCCCTGATGGGTAAGAGAGCATTTTCGTACCTCTAGGTTGGACTAGATAATTCATCTGATTCATTGTCCTAAAACACAAAATATTGAATCAAGAGCTCATAATTCAAGATTATAATTTCAATCCTAAAATCTTTTAGATCACATGATCACCATCACCACCACCACCAATCTCCTCCCGCATCAAAAACTTAGAGAAACCAGTAACCATAGAGCATACTTCCATTTTCACACAGTTTATAATTGCTAAAAGTTTTACTAAAACCAACAATTTCAAGAGCTTTACCACACTAGTCACTAGCAACGGCTACCACCTGCTTCCCAACATTACGACCCGAAAATAAGCCAACGAGAGCCCTAGGCGCACTCTGAAGGCCTTCATCTACATCTTCAACATATGTAATCAGTCCTTCCTTTATTTGAGGCAAGACCATCTCAAGAAACTTAGGGTATAGATGGTAGAGATCGCTCACAAGAAATCCTTGCATACGGATCCGTTTTGTTATTAGGTTAAACAGGTTGTGCACGCCTTCAGGTTGCTCGAGGCCGTATTGAGAGATCATCCCGCACACTGCGATGCGGCCATGGACATTCATGTTGTTGAGCACCGCTTCAAGCATCTTCCCTCCCACATTCTCAAAATAGATATCGATGCCCTCGGGAAAATGCCTAGTAGGAACAAGATTACGACTTTGAGCCTCAAAAATATTATGAGCGTGCATAAAAATTCTGATTTTAAGGAATTGTAGATATAGAAGGATCATTTTCTCATATAAAGATAATAAAAAATATTTACTGGTATATATTAGGTTACAAACTATCCTTAAAACTGCAAGAATATATTCCTGAAAAAACAAAAAAAATCTGTAACAAATAGATTATCCTTGGAGGCACCAAGGGGAGGCAAAAGCTCACCTCTTCAAAGTTGCATTGTAGTCTTGCTCTTCTTTATAGTTAAATGCGACGTCAAACCCAATTTGTTCTTCAAGAGATCGACCTTCATCAACATTAATTCCAATTACTAACTAGTTTATTAAAAGCCAATATTCAAACAAACCTACTAAAATTTATGTAAAGATACATAAAGAATCAAGTAAATACTCTGATGAGAATTTGATAAGTCATTAGATCTTCTTAAGTTAAGAATTAGGTACCAAAAGGTTAATATTGTTACCTTTTCTTTGCTCCCTGCACTTCCGACAACATAACAACCAGTCAACTTCGCAAACTGGCCAACAAGCTGACCAACGGCTCCTGATGCAGCAGATATAAAGAAGCTTTCGCCCTTTTTGGGAGAGCAAACCTCGAAAAAACCAGCATAAGCTGTCATGCCAGGCATACCTACAAGGAAAAGATGAAGTATATTTATTCAGCTACAACACGAACAAAAAAAAAAAAAAAAACAACATATAATCAGTTATATAAGTCAAGTAGATACCGGAAATCTAAGATAGTAAGAAGGTTTCATCTTTTTAACAAGCTAGGCTAGACTTCATATGCTTCCTATCATTGATTTTCCGTGTTTTCTTACTAGAAAATCTTTATTCGAACACATCAACTCTGCTTTCTAGTCTCAGAAATATTCCTTTGGCGACCCATGAACATCGGGATCGAGATACACACCATCTGTGGCTAAACTAGAAGCATAAACAATTCTTTCCTCAACAGTTTAGAGTTCATCAATGATTCGTGTAAATTAAAAGCATTGAAAATGAAAACAGAGAAAGAAAAAAAAAAAGCAAAACCTCGCTAGCCATATCCGTATTCATATAAACCACAATATTATACTACTACATTCCTACCTAAATAACAGATATCTAATCTAGATGAATCGATATCCAATAATAAACAAGGAAAAAAAGAAGCCAGCCCTTCCGGCTTACATAATGACATATTTCTGTAACTGCAGACAAAAAGTTTACTACAGTAATAAATGCTGCAGAACCAATCCTTGAATGCTCCTAGGCAATCACAACGTAACTTCAAAGACTTCAGCTACAATTAGAATATCGACATAATCTGACTGGCAAGAAACGAGAGACTCGTACCAAGAATCCCGTATATAGGAAATAGGCACATCGGTATATTGAATTTTAAACAACCTGCTTTCATCTTGAATAAGGCTTGTATAGTAGGAAAGAGGCACATCGGTATCTTGAATTTTAAACAACCTGCTTTCATCTTGAATAAGGCTGTACTCTTCCTGTTGGAATGGATCCTTGATTAAGCAGGAATCAAGGAGAATCGGTGATTGAGCAGCATGGAAGGAAATGGAGGATTTCATTGATATTATCCTAGAATAGGATTTTTCCTTATTTACATAGATGCATACAGTATATAAGAACATGTATTGTATTCTGTTTAATTATTGAGCAATAAACGAAAATCCCCTATTCTACTTCTTTTCAACATGGCATCAGAGCCAAAGATCCAGGCTCAGAAAATTTTCATCATCGCCCTTCATACCCTTCTCAGCCTCTAAACCAAGATCACTCTGATCTTACCCTTCGTTACCTTTCAAATCCAAGCCCCTAAAAAAAAAAAAGGAGAGAAAGATGTCAGAAACCCCAGAAAATAAAATTGGTGGAGAGGTGGAAACACAGAAACTCAAAACCAGCAAGAATGTATCGTTAGCCTTCAAACTCAATGGAAAAAATTATCCATTGTGGTCGAGGCTGATGAAGATCGCGATCGGCAGCAGAGGTGTCGTCTCACATATCCGGGATAAGCCACTCACAGAGAGTGATAAGGGCTACCAGCAGTGGGAAGAAACCGACTTGGTGGTGTTCTCTTGGATCGTCGACAATATCGAAGACGATATCATTGCCGACTTCGCACACCACCAATCGGCGAAAGCAATTTGGGATAATCTTGCTATCACGTATGAGAGCAAGGCTGACCCGTATGCCGTCTATGACCTGGAGGAAAGAGCAAGCAGCATCAAACAAGGAGATTTGGATCTCGAAAATTACTACAGGAAAATCCATGGGATATGGATTAACATCGACCGGTGCCAGAAGCAACCAGTCAAGTGCTGCGACAAGGGGGTGGAGGAGTTCAGAGAGTACACAAATCAGAGGCGGTTGTTCAAGTTCTTAGCCGGATTAAATCCGAACTACGAAAGCATCAGGCGAGACATTTTGAAAGAGGATCCACTTCCGACAGTGGAAACGGCGTACGGGATCGTAAAACGAGAAGCAACCAGGAGTCACATAATGCCAAGTGAAACGGTTACCTCAGAGCCGACTCAGGGAGAAATCGGCTATGGATACGCCGCCCAGAAGAGCCGTGGAGCTGTGTCCCAAC
Source organism: Mentha longifolia (assembly GCA_001642375.2). Classification (NCBI taxonomy): domain Eukaryota; kingdom Viridiplantae; phylum Streptophyta; class Magnoliopsida; order Lamiales; family Lamiaceae; genus Mentha; species Mentha longifolia. The sequence continues at coordinate 20,029,138 of CM038114.1, read as the reverse complement.
CGCCGCCGACCAAATCCGCCGCCGCCAACAATTCAGCCGCCGTCAAACCAGTTGACAAGAGCAAACTCTGGTGCTCTCACTGTGGGAAGCAGAAGCATACCAGAGAGACCTGCTTCCTCCTGAAGGGGTTTCCGGAGTGGTGGGGAGAGAAGGCTAAAAAGGGTGGTGGATCGGCGAATATCGCACACGGCGGAGAGATGAAGCAGGAGCGAGAGGGTGGCAGTGGGGGCAACGGCGGAAGCAACGGAGGTGAGGGAGCCGCCAATTTTATCAGCGCCAACACAGGGATGAACGGCGGAGGTAACAGACGGGTTGGGGGAGATAACCCTAACCCTAATACTTTAGATCCCTTTTTAAATGCCCATTTTGTATCATGCAATAGTATTTCCGCTGCCTTTCATATGCAAAATATGATTGGGTTGCATAAAAAGGGATGGATTTTTGACTGTGGAGCCACAGATACAATGACACCGGATCCACAAGATTTTAGTAGTTTTTCAAAAATTACTAAAAGGTTCATCAAAACAGCAAACGGGGAATTGCTCACTGTTACAGGGACGGGCACTATTGAGATATCGCCGAATCTCCGTCTATCAAATTGCTTACTTATTCCCGCCTTGTCTCAAAGATTGATGTCTGTGAGCCACGTGACACGAGAATTGAACTGTAAATTGCTAATGTTCTCCAATTTTTGTGTGCTACAGGATATCAGGACGAGGAGGATCATTGGGCGTGGCACTGAGGACCACGGGCTCTATTATGTGGATAGGGCAGCTCAACATGGTAGTGCGATGCTAACTCACCGGTCTACAACGGATGAAGTTCGGTTATGGCACCAGCGTTTAGGGCACCCGTCTATCGGTTATTTCAAACTTTTATTTCCCAATGTTCCTATTCCTAGAGACCTTTTTTGTGAGACATGTGTGTTAGCAAAACATCATAGACATTCTTTCAAACTTTCCAATACTCGTGTTAAATCTATGTTTTCTTTGGTACATGCTGATGTTTGGGGACCTGCTACTGTTATTGGTGGGAACGGTATTAGGTATTTTGTGTCCTTTATTGATGATTGCACTAGGGTGACATGGATTTATTTTTTAAAAACCAAGCATGAAGTGTTTGAAAAATTTGTCCTGTTTTTTAACATGATAAAAACACAATTCCACACCACTATTCAAACACTTCGATCTGATAATGGGAGGGAGTTTGTCAATTCTTCGATGTCGAATTTCTTTGCTACACACGGTCTAATACACCAAACTTCTTGCGCCTATACACCTGAGCAAAATGGGGTAGCCGAACGAAAAAATAGGATCATACTAGAAATAACTCGTGCTCTTATGATTGACTCTCGGTTACCTTTGTTTTTATGGCCTGAAGCAGTAGCAACATCTGTGTTCTTGATCAATCGTCTCCCTACAAAAATTCTAAACAAAAAAACCCCTCTTCATATCCTGTCTAAACAAACCAAAATACCTGCACCCCTTAGCCTTAGTCCCAAAGTTTTTGGCTGTACAGCTTACGTTCACATACCTAAACATGAGAGAAGTAAGCTAGAACCTTGTGCGAGGAAATGTGTCTTTGTAGGTTATGGGGTTAATCAAAAGGGCTATAGGTGTTTTGATCCGACCACTAAAAAGATTATCACTACCATGAACTGTGATTTTCTTGAAACTAAATTCTTCTACACAAACCAGCCTAGTGGTCAGGGGGAGAGTGATAGGGACCTTAGTTGGCTTGTGTACGAACCGAACCAATCATTTGTGGACCAACAGGAGACACCAGCAGTCACTACCGCCGAGCATACCTCACCACCGGAGCTCCCAATGTACTCGTCCATTGAATCTCCAACTCCGATATCTGAGGTAACTTCTGAACCAAGTGAGGATGAGGATGTTATCCCAACTAACACTGCAGATTCAGAAGAAGACAATACGATCGATGGTGACACCGGGAGATATATTCTCCCACCTCGTAGCACAAGAGGAATTCCTCCTAAACGGTATTCTCCAGAAAGAATCAGTTCTCGGAGTAAGTATGGAGTAGCGAGCCTAGCTACAAGGAATCTGAGTGAGACGGCGAGATCGTTTGAAGCGGCTCTCTACAAGGAAGATGAGGTTCCTAGAAACGTAGAAGAGGCGATGGAATCAGAACACTGGAGGGAAGCAATGAAAACGGAAATGGAAGCTCTGGAAAGGAACAACACTTGGGTCAAAAGCGAGTTACCAAAGGGAGTAAAACCCGTTGGGTGCAGATGGGTTTTTACGATCAAGCGGAGGCCCGATGGTTCGATTGACAGATATAAGGCGAGATTGGTTGCCAAAGGGTACACACAGACGTATGGGATAGACTACGACGAGACCTTCTCACCTGTGGCAAAAATCAACACTCTGAGAGTTCTGTTCTCGATTGCAGCTAATAAGGATTGGACTCTTCACCAGTTCGATGTGACGAATGCCTTCCTTCATGGAGAGTTGCAAAAACCAGTATTCATGTGTCATCCACCGGGATACACATCTGACTTTGTAGATGGAGAGGTATGTCAGCTCAAGAAGACCTTGTACGGGTTGAAGCAATCTCCGAGAGCATGGTTTGGGAGATTCACCGTGGCAATGAAGAAGTACGGGTACAAACAGAGTAATTCAGATCATACTCTATTTCTGAAAAGAAAGGGGGAGAAAATCACATGTCTCATCATATACGTCGACGATATGATTATCACCGGAGACGACGTAGAAGAGATAGACAGCCTAAGAGAGAACTTGTTCAGTGAATTCTTAATGAAGGACTTGGGTCCTTTGAAATATTTCTTGGGAATTGAAGTGCTGAGGTCAAAAAGGGGCATTTTCATCAGTCAGAGGAAATACATTCTCGACATACTTACAGAAGTTGGGATGTTGGAATGCAAACCTGCAAGTACTCCCATGATCCCAAACCACAAGTTACGAGAAGTCGAAGGAGCTGAAATGGCAGACCGAGGAAGATATCAAAGGCTAGTAGGAAGACTCATCTACCTTTCACATACTAGGCCAGATATAGCTTATGCTGTGGGGATAGTTAGTCAATTCATGCACTCGCCTCAAAAAGACCACTGGAAAGCAACATTAAGGATCGTTCGATATCTGAAGGGGACAGTAGAACACGGGCTGTTGTTCAGGAACCATGGACATTTGGATATTTATGGCTTCACTGATGCTGATTGGGCTGGGAATCCAAATGACATGAGGTCAACTGCTGGATACTTCACATTTGTAGGAGGGAATCTCGTTACATGGAGAAGTAAAAAGCAGAAAGTTGTGGCTTTGTCAAGCGCTGAAGCGGAATTCCGAGGGATAAAGAACGGACTCACCGAGATACTTTGGCTAAGGAAACTTATGACGGAGTTGTGCCTCTTCGCAACAAAGACTTGTCAATTGTTTTGCGACAATAAGGCTGCCATTAGCATCTCGGAGAATCCAGTTCAACATGATCGAACCAAGCATGTTGAAATCGATAGGCATTTCATCAAAGAGAAAATTGAGGAAAAGATAGTTGAACTTCCTTTTGTCAGGTCGGAAGATCAACTCGCTGATATCTTGACGAAAGCTGTGAGTGTCAAGGGATTTCGAGAAGTATTGAGCAAGTTAAGTATTGGAGATCCCAATACTCAACTTGAGGGGGAGTGTTGGAATGGATCCTTGATTAAGCAGGAATCAAGGAGAATCGGTGATTGAGCAGCATGGAAGGAAATGGAGGATTTCATTGATATTATCCTAGAATAGGATTTTTCCTTATTTACATAGATGCATACAGTATATAAGAACATGTATTGTATTCTGTTTAATTATTGAGCAATAAACGAAAATCCCCTATTCTACTTCTTTTCAACACTTCCCAACCAGTAATCCCCCAAACTAGCTCGCCCTTCTTGTAATTCGGATGAGACGAATCCAATACTTTCAACACTCCATATCCAACTATAGGCTGTCATCAAAGGGGTATAATATGATTAGTCTTCGAAAACATTTAAAAAAAAATTAGCCAAAATTATATCAATAGATTAATACAGATTTTTCTCTTCCCAAAATACTAATTTCCCTTGTCTTCCCATTTGATAGTGACCCCACAAATCATATACTACAATGTATATTAAAAAATCACTACTACGGAGTACATTCTAACAAGATCACAGTTAGCCCTATCTTGATAAAAAAACACCAGAATTTCTAATCAAGCAATTGTTCTAGGAAAAAGTTATGAAATTAAGGGCCCCAACTCAAATCAACGACTGCCATCATCCATCCTCTTTCCCCATTTTGGAGTGACCCCAATAATCATAATATACAAAATTCTGACAATATTTAATCCGCTCATTCTTGATTATTCACATTCACACTACACTCTTTAATAGAGAAATCCTTTTAAAGTGCAGTAATTCAACAAAACAAAATTAACTGAACCCACAAACTCGTCCAAGTCAGGACCACAGTTAATTTCATTTAAAAAAAAAAAAAAACCCATTAAGGAAAATGACACAAGCAAACTTACAGAGCCTGGTGTGAAGGAATCAATGTAGTGGCCCTCGAGTTTCTTCATGCGACTGAGTATGTAAGGATCGCACGACAAGTAGAGATTCTTCACCAAAACGGCGCCGTCGCAGCCATTCGGAATTTTCAGCTGAATTTTGGATGTTCTGAACGACATATCGGATTCCTTCACCGAACCCTTCACATAATCGTTCAGTATCACCTGCTTATTGCTGATTTCCTCACCCATTCTTCAGTTTTCAGTGTGTGTACGTGTGATTTTGGCTCCTAAACGGCTGATTTTGGTTTTGTACTGAAAGAAATTGTTAGAAGGCGGCCCAGAACTTATTCAGTGTGTAGAGGAAATTGAAAACGGCTTTTAAATTTTCTCTTTAATATATTTCTTTGATAACATTTTATTATTATAATTATATTAATAAAATATTATTACTTGGGATTTTATGTTTAATTGAAAAGAAAAAAAAATTGAACACGAACCGAAATTCAAAAAACCCGAAGTCAAAAAACGGAAATTAATTTAGAAATTTTTGGTTTTTTTCAGTTTTTCCCCAAATTAATTTAAAAAATATTATAAAATATATACTTTTTACTTTATTCACTTCTAATTTTAATCAACACACCTTATTTTCATACAAAATCAATACTAATAATATTTTTACTACGGCAATAAAATCATAATATCAAAGTATTAACTAATTTCATATCAAATAAAATATTACAATCACAAAAGATAACTTGCCAAAATATATAACTAATACTAATGTATGAATACATAAAATTTTAATAATAAATAAAATTAATAATATTTCGAGGTATCTGTATGATCTCAGGGTTTAATTTTGCTTGAAATTTGGTCAAATATAATGTGTATTATATTGTTTTCAATAGGGTCAAATGAGTAATTTCATATTTTTACCATGATCTAATCTTTACTACCGAACAAGTAAGTCATGATATCTATATTTTTAATTAGATGTACCAAATAACAAGATAGAATTCTAATCTTGTATTTTATCTTAGGAGTCATGATAACTTTATCTTGATTTTATCTTATTTTACCATATCTCGTTATGACTACCAAACATGGTATCAATGAAAAATATAAAGTTATTTTCATAAATTTTCCAATTAATCTTGAGTTTTACTAATTTAACTTTGGTTTTTAATCTTATTTAAAAAACACATATACACAACTTATCTCACTTCTTATTCATACTAGTTATCTAGCTTTTATTAATCACGTCATATTCTATGTATACTACCAAACACATCTCTTATGATTAGCCCCCGAAAATAATTAAAGGTTTTTTAATATAAAAAAAACAATTAAGATGAAATTTAAAAAACGTGTTATGGAGGACTCGAATATGAAACTTTTGTTATCATACAATGACCCCACTACTTTTAAGCTAACACATACAAGCAAAATTTGAATAGAAAATATACCTTTTAAGTTATGAAAAATTTATTATAGAAAGTTCTATTTTTGTGACCAATAAGTATTATTCCGATGCAATCTAGTGCAATCAATGTGGTGTTTGGCTAAGTTTATAAGCTTCTTAAAACAATTTATAAGTTGTTTAAAAGCTTATAAACTCTAGAATTGTGTTCAACAAAATAAACTCTTCAAGAGCCTATAAGCTCCAAAAAATAAGCTATAAGAGCTTATAAGCTTCATCACTCCAATTTATTTTAGAGGCAATTCATTATATAGCCATATAAGTTAACAAATGTCAAATACTCCCTCCGTCCCGCAGCAATTGTCTCTGTTTCCTTATTCGGACGTCCCATTTAATTGTCCGATTTCCTAAAATGGCAAAAATTAAGGTAAAAATCAGGGCACTAATCAAAAAAATTCAGCCCTAATTAATCTGACCTTAGGGTCAACTAAGCCTCCTTTTTTCGAAACCCCCCCCCCCCAAAAAAAAAAAACCCGTCATTTTCATTCTCGACTCTTCTCTCTATAGCCGCTCTCTCTCTCTCTCTCCCGAACTCTCTCTTTCTCACTGCATCTGTTTTTCTGCCACCGCCTTGCGTCGACCGGTCCCTAGGTTTCTATTTGCATCTCCTAAGTTTGGGGCCGCGATGATGAAGAAATCAACCGTTGATTTTCACCCACAAAATCCTGAGAAAACCCTAGCCCTAATTTTTTGCATTGCTCCGGCGCAGATCCGTCTCGATCTGTGTCACTTCCGCCGTTGCCCGGCCCTGCTGGTGATGTTTCCCCATCCCGATCGTCTCCTTGGAGCCGGGACGTTTGGTCTACATATGATGGCTTAGTTTCTCCTAAACTGTGTAGCCCTAATTCTGTGAATTTTTATGCGGATTCGCACATACATGTGGATGAATGGGGTGATACTTTTGTGCCCGAGAGCCAAGAAGAGGAAGACATCGTTGATTCAGTTGGAGATGTTGCTGCAAGTGACTCCGAGGCTGCGTGGTGGGCAGGATGCATGGCCCAGACACATACGATGGCTTCTATGATTTGGATACTAGTCTGAGTGGCCTAATCCGGAAGACACGGCGGTGGCAGCGGCAGAGGAAGAAAAGCATAAAATATGGGAAGAGAAGATGTGGCAAATATTGCAGAGGATAAAAGCTAAACAATCTGCATCCGCGTTGGAGAGGATGAAAGCAAAAAATTTGGTGATTTCTGATCGCTAATTTAGTGAAAAATGTTAGTAGCTATGTTGTTTTGATGATGCCCTTTTCGCATACACTCTGAATCTGAATTTGTGCACTTCTTTCATATGAGAAGATGTTGTCTACTTTTGATTATGTAATTTGGGAATAGTAATTAATCTATTGTGGGAAGTTGGACTTCATATGCTGAGACGATGTTAATTGACCTCATTCTGTGCATTGATTTGACACATTTATGAAACACTTTTGTGTGAAATGTATGCCTGATTTGAAGTGGTTTCTTTAAGATGTTGATGATTAATGTTTCCTTGACTACAACCTCAGAAACTTAAATTAAAACAATCACACTATGATGGTTGAAATGTAAATGACTATAGGTCTGATGGCAAAATGGCCAAATGATGGCATACACTAGATCATTTTTATACAGGCAGAATATGCAAATGGCATTATGCTTCATGTGCATTAGCAAAAACTTGAAAACTAGCATTCTGTGCTTTACAATAAAAAACAGATTTTTACAATCTGTACAAAAACTTAGCATTCTGTGCTTAATAAAAACTTATCTTCAACTAAAAACTGCCATAGAGAGTCACATTGGTATCTCCAATCTCATGTCTGAAATTAACTCCTCCAAATGAGCAAATGATTGGCCTTCACTAATCAAGTAATCAATGTAATCTTTCACTAAGTCTGCATCTACTTCAAGGTCAGTAGGTAGTGCATCTTGCAATAACAATGCATTCTTCTTCATATGAGAAACTTTGTAATTATGTGTGCCCTTCACCTTCATGATCTCCACTTGACAACACTGTAAGGACTGATCGTTCTACTTTTGAGGTGGAGAAATGCAATGATAATCAAATAAGTATATTCGAGTCGAATCCACAAGGAATGTTATGGCGTGAGAATTTCAAGTAGTAACCTAGCTATCTAATCACTATCCAAGCTTGCAATTAACATATTTTTGAGTTTTTCGTTTGACAAAAAGCAATGAAAGTAATTAACAAATTTAAAGTTTAACTAAGCAAGCAACAATTAATCAAATGATAAAAACTTAATAGGAAATGGAAGTGACTCCAATTACACTTCGAATAGGTCTAGGTGATAGGGATGTAGGACTTTAACTAGAATTAGCCATTTTAATCTAATTTCATGTGGAAAACCTCCTAACTATTATTCATTCAATTCTCATTGCAACTAAATCAAGTAGATTAATGAAATACCTAATTCCGACTAGGACATCAAGTAGATCATTAACTCCCAATAGCACATTGAGTTCTTTAGCCCTACTATCTCTAGCATGCAATTCTCTTGTTTCCTAGCATCTAATCCAAGTCTCCTAAGCATTAGATCAAACACTTGATATGCAACTATGGTGATCAAGCACAATTACATAATAAAACATGGCACCAAGAGAAATGAACATGAAATTAGAAGGTAAATTCATAGATTAAAACCTAATCCCATCACTTATCCCTCATCTACATATAATTTGAATCACAAAGAAATCTAGCTAGACGTGATTAAGGAAATTAAACCATAAGAAATTGATGAAACCAAAATCAAAAGATAGAGAATAAGAAATGGAACAAAGTAATAGAAGGATCTTCAAATCTTCAAGCTAAATCACCATCAAATGATCAAAATACTAAAGTAGAAAGTATGAAATGTAATTAGGGTTCTAAGGTGAATTAAAGATGAAAAAGTTTCCCCAAATGAAGTTTAATATCCTATTTATATCATTACATTGAGTTGGGGTCAAAACATAATTAAAAAAAGATAGAAAATGGGGAGAAAAATCAAATATTCGGAGGAAAAAATGGGGCGGCGTGCCCGCGCCCGGAGGTCACGCTCCCAAGGCCAACTTTTCTTCATTGATCGCGCCTATGTTGCTCCCGCTGCATAACAATTTTGTTTCGGCTCGTTCTCCCTCGTCCGAGCTCCGAATCTAGATCCGCTTTTTTCTATGGCTTCACATCGAAATGCTCTTTGACATGAGCTCATTCAAATGGCCAAATATGATCTTTATTTTCCCTGCAAAAGCACAACAAAACCCGAGAAAATGAGGGAAACGTGAATGCAAGCAAAAGTAACGAAATCTCATAAAACCTAAGCACATTTGCACCCATTCAAGCATTAACTCTACTCCAAATGAACTCAACATGCACATAAATATGTGTTTATCAGGACAAAAAAACCTTGTTAATTGTCATAGGATCAAGTGGATTGAAAGCATTCATCACAGCAACAACTAGTTCCTCTGCATCCTTGCATGGGTGCTCATATTGTAAGCTTTGTATAGCCATGAAAAACCCTAAATCATTAACATTAAGGTCTGGCGAATTTGGGGGTTGTTGCACCAATGATATCTGAAATCCATCACTATTTCCAGCCTCTTTGAATCCTTGATCATTGTTGGTAATATGTGGCTTTGCATTATCTTGCTGGATATAGATTGTTTTGCTTAAGCATGATGGCCAATTGGTCTTAATAGCAGGAACAATCTGCACATTGAAAAGTAATGAAAATGCATGATATTTCATTGATATAAAAACTAAATTCAGTAATCTTTACATGATATAGAAACTGAATTCACACAGGCTGCATTCATAGGGGTTTTATGAGAAATAGGGCTATGTTACAAGCATTGCATTCATAAAACTAAAGATCATTAACCTGATTTATTAAGCAGTCTCTAATGACTTCCTTAGTGATAGACTGAATTGGCTTGATTTTAAGAGTCCCTTTTTTTCTCTTCTTACTGTCCCTCTTGGCTTCAACTGCTTTAGTGAATGGCCACATCCCAATCTCCCCATCAAAGATAACTGACCCATTTTTAGAAATATATAGTTCGGCACACAACACACATGAACATTACTTTGGGTATAAAGTCCCAAATAAAAAATAGGACTAATGAGACTATCGGCACCGAATAGTCCCATTAGTCCCAACTTCAGCAATTCATTTCAGTCCAATGACGGATTTCAATGGAGACTCGCCGCCATCGTCTTCAATTAATGGAACTACAACAGAGGCATTCGGATCTGAACCAGAGGCCACACTAGGAGAAGCTCGCGCAAGCTAGAGAAAGGCCACGTTGGAATGATTGCCTAACTATTTAAGCATCCCACAAGTGTATGGGGCTATCGTAGCATAGTAGCGAGCAAGGTCATTTCCACGGAGACTAGTTCGAAATACCTATGAGTACTACTACTATGTTGCTTTAATCTATTTAAACTCTGAATTATCAAGAAATGATTAACTAACTAGAATTAAAATACTTCAATTAAACAAAATAAAATAAATGGGCAAACAAAGGAGAGAATGGATAGGAAGATATTCTAGGTAGACTCCATGGGTTTGCAATTAGAACTCACTCTACTTAATCAACATATGGTTCGAATTTAATTATCTAGGACGATCTCTTGTTCGCTTTAGCCCCCTCCCGGATGACTAAAACCGTTGATTACAAGCTACCTTTGTTGTTCCCAACTAAAGTCTAGCCTATAACTCCTAAAAGCCCCTAGGATCAATAGCCTTCACAAAAACTCTCAACCTCCCGGTTTATTGAGTCGTTGTGCCTCATGTTCCTATTCAAGTGTCAATTCTCATCTCCCGAATTTTCAATCAACACAATAAACATGTATAAATGGTGATCAAGCTTTAAACATACATGACCCGCCCTCACTTTAAGGGTGAGGGTAGATAGCAATAATAACCGATTATAGTATAATCGGGTCGAATCCACAAGGAATGCTAGGTCGTTCAAGATTCAAGTAGTAATCCGATTACCTAACTACTATTCAAGCTACCAAGTGACATGTTTTTGTGTTTTTGATTAGCTAATAAAAAATATAAAGTAATTAACAAACTAAATAACAACTAATGACAAGGATTAATAACAATAGTAAAAAGTTTGGTTCCAAATATAATCCGATAATCACTAGAGGCCTAGATTTTAGGATTTGCATGGATTAGCCATTTTAATCTAATTCATATGAGAGATCTATATATATTAAACATCAACTCTTCTCTCGAAGTAATCAATATTAGTAGATTAACCTATGACATCTATCTCCGCTAGGTCTCAAGATGCATAAATTAACTCTAAATAGCTCAATTCATTATCTAGAAGCTCCTACTAGCAAGAATTACTAGTATGGTGTGATTTGATTCCAAGTGTTACGAACTAAAGCCTCCTAAGCATTTAACCAAACACCTTGTATGTATTCAATGATGGCCAATCACTCATGCAATTGAATCAAGCCCCAAATGACAAGATATATGAATTAGAAGGTAAATCTAACAACAAAATGCAAAAACCTAATTTTCTAGATCATATCTTCAAATATTAAAACCAAAAGGAAATTTAGCTAGACATAATTAGAAGAATTAAACCACAGAAAATAAATAAAATCATGCTTAAAAGAAAGAGAATTCAATAAAGAAGAGAATAGTGGAATGGGTCTTCAAATCTTCAACATAAATCTTCAACAATCTTCAAAATACTAAAATGGAAAGAGGGAAATGTTTCTAGGGTTCTAAGAGTGTTAAAATATGCAAAAAATTCACAAAATAAGAAGATTTTGGGTTTAAATACAGAATTGGTGAGTTTTGGGTCGAGTTGGACCGAGTTAGATGAGCTAACTCAGTCAATAAGTGAGGGAGAAGGGCGACGGCGCCCTGGCAGACCGCCACCTGGGTCGCCGGAAATGCAGTAGCTCAGCCGGCCAGCCGGCAGCCTGGCCGGCGGTCCAGCCAGTCACCGTCCGGGTCGCCACCGGTTCAGTCCTTTTGCGCAGCTTCACCGTTTTCGCTCAGTTCTCCCTCGTCTGAACTCCGATTCTCGATCCACTTTTTGCTATGGACTCCTAACGAACCCCTCTTCGACATGAAATGATCAAATAGCCAAAATGAGTTCTTCATTGTTCCTGAAAAAAGCATAAAGAGACTCGAGAGAACGAGGAAAATATAATTGAATTCAAACTAGTGAAACCCTAAGTCTATATATTTAAATTCCACATTTCAAACCTAGGTTTCACCCTAATTAAGCTCGATTCTTCCTCGTTTCCGGCCTTTGATCCTTAGCCACATGAAGACTCTTTCCAATTCTTACCAAAAATGGATCGAAAACTAAGAAAAACGAGAAAAGTCTAAAATGTACTAAGAGTTAAGAAACCCTAGTATTTTTAACATATAAGCACATAAATTGAGACTCAAACACATTCCAAAACACTCAACATGCACATAAAATACGTGTTAATCACTCCCCCAAACTTAAGCCATTGTCGTCCCGAACAATGAAACGAACAATCAAAACACTTAACACGTATGGAGTGTGCATTTTGAGTTCCTCAATGCCTCATATCATATCAAAAACCATTTTAGCTCAAGGAAATTCTCAAGTCAAGCCAAACATTCATAAGATCACTCACTCTCATAACTTAGAAATCAATCACTCAAACACCTTCGACTCTAGACCTCACAAAGAATATGTGTATCACTCGATCCCTCTACATATGGAAAAGGTAAGCACTCATCGAAGTCATTCAAAGCATAACTTTAGCCATAAGCTTGCCTATCAACTCAAGTTTCTAATACTACAATGCATGCACAAATTAGGATAAAAAAGGTCTTTATTAAGCTTGTAATGTAGGGACATTGGTTAAGGTAAGGAATCATAGGCTAAGTGACTTAAATTTGCATTCAAGTACTCTTACCCCCTTTCTTCTCCTTTCAAAGTATGAAGTTCGTCATCTTCCACCTTATCCAACCCCTTTTTATCAAATGAAACCACAAGCTTCTTTCAAAATTTCTAAAGAAACACTCCTTTATGCTCTTATTTTATTATTATTTTTTTCAATAAGAACTTTGTTCTTATTCTTTCCTTTTCTAACTTAGAGCTTATAGGAGTGTCCTTTCATTCCAACACCAATCATCTAGACCCTTCACCATCACCCATCATTCTTTATGAATTTTCAACCTTCACCAAGGTTCCCTTAACCATCCTTCACCCCCTATCATCTGGTTCAAGAAGAAAAGGCTCTATTCAAGCTCAAAATGGGACGATAATGGTAATGAAAGATAGTTTAGTGTTTAGGAAATTGGGCTATGCAATGATGGCCTAAGATCATCTCCTAATTATGCACACATGTAATATTTCCAACAAGAGTATCAAGGCAAGTTCTAGTAAAGAATATGCAATGCAAGATCAAGCTCTCAAGAAAGGATGTTAACTATGTAAAATGCATAGTTTAAGGCTCAAAATCCTCTCAAGGTTTTTGTCTAGAGCCTAAGTGCCTAAGTTCAATCCTTCCAAGCCATTCAAGTGAAATAACCCTAATCATGCTTGACTTAAACTTGAGAAATTTCAAAAATATCACAATTTAGCATTAATCATTGGCATCTCACCCAAATGCACTTGAGCAATTAAACACGTTCTTTCACACTCAAGCATGCAAGCATTCATTCAACCTTTTCCAATTCAAAAACTCTTCAATTTTCAAAGATTTTCACATTCAAGCTCACACTCCAAAAACCAATCAAAACAAAGAAGAACTTTCATCAACTATGCTCTTTTACCCAAACTCACAAAATCAAACATCAAGCATTCAACATTCTTTTCTTAACCCTAATCTTCCTTCCAATTAACAAAAACACACAAATATAACATGAAAACATACTAAACATACTAAAGCAAACCAAACTTTCACATTTATTCTCCAAGCAACACTTTTCCAAGCAACACTTTTCACTCTAAAACCAACCACATTTCCACATTCTCAAATCAACAACTTCTCAATCAATCAATCCACCAAGCATACAAGATTAACCCAAAGATACACAAAGTCATGAAACTACCAACCAAGTAAAGCAAATAAGAAAAGAACTAGTAAAGGAATGGAAAAGACATAAAATGTAAGTAATTTAAATTTCTTATCCTACCCCCTCCCCCAAACTTATTTTAGAAAATAATTTCTAAAATGAGTTTGGCGGGAAAGATATATAAGAAATTTAAATTACACTCACAAAGGTCCAAGCTATGGTGGAGGAAGTAGGGGCCATGTCACCCCTTGATTGCCTTGGTGCATCCGAAAACTCTCCAATAACTCCATTATCGAGTTTGCTTGTTTTTCCATCCTTTCACCTCTTTGTGCTTCCTTAAGTTGAGTAATTCGCATTGAAGTTACTTCTTGCCTCATCACCGTAACTTGTGCATCAAGGGATTTGAATCCACGCTCCATGCTTGCCATTCTCCCTTCAAGGGCTTCAAACCTCTCTTCATACCCTATTTCTCTTGGAATTTGTTCTCTTCTTGAACTTGGCTCACCTCTTGACATTGGTTCACCCCTTGACATTGGTTCACCCCTTGTAGAATCTTCCATTTCTTCATCTTCTTGAGCAAAAGGCATTCCCTCACCCCCCATGGTATATTCATCTTCTTCTCCATAATTGAAAATATGATTCTCTTTGATGAATTTATGAGTGGGGGTATTCAAGTGCCAATTCTCCCGATCATGGAGATCGGTTACCAACACACTCATTGCATTTGGAAGAGGGAATGTCCTTTCATCATCTTGAATGAAATAAAAGGGAGGTCTAGATGATACAAGAAACATCATGTTTCTTAGCTTCTCAACATCAATCAAATATGAACCTCTCATCGGAGTATATCCACTAAGATCATCATTGATTTTCTTAGCCAAAGGGGTGAGCATTCCTCCTATGTTAATCTTCCCACTTGGTGCCCTCGCTTGCTTCATGACTTGAGCAAGGAAAATGTGAGAAAAGCTTATGCGCCTCTTGGTTAGCATGACTTGAATAATGAAGAGAACATCCACTCTAACCGAAGTGTTCTCCGTCCGTGCCACCATAGGGTGAGCAAGGATCTTCAACACCATTCTTAGAACAGGATTTCTCACCTCATTTGATTTTGAGTATCCCGCTTTAAAGCCTTCCATGGTGATCGGAGCAAGTTTATTCCACATGAAACTATGCTCAAAAGCTCTTTCCACCAACACATCACCTCCATGTGGCACTCCAAAGATGTCATCTATCGCTTCCAAACTCAACTCATGACTCTCTCCAAATAATTGAAATTTGATGCTCTCCATAGTATGGATGCTCTCATCTTCCAATGTGCTCATAAATTCAAGAACCACCTTTTCATATGTTCTCCTATCTTCAAGAGTATCCTCTAAGATACTTCCCCATCCTATATTGTCAAAGAGGACTCTGATGTTATCATAAAGCCCTAACTTCACCAATGTGTCCTTGGATGAAAATTGAGTTGGTATAATGGTTCTTGATACGAGAACGGCAAATCTTGCTCTTTCTTCATAAGTCTCCAAGTGAATGTCATGAGCTTCCGGTGTCTTTGGATCTCTTCTTGGTACTTGTGAAGATGAAGAGGCATCATTTTTTCTCTTTTTGGAGAGAGAAGCAATCAATTCCTTAGAAGTGATGGTGGCATTTCCTTTCCCCTTAGAATCCTTTTTCCTACAAACCACAAACAAGGCAAAGTGAGATTTGAGAAAATAATTCAAACTTTGTCAAGGTGTAAGCAACATTTCACACAAATATCACTCTCCATCTAGCATGCATATTTCATAAGAAATGAATTTCCTAAATAAATCAAGCAAGAATTTCATATTTTCTTAACAAAAAGCCTTAAGCACTTCCAAACTCCTTCATGAGTATGCACATGAAAATGAATGCATATTCATATGGACTTTAAGTGAACAAAAAGAATGTCATGAATTTCACTTTGCTAAACAAGAATTCATAAATCCATGCTTTCTTCAAGCCTTAAACCCTCAAGAAATGAATTTTCTATTAAAGAGCAAGCATACCCCTCAAAATTTCATGAATCATGCAACTTTTCATTCAAACTCAATTCAAACATGCCGAAGTGCATAAAAGGAGCATAAATACAAGCCAATGCATGCTCATCTCCATGGTTCACCCACAAGTTTCTCCAATAATAAAGAAAAGTCCAAGGTAAGAATTTCTACTTAATTTCATGAAAATGATGAAGTAAATACTCATACCATCTCATATCATGCAAGTAGAAACTCATATGAGTAAGGATATATGGCACATTACCTCATCTTCTTAAAGAAACTTGAAGAAACTCAACTCTTTACCCAAAAGAACCAAATTTTCATTTTTGTAGCTAGAGTGGGTGAAAAAGTGAATTATTCGGTTCAAAATGTAAATTTTGGGATGGGTAATGAACCTATGGAAGGAATTTACTTAATTCTAAGTGATTTGAGAGTAATTAGAGAAAGAAATTCTAGGTTTTTAGAGTGAAAAAGTGGGTTTGTTCTAAGAAATAAAAATGGGAAACATAAAATGAATAAAAATGAGGTGGAAAGAAACAAAATAGAAATAAAGAGGGGAGGGAGGGCCGGCGGCCCTGGCGGCCTGGCCGGTCGCCGCCTGGACCGCCGAATGTGCTATACCTCAGCCACCCAGCTGGCGGTCCAGCCGGTCGCCGTCCGGGTTGCTGGTAGCTCGCCCATTCCTTTTTCGGCCGTTTCTGATGCGTTTCTCGACCTTTTTCGACCCTTTTTGAAGCACCGGGTCCCTCTCGACTTCCTCTTTATTCTCCCTAAGCATTTTTCAACTTTCTTTTTCAACATTTTCTATTTTTTTATGGTTTTTCTCAAAAAATAAAACGAAAATTGCAACAAACTCAAAAATTGAAAAATAAAATAAAAACTCACAAAAACAAAAAAGAAAAGGATACGTGTTGAGGTGCCTCTCAACAAGCGCTTTGTTTAACGTCGTTAGCTCGACATAGTCTCCAAGATCAAGCATCATTAAGAAGAATGGTCGACTCCTCTTTAAACTTGTTCGAATTGAAATAGAGCTTGAGTCAATGTCCATTAACAACAAAGGTAGAACCATCATTCTTGAGAAGTTCAAATGTGCCATTCTTGAACTCCTACTCACAATGTAAGGACCGGTCCACCTGATTGAGTTTCCGAGGAAAGACGAAGACGAGAGTTAAAGAGAAGAACCTCGTCTCCCGGAATGATCACCTTGCTTCGAATCTCCAAATCATGAAAATTCTTGGCTCTTTCCTTGTAAATCCGAGAATTTTCATAAGCCTCGTTTCTCCATTCCTCTAGCTCCACAAGATGATTTTTCCTATTCACTCCGGCCTCCTTAAACTCAAGATTAATCTTCTTTAAAGCCCAAAACGCCTTATGTTCAATCTCCAAAGGTAAGTGACAAGACTTTCTGAACACAAGTTGATACGGAGACATACCAATGGGGGCTTTATAGGCGGTTCGATAGGCCCACAAAGCATCATCAAGTTTCTTAGCCCAATCCTTCCGAGTAGTGATTGTCTTCTCCAAGATTTGCTTGATTTCCCAGTTTGCAAGCTCCGCTTGACCATTGGCTTGAGGATAGTATGGAGATGTAATCTTGTGCTTCACTCCATATTTAGCAAGAACACTTCCCAACCACTTATTATTGAAGTGAGAGCCCCCATCACTAAGCAATGCCTTTGGAGTTCCAAATTGAGTCAAGATGTTCTTCTTTAAAAACTTGATCACAACCTTAGAATCACTAGTCGAAGTTGGAATGGCTTCGACCCATCTTGAAACATATTCAATAGCAAGAAGAATATAAGAAAAACCACAAGAATTAAGGAATGGTCCCATGAAGTCTATCCCCTAAACATCAAACAATTCAACCTCAACCATGATGTTTTGAGGCATCTCATCCCTTTTTGTGATATTTCCCATCCTTTGACATCTATCACAATTCTTCACAAATGATTGGCAATCCCTAAAAATCGAAGGCCAATAGAATCCACTTTGAAAAACCTTCCAAGCCGTACGATTTGCACCATCCAAGGTTCTACTAGCATAATGAATGACTCGAAAAACTTTGTCTCTCATTTGCCCCAAAACCACTCCTAAAGCATAATCACTTGCATCACACTTCAATATGAAAGATTCACTCCAATTGGGCTTGATGAGAATAGGAGTAGAGATGAGGGCTTTCTTCAATGTCTCAAAAGCTTTCAAACATTCTTCATCAAATACAAACTTCACATCTTTTTGCAAGAGATCACAAAGTGGCTTTGTGATCTTTGAAAAATCCTTAATGAATCTTCTATAGAACCCCGCATGACCAAGGAAGCTTCAGATTGATTTCACATTTGTAGGGGGTGGAAGCTTCTCTATAGCAACAATCTTGGCTCTATCAACTTCTAAACTATCTCTAGAAACTTTATGTCCAAGCACAATCCCATCTCTAACCATGAAGTGACACTTCTCCCAATTTAAGACAAGAGAAGTGTCCTTACACCTTTGCAACACCTTTGTGAGATTATCCAAACAAGAATCAAAACTCTTCCCGAAAACCGAGGAGTCATCCATGAATACCTCCATAATATTTTCAATCAAACCTCCAAAGATAGACATCATGCACCTTTGGAAAGTGGCCGGAGCATTACATAACCCGAAAGACATCCTCCTATAAGCAAATACTCCATAAGGGCATGTAAAGGCCGTCTTGTGTTGATCCTCCGGGGCTATGACAATTTGATTACATCCCGCCATCAAGAAAGCAATAGTACTCATAGCCTGCCAAATGATCCAACATTTGATCTATAAAGGGCAAAAGAAAGTGATCTTTCCTTGTAGCCGAATTCAAAGCCCTATAATCAATACACACTCTATATCCGATGGCAACCCTTGTAGCAATAGTCTCATCATTCTCATTCTTGACCACCTTCATCCCCCCTTTCTTCGGAACAACTTGGGTAGGACTTACCCATTCAGTATCCGAGATGGCGTAAATCATTCCCGCATCTAATAGCTTCAACACCTCTTTTCTCACCACTTCTTGCAAGACCGGATTCAACCTCCTTTGAGGTTGAACCTTGGGACGACAATCATCTTCCAATAGAATACGATGCATGCATATAGATGGACAAATACCCTTGATATCATCAATAGACCAACCAATAACATCTTTAAACTCCCTAAGGACATGCAACAACTTGTCCAATTCGGACTCTGACAAGTGTTGTGACATTATAACGGGAAAAGAGTCATTATCACCAAGAAAAGCGTACCTTAAATGATCGGGGAGAGGTTTCAACTCTTGAGAAGTGTTTGAAGAAGATTCCACCTTAGTTGAACTCCCACTCTCCCCCGGTTGATTGATATCAAGGTAATGAACTTTATCCTTCAACGATCCTTGATTTGCTTCTAAATAAGCAATAGACTCCAACAAATCATCGCAAGCATCATCCAAATCGGAATAAGAATAGAAAGAATTAACGATGATTTCTTCCGTGAGATCCTTTGCCATAGATGTAGGCAAGGTGGTGATGGATTTGCATTCCTCATAGGTTGAGTCATCTCTTCGCTTCATAGCATCAAAGATTGAAAGAGTGAGGGTCTCTTCATTCACTCTAAAAGTGAGATTTCCGTCTTGCACATCAATAAAAGCTCTTCCGGTTGCTAGAAAAGGATGCCCAAGAATGAGGGGCATCCTCTCATCTTCCGGCATATCCAAAACCACGAAATCCGCGGGAAAGATAAACTCCTCAACTTTCACTAGCACGTCTTCAACAATTCCTTGGGCATAAGATATGGAACGATTGGCCATTTGGAGACAAATAGACGTAGGTTTGATCTCTCCAATATCCAATCTTCTAAAAATAGATAATGGCATCAAATTGATGCTAGCTCCAAGATCACATAAGACATTCCCAAACTTTTTCCCTCCAATCACACATGCTATTGTGAAGCTTCCAGGATCCTTATTTTTCAAAGGCATCTTCCTTTGGATCACCGCACTAACCTCCTCCGTTAGGCTAATTGTTTCAAATGAACCAAACTTTCTCTTGTTAGAAACGGCATCCTTCAAGAACTTCACATAACCGGGCATATCTCGGAGTGCATCAAGCAAGGGAATGTTGATTTACACTTTGTTGAATATCTCCAAGAATCTCATCAACTTTTCATCAACCTTATGCTTAGCTAGCCGATGAGGAAATGGAGCCTTCGTAATGACATCCTTAGTAGGGAGAGGAGTCTCTACTAACACCGCCTTAGGGTAGGAGATTCCTCATAAGGTATGTCTTCAACAAGAATTTATTTTCCACTTCCGGATGTATCATGATTCTCATAGGCTCTCCCACTCCTCAATGTGATAGCATTGCATTGGTTCTTTGGATTGACCTCCGTATTACTTGGAAACTTTCCCGGAGTATGTTGGGTGGTGGCTTGGTTAGCCATTTGACTTATTTGGCCCTCAATGCACTTACTTTTTGTCCCATTTGTGTGATAAATGAGCTTTGTTGATTTGTCATTTGTTGGACAAGTTGCTCAATAGAAGGAGATGTCTTCTTTGGTTCTTCAATAACTCCTTGAGAAACGGAGAATCCGGGAGGTGGCAATTGAGCGTTGTTAGGATTTCCGTAGGAGAGATTGGGATGATTCCGGTTGTTTGGATTGTAGGCTTGATAGCCTCCTTGATAACCATAAGAGTTTCCTCCTTGTGGTCTTCCTTAGAATCCTCCTTGTTGTCCTTGGAAACCCCCTTTGTTGAAATTTCCATATTGCCTTTGGTTTACAAAATTCAAGTCTTTACTTCCACTAGACTCCAAGTTCTCTTGATATTGTTGAACACATTGAACTTGAGCTTGAGATTGAGCTTTCATCTCTTCTTCATATTGTTTCTTCATAGTAGCAACCTCCATTGCCAATGCATCGAACTTCTCATCATCGATAGAAGCAACCTTCCTAGAAGGGGCTCGCTCCATTGGCCATTGATAGCTATTGGCGGCCATCTCTTCAATAATCCTCAAGGCTTCCTTTGCATTTCGATTCACTAGGCATCCTCCAGAAGTAGCATCCACGATGCTTCTTGTGTGTGGTGTGAGACCATTATAAAAAGTGGTAATTTGTTGACCTTCCGTGAAGCCATGTTGATGACATTTTCTAAGAAGCTTTCGATTACCTCTCCCAAGCTTCAAACAAAGTCTCATCACCTTTTTGAGAGAAGTGTGAAATATCGGAGATAAGCCTTTGAGCTTTGGATGGTGGGAAGTATTTAGAGAGAAAGGCCTTGCATAGATCATCCCATGTGTGAATATTAGCTTTGTTTAGTCCTTTATACCAATCCTTGGCCCGGTCCCGTAGAGAAAACCCGAACATCCTCATCCGGATAGCATCATTTGAAACTCCATTAAGCTTGATAGTATCGCAAATATCAGGGAATATACCAAGGTGAGCGTTCGGATCCTCTATAGGGCTTCCACCAAATTGCTCACTCTTCACCATTTGGATGAGTCCCCATTCTCCTCCTTGAAATTGTTCCGTTGGAGATTGGAACATATGGTTGAGAGGAGGTGGTTGAGCCTCATTCGCCCTTCTTTCTTGCTCATCCTTCCATGCTCTAAACTCTTCCATTTCTTTCATAAGAGCCTCTATTGCTTGATTGTTAGCCATTTCTTGGTATTCAATAGAATTCCTTCTTCTATGCTTTCTTTCAAAGTTCAAGATCAAAGGTTGAACGAGTTTTCCTTTAGATCTTGTGTGCATAAACCTTCAAAACAAAAAATTAAAAGAAACAATACTTGAATTAGTAACTCAATAACCAAATCAACTATTGAAACTCAAACTAAGCATTCTCTGGCAACGGCGTAAAAAATTGACCCACCCTCACTTTAAGGGTGAGTGTAGATAGCAATAATAACCGATTATAGTATAATCGGGTCGAATCCACAAGGAATGCTAGGTCGTTCAAGATTCAAGTAGTAATCCGATTACCTAACTACTATTCAAGCTACCAAGTGACATGTTTTTGTGTTTTTGATTAGCTAATAAAAAATATAAAGTAATTATCAAACTAAATAACAACTAATGACAAGGATTAATAACAATAGTAAGAAGCTTGGTTCCAAATATAATCCGATAATCACTAGAGGCCTAGATTTTAGGATTTGCATGGATTAGCCATTTTAATCTAATTCATATGGGAGTTATATATATATTAAACATCAACTCTTCTCTCGAAGCAATCGATATTAGTAGATTAACCTATGACATCTATCTCCGCTAGGTCTCAAGATGCATAAATTAACTCCAAATAGCTCAATTCATTATCTAGAAGCTCCTACTAGCAAGAATTACTAGTATGGTGTGATTTGATTCCAAGTGTTATGAACTAAAGCCTCCTAAGCATTTAACCAAATACCTTGTATGCATTCAATGATGGCCAATTACTCATGCAATTAAATCAAGCCCCAAATCACAAGACATATGAATTAGAAGGTAAATCCAACAACAAAATCCAAAAACCTAATTTTCTAGATCATATCTTCATATATTGGAACCAAAAGGAAATTTAGCTAGACATAATTAGAAGAATTAAACCATAGAAAATAAATGAAATCATGCTTAAAAGAAAGAGAATTCAATAAAGAAGAGAATAGTGGAATGAGTCTTCAAATCTTCAACATAAATCTTCAACAATCTCAAAATACTAAAAAGGAAAGAGGGAAATGTTTCTAGGGTTCTAAGAGTGTTAAAATATGCAAAAAATTCACAAAATAGGAAGATTTTGGGTTTAAATACATAATTGATGAGTTTTGGGTCGAGTTGGACCGAGTTAGGACCGAGTTAGACGAGCTAACTCGGTCAATAAGTGAGGGAGAAGGGGCGACGGCCTGCCGGCCTGGCCGACCGCCGCCTGGGTCGCCGGAAATGCAGTGGCTCAGCCGGCCGGCCTGGCCGGCGGTCCAGCCGGTCGCCGTCCGGGTCGCCACTGGTTCGGTCCTTTTGCGCAGCTTCACCGTTTTAGCTCGTTCTCCCTCGTCCGAACTCCGATTCTCGATCCGCTTTTTGCTATGGACTCCTAACGAACCCCTCTTCGACATGGAATGATCAAATAGTCCAAATGAGTTCTTCATTGTTCCTAAAAAAGCATAAAGAGACTCGAGAGAACGAGGAAAACATAATTGAATTCAAACTAGTGAAACCCTAACTCTATATATTTAAATTCCACATTTCAAACCTAGGTTTCACCCTAATTAAGCTCGATTCTTCCTCGTTTCCGGCCTTCGATCCTTAGCCACATGAAGACTCTTTCCAATTCTTACCAAAAATGGATCGAAAACCAAGAAAAATGAGAAAAGTCTAAAATGTACTAAGAGTTAAGAAACCCTAGTATTTTTAACATATAAGCACATAAATCGAGACTCAAACACATTCCAAAACACTCAACATGCACATAAAATACGTGTTAATCAATACATTCAAATCAAGAGCATAAGGAGATAAAGCAACCAAACCATATAATTGAAATAAAATAGAGCTAGTCCATTACAAATCCATAGGGCTGCAAATGAGCAGAGCTACTCAGAACTTACTCGGTAATCGACTCGGTAAAAGCTCATTCAAATTTGAATTTGTTAATAAACGAGCCGAGCTTGAGCTTGAATTCGAGCTCATTTAATTTAACGAGCCGAGCTCGAGCTCTATGGTATTCAACTCATTTTGCTTGCGAACGTGTTCGGCTCGTATGTTAATTGAGCCTGTTCACGAACTCTTAATTGAACCTCTAATTGAACTTGTAAACGAGCTTTAGCATTTAGGTGTAAAATTAATTTCAAATCACAACCAAAGCTAATTTGGCACTAATATTAGAAAATATTAACTTATAATATTAATATATATTACAAATTATCATCAATTCATTTATTATATTGTACTTTATTTATTTATTTATTTATTATTTTATAGTATTAAATAATTTTAATTTTTGTTTGATGAATTTTATTTTAATTTATCTTCATTTGGAATGTTAAAAAAAATATTTTAAATCATGTCTTTTAAACGAGCTAAAAATCGAGATCGAACTCAAATTAAAATAAAATTTGAGCTTTTCACGAGCCGGATTCGAGCTCAAATCCGAACCGAACTCGAGCCGAACCATTTATCGAATATTTAGCGAGCCGAACTCAAGCTGAATTCGAACTCAAAATTTTTACCTCGAGCCGAGCTCGAGCACAAATTTAAAGCTCGAATCGAACTCGAACCCGAGCCCGAACATGTAAAATATTAAACGAGCTGAACCTGAGCCTACCAATACTCGGCTCTTCTCGGCTCGTTTGCAGCCCTACAAATCCATATTGTCAAATTCCTAGAATATGAGATTTTAGCTACTCATGCCCATGGAAACAAAAAATCCCAACATAAAAGATAAACATGATCAAAGAAACAAGATAACAAGAATTCATAGACAAATTCTTGATCTTGAGCTCCAATCTTGAAAACCTTTGATGTCTTCTTCTCCAACTCTCCAAAACAAGCTTTCTCCCTCTTGGTTTTGGTAGGTGAAGGTGGAAGATGGAATGTAGAGATTTAGTGTGTGAAAAAGTGGATAGTGTGTGCAGATTGTGGCTAGGTGAAGTTCTTCCCTAAAAATGAATCACATAATGGTATTTATACCTTGGTGTTTGGTGGGGGTCAATTTGTAATTTTGAAAGATGAAAAATAGGGTCAAAAGAGTAATAAAATAGAAGTTTTTAGGAGAAAATAGGAAATCCTGGAAGAGAGGAGATGGGTGGCTTGCCCATGCCGCCCGGTCACGCAGCCCAGACCATTTTGCCAAGGGTGGCGCGCGACTTAGGGGTCTCCCTGAAGCGGTTGCGCTCTAGGGCGCACTCGTGCCCTTCGACTTCCTTCTTCAGCGCGCGGTTGGGCGGCGTGCCCAGGCCGCCCGGACTTCGACTGCTTTCACTTCGTTCTTCCTCGTCCGAAGTCCGAATCAACTTCTATTTTTTTTCTATATGCTTCTCTCGACTTGAAATTCAACGCGATATAGTTATATTTGCCAAAACATGCCTCCTTTTCCTACAAAATAAACAAAATAATCCAAGAAGTACTTTGTTTGACAAAAACACAATAAACACCAATCGAACTTCAAACGATCATCAAATTCACACCAATTTAATCAACTTTTCACTAAAAATGAAGCATGAAAACCATATTTGTCATGGAAGCTGGATCTGAGCCCCAAACAGCTGACGAAGCTCATCTTCACCGTCGCGGATCTGAGCCACCAGATCTGAGCATTAATGGTGAATCGTGTCGGCAAGGTCGAGGTCAGGCTTGAGGAGCTTGGCCATGGCAAATTGGACAGAGGAGGATGTGATGCGGGTGCGGAGGTGGCCTTGCCGGAAGTTCTCGAACGTTTTTCACGCCCATGAACAGCGGCGACATTCCGGCGTTGTGATGCTAGCCGTGGATGTGAGGATGAGGTGAGGGGAAAAGAGAGAATTTTCATAATTGAAAATGAACTTGCGATATTCTGTTTCAAACTCGTAAGGGTATTTTTGTCCCAAATAAAATATAAGGACATAATTTGTATTTTTTTGTAACAGCCATGAAAATCCTGAACGGGAAAATCTCGACCCTGAAAATTTTTATGAGAAACTTTAAAGGAAAAATACGCTCGATAAATAATTATAGCATTATTCGATCGGAAATTATTAAGGAAAGCTTTTCCTCGCAATATTAATATTTCGGAGCTCACGAATTACTAATGATGATCTAAGATGCAAACGAGCTCGATGCAAGAATTATTCCAAGGACATTACTTTCGAAATTAAGGATAAATGTTTGAACGAGATAAGGAGACGAGGCGGCATCTAAAGACGTGGTAACAATTTATTGACTAGATAATGTTATTAGCCTCCCGAACTGATAAGAACAAAGAAATGATACTTAGCGATTAAATACGACGAAATATAAGCTCAAAAGTGTCGATTCAATCCCGAGATGAGCTTAAGAAAATAATACGATTAATGCTCGACTTATAGAATAAGGGACGACCAAGAAAGATAGTGATGAGTTCGAAATAAATTCGAACTAGAACGAATATGATTGAAGACTTATGAGTCGAGGAATAAATTTCTTGGAGAAGGATATAACTAATGAAATAATAGTGGAATGTTACGTAGTAATAATGTGATGAAGGTATCACATAAGGTAAACAAAAAAATGTAGAATATCTCCACTAACAAGATACAATAAAAATATTTGTGTGAGAAATGCATCACACAAAACAATTATTAAATACACATGTGTGACATCTCCTAACAACTACTACATCCATCCCATTACATTAGTCCTCTTTGCTTTTTGATTGTTCAGCATGCTTTTCCACCGAAACCTAGTACGAGTTTTAAAATATAATTTTGACGTATTCATTTTTTCACGGGGTACTATGACACTCATAGTACCCCGTGAAAAAATAAATACGTCAAAATTATATTTTAAAACTCGTACTAGGTTTCGGTGGAAAAGCGTGCCGAACAATCAAAAAGCAAAGAGGACTAATGTAGTGGGATGAAGGTAGTATAAAATAAATGTAGACACATCCCACTATCTTTCACAAGCAATAAAATAGTAAATGAAGTGTGTGATGTGTCTAGCAAGTAAACTAATAA
The DNA here is from genome assembly GCA_001642375.2 of Mentha longifolia. NCBI lineage: Eukaryota > Viridiplantae > Streptophyta > Magnoliopsida > Lamiales > Lamiaceae > Mentha > Mentha longifolia. The sequence continues at coordinate 20,002,474 of CM038114.1, read as the reverse complement.
TAAAATATGTGTTGGTGCATGTGGTGAGGTGTCTTCATGGGAATTAAAGGAGAAAATAAAATACATGTGAGGGAGGAAGAGAGAGGTCGAGAGAGAGTGAGAAGAGAGGAGACATGATTGAATCTTCTTCATCACCACACTCCACCTCCATTGCACACATCATCCTCTCTCTCTACATCATTTCTCTGCAGCACCTCTCTCTCTCTCTAGAACTCTCTTCACCTTCTTCTCCTTCCTCTCACTTCCGCCATTGAAGCCGAAGCTTCCCACCTCCAAGAGCCACACCTACACTTCATCAATTACTCTAAAAATTTGCAAACCTCCATTATTCGAACTAAAGAACAAGGCTATGTTGATGGATTAACAAATCAAGGTGTGGAGGTAGGACATGCACGAGTCGCCTTTCAAGGAGGGAGTCGAGCTTCGGTCATTTCTTAAACTTTCGGTGAGCTTGTTCTCTCCTTGATCTCTAGATCACAAAATGAACTTTAAGAATGAATTATTGAAGCCTCAAGATGATGAATCATGTTGCTCTACCAAGTAGAAGTCCATGCATGTTAATAGGATCAATAAATTATCTACTCTTGAAATAATGATGATTTATGTGTTAATCTATGGGTGTCCCTTGTCATTTCTTCAAGCTCCGAACTTGTATAGCCATGCGAATGATCATCTTGAGATGATATTGAAGTCTCTTGTGTTAATTTGCTTCGAATTCCATGAATTGAAACGAATTGAGAATTCTGAAGTTGAAAGGAATAATTCTTGAGATGCCCTGAAACCGCAGCCCCCTTTCGAGCAAATCTGGGAAAAATCAATTAGTAATCTGAACTTGAAACTTATTCCATTTTAAAGTACATCTTTTAAGGTTTCTAGGCATAGCTCACACGCTCCGATTGGCCAACGAATGAAATTGTTATGAATTTTTGAAGTTTATGTGTCTAAATCTGGAAATTCGGCCGAACCAACTTTGTGTCTAATTCAACCCGAATTTCGAGCCATTTCCAGCGTTAATCTTAATTCCGGACATGAATGAAAATTGTTCTTTGATGTCTTGACTACACATTGATAACTCGAAACCCCAAAAGTTACCAAATATTGAGTGAGATATGGCCTTTTGAATATAGTGCCCTGAATCTGTGAATTGAATGCTTCTCTGAAATTTGTCCATGATGAACGTTCTGTTTCTCTTTGATGCCTCGAGATAAAAATGTCAAATTAATCACATGATTAACCCTTAATGTTAGCCTCCTAATCCAGTTTGAATCACACCAAAATAATCTCCCTCGGTTGAGATATAAATTCTTGAATGAGACATCACTAGATTGTGCTCTAAGCCTGATCAGCCTTAAAGAATATGATGTAGCTCTTTAACCTTTAATTTTTGGAATTCTCATGATATATCATTTGAAAGATAATCCTTCTAGCTATCCAAGCATGTAACCTATTCTCAGTTTGAGGCTATATCAAGTGAGCTATGCCTATTTTCTAGAAACATCGATAATCTACCTACTGCGAATTCAGCCATAATGCTCACCTAATATGTGACAATTGGCACGTCCAATACTTGATACTCCTTTATCAGGGTGATAGCATGTATCATAGCTTCCTATCTCTGTACATTCAGATTCATGCAATTAATCACGGATGAGATATAACCACATCATAAAAGGGGCACAAGTCATCTAAGTTATGAGTCGAGCTAATTGAATTCCTTGATTCTTGCTATGTTTCCTCATCCATTCCATACCAGCCCATGATCAGCAAGGTGGCTAAGTTAACTCTGAGTTAAACAATTCTTAATTAAGTAAGATTTGATGATAAAGAGAGTAAGTTAAGTAGATAAATGCTTAAGTTAAGCTTAAGGGCCAAAGGCCACTAAGAAAGGATTAAGTATAATTAAGTTATGATGATGAACTAGAGCTAACTCATTGTATGTTAATCAAGGTACGTATCTTGGAGTCCAAGGAAACGAGGCAACAAGCGGCTAACTAATTCTATTGCTTGATCTTCAAAGATTGAGCTCTACTTTCTATAAAATGCATGATCATGTTTTGCATGAACAATTATGAAGCATGATTTTAGAATGATTGCGAAGCATGTTTTACAAGTTGAAGCATGAGCATGATTAGATACGTGTTTAGACTTGCCAAGTTTTTACATGCATGATACCAGTCTACAGACAGCCGGACGATATCGGCCCTATCGAATTGAGACGTTGATAGGGTGTGCGCTTGAAGAACGGTAAGGTGTTCGGGGAGGTGGCCAACTCCTCGAGCATACACTCTATCCTTGTAGACTTGGGGATGTTTATTGATATTTATCTTGTCTCGAGACCATATTGCATATGAATTATGATGAGCATGCATATCATTCCTTTCAAAGATCAAGTACAACTATTTCAAAAACCTTGTACTTGAATAAAATGGCAAGTCTAGAATATAGCCCTAAGTGGCATTGTGTTTTGGGTGACGAGCTCACTGAGTACAATCAATGTACCCACGCCCTGTACGTATTTCTAAACGTGCAGGCTAACTGTGGATGCGAATGGATATATCTATGTATATCCACTTTATTTTTTACATAATATAAACCTTTTAAACATCTTATAAGCTCTTTTAGATAAACTTAGTCAAACACCCCTAAATCATTAAACTTTCGTTTCTTTGACTAATTTCCTAAGTATAATCAGAGGGACTTATATCCATTTGTGCGTGGCAAATTAACAATTCTAGAAGTGAAATATTATTGAAATTTTTGGCAAGTCAAACTCTTTAAAGTTATATTTTTGGGCCATTTAACAAGTCAATTGTACAATAAAGTGGCGCTCATTTATTCTATGCATTATTGGTCAACTTATCTTTTGAGGCCAGGATTTGTGGAGTTAAATGATATTTTTGCGCATTCACATCATCCACTACTTATTAAAACTAAATTGGTCATGCATGGTATATACTTATTACACTAATAAATGGTCGTGGTTATTTTAATTTAATTTCAATTTATTCAAATAAAATACCATAATACACATACATAGTACACGTATTCACGAGCAATTTTACAAGAGGAGTGCAGACGTCCATTATTTGGCTCAAACTCGAATATAGGCCAATAGAAATTACAATACTCGAAAAATATTTATCGATTAAACAACTTTTTATTTATCATATTACAAGTTTACAACATCCTTACTCACGAGCAACTACAACGATCTGTTTGCCAACATTACGACCGGCGTACACTCCTAAGAGAGCGGTGGGCGCGCTCTCAAGGCCTTCAGACACATCTTTGTTGGAAAGTTACAACTTGTCGGGCGTACAATTACAATAGAAAGATCTCGAAGATTACAAGTGGGAAAAAAAAACGAAATTTGAAGTCGAGTCGAGGAAACCCTCTTTCCGCAAGACGAATTACGTCCCGGGTAGTGCTCACGGATTTGGCGCTTCATCCCCAAAGATAAAACGACTTCTCGTCTTCTTAGTAGCAGCACCGCACACTAAGAAGCTCCGGCGAACTGGAAATAGAAGGCTAAGGAACTGAGCTCGGAAAACTGGATGCTTTAGAAGAAAGGATGCAAAATGCTTTTTGTTCATATGTCCTAGAATGGCCTGCAGAGCCTTCTATTTATAGGATGCTCACTATGGAGGGACTTTAATGCATTAAATGCATTAATCAGCCATAAACACTATTAGTGGTCGTGGTGGAGACGAAAGATGAAAGGGCTGACTGTTCAGTTGAAGAGTCACCTGACTGTTCAGCTGAAGAGTCACCTTCCAGAACCTCTTCCGGATGCAGCTGAGCTAGGCAGTCATCCGAGGTGCCGAAGCCGAGGTGGCACAGGCCGAAGCCGAAGTGGCACAGGCTGAAGCTGAAGTGACTAAGCCGAGGCCGAGGCCGAAGACCGAGGCCGAAGCCGAAGTCCGAGGACCAAGGCCCGAGCCCGAGGCCAAAGCCGAGACCGAGGCCGAAGTCGAAGATCGAGGACCAAGGCCGAAGCCGAAGTCGAAGACCTAGGCCGAAGACCGAGGCCGAGGCTGACCTCATCCACAACCACTTGATATAACTTACACTTCTTTCAAGAAAGAAGTAACTCTCCACCAATCTTTTAACATTTATATCGCACTCACCGGAAATTGGTTTTGAGCATATAAATACACCACGTTCATCTACTCCGCGAGTAGAACAATAATATAATATTTAATTTAATTAATAAATTAAATATTAATTATTATTTATTTGGTCAAAATACCAAATTTCTAACAATCCCCCACATGAGTGAGATAGCCATATGCAAATGTATGCAAATGCAAGAGCTCAGTCCTCACGAGGTATAAAAGTATTATGATAGGTAGTTTGTGGCTTTGAACCTTCCATAGTCAACACCATCGAGTACATAGGCGGCATAGTAGCGCACTGCTTTGAACTATTCCTCCATGGCATGCACCGAGACAACGATGTTAACGCTTAAACACCTCAACCTCATCCGTTCTCACGTTTTGTGTCCATTTCGGCCTTGGACACCCCTTTGGATTTATAAGTGTATCTTAATGAAGCGGCCTCACTTCACACTTACATAGGTGATTATTTACCAAGTATCTTGTCATACTCAACCTCCTCGAGGTATTTAGGAATCATTAAAAGTCATAGACTTAACCTCACCACTAGGCAAGCTTTCAACACTCAAATGTTTTCTAGGGAATAGATAAATGTGAGTGTTTTCACACAAACTTTCATAGCTTAGTTTTCCCATTGAACCAAGTTCTTGGGGTTTCCAATCACCATGGTTGGGTTAACACTATGATAGTTCTTAATTTGTGGATTTTACTCCCATTCCCTCTAGCAACTTATTCATTTGATCACGGTTTAATCCTTTGGTTAGTGGATCCGCTAGATTATCCAACGACTTTACATAGTCGACTGAGATAATCTCAGTTGTGATCAAATGTCTCACGGTATTATGTCGTCGACGAATATGTCGAGACTTACCATTATACAAACCACTTTCGCCCTACCAATAGCCGCTTGGCTATCGCAGTGAATCATCACAGGAGGCAATGGTTTCTCCCAACATGGAATGTCCTCAAGAAAGTTTCTTAGCCATTCGGCTTGTTCACCAGCTATATCCAAAGCTATGAACTCAGACTCCATGATGGATCGGGCTATACACGTCTGTTTTGTGGATCTCCACGTAACAGCTCCACCCCCAATAGTAAACACATACCCACTTATGGAAAGTGAGTCTTTCGTGTCCGATATCCAGTTCGCATCACAGTACCCTTCAAGTACCGGGGGGTATCTCGAAAAATGTAGCTCATGACTCTGAGTATACTTCAAGTATCTCAAAACTCGTACAAGAGCTCTCCAATGCTCTTTGCTTGGATTGCTCGTGTAACGACTTAATTTATTCACGGCACATGCTATGTCGGGTCTAGTGCAATTTGTAAGATACATTAAACACCCTATGACACGAGCATAGTCTTCTTGAGCAACCGACTCACCTCGGTTCTTGCTCAAAAGAACATTAAGTTCAATAGGAGTTTTAGCGGGCACGCTTTCAAAAGTGTTAAACTTCTTGAGCACTTTATCAACATAGTGAGATTGTGAGAAGACAATCCCATTGGATTTCCTTAGTATTTTCATACTAAGAATAACATCCGCTAAACCCAAGTCATTCATGTCAAAGTTCCTCTTTAACGTGCTTTTCGTTTCGTTAATTACACGGATATTGCTACCCATAATTAACATGTCATCTACATAAAGACACACAATAACATATCCGTTATTTGTGTTCTTAATGTAAACACATTTGTCACATTTGTTTATTTTAAAACCATTTGATAACATCACATTATCAAATTTCAAGTGCCATTGAAGTGGCGCTTGCTTCAATTCATAGAGGGACTTAACCAGTTTGCAAACCTTCTTCTCTTGACCAGGTTTCACAAATCCTTCCGGTTGTTTTCATCCTCTAGATCTCCATAGAGGAAAGCAGTTTTCACATCCATTTGGTGAATCTCTAGATTGTACAAGGTAGCAATCGCGAAAAGCATACGAATGGATGTAATCCTTGTTACAGGTGCGTTGGTATCGAAATAATCGTATCCTTCCTTTTGTTTAAACCCTTCGACTACCAAACGGGCTTTGTACTTATCAATTGATCCATCTGCCTTGTATTTTCTTTTAAGGATCCATTTGCATCCTAAGGACATGCAACCTTTGGGAAAATCAACCAACACCCAAGTGCGGTTTTGCCTAATGGAATCAATTTCACTTTGTACCGCTTCTCTCCAAAGTGGACTTTCCGATCTAGAAAAAGTTTATGTGATCGTCATTGGTTCTTGATCCAACATGAACACTACATAATCTAGACCAAATCTTTTTGGTTTCCGAACTCTACTGCCACGTCTCGGTTCACTATCTTCCGGATTAGACCTTTGTCGCTTACGTTACTTAGGTTCTTCATCCTCAGATTTAGAACTAGTGGCTTCAACTTCAATTATATTTCTAGAATTAGTTTCTAGATTACCCTTGTCTTTACAAGGATATATGTGTTCAAAGAATATCGCATTCCTTGACTCGATCGTTATTCCCACACTCATGTCGGGTACTTCTGACTTATGGATAACAAATCGATAGGCGTTGCTGTTATGCGCATACCCGATAAAGATGCAATCAACCATTTTAGGGCCAATTGTAACTTGTTTAGGTAGAGGCACTTTAAGGTATTTGTATGATGGTTTCCAACATTTCCATAACTCATAAGGTGTAACATCTTTACCTTTGAGTGGAATCTTATTCAGTATATAGTTGGCTATCAAGACAGCTTCCCCCCACATGTTTTGAGGCAACCCTGAACTAATCAACAAAGTATTCATCATCTCCTTAAGAGTTCAATTTTTACGTTCAACAACGCCATTCGATTGAGGTGAGTATGGAGTTATCGTTTGATGAATTATACCACTTTCGTTGCATAATTCTTCAAACGAAGCAACATATTCTCCACCTCTGTCACTTTGAACACTCTTAGTTAATTTTCGGCTTCATTCTTGAAGTGTTTAAACGCTTCAATAGTCTCATCTTTACCTCTTAAAAGATAAAGATAACAATATCTCGTGCAATCATTGATGAACGTGATAAAGTACTTCTTACCACCACCAGTTTGCACATACTTTAAATCACACACATCGGTGTGAATTAAATCAAGGGGTTTCATGCTCCGCTCAACCGAATGAAACGGTGGTTTTGTCATTTTTGCCTCAACACAAACTTCACATTTGTTTTGAGTGTTAACTTCATTTAACTTTAGTAAATCTAAGTTTACTATTCTCTTTATAGCATTTAGATTAACATGTCCCAATCTACAATACCATAAATTGGAGCACTCAAGCATATAAGAGGAAGTAGATGCTTTCTCATTATTCTTAATAGATTTTGGTACATGGCGCACAACCAATACATTCAACATAAAGAGGCCCTCAGTGAGGTAATCCTTAACAAGGAAACTACCATTCTTTGACAAAATAAACTTGTCTGACTCAAACACTAGTCTAAACCCCTTACTAACTAAAATAGAGCCCGAAACCAAGTTTTTTCGGATGTCAGGAACATGAAGCACGTTCTTCAATGTAAGCAATTTGCCAGATGTAAGCTTTAGCTCCACATCTCTAACCCCGACAACCTTTGAGGATGCATGGTTCCCCATGTTGAGCTTCCTCCCCTCAATAACTTGATAGGTAACAAACTTGTTCCTATTGACACACACGTGCGCAGTAACACCGCTGTCTATGAACTAATTATCTTGATTGTCCACATTGTTGACCTCTTCAGAGACAACAATAGTCAGGTCATCTTTGACCCACTCGCCATCCTTCTTGGCATGGACGTCATGTACAATGAGTTGGAAATCTTATACTTGTTCCATCATCGGTCGAGAATCGACCATCTTGTAGTCCAAGTACTTGGCTATAACGAACTTCTTTGTACCAGCATCATCGCTATGGTACTTCTTGTCCAACGCCTCCCATATTCCCTTGGAGGTGTTCACAGCAGAGTACACAATGTACAAACTATCATCTAAAGAATTTAGGATGAAGTTTTTACAAAGGTAGTCTCCACTACGCCAATTGTCATAGAAAGCTCGAACATGGAAGTTCACCTCCTCCGCACTTGGCATAGCCGGCTCTTCTTCCGTTAGAAAGTTTGCCACTCGCAATGTTGTTAAGTGGAACATCTTTTGTTGCCACCTTTTGAAGTCGGCTCCGCGAAACTTCGGCGGCTTCTCGGCGGGTAACATCACCCTCGGTGCCGAGCCCGCTCCCAACAGGGAGCTACTTGTGTTGAGCTCGTAGGCCCCCACAGTCGAGCCCATAAATGGAGCTCCAACAGTTTCACTAAAAGTGGAACCAACAGTCCTACTAAATATGGGACCCACGGTGCCACTTGAAGCGGAACCACCGCTCGACAGAAACGGGTTATTCCAAACCCACGAGCCTAAAGAAGGCAAAGTTCAGCCTCCGGTTGAACCGCAAATGTTGGAGTTCATTGCCGATGCAGTAGTGAAGCTTGGCAATGGAACAGTCAAAGAAACGACATGGCGGGTGGCAACGTTGAGGACACGATGGAAGGAGTGGTGGATGCACCGGTGGTGGAGTTGGTAGAAGCAGCGCTCGTCTTCTTCAACTACGTCGGAAAGATAAGTGGAATATCTTGTCTTACGATTGTTGGAAAATTGAGTATACAAACTTGCAGGGTGTACAAAAATTACAACGTAAATTGAAGATTACAATGAACAAAAACTAAGAACTAAAAGCCGAGTCGAAGAAAGCCCTCTTTCCACAAGACGAGATACGCCCCGGTAGTGCTCACGGTTTTCGCGTAAAACGGCTTCATCTTTTGAGTAGCAGCACCGCAAAACTCAAGAGCTCCGACGAACTAAATGAGGCGAGAAACTAAGCTCGGAAAAGATGGAGAATGAAAGGGAGGAACGCAGATGCAAAGAGATGCTCGTTTTTTAGTGGTGTGTCTAGAATGACTACGATGCACACTATTCATAGGCACTCTCACGCGGGGGGAATTAATGCAGCCATTGATGCTCATCATGGCGAGTCAATGCCCATCATGGCCATAATTGGGAGGTTACGGGAGTTACACGAGTAACCCCCGGGAGTTACGAGTGGATGATAATGCGACGCACCTAGACGAGGTGTTCGTCTTGATTCGTTCGAGAGACATATCTAGACGTCTCTTGCACACGACGCACGTTGGGCCAACAATGAATTGGGCTTCCGAATCCGAATTGGACTTCAACATGCAAGCCCATTTGCTTTAATTTTGGAGGCCCAAATATAAAGCAATCAAGGCCCAAGAAACTCGAGCTCAAACCCGAGCCCGATAAACTCCACTTCATTAAATAATGAAGTAATTCATCCAAAACTCCAAACTTTATATTCATATCTCACTCACCACAAATTGGTTTTGAACATATAAATATACTACCTCCATCTACTCTAGGAGTAGAACAATAATCTATCATTTAATTTAATAAATAAATTAAATATAGAATATTGATATTTGATCAAAGACCAAATTCCAACATAACTACTACACCACTCAATTCGTAGTGGGATCCTTTGATATTTTAGAATCTATATATTTATATTCCAAAATTATTTCTCAAATGTCTCGTGAAATTTCATCACAAATTTACAATGCAACTCCTATTCTTGATAGCTCTCCCAATATTCTTGATCTACCTCCTCCACAAAATTCGAAAAAAATCTGTTCTTCCTCCGGGCCCACCACGGCTGCCGTTGATCGGAAACCTCCACCGATTCGGAGGAGCGGCCGGAAACCTACCTTTCTATTTATGGAAACTTTCCGAAAAACACGGTCCCCTCATCCACTTAAAACTGGGTTCCGTCCCTGTAATTGTAATCTCTTCAGCCAAATTAGCAGAACAAGTGCTGAAAACGCAAGACCTAGCTTTCTGCAGCAGGCCTAAGCTTCTATGGCAGAATAAACTCACCTATAACTACATGGACATGGTGTTTTCCCCCTACGGCGACTACTGGAGGGAGGTGCGGAAGATTACAGCCGTCCATCTCTTCAGCCTCAAGAAGATCAAGTCCTTCCGTCCCATTCGAGAAGACGAAGTATCTCGCCTGGTCAAGAACATCGGGAGGGTTTCTTCTGAGAATGGAGTAGTGAACTTGAGCGATATGACTATGACTCTCGGCATTACATTAATATGCAGAGTCGCCTTCGGAAGGAGGTACGAGGAGCGCGGGCCCGAGATCAGAAGGTTCGAGAAGCTTCTGCACGAGGCGAATGACGTCATGGGAACTTTCTTTGTGTCTGACTACTTGCCTTGGTTAAGTTGGGTGGATAGAGTGAGAGGAGCCATTGATAAGGTAGATAAGAGCTTCGAGAATTTGGATTCTTTCTACCAAGAGCTGATCGACGAGCGTCTCGATACGAAGAGGAAGAAGAAGAAGGAGGAGGAAGATGATGATATTCTTGATGTGTTGATCCAGCTTAAGGAAGAAGGAGCTTGTTCCATTGATTTTAACTGGGATCAAATCAAAGCTCTGCTCACGGTATTTCTTTCTGCTTCCTTCATCTTTTGCTACCTTGATTGAGTTTTATCTATTTCTAATTTGGGGTTGTTTTTGTTAAAATAAAGATATCGTATTTAATTTTGCGTTAGTCGAAATAAAGCGACAATTTATTTTACTGGTGAAATTTATCATGAAAATAAATTGACAAGTTTTCTTTAACTAAAATTATCATAAATTAAAGTGATCAATGAAAGTGAGAATCATTAAAAAGAAAGATATGATCAATATAAATGTTGGCACATAGATCAAAGACTGTGCTTTATATAGAAATGAAACATATTGTCTCTTATTTATTGGTGTTTGATTTTTTGGTAAAATGAACTAAAATCCGTGTGTGTTTATCAAAAAATGTTCAAAAAGTTGCAACATTTTGTACCAAAATGAAAATGTTTATTCATTCATCATCTACTCATAACGCTGGTGCATGTATTTTAACATGAATTAAATTACAATATTTATAACTTGCTCATTTATATTCTGACTTTTATAATTTTTATGTCAAATTAAATGTCTCCATACGATCTTTTATTTAAAATAAATCATCAATATGTTTTATAGATATATGATATTCTACTTTGAATAACACGAAATATATTTATTTTATGTCTAAATAAGGTCTATTGAAATACCTGGCTTAAACATTTTGAGACTACTATAATGGGAAGAAGGGTATAAATAATCGATATTTAAAAACAAAATTTTGATAGGCTTTACATAAATTTTCTCAACCCACAACAGTCATTCATAATGCATCAATATATAACCCAACTTCCGATCAAAAAAAATATATATAACCCAACTTGCCATATCATTTTCTATTGGGCGGTTAAATTTGTAGGATATATTTCTTGCTGGAACCGATACAAGTGCAGCATCGATAGTTTGGATGATGACAGCCTTGATGAAGGCACCCGATGTCATGAAAAAACTTCAAAAAGATATTCGAGCTTTGGTTGGCAGGAAAGGTAAAATTGACGAAGATGATATACCTCGTCTCTCATATCTAAAAGCAGTCGTAAACGAGACATTCCGAGTACACCCCTCAGTTCCGATCCTTGTACCAAGAGAGACAATAGAGAGGTGCAACCTAGAGGGCTTTGAAATCCAACCCAAAACATTGGTTTTAGTTAACGTGTGGGCAATTGCAAGAGACCCCGAGTTTTGGGAAAATCCGTGTCAATTTTTGCCCGAGAGATTTTTTAACAATGACATCGATGTAAAAGGGAGAGATTTCGGACTCATCCCATTTGGATCGGGTCGAAGAATGTGCCCCGCAATGCATATGGGACTTGCAACTGTAGAGCTTACGGTTGCAAATCTGCTATACTCTTTCGATTGGGAGTTGCCCCAAGGAATTCAGGCGGAAGACATCGACACCGATGCTCTGCCCGGAATCACAATGCATAAGAAAGATCCACTTATCCTTGTAGCCAAGAAATGTAATCTTAATTGAGTGGTCGTTTTCCTTTTTATTAAAGAAAGTTAGCGGTATTATTGCTTGATAACATATCACATAGTTTAATTTATGTTGTGTGTGGCTCGTATACAATATCTGGGTTCTTTGATTAATTAGCTACTACGTCTATGATAAGTATATAGTAGTATTACGGTTCTTGAAAATATAAACATATTTATCGGATATTTTGTATTCATTTTTACCAAGATACCCTCATTTGCGCCGTGTTCCTCCTCTACTCTCTTATCAAATTTGAGGAGTTTTATGTAAATAAATAATTCACTTTGTAAAATCAAAAAGATAAATAATTGCAGCCAACAAGCAATATGCAATTCAAGGGTAAACTGCAAGATACTACCCTGTGTTTTGTGAAACCTACACGAAATCCCCTTGTGTTTTTTAATTTGCATAAAACACCCACGTGTTTTAAATAACCCTGCACGATTAACCCAAACCGTGAGCACCTATCGCCGTTTGCTCACTTTAGCATTATTTTGTTCGATTGTTTTATATTCTAATACCTTAAAAATTAATATTACAATCATTAAACTTCAAAATTTTAAAAAATCGACACTCGATTTGTCATATTATTCATTTTTTAAAGTTTAATGGAAAAATTGCAAATCGAATGTCGATTTTTATAAATTTTGGAAGTTTAATTATTGAAATATTAATTTTTAAGGTATTAGAATATAAAACAATCGAAAAAATCGAACAAAATAATGCTAAAGTGAGCAAACGGCGATAGGTGCTCACGGTTTGGGTTAATCGTGCAGAATTTTTTAAAACACGTGGGTGTTTTATGCAAATTAGAAAACACAAGGGAATTTAATGTAGGTTTTCCAAAACAAAAGGTAGTATCTTGCAGTTTACCCTGCAATTCAATTATTGTTTTTTAGGTTGACCCAAAAAGTGCAATTTTTGTTTCTTAGGTTGAACCAAAGAGTGAGATATAATAGAGACTGAACCGACACTAGAATCCATGGGGCTTACATGAATGTCGTTCACAAATTTTACTTCCTTGGAGATTTATCTATTAATTAATTTCCTCAAATAATGTGTGGTATATATTGGATAATTTCCTTCCATAAAAAATGTGCTTGACCTACTCAAAAAAGACTGTTTCTTTTTTGGAAATTAGAAGACATGACGGTAGAATATCTTAATTATCTATAGAATCAAATGGCTTTGTACATTTACAAAGCTGAAATGTAAATTAAAGGTAAAGTAATAATTCGACAAATTATATGTCCAATACAAAATTAAAGATTGCATGATGACATTTATATAAATAAAATTAATTAATTAAAATTCTAGTTTCAATTTTTGTTGAAAAAATTAACATCGTAACATAGTTTGTTTAACGTGAAAAGATGTACTGTATTTTCTAAAGTGGAATCATATTCGTTTAAAAAAAAAAATGGAATAGTATATTTTTACAAATCTAATAATTAAGGCTGTTCTAAACAAATGCTCAATTTAAAAAAATAATAATAATAAATAAATAAATAAAAATACACTCCATATATAAAAAGAAAGCACATGGTAGCGTTGCCTAAAGGAACTCCATGAAAATCGATCAACCTCTTCGATAACTTAAATTAATAAAACTATTGTGTACATATGTTGGCATAGCGTGAGTTATACATGAAGCCAAATATCTCAAGTTCAAGTTCTTCGTGACGTGATTTTTAAATTTCATGTTAAATAAAAAAATAATAAAAATGTTATGATGAAGTCTAATAATTTTAAAACAATTAAGTCTAATATTATTAATGAAATTGCTACTCCATCCATCTCGGGCAAACTTAATTTGCCCACGACTGACATTTCGATCAAATATTTATAGATAATTATTATAAATTTATAACCTAAAAGTAAACCATGCCAAAAAAAATTAAATCTAAAAAAAATCTAAATTATAAATGGAAACATTGTTGACGTGGCATTATCATATTAGTGTGGGCATATTAAGTATACCCGTGGTGGGTAAGGGAGTGTTTTCATCTATATAATATATAAAAGCTAAATAGTTTATAAGAATTACATAAATATCATTTTCCCTCCAAAAGTAACAATCAATTATCCAATGGTTTCTCGAAGATGATTTATTTCAAATATTTTTTGAATTGTCTTATGGATTTGACAACAAATGTATTGTAAATTATAAATATAATATATTGTTTGCTAATATATCTATTTTTGCATTAGATTATTCTATAAATTTCTTTATTTTGTTATTTTCATATGTTATTTGTTTACTTTTTCGATTATATTGATAATTTGTATAAAATTTTATTGTGACAATAGAAAATTTAATTGGATACACTGTCATAAATTATTAATTGAACTTTTGTGAAATGATACTAAGTTAGATTTAAAGCTATTGATTGATAAATTTACTGTATTTTTGATGTATTATTCTTTTTTCAAAGAAATATAATATTAAATTATTTAAGGAACCTAGTAATTACTAATTATTTAGATAACTACTACGAATTTAAATAAAATATACCAAAAATATAGTAATTCAAATATTTTAGTAGCAATAGTAGTTTCACTATATTAATGTAGTATATCCTATAGGGAGTTTACATTTCTATCACATGAATATATAAAATTTTATTTATTTATATTCTCTAAAATTATTTTAGGGTTTCTAAAATCATGAGAACTAAATTTCTATTCAATAATGGTGTGACAGAAAAATATATTATTTTAATTTTTATTTATTTATTTTTTACTCTTTGCAATTTATATTATCCGTGCAACGCACGGGCGCAACACTAGTACTCCCTCCGTCCTTGATTTACTGACCTGTTGACTTTTTAGATAATTTTAAAGCTTTGTGATGATGGATTTAAAATTGAATTTTTGGAGTTTAGTTTTTTTTACAAGGTACTACGAGTGTTGTAGTATCGTGTAAAAAAACTAATCTCAAAAATTCAATTTAAAATCCATCATCACAAAGCTCCAAAATCATCTAAAAAGTCAACATGGTCAGTAAATCGAGGACAGAGTGAATATTATTAATACAAGAATTAGATCTTCATTTTAGAAGTTGTACGATCCAAAGATATTTTACCTATCTAGTTACATCAATGTATTTAGAAGTTATACGATCCAAAGATATTTTACCGATCTAGTTATATCAATGTATAATGTAGAATAACATATTATATTCGACTTTCTAAATTTACACTACTTAATTTCAGTTAAAGATTTTCTTATAACAAACTAGCCCAATTTTATCGTTATTACATTGAAGAATATAATATCCACATTGACTAGCCGCCAATAACACATACACTAAATGCTCTACACACCTCCTATATAAATTAAACAGCATCACTCCATTTCATACATCAAAAACCTAAGGGTTTGCACCCTTCGGGCAAATCAACCAACACCCAAGTGTGGTTCTGCCTAATGGAATCAATTTCACTTTGTACCGCTTCTCTCCAAAGCAGACTGTCCGATCTAGAAAAAGCTTCTTTGATCGTCGTTGGTTCTTGATCCAACATGAACACTACATAATCCGGACCAAATTGCTTTGGTTTCCGAACTCTACTACCACATCTCGGTTCACTATCTTCTGGATTAGACCTTTGTCGCTTGTGTGACTTAGGTTCTTCATCCTCGGATTTAGAACTCGTGGCTTCACCTTCAATTCTATTGCAAGAATTGATTTCTATATTACCCTTGTTTTTACAAGGATATATGTGTTCAAAGAATATTGCATTCCTTGACTCGATCGTTGTTCCCACAGTCATATCGGGGACTTCCGACTTGTGGATAACAAAGCGTTAGGCGCTGCTGTTATGTGCATACCCAATAAAGATGCAATCAACCGTTTTAGGGCCAATTGTAACTTGTTTAGGTAGAGACACTTCAACCTTCGCCAAACACCCCCACACTTTAAGGTATTTGTACAATGGTTTCCAACCTTTCCATAACTCATAAGGTGTAACATCTTTACCTTTGAGTGTAATCTTGTTCAATAGATTGTTGGCTGTTAAGACAGCTTCTCCCCACATGTTTTGGGGCAACCCTGAACTAATCAACAAAGCATTCATCATCTCCTTAAGAGTTTGATTTTTACGTTCAGCAACGCCATTTGATTGAAGGCTCGATTGTCGTAGAAGGCTCGAACATGGAAGTTGGCCTCCTCCGCACTTGGTACGGGTGGTTCATCTTCTGTTAGGAAGTTCGTCACCCCCAATGTTGTTAAATAAAACATCTTTTGTTGCCATCTTTTGAAGTCAGCTCCTCCGAACTTCGGCGGCTTCTCGGCGGGTGGCATCACCCTTGGTGCCGAGTTCACTCCCATAAGGGAGCCACTTGGGTTATGCCCATAGGCCGCCCCACAGTCGAGCCCATAAATGGCGCTCCAATAGTTCAACTAAAAGTGGAACCCACGGTGCCACTTGAAGCGGAACCACCGCTTGACAAAAACGGGTTATTCCAAACCCACGAACTTGAAGGCATAGTCGAGCCTCCGGTTGAACCGCCAGTGTTGGAGTTCATTGCCGATACAGTAGTGAAGGTTGACAACGGCGTTGACATGGTGGATGGAACAGACGTCGACATAGTTGATGGTAATGTCGAAACATCAATGGACGAGTCGGTGGAGGCTGCAGCACTTAACATCTTCGAATAGGTGAATGAATTTCAAAAACTCCTTGGAACGGCAAGTATAATTCGTCTTGCGATTGTTGGAAAGTTACAACTTGCCGGGTGTACAATTACAATAGAAAGATCTCGAAGATTACAAGTGGGAAAAAAAAAATGAAATTTGAAGTCGAGTCGAGGAAACCCTCTTTCCGCAAGACGAATTACGCCCCGGGTAGTGCTCACGGATTGGGCGCTTCGTCCCCAAAGATAAAACGACTTATCGTCTTCTTAGTAGCAGCACCGCACACTAAGAAGCTCCGGCGAACTGGAAATAGAAGGCTAAGGAACTGAGCTCGGAAAACTGGATGCTTTAGAAGAAGTGCCGAAGCCGAGGTGGCACAGGCCGAAGCCGAAGTGGCACAGGCCGAAGCTGAAGTGACTAAGCCAAGGCCGAGGCCGAAGACCGAGGCCGAAGCCGAAGTCCGAGGACCAAGGCCCGAGCCCGAGGCCAAAGCCGAGACCGAGGCCGAAGTCGAAGATCGAGGACCAAGGCCGAAGCCGAAGTCGAAGACCTAGACCGAAGCCGAGGCCGAGGCCGACCTCATCCACAACCACTTGACATAACTTACACTTCTTTCAAGAAAGAAGTAACTCTCCACCAATCTTTTAACATTTATATCTCACTCACCGGAAATCGGTTTTGAGCATATAAATACACCACGTTCATCTACTCCGCGAGTAGAACAATAATATAATATTTAATTTAGTTAATAAATTAAATATTAATTATTATTTATTTGGTCAAAATACCAAATTTCCAACAATCTTCGACGTATGTTATTTTTCCTTCCTTGATGCAAGGCAAAACTATCTCAAGAAATTTAGGGTAGAGATGATAGTAATCAACAACGACGAAGCCTTGCATACGGATCCGTTGAGTGATAAGCTTAAGCAAGTTGTGGACGCCTTCGGGTTGCTTCAGGCTGTACTGAGAGACCATCCCACAAACCGCGATGCGGCCATGAAGTCTCATATTATTGATCACGGCTTCGAGCATCTTTCCTCCAACATTATCAAAATATATATCAATTCCTTCCGGAAAGTACCTATTGAAAAAGTAGAAACAAAAGTCACTTGATTTTTTATATTTTCATAACATCTTTACTTGTATTAATTTATGAGACTTTTTTTAGGATATGTATTGACCGTCTGAACAAAAAATAAATAAATAACAATATTCAGATTAAATTTTATCTTTTTCTCCTCAAAGCACAAGGGAAGGAGCTAACTTACCTCTTCAAAGCGACATCGTAATCGTTCTCTTCTTTATAATTAAATGCATCATCGAACCCAAACTTATTCTTTAAGAGATCAACCTTTTCTTTGCTCCCTGCACTGCCAACAACATAGCAACCAAGTATCTTAGCAAACTGACCAACAAGCTGGCCAACAGATCCAGATGCAGTGGATACGAACACAGTTTCGCCTTTCTTCGGCGAGCAAATCTCGAAAAATCCTGTATATGCTGTCATCCCAGGCATTCCTATATGCATATATATAAAATACATACAAAATTCTTTCTTATTAGTAACGTAACTAATTACTACTTATGGTTTCGTCTACTACTAAAGGAAAAGGAACTTACCAGTAATTCCTACAAAGTAGGATAAAGGCACATCTTTGTCTTGAATTTTAAACAAATTATGTGGATTTTTTATAAGGGTGCATTCCTCTCATCCAGCTTGTGACCCCCAAATCAATTTACCTTTCTCGTAGCTCGGATGACTCGAATCCAATACTTTCGACACCCCATAGCTAATAATAGTCTGTTATATATATATATACACACATTAGTCAACTCTCAGCATTAAAAGAAAAAATATACTATAAAATAAAATTACTCAAAAAATAAACACTTACAGAGCCAGGAAGGATGAAATCAAACTTTGTGATGTCAACCTTTCCCATGCGAAGAACGAGGTAAGGATCGACGGACAAGTACAAGTTCTTGACCAAAATGGCGCCGTCGCAGCCATCTGGGATTCTCAAGGAGATCGTGGAAGTTCTCAACAACAAGTCGGATTCATTTAGGGAACCATTGACGGGGTTGTTGAGTATAATCTGCTTGTTCATCACTTCCTCTCCCATTTCTGATCACTGCAGTGTTGTGCCGTGTTTCTTTTTTTTCTTGATAATGCTTCCTTTGCTTGTGGCTATTATTTATTGGGGGGAGTTGAAAGCTTTGCCCTAGCATACTAATTAGTCGGAGCATGGGCGGATCCACACTTGGCCAAGGGTGTCAATTGACACCCCTTAAATTTTACTGTTAATTACATATTATACCTGTCACGACCACACTTTGCTAATCAATAGCTAAGTTTGGTAAATTCGTGACTATAAAATATGAATCTGAAATAGTGGGTAAATGAAGAACATTTCTTGAATCGACTCTCAGGGCAATCTCATTTCTAGATAATCTGATACTTATAACTGATAAAGTAGGACAATTCTTGTCATGATTCTGACTCAGAACACATCTAAATCGAAAGGAACTTTAAGAACATCAGAGTGTACGCTACGGAAGTATGGCTATAAATACATATATGAAGACATGTATTACCAAGAGTTATCAACAACTAAATCTTCGCTAAATTGACAAAAGCTCCGCCGGTCACTCCGCTTCAACCTGCTCAACCTGCACATTAAAAACAATGTACAGGGCTAAGTACAAATGGTACTCAGTGAACACATTGCCCAAAACTGATTTTATTGCCATCCATATACTGAGTGAAACATAGGATTTTTCTTAAAAGTCTATGTTCACTAAAATCTCTTATTTCTCAAAAGTGACTACAGTCAAATTTCTTTAGTAATCAACCATATCCGATCTATGGTGCCGAGGAGGTGGCCACCTCACTCGTCACCTGATCGATCGCCACACTAAGCGAGTCGACCACTTGTGTACACTAGCCCAAATATAGCATCTCGCCATACAAGGACCCGAATTCGATTAAATAACAATTGGCATAGCCAATAACAGATAGGCATCATACAAAAACAAAATATTTTATGGCATGACAATCTTTAAAAGAGCTATATCAACTAATAAAATATGTTTTGTTTTAAAAGAAAGTCCACCTCCTTTACTCTGCTTACTGCTATTGAATTCTAACTTCGCCTTGGCGACTGTTCCTTCTTCGTTCGACCTTGATGAAAGAATACAATAAGATTCTTAACTCGAACGATAAATGTTTATCGAATAATTCTAGTTCTATGTCTTTTCGATGATTACTCTAAATTCTTGGGTGACCTCGTCACTGCTATCTTAGCTCGAATTATTAATCAAGTTATACAAATAGCTTATTCGACTGTTTTTAAATAAATCGATTATTTGATTTATTTACTTAGAAATATTAATTAATTGAGACGCTTCCCAATAATTAATTCTATTTGTTTAGTTGATTAGCTCAATCAAAATAAATCTTGATTATTAACTCTTAGTTAATAAACCCATTTCTTGGTTAATAACTTATTTCTATAAGTTAAATCTTTTAAGCTCGTAAAATAATTCTCTCGTGAATTATTAATCTCTGCAATTATTAATTGGGGGTAATATAATTTAATTAGTGATATCTAGAACCACATAATTAATTAGTGTTGGGTATTAAATTAATTAAACCAACAAAAGAATTAATTCGGCCCTTTGATTAAATGAATCGGCCCAGCTGAAAAATTGAGTCCGGTCCAATTGATTTCCGGCCCAGATCCTTGCGACCCAGCTGAATAAGCAAGCTCGACCCAACTCTGATTTCGGCCCATGCCTTGCTGGCCCGAATATGCGGCCCGTTTCAGTGGCCCGGCTCGCTACCCGGCCCAGCTCACTTAATTAATAAAGAATGAACACCTAAGCCCCCCCTTTCTTCTTCAATTGACCGACAACCCTCTCTCTCTCTCTAACATCGATCTACTCTTCTCCCTCTCTGCGCCGATCCTTTGGTCTTCTGTTCTACCTCCGTCGTTTTTCCTCTCCCAACACGCCGGCGGTGAAGCCGCCGGTTGCAGTCTCGCTATTGTCTACTCTCCCTCTCCTCTCGTTCTATTTTCCCCAAATCACGTTGTGTCTTTGTCATTGTCTCTGGTGGTCGACGGTGGGGCTTCCATCATGTGCAGCGCCCGCCGCTGAGCTCACCATGGATGCTGTGCCACGACGGCGTCGCTGTTATAGCCAGAGCACAGCCGAGCTCTGCCCGTCTTCGACGAGGCAGCTCCGGCGGCTTCGGCTTCTTCCGGCTCTCTCTCTATATATTTTAATACTTCTATTTATTTAACATAATATTAATTTCCAAAATCTTGTTTGTTTAATTACTGACTCTCACTCTCCTCTATTTTGCAGGTTCCGGTGCGGCAAGATGGAGGTGCACTGCTGTCTTCGGGTTCCGGTGAACGACGATGAATCGTCGCCGCTGCTTGCTGCTGCTTGCGGCTGCCTCTCTCTCGGTCCGACCAATGCTCTGCCGTCGGGGCTTCGAGCCTCGACGGAGGTTCGATCCTCCTCCCTTCTCTCGCTCTACTTCTAATTGCGTTTATATACATATATATCTCTAGCTGTGGTTTTAGTTAAAGAAATCAACTTCAGAATTCATGTTTCACTTCTTTGTTCTTCCTTTGATAAACTTAAGAGTTGAAGTAGTGTAGATTTAGTCTCATGCTTAGGACTAAAAGACTGATTGGTGTTTATTCAAGCTATAAAATAAGTGTTTTTCACTTAAAACTGGGGATCCATTTCTAGGCATGCTTTATCTATCATGACTGCATCTTATTATGCTTGTTATTCACAACCTTCTACTTGTGAAAAAGTAGTATACTTACTGGTTGGATTGGGTCGAGGGTTAAGTGAATGGTTGGTGCTGCAGCTTCTTCTCCTTTCTTCTCTACAGCCGCAGCTTCCTCCTTCCTTGCTAGCCGCAGCTTCTCCTTGTTGCTGCAGCTGCTACAACCCTTTTTCTACTCTTACTTTCTTTTGTGCTCTCTGTTTTTCTTTTTCTTTTTTCAGATTTTGCTAAAGTATGAGATGGTGTAGTCTCGGCTGGCGTAAGGGGTATATATGCTTTAGTTTGGCTTATTTCTGCAATATCTTTCCCACATTTTACTTTATTATTGCTGCTCTAAATCTCCTTACTAGCAAGATCTTTCAAGACTTATTTGCTTTCTCCTTTTTGCAGGTTTTTGAGGCTTAAGGGGTTGTTGTACCTGCTGCTTGATGGAGGTGGATGTGTTTCCCCTTTTTCAGAATTAGAGGCGTGTACATTCCTCTTTTGATTGTCTAAGTATCCAATCAATAGACTACTATTGTTGACTTGTAGACTTGGTGTATTAAATTCTTGATTGGTGATGTATAAGTTTGGACTTTAGCTGTACAACTATTCTTTTTAATTATTTAAAATAACAAGTCTAGTAGTTATCAGAATATATCTCTTCTTGTATCTTTGTAATGGCTTGGCCCAATTCTCCATCTAGTAAATGGGTTCGGCCCAATTAAGAGTGGGCTTGGCCCGTTAACTTACTAAAATCTTGTAAAAATCACTATATTGGAGTCGATGCAAATGGAAATACTTGAGTCGATTTATTCTTAGCTAAAAATATTCGAATGATAATTATATACTCAGTCGAATAATTCCAACGAGTATCTAATCTTTTATATGGTAATTAACTAAGAGTGTTTAGAATCGAGTTGTTACTTAATTCTACTCGAGAATTTCCTTTCTTGGAAATAAAAGTATCGACTAGAAGTGGAATTAAATCACTAGAACTTGGAATTCTTTTCCTTAATTAAGGATTAAATTCTTAGAGTAGGGAGAAATTTTACGGGACGTTACAATACCTTTAGCCCATGTTTGGTTTAAATTTTTTTGGGTATGGAAAGGGAATCAAGTAATTAATTCCATTATATTTTGTTTAGTTTGAGTAATAGGTTATCCATTTCCCTTACTTGGGGGTAATCCAATCCATTACATTGTTATCCCTCAAGAAGGAAGAGAAATAAGGAAAAAGTGAATTCCCCTCACAAATGACTCCATTTTCTACTATTGAACCAAACACTCAATAAAAATAACCATTATTATTACCATTCTATTATTTGACTTGATTCAATTCACTTTCTGTTACCCAACTTGAACCAATCGAACACTTAGAGTTATTATGATATGTAAATATATATTTGAATACATATAAAAAAATATTAAAATTCCTAATTCTGAAATTTAAATGGGCAGCAATTGATCTTCAAGGTTCTAACAGTCTATCTTCCACTACAAAAAACATATCAAATTCCGACGGAATAGCCGACGGAAACAAATCCGTCGTCCCATTCCGACGGATTAACGACGGAATCCCGACTCTAATTTTTTCCGGCGATTGACGACGGGTGTGACGACGGAAGGACGACGGATAAGGTCCACGACGGATATTGTCCGTCTGTGTTATTATTTTCAATTTAAAAAAAATTAATAAATTTTTTTTATTGGGCCGACGGCGTTTGCCGACGTGAATCCATCGTGGGTTAGTTTAGACGGGTTTAAACTTTATTTCCCTCTCCAGTCCGCCCTAACAATTTTCCCCCAAATCTCTGAGCCATAACGCCGCGTCTGCTGCTTCCTATCGTCAGGTTTCTCGCTCTCAACCTCTATTTCTCTCCACCGCGCGTTCTCTCTATTTGTCTCACGGTTCCATTTTCAGTGGTGCTCCGCCATCTCCATCGCCGGTGTCCTCATCGGCGGTTGACAAATTAAAGCTTCAAGGTCGCCGGAAAATCTGCCTCGCCGGGGAAGAAACGCTTGTCTGTTTCAGGTATGTATCCCATCTTCTTTGTGCCTCAAAATAAAAGCCATATACAGAGGCAAGAGCTTTCAGAGCTACAGCTGCAACTCCACTTTACAATATTTCTATGCATAAGCTTTTTGTATAAAAAATGGAGGTTAATTAGCAAAGTATTAGTGTAGGTGAAGACTCCATATATCAGTTTTGGGTTTTCCCTTTTCTCCACCATCTCCATCACCGGTGTCCCCGTCGGTGGTGTTCGGTGCAGTCTTCAAGGTGACATTCTTGTGTATTGTACTTTTTCAGGTTTGCTCCCTCGCTCTCCCTGCCCCTCCTTCTCTTTCCCCACACCTCTCTCTTTGTCTCTGTTGCTGAGGATATATTTCTCTCTCGCAGCCAACAGTTTCTTCCGTTAACGGCGTCGCGTGTCTCGTCAGCCTGCTGCTTCACCGCCGGATTTCAATTTATGTATTTCTCTCCCTCTTTCAACTATAACTAAATAATCACAAGTAATGTGATCAGATATTATCCCTCCGTTGCCCTCAATTTCTCTCTCAAGGTAGTGCAGCTATTCTAAAGCTTTTAGTTTCTTACCTCCTCTCTCTCTTTGTTTTGATAAGTTTCAAGAATTAATTATTTATCGGTGGGGAATCATGAATTCTGATGCATTTGGTGTGGTGTTGAGATCATGGTGTTAGATTGTTATTGTTTATTGCTTTGCATATGTTGAAATGATTGTTGTTGGCAATTACTGGAGATGTAATTCTTGAGATTGTTTTGTTGTTTGGTTATGTTGCAATAATCTATATTCATATTGGTAAAATTTTATTAAAATAAACAATTTGGGCAGAAACAACAAGACTTTTGCAGGGGAAAGAGCCAAAACAAATCATCATTTTCTGCTCTCTTCAAAGATTCTATTGTTGCTTGAAATCTATTGAAGGTATTTTAATTCCATAGTTTTGAATTTGTCTTTGATTAGATCTGTATATTTGAAGTTGGTTAAGGATGATGCTTGTCGACTTATCTGTTCATTTTGCTTGATACTAGCTGAAACTAGACAATTAGTAGACTAATAATGCATTAGTTAGATTGTCTAGTTTAATTAAAATAATATTGGAAACATAAATTACATTGTCAGAAATGAGACAACATACAATAGTTTAAGTCCATGGCCAGAGAAATTAAATAGTGGGATTGGGTTTGCATTTTAATTGACAAAGTAGTGTTAATCCTTTTTCTGGAGACAAAGTAGAAGTAATGTTTCGTCTTCATTTCCAAATTAAAGTTGTATGTGTGGGCTGACAATATATATAATCATATATATAATCATATTACATAATCATATATATAATCATATTTCGAAAATTTGTACCTTGTTTGAGGCATTTTGAGGTAGAAAGAAAGAAAAGAATGAATTGCAATTATGTATTTATATGTCAACTTCATTTTATTACTTGTCACAGCAGCCACATTTACTTTTCAAATTTGGCCGACCAAAATACATTAAATATAATTACAATCGAGTGCTTTACTTGTGGCTACACATAGATATATTCATAGGATAAAATTGCGAGTGGAAGGCAAAAAAAAAAAAACAACTAGGATTAAGTTAGGTTTGATACTAATTAATTAATTATGTATTTAGATTTGAGGTAGTATATTTGTGCGTCATCAGCCATGCATATGTTGTATTTAGATGCATCTATCAATTAATTTTATTAATATATAATTATAATTCTTTTCGCCAAATGGATTCCTTGATCTTGGTGTAGTCAGTGAATATACTTCCAACTGGACTGCATATATAAAGACATGAATATATTCAACAATTGTTCTTAATTATGCATCTATAGATTGAACATGGTTTTTACAATAACTATAACTCCTTATGGACTGTGTTTGGTTTTTGTTATAATCAATATCTTTAACATTTAATAATGTTTGTTTTCTCACATCCCACATGATTACAGGGTCAGATCAAAGAATATATTGAGGAGGAGCACCTTGAGGGTGGTGAGGTCACCCACAATGAGGCTTACCTGCATGTTGTAAAGCTGGATGAGAAGAAATGAATGTTTGGATCGGGTGAACTCGCCAAGAGCATCGCAAGTGAACTCTCTACTGGCACGTCGCATTTCCACTCCCAAGCAGCTTGTGATGACCGCTTATCACAGATGCAGCAGCAGCTTCAGGAGGAGGGCGAGGCGCGTGAGAAGCTCGCTGAGCAGACACAACAGTTTCAGGAAGCACTACAGTCTCAACAACGTCTATTTGAGCAATTCGTGAGTCAGTCCAAAGGTGATGCAGACCATCCACCCCCCTTTTGATATCCATTCAGTTTGAATTTCCTATTTCTAGTATTGAACTTATGAGTATTTACCCATAGTTAGACTTTTGATTTGAACTTTATGGATTACTAAGACGGAAACTATGTAATTTCGACTTTTGTTTATTTAAATTGTCAGATATTATGAATATTATTGGATACTATTGATTGTTTGATAAAATTATTTTATTCATTTATTGGTTGGATTGAAATAGGGAGGAGAAACATCAATCAAAAACCAAAAGCAAGCTTACTGTTTTACACAAGTCCCGACGGACATTTTTATTATTTAAATATTAGAAGGCCGACGGATCAACGACGGAATCAACATCCCGACGGATTCCTAACGGAAATTTTTATTATTTAAATATTAGAGGGCCGACGGATCAACGACGGACATATAACGACGTGAAAGATCCGTCGGGAATCCGTCGTAATTGTCGCCGGAACCGGCGACTCGCCGGCGACAAGGACGACATTTATTCCATCGGAAGTCCGTCGTTAGACGTGCACGACGGACATAAAATCCGTCGTTACCGTCTTGCCGACGCCCTTTTTTAAGACGGAAAGAATCCGTTGGGAATCCGTCGGAATTGTACTTTTTCGACGGATTTTTGCCCTATTACGACGAATTTTTCTGTCGTGATTTCAGGAAATTTTTGTAATGTTCTCCCGAATTGATGCTTTGTGTTGCTTGTTTGAACTTATTTCATTCTTTCAAAGCTTTTGACAAAGACAAATTAGTTTGACTGACTAAATTCTATCCAAATGATTTTTCGAGACATTGAGCTTTTTGGCTTTAATCGTGTATCTAATGAAGCTATTATTCAGAAGTTTCAAAAGATGGACCGGTCGTCGCGGCTACATTTTTATGATTTATAAAATGATATATTTTTTGTTGTTAGATTTATATTGTATTCTTTTTATATTATGACTTTGACACTACTTATTTAAAATTCTGCGTCCTCCACTGAGTCGGAGGGAATTAGGGAGAGAATGTATAGTACGCACGTGGTATACAAAAGGTGTGGACCATCATATATACTCGTCATATTAATTATGCACTTTTGTCATTTGTTCAAGTTGGATACGAAATTGGTCCTCCCCCTATATTTAGGCACATGTATGTTTGAGGGGAGCCTCATATATTTGATCCATCTGTCCCCAAAAAGCTTTGTCCACTACGTATGGTTTCCCATGTAAAAAAACAAAAGAAAGAAAAGAAAGGAGTTAAAATGCATGTAAATCTATTAACTTTAACAAAAAATCATTTGTACACGAACTTTAAAAGTTTCAATTATGTAGTACATAAATTTTATCAATTGTTCAATTTTGACACCAATTTAAAATACAAATAATTCAAATTAGTAACCACATATGAAAATATAATCACAATATATGAAAAGAAAAATAAGTATTTATCTCTGTCCCCCGTTCTCTCTTCTCTGGCAGAAACAAAACCGGCCCCCTCTCTCACTTCTGCGAATTCTCTCTCTCTCTCTCCCCTGCTTCTTCACGTTTTCTTTCCAGATTCACACAACACCTCACTATCTCCATCTCTATGACAATCGTTCAAGCCACTCGAAAAAGATGAATTTGAGGAGGAGGTGGTGGTTAATTTGGTGGAGGAAGAAGATGAAGAAGCATGGAGAGGAGAGTGGGGAAGAAGAAAATGAGCAGATGGAGGAGATATGTATTTTATATTGTTATTATTAATTTATAATTTTTTAAATTTTAAATTTTAGTCCATGTTAGAATCAATTTCGTCATGTCAGAACTGATTTCTAATTTGTGTCAAAATTGCAAGCAAGTTAATGTATTTTTTATTTTTTTGATTTTAAAGATTGTGTTAAAAATGAAAATCAATCCAAAATTCATGTATTTTAGTACATTTAACCCTAAAAAAGAATCTTTAATTATATAATTAGATAAGCAAAACAATGTTTTTTTTAGAGCATCCCCAATGCGGTGGTATCGCTCGGGTGCTCCGCCTCGCAGCGCACCCATGGCAATACCACCCCCCACTGGCGCCACCGAGTTCGCAGGGGAGAGGATCATGTCATAATGATGTTAACAAGGCTATTTTTTTTTTTTTTTTAAAAAAAATTAACTTTCTTTCTGCAGAAAAATTTAAAAAAAATTGATTTTTTTTTGCTTTTTGTTGTTCATTTTTTTATTTTGCTTCTTTTTTCTTTCTTTTTTGGTTTTTTTAATAATCATTTAACTTTTTTCATTTTTTTTCATTTAATTTTATGTAATTTGAAATTTGAATTTTATTTAAATTGTGTAATTTATTAATTTTTTTAAAAAATTGTGTTTGTTCAAGTTCCTATTATTGTAGTTTGTTTGTTTGAATTAAAAAAAAATCCAATTATAAATATCGAAATAAAAATCGAATCATAAATAACGAAAAGAAAAATCGAATTAGAAATCGAAATAAAATTAAAAAAATAATTAAAAAATCAGAGAGAAACCCAATGCACTGGGGCAGAATTTTTTTGTGGTTTCTCTCTACATGAAAAGTGGAGAGAAACCACTTTTAAGAGCTCCCCATTGGGAGTGCTCTTATGAAGTTATGGATATCATAACAAATTTTATAGTAATACGAGACTAAATTTGTAACGCCTCGGACCCACGAGGTGGGAGCCAGTTAGGCTACGGTGGCTCAATGGGTCCATTAGCAACTATTTGGCTTTCGTATTCACTTTATCAAAATAGTTAACCTAAGTTGTTATAGAGTCCATTAAGCTTATACTTATGTTTTATTGACATCCCTTACTTATTTGATGTAGGATGTCACATTTATACTGGCTCACAAGTATATATTTAGGCATGACCAAATTTTAGGCATGTCCAACCGCTCAAAATGGCCTAAATCACTGACTTTGGTCTTTCTACTTCCCTTCATATCCCACGTACTTCATTAAGATATATAATATGACAACCCTTTGTATCATTAGAAATGAAGTCTTTCATGAGAGAGCCAAACATATAAATAAATTAGATCATAGTTTTTAATGTATAACCAAATAATGTGGTCAAGCCGCGTATTGAGAAATCTTTTTTAAATTTATATCCTAAAAATTAAATCCTATCATGCGAGATATCTAGTAACATATTAAATAATTTCAAATATGATACTAACTGCCAATATCGTACTATTACATAACAATAGGCATATTAAGTGTACGTATAGAATGGTTTCCACACATCATGTATATGAACTACTAGTTTCCCTAAACAACAATATTGCAAC
Organism: Mentha longifolia; assembly: GCA_001642375.2. Classification (NCBI taxonomy): domain Eukaryota; kingdom Viridiplantae; phylum Streptophyta; class Magnoliopsida; order Lamiales; family Lamiaceae; genus Mentha; species Mentha longifolia. The sequence goes on along the minus strand of CM038114.1, from coordinate 19,973,387 downwards.
ATTAATGAATATATCTCTTTCCATTTAAAAAAGAAAAACAAATATATAAGTTATCAAAAATATGAAGGTTGGTATAGAGATGATACCATTCCGACATTCACTTAAAAACTGGAATCAACTGCAAACAAAGCAAGACTGCTGCCTAACTGATAGGAGTGAGCATTCGGTTATTTGGTTTGGTTTTGCCTTAAAATATAACCAAACCAAATAACGAAAAATTTTAAAATCGCATCCAAACCAAACCAAAATTATTTCAGAAACCAAACCGAGCTAAACAAAATAAATATTTGGTTATTTTGGTTAGTCTAATTTTTTTTCCATTTCTTTTGAATACTAAACATGATATCATTCCAGACTTTCCAGTACTAATAATTCATAAAATCAAAACGATACAAATATAAGATTTCGAGTCAAACAATAACCAACAAATAAGTATTATATATCAAACAAAATAACAATAAGTAAATTCAACATTCAACGAAACAATTGATAAGTACATACGTTGCAATCGTTGTAAAAAATTAAAAAAATAACCAAATCATCCAAAATCAACAATATAAGAAGTTTTCAGTGTTCAAAAAGTCACAAGACACCAATACTAAATATGAAAATAAAAGATTAAGAGTGACACATTTTAGGAAATACTACAAACATATACAATTAAAGTTTTAGTATATAAATATTATTATAATTCGGTTTTGTTTGGTTTTAAGAAAATAAAACCGATCCAAACCGAAAAACCAAAAAAAAATAATTAATTTCTAACCGAATTAACCAAATTAACCAAACTAATCGGTTTGATTTTCAGTTTTTGGATTAATTTGCTCACCCTTACTAATTGACATACTTTGTAGCTACAAGGAGCAGTGGATTTTTCTTATGCATAGTGATTCTGGGCAGAGGATCAATATTGATATGTTCTGCCCGGATGCCATCAGGCATCTCTCAATGAAAAGAATAAAGAAGATTTGCAAATGTATCCTGACACATTAATAAATCCCATAGGCATTCCCGGACACATTCTTCGCCCCGATCCAAAAGGAATAAGCCCAAAATCTTGCCCTTTTATGTCAACATTACTATTCAAGAATCTCTCAGGCACAAACTCGTATGGATTTTCCCAGTTCTCGGGATCTCTTTGAACTGCCCATGCGTTTACATAAACCATGGTTTTGGGTTCGATTTTGTAGCCTAGAATCTATTGTACACTTTTGATTTGTTTCTGTAATTTTTAAGTTTTGTACATACTTATGTAGCTTATGTTCTTATTCATGTTCTTGTATATGTTCTTAATATGAGAACAACAATAACAGAAGCAGTATAGAACACAATAGTTTGATAACCCAGTTCGGTGAAAAGACACCTACATCTGGGGGACAAATCCGAGAGAAATAATTCACTATTTCGAAGCAGGGATGCTTTAGGATCTTACACAAAATGACTCCACCTTATGTCGCCTTTAGACAATCGTTTACAACTTACTTTTTCAGCATGAACTATACCGTGAGAGACACCCCACAGTCAGGCTTCAGCCACCGGCAGATGGCACCTATTCTCTAGTAGCTTCGTCAACGAAGTAACCGGTTGAACAATACGTTCAGAACTCACACATCTACTAGCACAACCCTAGTAGGAAAAATATGGCAAACACTCTTGATAATACTTTGCAATCTGCAAAGATAATAATCAACTCCTTTTCTTACGAAGTGCGCAGCCGCTATTCTGATATTTAACTCATATAAATATATGTCTGCCGTAGGAGATTTTCAGCCCTAGAAGATCTCTACCGTATGTTCAATAATATGGAAAAATATCCATATATATCTTCTCCAAATATCTTCCATATCTTACCAAATTAAATAATTCAAATAAATAATATTTGAATAACTCTTCATGCAATTTGAGTGACGTAAGCAGCACAACGGAAATTGTTATACATAAATCGCCAATCACACATAATGTATTGCAGGTATCTCATGCAATAACAATCTCCCCCTTTGGCATTTATGTATCCAAAACCAAATTGCATGCACTTCACACAAAAGACCATTGTTCTTCAGCCAAGAACATAATCAAGTACTTCACAAAGAACACTGATTGTATTTATCACACCGATCAGCAGACATCACAGACATGACCTAACAACCATGATAGCAACTCCCCCTTAGTCCAAAATAACGAATAACAATTGATAGGTAAAGAAGCGCATCAAAGTTAAACCCACACAAATCCACCAAACATCAAAACAAACTGTCAAACAAACTATCACAAACACAAAATAAATAGTCTTTTCTCTCCTTGAAGATATGCATGCTACTTCTTCATTTTTCCCCCTTTTTGGATACAGAAATCCAAAGATCAAACCAGAGGACAACTAGTAGACACTAACTCAGGAAGCACCAACCAAGAAAGCACAACTCCAAAAACAGCAATACTTATACCTCCTTTGTGTCATAAAATGCAAAGGAACACCATTCAGTCTTCACCAACATACTGCACATCAGTACGTAGTACACTCCCTCTGGATGCAATACTCTCTTTGCATCCAAAATAACATACATTGCTGCAATACTCCCCCATAATACGGACTTCTTTCTTAAAAACATAAGAACGTGGAACAAGAAGTGTATCAAAATTTGTTAGTATGCCTTGAATCCGTAATGTTTGTCATATTGGGCCTAGCCCGTCTGGTGTACTCTATTTATATAGAAGTAGGGCGCACAATCTCTATAACCTGTAGCCATCATCTAAATAAAACTGTTCTCATTTCTTGCCCGTGGACATAGCCAGCACAACGTTGGTGAACCACGTAAATTTATGTCACTTTTATGCTTTCTGTTTGTTTCGATCTCACAATTACTCTATTCGGTTACAACAAACTGGTATCTAGAGCCTGGTCTTCGATTAGGGTTCTGAATTCCGCACTGTTAGGGTTTTTGTGAGTCGATCGAAGATGTCTGCTCTGAACGTGAAGGTTGACAAATTCAACGGGAGGAATAACTTTGGCTTATGGCAGATCAAGATGCGATCGTTGCTGAAGAAACAGGGTTTGTGGGCGCCGCTCACTAAGAATCCGAATAAGGGCGACATGAAAGATGAAGAGTGGAATACCCTCGAAGAAAAGGCCCACTTGACAATCATGTTGTGCCTGTCTGACGATGTTATCATCGAAGTTGCTGATCAGGAGACTGCTGCTGCCCTCCGGATGAAGTTGGAGAGTCTCTACATGACGAAGTCTCTATCCAATAAGTTTCTCTTGAAGCAACGTCTGTTCCGATTACGCATGCAGGAAGGTACACCCCTTCGGGATCATCTAGAGAAATTAAATAAAATTCTGCTAGATTTGCGTAATGTTGATGTTAAAGTAGAAGATGAGGATGCTGCTTTAATTCTGCTTGTTTCTTTGCCCGAGTCGTATGAAAACTTTGTTGAGTCGTTTATGGCTGGGAAAGAAACACTGACTTTGGAGGATGTACGATATGCTCTTCACATAAGAGAAGATCGTCAACAGGCAAATGATTCTGCCACAGAGAATCAGGCATCAGGACTATCTGTTACAGGTAAGGGATAGAAGAAATTTGAAAAGAAGAAGTCGAACTCTAAGGGTTCTAGAGGTCCTAAGCCCGATGACATCTGCAACTACTGTAAAGAACTAGGGCATTGAAAGTTTAATTGTCCGAATAAGAATAATAATAAGAAAAAAAAGAAGGCGGACAAGAAAGAAGACGCCAACGGTTCTGTAACAGTGGCTAAAGACGAGGATGTGAATTCAGAAGAAGATCTAGTCTTGGTTGCAGATGTACAACCACATTGTAATGATGTGTGGATTCTGGATTCAGGAGCATCATACCATCTCTGTCCTCACATGGAGTATTTCACAACTTACAAGCAGGTAGATGGAGACAATGTTTCCATGGCCAACAGTGTTGTCTGCAAGGTGGTTGGAATTGGCTCGATCAGGATAAGGACGCACGATGGGGTATTCTGCACTTTGGACAATGTCAGGCATGTTCCACAGATGACGAAGAATCTGATATCACTGAGTATTCTTGACAGTAAGGGTTTCAGTTTCAGAGGCGAAGGTGGAGTAATGCATATCTGCAAAGGTTCAAAGGTGGTTCTGACTGGCTTGAAACGTGGAACTTTGTACATTCTGCGAGGTTCCATTGTGGCAGATTCTGCTAATATTGCATCATCAGAAGTTCCAACCAAGGATATGACAAAGCTATGGCATATGAGGCTTGGTCATATGGGAGAAAGAGGGATGCAAATCATGTCAAAGCATGATCTTCTTTGTGGACATGAAGTGCAGAATCTAGAATTCTGCGAACACTGTGTATTTAGGAAGCTTCATCGCAATAAGTTTCCAAATAAGGGTGTTCATCGGACCAAGGGGACACTCGACTATATTCATATGGATTGTTGGGATCCGTTCCGTGTTGAATCTATTGGAGGAAGCAGGTACTTTGTGTCAATGATTGATGACTACTCGAGGATGACTTGGGTGATAATGCTGAAGCATAAAGGTGAAGCCTTCAAGAGGTTCAAGCAGTGGAAGACTTTGGTGGAAAATCAGACTGATAAGAAGATCAAGCGATTGAGAACTGATAATGGTTTGGAATTATGTTCGTCTGAGTTCAATGAGTTCTACAGGGATCAAGGGATTGTTCGACACCGCACCATCAGATATACTCCGCAGCAGAATGGTGTGGCAGAACGCAGGAATCAGACACTGTTGGAGAGAGCAAGATGCATGCTCTCTCATTCTGGTTTGACTAGAAGGTTTTGGGCAGAAGCAGTAAACACTGCGTGTTACCTGATCAACCGTGGACCTCACACTGGCATTGACTGCAAGACACCTTATGAGGTATGGTCTGATAAACCTACAGATTATTCTTTGCTGAGAGTTTTTGGTTGTACTGTTTACTATCATGTGAGTAAGGGTAAATTAGAACCGAGAGCTAAGAGGGTGTATTTTTCGGTTACGGGGATGGAGTTAAGGGTTATAGAATCTGGTCACCTTCAGAGAATAGAGTTATTCTCAGTCGGAATGTGGTATTTGATGAAAATTCAATGCTTAACTCTGTTGTGAAGTCTAATGGTGCAGAGAATTCTAGTAGTGTTGATAAACAGGTGGAGCTGCAAGTCACTCAAAATGAGAGTGAATCACAACTCCAAGGTAGAGAAGATCAAGATCAACACACTGCTGAAACTTCTAGTTCAGATGTTCATCCAGAAGCTCGTCTAAGAAGCATTGCTGTTGATAGAGCTAGGAGGACAGGAGTGAAGCCTCCGTTGAGGTACGGTTTTGAGGATATGGTGACCTATGCACTACAGGTCGCTGACGAGGTGAAAGATGAACCATCTGCAAATGAACCATCTACGTATAAAGAAGCAGTTTTGGGTAGTGAGTCTGCAAAGTGGCTTACTGCAATGGGTGAAGAGATGGAGTCACTTGCAAAGAATCTTACGTGGGAGCTCGTCAAACGGTCTAAGGAGAGGAAGATTGTCACTTGTAAATGGATCTTCAAGAAGAAGAAGGAACCACGGCTGATGAGGGTGTTAGATACAAAGCTCGGCTAGTTGCAAGAGGGTTTACGCAGAAGGAGGGGGTTGACTTTAATGAGATTTTCTCACCAGTGGTCAGACACACTTCCATTAGAGTATTACTAGCAATGGTGGCACATCAGGATTTAGAGCTTGAGCAACTGGATGTGAAGATGGCTTTTCTACATGGATTGCTGGAAGATGATATCTACATGACTCAGCCAGAGGGGTTCGAGATTCCGGGGAAGGAAGATTATGTTTGCAAGTTGAAGAAGTCCTTATACGGACTGAAGCAATCTCCAAGGCAATGGTATAAAAGGTTTGACAGTTACATGATCCAGCTGGGATACAGCAGGAGCCCGTATGATTGTTGTGTGTACCACAACAAAGTTGATGATGGTTCTATGATCTATCTTGTTCTTTATGTGGACGATATGCTAATTGCTGCGAAGTCCAAGTCTGATATCGAGAAGTTGAAGGCTCTTCTCAATGCTGAATTTGATATGAAGGATTTGGATGCTGCGAATAAAATTTTGGGCATGGAGATATATAGGGAAAGAGAACAGAAGAAGCTTTTCTTGTCACAGAAGAGCTACATTGAGAAGATTTTATCAAGATTTGGCATGTCTACAGCGAAGCCTATTGATACTCCAAGTGCTACTAACATCCATCTGTCATCTGATTATGCACCGAAATCTGAAGCTGAGAAGGAGTATATGTCTCGAGTTCCATACTCCAATGCAGTAGGGAATCTGATGTATGCTATGGTCTGTACTAGACCAGACATAGCACATGCTGTTAGTGTCATCAACAGGTTTATGGGACAACCTGGAAAGGAGCACTGGCAGGCTATGAAGAGGATATTCTGTTATCTTTGAGGTACGTCTGACGTTGGTCTCATTTATGGAGGTGATACTCACTGTTCTGTAGCTGGCTATTCTGATTCTGATTATGCTGGAGATGTTGATAGTAGGAGATCTATGACTGGCTATGTTTTCACTCTTGGTGGTTCTGTTGTTAGTTGGAAGGCAACTTTGCAGGCTACAGTTACTTTGTCTACGACTGAAGCAGAGTACATGGCGTTGACAGAAGCTGCTAAGGAGGGAATTTGGCTGAAAGGGCTAGTTGGTGATCTTGGTCTACATCAAGAGCAAGCTGTGGTGCTCTGTGATAGCCTGAGTGCTAACTGTTTAGCCAAGGATCAGGTCCACCATGAGAGGACCAAACATATTGATGTGAGGTATCATTTTCTGAGGAATGAGAAGAGAGTCAAGGTGATGAAAGTAGGTACTGCTGATATGTTCACCAAACCGGTCCCGCGTAGCAAGTTTCGACATTGTTTGGACTTGCTTAATGTCATGAGCTGTTAGTTGCCCGAGGAGGGCAAATCTTAGGCAAGAATGGAGAAGTCTGTTCGTCTGACATCGTGATGATGCATCTGCTCAGAGGATTCAAGTCAAGGTGGAGATTTGTTAGTATGCCTTGAATTCGTAATGTTTGTCATATTGGGTCTAGCCCGTCTGGTGTACTCTATTTATATAGAAGTAGGGCGCACAATCTATGTAACCTGTAGCCGTCATCTGAATAAAACTGTTCTCCGTTCTTGCCCGTGGACGTAGCTAACACAACGTTGGTGAATCACGTAAATTTGTGTCACTTTTACACTTTCTGTTTATTTTGATCTCACAATTACTCTATTCCGTTACAACAAAATTCACTAACAAGAAGTGTACCAACATTAGCAGTCATCATATCATCATCAGAGTATAACCTCCTTGGCATTCAACAATTCCTCATCATCTAGCTTCAATAATAACATCAGCATTTTGGCATTCAATTCCTCAGAATACTTGAAGAGATATAGTACCTGATCCAACTTGATCATCTTCATCAGCAGGTTCACCAATAAAACCATCACGGTCATTTGGTGATGCATCAAAGACAACGTTGATTGACTGCAATATGTAACTCCTGAACCAATCTGCGACCATAACATAATGTGCAAAAACTTTATGCACATCTTCAGCAACACTCTTAAGAACACCATCAGACTCTTCAGAAATTCTTGATCATAGTCATCAAGCCTCATACCAGTCACATCATCAGAACATCATGCTCTTGAGAACCACCTTGAGGATAGAAATTAGAGAATGACTTTCTTCTGCTAGACAAAGCAGACAGAGCAGAGCACTGAAAAACATCTTTAGGAACATCGTCAGGTACATCACTACCTGTAGCAACTTGTTCGGCATCAAATGAACTGGATCCACATGGCTTTCCAACATTATCCTCTAGCATATCAGAATTAAGAAATATAGAATAAGCCTAAAACCTTCAGAGCTTTCCCGTGCAAATCATCACATTAACCATAATATTTTGAGATGACAAGATCCTATAAGTAAGACCAGAATAAACAATCTCCTAACTCATGATCTTGCAAATGATATGCCACAAACACTGTCAAACATCATACTCCCAAAAGTGATTAATCTTCTAACACAAATCCTATAAATTAGAGATCCAAACATCCTATCATAAGAAGCTTGATACGTCGTAGCCAACCAAATTCCAACAAGTTGTAATTAAAGAAGCTAACAACTTCCCACTTTCAGACCAAACAGAATGCCCATGTCATGTGATCTTTTTAGCACCAACAATATCAAAAACTTCAATAATATGTTCTTCAACCGATTGATGAACATCTTGAACAACATGAATGCTGCCACCATCACTAACTTCAACGTCTCTAATTACTTTTAGTATACACATTCTTATTTTCAGAGACAGTATAAGAAAATTTGGCATCTACCATCTCAGCAAGATAAATAGACAACTCTCCCTCAGCTGCACGAGTGCTCTCACCAAAGTCCAAATCTAATGCTTTAACAAGACAATCATTAATATAAGATATCAACACTTTCAACTACTCTTCAAAGAGAAATCTCAGATTATCTTCAAAAATTCACAGAAACTACTCCATTTCCAAAGATAATGCCCCACTCATGAGCAGCATACTTCACTTGCATCTTCTCATGGGTGCATGACTTGACAACATTGTCATGACCAGTAGACTTACCACTCATCTCTTAACAATTTGAGCAAGTGAGAACATAAAAATCATTATTTAAACGACTCTCACCAGACATTTGTTTAGCTCACCCATCATAAGGACCACCTTCGAAATGATAAAGAGCTAACTCATCAGCACCATCATTATCCATGCAAGAGGGAGAGATATTTCCTTGAGAAATGCTTTAAGAACAAGGTAACAAGCTTCACCAAAAATAGAAAATATTCTGACAAAACCAATGAGACTTGGCGACTAGGGTTTTCCAGAATAAAGTTGACATAGAAGCTTCTAGCAACATTATTGAGCAAAGACAATAATTTGGAAGACTTCAAATCTGCACAAGTATGATGAATGAGATATCTTTTTCACCAACCATTATCAATATCCATCCAAATAAAAGATGCTTCAAATAATCAAAGAGAGCAATGGTCAAAAATAAGTTAAGCAACTTATTGACATCCACAAGAATCTTCCAGCTGAAAATAAGAATTCCAAAGAATCATCATCACACGAAGAACAACTATAAATACATCTTCAGGATCTTCCATGATTCGAAAATTAATATTTGAATTAAGATATCTTCATGCAATTGATTTGTACATGAAGATATGATTCTCTGCAGATCTTGAAGAACCAAAAGAAGTAAGGAAATACATTAACTTCTTTTCACCGGTAATAAAGTAGCTACATCATTGCTCAGCAGTCCGGTTTCACATAAGAGCTTCAGTCTATAAAAATAGATAAACTCCCCCTGAAACTAATCACACAAAAAATGATAGACAAAAGTAGAGATCAACAACCAATATTTCAGTCCCTTTAAGAGCAACAACTTCTTTAGGAGCAACCACTTCAGGATGAACAATATTCTCAGTACGAATAACCTTCTCAGCTGAACCAAACTCAGATCCATGAGATTCAAGGCGAGCATAATTTTCTTTAGTTTAGAGAGTACTACAATTCAGACTTAAGTTTTCTCCGAAGTTCAGAGAGTGCCACATTTGGTACAAAGTGATAGGAGCATATTCAGGAACAACTTTGGTAACATTCTGAAAGATATTATCACGAAACTCATAATCATCAAAATTATCATCCTCTTGCACATCATCAACATGATATTATTATCAAAGGTCCCTAAACTCCACACTTGAAAACTTCAAAATCTTGTAGATCAGTCCAAGATAGACTAGCTTCACAGCAGCACCCGTAGTATCAATGTAGTCACATACCTTTGTGAAAATTAGACCTCGCAGATTCACATTCTTCCTAGTACCAATCAAACATATTACCAACTTCCTAACTAACTATAGTTCAATGAGAAGTAGGTAACCTGTTTTTGATAGCCAAAGCAAACAACATCGAGTACTTTGAAGACAACGAGGATGACAGAAATTCTTACTTATCATCTGGCCAAGAATCAAATAGACCTCCAGTAATCTCTTTGGCAACTTCATCGAAATCCAACACTAAAGAGGAAAATTCAACACATTGTTCTTCAATCACATAACCTCTTCCATTGATTTTATCATCAAACTGAGGGAGAGAAATCAACATATTGTCCTCTTACAAAAACTATATGATAATGCTCCGACTCGTTATCCTTCATGCTCAAATCCAGATTTACATAAAATTCTCGAATCACTTCAGGAATATAAGGACGAATTTCAAGCAATGAATCTTTTGACGTTTCACCTTCACCATAAACAGGAGATATCACAGGCGAATCCTCATCAGAGGAGAGCTCAACAGAGTGCTCTTGATTTTCACTACTATATTGAGGCATAGCATCGGCCATCAGCTTTTGAGAAGCAGATCTAGTGCATGGCTTACGAGACATATCACCAATCTTCCCTTTGCCCTTTGCAACCTTCTTCTTCTTTGAAACTTCATCTTCATCAGAACCTTCAACTGATTGAGTTTGAACATAACCCGACAAAAGGGGGTTTTTACACTGCTTTGTCTACTTGCAATCTGAGGATAATTTTTGCCTTTTCACTGACCTCGGTGCGAGTTGACGAGCAGGATTGATAACTCTCGTTGATTTCCCATGAGTATTTCAATTGTGATCATCGATTTCCATAACAGAAGTTGAGTTTTGTTCAGTTAAAATCCCAGCCATGATTTGAACAAGCTTTAAGGAGTCTTTCATATGAGAAGTGAGAGGAAAATCCCAAGATTTTTCCATGGAATCAAACACACTATTGGCAGAAATTGCCATCTAGGGTTCTAGCTAGAATTTCAATTTGAATGAATAGACTCTTTCCACAAAAAAGAGACTCTTCATGTTACCATGAAATAAAAAAAAATACATTCAAGAAAAAACACTTCAGCAAAAATAGTCAAAATAGAGTTGACAGAATCAGAACAGGAACATCTTGCGGAACATCTTCAAGAACATCTGCTGAATTTCCAGAAATCCAATTCCCCTTAATTCAAATGCAGAGAAATTTCCTCTTCACGAAATCACATCATCAAAAAATTCATCATCCCATAAACATATCAGAATTCCACTAAAAACATAGATCTCCCTTTTTTACCACTACAGAAAACCAATGCAAGAAAAACCTCTTCAAGAATATGGACAGAAGCAAATCACTTCTCCAATAGAGAACAACAGAGAAACCACCTCTTGAATAACCAAACCAAATTTACAGCATACAAATATAAGAGTGAATTTTGAAGGATAATTCACATAACACAGAGACCACACAGGTTCAAAGATGATCTTAAAGCATTAACTTCACCATCCAACGCTTTGACAAAGAGGTCATCACTCACAGCCCAATTGAAGCTTATGTCACTTGAAACTAAATAGAGAAATGTCAATCTTTCATATACATTATGAAGTAAAGTCCATTCTCCAGAAACTTCAGCTTTACTTCCCATGATCTTCACAAATACTTTCATAAATATGTTGCGCATCTTGCACTTGATCATCCCAAACTTATGAAAGACAAAAAATCTAATCTCTAAATCCATAGTAATGCCATCAAAAATATCTGAACGAAAGCAATCTCTAGCTTAATTTGTTAAAAAAAAATAGTAGGTTTTCAGAACCACACTTCAATAGCTTGATAAAAACACTAGAGATAAAATTACTTTTCAACATTCTTCGGAATGGTTTCAACATATTTGCATCTATGATTTCTTCATCTGAGTGATTAGATTTTATATCAAAACAATCATGTGAAGAAACTTACTTGAATGAGAGAGAACTACTGAACCAGTTACACATTCAAGATTAACAATATGAATTTCAACAGTAGCACCAACATTCTCTCTAGCCTGAAGATTTTAGTATCACAACCATTTTCAATGCCCTCACTGACATGAACTTCATCAACCTGACAAATATTTTCAAAGACATCTTTGGTAACACTAACTTCTGCTGTAACAAGTCCAAATCCAGAAGTTTGTATACTTTCTTCAATCACCTCCATAAAACCATAGTTTTCTCTATCAGGAACATCTTTAGAAACATCTTCAGGAACAACTGGTGCAGTTTGTGTCAGAACTTCTAAACTTCTCTCAATCTTGTTCACATCCGTCTTCAGCACTTCAAAATTAGAAATGAGTTGTGACAGCCTTCGTTCATGAACGTGATGTACTCCTCCAATATATTCTACAAAAAATTTCATGCCTCCATAGCATAATCATAATCAGAAATTAGTTAGATGATGTTTATACCCACAACAGCACAAATAAGATTTAGAGCTTTCTTATTTGAATAGAAATTCTCCTCTTCAAAAGATGTCCATTCAGTTTTTGCTTTTGGACTTCCGTTAGCAGCAATAGGAGAGGTCCATCCTTGAACAACAGCCCTCCAAGCATTCTCATCAACAGATCGTATAAAACACCTTACTCTAACTTTCCAATAGTCATAATTCATGCCATCAAATATTGGTGGCCCGCAAATAGATAATTCTTCCTCCAATGAATCCATCTACACAGAAATCTTCTCACAAAAGTATGCACAACCTTAGAAATATATCCCCAAGATCATAATACCTAAACAATAACCTTGGTGACCAACTCTGGTACCAATTGTAATTTCTAAGTTGTGTACATACTTATGTAATTCATGTTCTTATTCGTGTTCTTGTATATGTTCTCAATATGAGAACAACAATAACAGAAAGCAGTAAAGAATACGATAGTTTGATAACCCAGTTTGGTGATAAGATACCTACATCTGGGAGACAAATCCGAGAGAAATAATTCACTATTACGAAGCAGGGATGCTTTACGATCTTACACAAAAGGATTTCACCTTATGTCGCCTTTAGACAACCGTTTACGACTTGGTAAAATATTGGAATGATAAGAGCTAGTTTCATGTGTGGTTTCAATTGATTTGATTTGGTTTGTCATTATTATAATGTCAAAAAAATCTCTTCAATAGCAAGTATTGAATATATATATATATATATATATATATATATAGATATATATATATATAGGTATGTATATGGTGGGAATTTGTTTTTGGAGTGGGGATGGTGGATTGGTCACGTGGAAAGAGCTATAGTATCCAAATTTGTCTACATCATGAAGAATGAAAATTTTCATACATTCACACTTGATCGCCCTACTTTTTGAGGGTAGAGAGAGAGTAATAATAATCGATTTAGTATAATCGCGTCGAATCCACAAGGAATGTTAGGACGTATGAGATTCAAGTAGTAATGTCACGCCCCAGTTCCCGAGGGAAGGCACGTATGCCGGGACGTGGCAAGGGGTTGGAATTAAGAAGCGGGGATAGAAAGGGGTTCATGACTTGGGGATATTTAATCCTATTATTAAGAAATTAAATACGGGATCGGGACCCACAGCACGAACTACGGGGTAGATAAATCATACTGCCCGTACCGGCCGCCTGTGTCTGAATACCCGTAAATATAAAATAATATAATATTTAAATACGGGATCGGGACATACAACTCAAACTATGGGTTTGGCTAAGCCGAACAACCCATGCTGGCCGATTTGTCTGAGTACCCGTAATATTATGAAAACTTAGAGATTTTATTTATAGGCGTAGCGGAAGCTTTTATTATTAGCATCAACAACAGTCCTCTTTAGCTTCGCCTGTTCCACCAGCTCCTTAATCTGCAAAACATTCGGAAAGGAATTGCAGGCTGAGTACTAATGTACCTAGTGGGCTTGTGCCAAAAACATTTTTCATAAAAAGAATATCCATGATAATAAAGTATACATAGAAGGGTTTTGAAAATATTTACTTCCATGCACACAAAACCTCATTTTTCATGATTGCGCGCGCATGTGTATTACCATGTTACCCTTATATTGATCACGGGACATTACCACCGTCGGATCCCTTTTCCCTTTTCAAATGGAGCCATGATTTGGAGACAATGGAATATTTCATCCAGAGGTTCTCCCCTCAAGTTAGAATCAATTGGTGATCAACCCAACGATTTCTAACTGTGCGCACAACCTCTCGATTAGTGTGTTAGACCAACCGAAAGACCCGATCGCATACATTATAAGAGCCTTAAACATGTAATACCACATTAAAACATTTTCATGGATAATCTCATTTTATCAGATCTTAATACCTCAAATAATACTTTGTAAGTATAGAGCCTCACCTAATAATCATGATAGCGGAAGTAAAATAATTCCTCGTCAATTCCCAATCCAGAATCTTGCCAAGAGTAACATACGTTGGCTAGTTTAGTGTATTGAAAAATAAGCTATATTCTTGTATGGAGAGTTATATCGAAAAAGGAGTCGATGATTAAAGGAAACTAAAGTAATGATCTATTTATAGGATATATGGACATAGGTAGTTGGTGACTCAATATCCTATAACAGATTACTCACTAGTCTAGCTAAATGGTTGCATGCCACGCAGATAGAAATTGCCAACTATGCTAGTTGTTTCTTATCCATATTTTTACTTACATAATGTATATCCATAATCATATTATAATATATAATAATTATATATGCATATTTTCCTTTGATTTTCCAATGTGTGTGTGCGTGAAGTACATAAGTATATTATAATATACATATCCTTATATGTGTACATATATCTCTAGTATAGGAATAGTATAATACTAATAGATATTTGATCATATATCTCTTCATCATACGTATATATCTCTAAATAAAATTTCTAATAATAATAATAATAATAATAATAATAAAAGCTAAATTTTAATAAGAAAATCCGGGATATTACAAGTAATCTAGTTACCTAACCACTATTCAAGCTACCAACTAGCATGTTTTTGTATTTTTGATTAACTAATGACAATAAAAGTAATTAACAAGCTTAAATTCCAACTAAACAATCAACAAGTATGCAAATAACGAGAATTCAATAAGGAAATGAAAGTGACTCCAATTATACTTCAATTAGGTCTAAGTGATAGGGATGTAGGACTCTAACTAGAACTAGCCATTTTAATCCAATTTCATGTGGGAAACCTCCTAAGTATGATTCACTCAATTCTCATTGTAATGAAGTCAAGTATATTAATGAAAGGCTTAACTCCTACTAAGATATCAAGCAATTCATTAACTCTCAATAACTTATGGAGTTCTTTAGCCCTACTATTCTCTAGCATGCAAATCTCTTGATCCTAGCATCTAATCTAAGCCTCCTAAGCATTAGATCAAACACTTGATATGCAACTATGATGATCAAGCATAATTACATAATAAAACATAGCCCCAAGAGAAATGAACATGAAATTAGAAGGTAAATTCATAACTAGAAACTAATCCCATCACTTATCCCTAATCTACATATAATTGGAATCACAAAGAGAACTAGCTAGACATGATTGAGGAAAATAAACCATAAGAAATGCACAAAACCATAATCAAAAGATAGAGAATTGAAAATGGAACAAAATAGTGGAAGGATCTTCAAATCTTCAAAGTAAATCTTCAACAATTGATTAAAACACCAAAGTAGAAAGAGAGAAATGTTTCTAGGGTTCTAATATCAATGTTCAAGCTAAAGATACTTAATATGGTAAGATCTAGGGGTTAAATACATTAAAAATGAGTTTTGGGTTGAGTTGGACCGAGTTGGTTCGACATGTCCAACTCGGTCAAGACTTAAAGGAACACGCCTAAACGGCGATTTGGATGGCGGTTTGCCAAACCGCCATTCAAACTGCCATATAGACCGCCGTCCTTGCAGCCATCCAGCCATCTGAACGGCAGCCTGGTCGGCGGTGTGGGCATACCGCTGGTCAGGTCGCCGTCAGCCCTTCTCCGTGCACAGTTTCACGGTTTTGCCTCGTTCTCCCTCGTTCGAACTCCGATTCTCGATCCGCTTTTTGCTATGGCTTCCTAACGAACTCCTCTTTGACATGGAATAATTTAAGTTCTTTATTTTTCCAGCAAAAAGCATAACAAAACTCAAGAGAACGAGGAAAACGCGAATGCAAGCAAACTAGCGAAACCCTAATACTATCGCTCAAACCTCCACATATTTAAGCATGAATTCCACTCTAAACAAACTCAACATGCACATAAAATACGTGTTAATCAACACTATGCATGGGTAGTACTACTATAATATGTTCCGAATAGCATCCCAAGCAAGAGGTAGTGGGGATGCATCTTTGATTTGTACTGTTGGGGTTGAGAGCACTTGGGATCCTCTGTCCCAAATTCAGTGTCTCAAATTGTCATTTATATTAGTTTTATGTAAAAAAAAATTAATAAATTTATTTTATAATGATATAGTTTAATTTTATGATTATTGTCAAGGGTTCACCCATCCAATTAGGATTTATAATTATAAAACTTTTGGTGGTACATGTCTTCATACATGTATAAATAAAATATAGATAAAATTAAAATTACAAAATACAAATGATAATTCGGTAGTCAAGTAAAACCGAATTACAAAACCGCAATATTGATGAACATTGCTTTATCCTGTAAAATACTAAAACCAAAAAGAAAGGCAGAATACATGTAACGCAGGTGATCTGTGATAGTGTTAGATGAAAAAATGCCGATCAAACAAAGACATAAAACAAACAAACGTCACACTTATTTCATTTCAATAAAATATAAGATCTTAAACAACGAAGAATTGAACTTGAGTTATGAATAATGCTACAATTTTCGTTTAGAAATTGCATAGATGCAATATTTTGAACTCCATACACATGGAATTAAGTACATCAATAAAGCAAGAGTGTTCAATAAACCAAGAGTGTTACCTAAGCAACATATTTTTTAGCCACAAGGAGCAGTGGATTTTTCTTGTGCATCACCATTCCGGGTTGTGGATCAGTATCGATATCTTCTGCTCGGATTCCGTTGGGCAGCTCCCAATCGAAAGAGTAAACAAGATTTGCAACTGCAACCTCCACATTCATAAGTCCCATAGGCATTCCGGGGCACATTCTTCGTCCCGATCCAAACGGAATAATTCCAAAATCTTGCCCTTTAATGTCAATAGAACTGTTCAAGAATCTCTCAGGCACAAATTCGTCTGGATTCTCCCAAGTCTCCGGATCTCTTTGAATTGCCCACGCGTTTACATAAACCACAGTTTCGGGTTCGATTTCGTAGCCCTCTAGTGTGCACTTTTGAATTGTTTCTCTAGGTACAAGCAGTGGAACTGGAGGGTACAATCTGAAAACCTCCTTTAAGACTGCTTTGAGATAGGGAAGATTGGGGAAATCATCTTCGTCTACTATACCTTTTTTGCCTACAACTTTTCTGATCTCGGATTGTACTTTGTGCATCACTTTAGGTGCCTTCATCAAGGTTGTCATGGTCCATATAGTTGATGCCGCACTCGTATCCGATGCAGCGACAAATATATCCTAAGAGAAAGAAAAAGTTAACAAACAAACTAAAGAAAATTCACAAAAACATTAAAAGATTTTTGCTGTCGTACTATCCATGAAATTCGATTGGTTCATAACATTATTGAGCCTCTTGGCTTATTTTGTGAATCTTGGAATAATTAATGTACTTTCAAGACAATATAGATGACACATACCTCTACAACCTATGAAAATTAAACACTCTCTCCTTCCCAAAAATTAGTTTCGAGTTATCTTATATGGTCGTCTCACTTAAATATAATCTCATAGAGTAAAATTTGTAACAACCCACTACACATAATAAGCATGCCGAAAATTTACCCCAAAAATACACCTGATAAAACTACTTTAATTTTCCGATTTTACTATAAAACGATGTATGTTGTGAACATCCATATCTAGCTCTACAAGACTAAGGGGGTGTTTGGGTAAATTTATTTGAAAGAACTTATGAGAAGTTTGAATGGCATATATATATATAGAGAGAGAGAGAGAGATAATTTATATGTTGAGCATCATGTTTTCGAGCGAACGTGAGCGATGGTCCAATCATCAATTTTTTTCCTTTTTTTCCTCTCCCTCACGCGCTTTTCCCTCTCTCTCTCTCTCTCTCTCTCTCCTTTTCTGTCCAACTCTCGAGTTTTCTAATTCTCCGTTCTCTGCAAATTTCTCAAAACTTTACAGGTATTTTCCCCAAATCTTTAATGATCATTGTAGAAGAACTGAAGAAATAACGAAATAACTCGCATTACAAGCTTCTCTCTTTCATTTATGGATATTTCTTTATTTTCTTGAACAAATTACCCATTATTCCTAATAATCCGTACAGATTGGTGTGAATTTGTAGAGGAGAATCCAATAAAAGAAACAGAAATGAGATAAATTGATGTTGAATCGATTCTAATTATGAATTTTAAACTCTAATTGATAATTACTAAACCCTATTGGGGAATTATTAAACTCAATTTAGAGGAAGATGACTGCAAATAATGAAAGAAGAGGAGGAATGGAAACAGAGATAAAAGCGGTGGAGAGATGGAAGGAAAGAGAAAGAGAAAAGAGACGTAATAAATGAACTAACTAATTAGGCTGACGTGGTCTCGAGACACTCACGAAAAGCTCATACTTCAACGCCCAGCATATTAAAATTGTATATATATATATATGATATAAAAAAAAAGTTAGGGTGGGCAAACTTATTTTTGGAGCTTATAAACTACTCCCTCTGTCCCCTTCAATTGTCCAGTTTGACTTATTAACTTTTTGGCACGCATTTCTACCGAGCCGGGAAACGAGTTATAAAATATAATTTTGAAGTATTGTTTCTTTTACGGGATACTATGACACTCATAGTATCCCGTAAAAGAAACAATACTTCAAAATTATATTTTATAACTCGTTTTCGGCTCGGTGGAAATGCGTGTCAAAAAGTCAATAAGTCAAACTGGACAATTGAAGGGGGACGGAGGGAGTATTTAAGAGCTTATTTTACCGAACACATTTTCAGAGCTTAGCTAAATACCCATTAAATTTGAGGGACAAAGGGAATACTATGTTGCAACGTATATTAAGAATGATACTACGTAAAATTAGGAGTTTAGGAGACAATATAGTGAGTGAGGTGATACCATTAGCATTGCTTTGACGCCATCCCAGTCGAGATCGATGGACCCAAGTTTCTTCTCTTTAAGCTTGATCAATATATCCAATAAATCATCCTCTTCCTTCTCCTTCTTCTCTCTCTTCGGATTGAGATGCTCCTTGATCAGCTCCTCGTAGAACGAATCCAGATCTCTACAAACCCTATCGAGATGATTGGCGGCCCCCGAGAGCCTATCGACAAAACTCAACAACGGGAAATAATCCGACATGTAGAACGCCGCCACCACGGCCTGAGTCCCGTGCAGAAGCTTCTCGAACCTCTTCATCTCCGGCCCCTGGTCGTCGTACCTCTTGCCGAACGCGATCCTGCAAATGAGGCTCGTGCCGAGGGCCAGAGCAATCTCGTTCAGATTCACGAGGGAAGGAATCTCGGAGATCTTGGCGATCATGCGAGAGATCTCGTCTTCTCGAACGGGACGGAAGGACTGGACCTTCTTGAGGCTGAAGAGATGGATGGTCGTGATCTTCCGCAGCTCCCTCCAGTAATCGCCGTAGGGGGAGAAGACGATGTCCGTACAGTTGTAGCTAAGTCTCTTCTGCCCTAAAAGCCTCGCCCTCCCGCAGAAGGCGAGATCTTGAGTTTTCATCACTTCTTTGGCTAATTTTGGGGAGGAAACTATGAGTAAAGGTACAGAGCCTATCCTCATTTGCATAACGGGGCCGTATTTCAGTGAGAGTTGCCATAGATAGACGGGGAGGTTGCTCGCCAAGCCGATTTCAAGGAGATTTCCGATCAACGGCAGCCCCGGAGACCCGGGCGGAGCGGTGCCGTTCCGGGATGAGCTTCGGCTTCTCTTGAGAAGGAGTATCAAGATTATTGGCACAACGATTGATAGTATAAGTATCATCTTGGATTATTTTTTTTTTTTTTTTTTTTGGAATGTGCGGAGAAGAGGGCTTTTGGTAACAGTTTTATAAGCTTGAAATGGTTAGAGCTAGTTGAGTAATTCTATAAGACTGGTGATCCTCAATTCCCAAAATGATGTTCCAATAGTATTCCAAAAATTAATATATATATATATATATGAATCTTTGGACTTACTACAATCACTTTATCACCGTGATATCTTCTTCTTCAAAGAAAAACCAAATATGTTCAGATTAATTGTACTACTGAAAATTATAATACTCCATCTGTCATTGATTTACTGACCCTGTTGACTTTTTAGATAATTTTGAGCTTTGTGATGATAGATTTTAAATTGAATTTTTTTGAGATTAGTTTTTTTTACACGATACTACAACACTCGTAGTACCTTGTAAAAAAAACTAAACTCAAAAAATTCGATTTTAAATCCATCATCACAAAGCTTTAAAATTATCTAAAAAGTTAACAGGGTCAGTAAATCAAGGACGGAAGGAGTAGTAATTTTCTGTTTAATAATTTTTTTCGATCATCATCGTTTTACTTTTCCTTTAGTTTTCTGTGGCTATGGTCCTATGGAACTCCCCCGTTTATTCTTAAGATTTTTCGGGGCTATAATTTATTTGGAATTAATTTTATGTAGTATTTACTTAAAATTTAATTTTGTAGACTAAGAGGGTTAAATAGTAAAGTTACTTTTAATTTATTTTTTTACTTTTGTTTTTAATTTGAAAATTTTAGGGGCAATAGTAAAACTGTAAAAGGGGTTATGAATAGACTATAGAGTTACCCGAGCTAGTTTTGTGTGCGGTTTGAATTAATTTGACTTGGTTTGTCATTATTATAATATCAATATATATATATATATATATATATATATATATATATATATATATATCTTCAATAGCATGCGTTGAAAAAATAAAATATCTAGGTATGTACGTGGTGGAAATTTGTCCAAGGAGATTTTCGAGTGGGGATGGATTCGTCACATGTGGAAAGAGCTATAATACGAAAATTTGTTGTCTACATGAAGAATGAAAATATCATACATTCACACTGTGCATGAGTAGTATAGCCACAAAATTAATATCGGAAGGGGTTTTATATATGTTCCGAAATTATGCCATATTTTCTATGTTACTCTAGTAATTTTATACCCTAATTTTGAATTTATCAACCTAGATAATTATTTTTTAACTATTAAAATGCTAAGAAAATTATGAATATTAATTGAATTGATGAACCCTATTATAAAGCAAAACACATCGTAAGGTCTCTTTACTATTAATATTTATTTTATTAAGTCCTTGTACTATTTTTTGTTTTTCTAAGTCCTTGTATTTCAATATTTGATTTTACAAGATCCTTATACTATATTTCGATTTCACAAGGTCCTTGTACTATTATATTTTATGTTAAGATGACCTCATACTACTATATTTGATTTTAAAAGGTCCCTGTACCAATTTTTTTATTTTATCAATTGAAATTTACATAAATCTACAAATTTTTATTATATTATAGTAGAAGTGAATAAAATTATATATCCCTATTTCTTTTTAATGTACCATCAAAAACTTTAATATAGTTCGACAAATTAATTATATAAATTAGTATGAAAGAGATATAAATTAAATTTCATTAAATTAAATTATTTCTAATTTAATATACTAAAATTCTTTAATTTTTTAATTCGTAAAAAAGTCTTTAAGTTTGCTTGATTCTTCTAATTCTGTTTTTTTATTTCTTTATTACTGCATATCATCTTGTATTTAATTTTAAGTCGTATCATGTATTTTATTTCCCGATCTTTTTAATTCTTCTTCGTTTTAATACTGCATAATTACAATAAGGACCTTTTAAGATATAAAAGTATAAGGACCTAATAAGATTTAGTAATACAAGGATTTAGTAAAATAAAAAATATATATACAATATAATGATCTCTTCAGATTAAATATTAAAGTACAAGGATCTAGAAAAACAAAAAATAGTATAAAGACTTTGTAAAACAAATTTTATAAGTAAAGGGATTTCAAAATGTGTTTTGCCTTTATATAATTAATTTGTCGAACTATATTGAAGTTTTTAATGGTACATTTAAGAGAAATACGAATATATAATTGTATTCACTTCTACTATAACATACTGTATTAAAAAAATGTAGATTTATGTAAATATCAATTGATAAAAAAAATAGTAT
This sequence comes from Mentha longifolia, assembly GCA_001642375.2. Taxonomy (NCBI): domain Eukaryota; kingdom Viridiplantae; phylum Streptophyta; class Magnoliopsida; order Lamiales; family Lamiaceae; genus Mentha; species Mentha longifolia. The sequence continues at coordinate 19,951,206 of CM038114.1, read as the reverse complement.
ACAAGGAGCTTTTAAAATCAAATATAGTAGTATGGGGACCTCTTGAAATAAAATATAATAGTACAAGGACCTTGTGAAATCGAAATATAGAATAAGGATCTTGTAAAATTAAATATTGAAATACAAGGACCTAGAGAAATAAAAATTAGTACAATGACTTAATTGAATAAATATTAAAAGTAAAGAGACCTTAAGATGTGTTTCGCCATTAATTAATAGGTCATGCATTCATAAAATTGTTGGCGAGTATGTTTTAAGCTTTAATTTGCTAATCAAGACAATATTTTACATAAATAATGTCATCATATATATGTTACATATAAATTGGTACCTGAAAAATGTGAAGTTTTCTCAGCAGATAAATAATGTATACAATTATTTGATCTTTAAATTGATTGTTAAAGAGAAGTCATTTTAACAACATCGCAAGTCGCAACATTAATGAACATATCTTCGTCTAGTAAATACAAAAAAAAAAAAAAAAAAAAAAAAAAAAAAGGTAAAATATATGCAACGCATCACTGTAATAGTACGGTTAAATAAGAGAATGTCCTTCAAAGAGAGACATAAGAATGTCACAGTTATAACAAAGACGAACTTGAGTAAAAATTAATGCTACAATTTTAATTCGTTCAGAAATTGCAATAGCTGCATGCAATATTTTTAACTCCATGTAAATGGAATTAAGTACATAAATAAAGCTAGATCGTTGCCTAAACGACATATTTTTTAGCTACAAGGAGCAGTGGATTTTTCTTGTGCATCGTGATTCCGGGTAGAGGAACGGTATCGATATCTTCTGCGCGAATTCCATCGGGCAGCTCCCAATCAAAAGAGTAAAGAAGATTTGCAACTGCAATCTGTACATTAAGAAATCCCATAGGCATTCCGGGGCACACTCTTCGTCCCGATCCAAACGGAATAAACCCAAAATCTTGCCCTTTTATGTCAATATTACTATTCAAGAATCTCTCCGGCACAAATTTGTCTGGATCTTCCCAGTTCTCGGGATCTCTTTGGATTGCCCACGCATTTATGTAAACCACAGTTTCAGCTTCGATTTCATAGCCCTCTAATGTGCACTTTTGATTTGTTTCTCTAGGTACAAGCAGTGGAACCGGAGGGTACAACCTGAAAGCCTCGCTTATGACTGCTTTCAGATAAGGAAGATTGGGCAAATCATCTTCGTCTACTCTACCTTTTTTGCCTATCAAATTTCTGATCTCGGATACTTTGTGCATTACTTTAGGTGCCTTTATCAAGGCTGTCATGGTCCAAACAGTTGCTGCGGCACTTGTGTCCGTTGCAGCGGCAAATATATCCTAGAAAAGACCAAATGTTAACTAAGGAATTAACAAAAATATTGTGATGAGAATCTACAAAGAAATTGTACAAAAACATAAAAGATTATAGAAAAGATTTAAAAAATATATATATATAGAATTTCTCTCATTGCGGGCAACTCTCATATATCTGAATCCTCTATTTTATTTTCGTGTTGTATTTCCTTTTGCATGTTCAGATACTAGCCATGCACATGTTAATTAAGAACATTTTAAGATTCAGCAGTAATTAATAATTTCATATACTAAAATTCACTCATTTCGTGGTGAGCATCTGACAATGTAACAAAAAATGCTACACGGAAATACAATAGATGATCCAGATCGCCTCGGATATGATAATACCATCGTGGTTTTTTTTTTTCCCTTGGAGTTTAGTTTTTACAGCTGTATATTTATTTATGGTAGACTAGCAGAGATTACTTGCGTTGCACGTAAATAATTTTTTATTAATTTTGAAAAATATGTAAAAAAAATAATACTAATTGTTGTTGTATTTCACTATTTATATTGTACTTATTATTTATTATTACTAGCTTTATCATATAGCACATATGCGCAATAGATCCTTGAGTAGATGAATAATGTTCTTGGAAAATTGAGAAGATAAATAAGAGCGTAGAAGTATAATTGTAGTCGAACTAAAAGAAATTTATATAAATTTAATTCAATAATAAAATTATGCGCATAATTACTTCGTTACTCTTAAAATAAATTTAAAATAGAGAGTATATTAGGCAAAGCAAAAGTTGTAAGAATTGATTTTTTTATAAAAATAATAATAGATTTCTTAACATGTGGCGTCGCTGCATCAAATGTGACTTGTGAGCACGTCAACTAATTGTGTCTACGGTGAGTAAATATAAACAACATGAATAAATAATGGCAGGATGGAATATAGTATGTATGTGATGATATGAGATGAGATGTTACCATTAGCATTGCTTTGACGCCATCCCAGTCGAGATCGATGGACCCAAGTTTCTTCTCTTTAAGCTTGATCAAGATATCCAAAATATCATCCTCTTCCCCTTCCTCCTTCTTCTCCCTCTTCGGATCAAGATGCTCCTCGATCAGCTCCCGGTAGAACGTATCCAGATCACTGCAAACCCTATGGAGATTATTGATGGCTCCCGACAGTCTATCGACGAAACTCAACGACGGAAAATAATCGGACACGTAGAACGCCGACACCACGGCCTGAATCCCGTGCAGGAGCTTCTCGAACCTCTTCATCTCCGGCCCCTGGTCGTCGTACCTCTTGCCGAACGCGATCCTGCAAATGAGGCTCGTGCCGAGGGCCAGAGCAATCTCGTTCAGATTCACGAGGGAAGGAATCTCGGAGATCTTGGCGATCATGCGAGAGATCTCGTCTTCTCGAACGGGACGGAAGGACTGGACCTTCTTGAGGCTGAAGAGATGGATGGTCGTGATCTTCCGCAGCTCCCTCCAGTAATCGCCGTAGGGGGAGAAGACGATGTCCGTACAGTTGTAGCTAAGTCTCTTCTGCCCTAAAAGCCTCGCCCTCCCGCAGAAGGCGAGATCTTGAGTTTTCATCACTTCTTTGGCTAATTTTGGGGAGGAAACTATGAGTAAAGGTACAGAGCCTATCTTCATTTGAACGATAGGCCCGTATTTCTTGGAGAGTTGCCATAGATAGAAGGGGAGGTTGCTTGAGGAGCCGAGTTCGAGGAGATTTCCAATCAACGGCAGCCCCGGAGGCCCCGGCGGAACGGCGCCGTTTTGGGTTCTGCTTTTCTTGAGAAGGAATATCAAGATTATTGGCACGATGATTGATAGTATGAGTATCATTTTGAATGTGGGTGGAGAGTATGAAGCTTTTGGTAGAGTTTTAAGCTTGATAAGATACGAGAGCCAGTTTCGTGTGGGGTTTGAATTGATTTGGCTTTGTTTTTCAAAATGCTTTCTATGATTTGACAATACGCAATGAAAAATAAAATATCTTGATGAATATGTGATTCGCATTTATCCAAGGAGATTTTCAACTGGGGATGGATTCGTCGCATGTGGAAAAAGCTTTTATATTCAAATTTTAACATGTACTCCATTTTTGCCAATATATATTCAATATCTAAGGTATAAAATATATAAATATGTCATTTTAGAAAAAATATGGAAGGAGTATTAGTTTTATATTATTTTTATAAAAATTAAAATTACTATAATATACATAATAAAATTTAATAAATATTTATAATTCATAATCAAAAAAATTTAATAATCATATATATCCTGTTTTGAATCTATCAACACTAATATAATTAAAAAAAGGTGAAATTTTTATTAACCCAAATTGAATAAATGAACCCTAGAAAATAATTATAAAATTAAATTAAATCATTATAAATAAAAATTATTAAATAAAAATTAATTAATTAATAAAAATTGAAATTTGATGCACGGTTGGAACAAAGTTTTTGAACAGAGATTCCCAAGTGAAAATTTTCAATTTCATGTAAAGAATTCAAATGCCGTCCGTTCACACTATTCACACGGTTGGTTGGAACCACATAAAGATCGAAAGGTTTTATTAGGAGTGTTTTATTTTTTTTCCCTCTATTTTCATTAATTTAATTTCCTGTACAGAGTGTGTAAAGGATAATTTTCTATACAAGAACACTGTTCCTTTTATTAATTAATCAATTCTAGTCATTACTATAGTCTGACTATGTACCGTTTAACTGCTGAATCTTCACGGCATTGACCGCCCTCCTCCTTCCAATGGCAATGGAAATTGGTGAGCTTTTTATTTTAATTATTTATTTCAATTCTTTGCTAAAACCGTAAAAGTATTTGGGCGACAGTACACCACCCATTGAAGTTTTAAACTTTTTAAGTTTTAATAAGAAATAGCAACGTATTGTGTTGATTCATAATTAAGTTCTAAAATTCAAAGGAGTTTGGAATATCTAGGTTTCTTGTTTTCAAACATGCTAGTCCCCCAACTCATCGGTTAGAATTTTCAATTATTATTTTGTGTGACATCTCATATTATACTAATGGAGAATTGTCACGTGTTTATAATCTATCTATATTTTTAATATTGTAGGAATCCGCAACCGTTATTTTTGGTGCGCACTGGGTAAACCATCGCCTCTGTGCAGTAGCTTGCAAACCACATAGAAGAGGTAAACCACACTTGAGAGGACATGTGTGACAGGCGGACCCATAGAGGCATGTGTGAGATTTGAACTCATGTGGCGAGCCCCTCTACTACTGGGTCATCTCCGAATAATAGTATTATTTTTTTTGCATCAATGCATAATTGTCATGTGTGTACAGTATTTTCAAAATTAGCAAAAATTAAAATTCTACTCCCTCCGTCCCAAACCAGTTGGCCTGTTTCTTTTCGGCACGGGATTTAAGAAGTGTTTAGGGAAAGGAGGAGGGGTGTTAAGGCACTTATTGTTTCTATTTTTGGGAAACATGCATATTCGTATGAGACGGTCCGAATAGGAAAGCAGACCAAGTAGTCTAGGACGGAGGGAGTATAACAAAAAAATGACTAGCTTTTGAAATATTGTGTACATATAGCAATCATTCATTGATACATTATGAAATGTCACACTAAATTACAATAGAGAATCCGAATTATGAGTCTTTGAAGTTTCCAAAGCAATAAATATATTTTGCGCAGTTTCTAAAGTATTGAACATGGAACATATATAGTTTCGGCAATCCTACTCATAACGACGTATTGTTTCCTTTATCACTAATATAATTACCAAGTGAGAAGTATATTTTGTAAGACAAATATCTTTGTGGAGTGTATATGTTCTTATACATAAATATGATGGATTTTTTTATATCACTAATAAGTCATGTTTCTAACCTTTTTTTGTTTGGAGGAAAGAGTACATGATCACTTATTTTAAGAGTGACGTCTTTGTATTCCTTTACTAATGTAACTGATCCACTGTGTTTCGAATTTAGTGTTTTTTTTTTTTTTTTTTTTTTTTTTTTTTTTTAATGTTATTGAGTATGTAGCTGCCTTGGTCGTATATAAAATAAAGTATATTTCGTATCTGAATTTTTGATAATTTTTTTGTTAAATATTTCATTCGTCCATCATGAGCGAGCGTTCTATATAATTTTTGTAGTATGAGTTTTAGTAAAAATGTACAGTGCAGTGTATGTTCGTGGAGTAACGTTCCACTACAAGAAACACGCGCTTTAACTATGGATTTAACAACCGAATATTATCCGTAGTTAGTTAATTACCGATCAACGATTGCAAAAATGGTCGGGAAATCTACGACCGATTCAACGACCGAATGGTCGTTAAACTTGACGGCATAATTGAAATAAGTAGTTAAACAATTACAGATTTTAATTTTGGTCGTTAAAGTACGATTTTCAGGAATTAAGAAAAACAAAAAGTTAAATTAATGGTTTAACGACCGAATACTTCGGTCGTAGACTACCTACAAAATTTTATTTCGGTCGTTAATCTAAGAGTTCAGTACTCTAGTATTAATCGCGATATTTCAATTTCCCCAAATCAGAAAAGCAGCACCGCTCCTCCTCCGGCGATTGAACTCCCCCCACACCCGGTGAGCTCTCGTTCTCTGGTCGATTATTCGACCTCTCTTTCCATATATCTCTCTCTTTCACCCTCTCTGTCTTGTTTCTACCTAATTACGTCTCTTAATCAGGTCGGAAGGTTTGACGCCGCTATCGTCGCCGCGAAAGGGGAGTCCTCCCGCCGCCGCGAAAGGAAGTTCCGCCGCCACCGCTCATTCCGCCTAATACATATTTATATCAGGTGCTCTATCGTTCTCTTTCATAATTTCTTCTTTTCACATGCTCAGTCAGCTGAGCTTCAATATAATTAGATTAGGGCAAAAGTGCCTTAATCGGTTGTTCATGATAATCATGCCCTAATACATAGTTCAATTATTGATTCCTCTTGGGCTCAGAGTTGATGTCGGAAGTGGAGCACCTCAGGTTATTGAATTTGACATTTTGATGAATAAACCAGGGCTTCTCATGCTATTGATACTTGATAAACACGTAATTTATGTGCATGTTGAGTTCATTTTTTATAGTTTAGGTCTTGATTTGCATGCTTAATTGATAGAAATACTAGGGTTTATCAACTTTTAGTATATTTCTATATATTTCTCGTTTTTTTTCGGTTTTCATTCATTCTTGTAGGAATTGGAGCTCTTGGAAGGAGTAATCATTTAGGTAAGGATCGAGAGCCGGAAACGAGAGATAAACAAGCTAGGAATCGTTGGAAATCAAGGGTTGAAAACCAGTTCGAAGAAGGGAAGAAGAAACCGGAGAAGAGAACCGAAGGAGCACCGAACCGGGTTGGACAAGGGAAGTCGGCGGCCTGGCAGGCCGCCGGAATGGTGCAAAATTCAGGAAAGATGGCGGTCTGGTTCGGCGGCCTGCCAGGCTGCCGGTCAGACCACCAAGTTGTCACCCTTCTCCTCTTTAAGAGCCGAGTTGGCTAGGCCAACTCGGCTCAACTCGCCCCTAAACTCATTTTTGATGTATTAAACACCCAAATTATTCCTAATTGGGTATTCTTATCACCCAAGATACACTTTAGAACCCTAATTTTATTTTTCTTTAGCTACTTTGTATGTTTGAAGATTGTTGAAGATTTATATTGAAGATTGAAGATCAAAGCCAATATTTCTATTCCTTTTTATTGTCTATCTTTTGAGCATGATTTCATCTATTTTCTATAGTTTATTTTCCTTAATCATGCTTAGCTAAATCTCTTTGTGATTCTAATTATGTGTAGATTATATAGGATTAGGTGATGGCTTTAATTGTTGAATTTACCTTCTATTTCATGTTCATTTCTCTTGGGGCCATGTTTTATTATGCATTTATGCTTGATCACCATAGTTGCATATCAAGTGTTTGTTGTAAAGCCTAGTAAGCTTAGATTGAATGCTAGGAAACAAGAGGAATGTATGCTAGATATAGTAGGGGTAAAGAACTCATTATGTTATTGGGAGTTAATGAATTACTTGATGTCCTAGCCGGAATTAAGTATTTTATTAATCTACTTATTTTTGTTGCAATGAGAATTGAATGAAACATAATTAGGAGGTTTCCCACATGAAGTTAGATTAAAATGGTTAGTTCTAATTAGAGTTCTATATCCCCATCACCTAAGCCTAATTGAAGTATAATTGGGATCACCTTTACTTATTATTGAATTTGAATCATATACTTTTTAATTTGATTGCTTGCCTTAGGTTTGAGCTTGTTTTAGATATTAGTTGAATGAAAACCACTCAAAAACATGTCTAGTTGTGGCTTGAATAGTAAGTATTAGTAGCTAAGTGACTATTTGAGATTCTTACGTTTTGACATTCCTTGTGGATTCGACTTGAATACTTATTCGATATTATTGCATCTCCACTACTAAAAAGTGGGCAATCAATACTGGGAATGTGTGTATGATGCTTGTTTACTTTATATGCGTCGATTCATTCTTTAGTAAGAATCATGTTATTTAGAGTGGTGCATGGTGCCTTGACATACTATTGGCTTATTTATTTTTTAGCAATCTGTACAGGTCTTTGTTAAATGTATATTGGTGTACGTGATAAGTTCGTTATGCACCTTGCTAATTGCTTAAAAACTGGTTGATACTGTATTTGTAACTTGTATTATACACGGGTTCCCTACAGTATATTAGTAATAGTATGAAGATATTGAGGTCGAATTTGCCATTTCAATGAACTAACATTGGCTTCTCATGCTACTGGTAACATTAAAATGCCTGATGCTCATCTACTATAGTATCTTGCTATTTTGTTGGTTCATTCTTTAGCAAGAATTTTGTTATTTAGATTGAGTGACTTAACAATCTATTTTAGTAAGTGGTTGTGTACCTTTAGTTGAACTATTATTCTAAGTTGGATTAAGATTAGAATCCCAGAGAATGCAATTTTTTGTCCCGCCCTTCATGCTTCAAAGATCAAGAGTGTGCAAGGGCGTTTGTGTGGTATATGTGTCTATTTTTAGCTGAAGTTAAGGCCATATTTCATTTAAAGACTTTCTCCAACATAGCCAATGTTCTAACAGAAGACTTGTTTCTTACTAACTTTCGATCAACATGCAGATAGAACCTATCTTGAAAGGGAATTTGTCTCCTGGATTCGACTCAAGTACTTGCCACAGTGTGTAAGTCTTTACGATGATTTGACTTATCGTTGTTAACTCCCTTTCTCAATTAAATTTTCAATTTGAAGTTCTTATTTTGTTTAATTCTGTGCCTGCACCCTCAGGTTACTGAACCTCTTCTTTAATTGAGATTATTATCGATACACTAAAATAGTTTGGTATTTACTATGATATTTATATTATTAACAACATATTCTTAAATCATAGTACTATAATTCCTGGTGTTAGAAAGGGAACTACTAACTTTGAATTTTACTAAGTAAGGCAGGATGAAAATCTGATCATCTATACTGCATTATGTTCTTTTCTTGGATTTTTTTTCTTTTCTTGCCTCTTTTTAATACTATCTCTATGTCAAAAATCTTCCCTTCTCCCTCATTTATTGCTCACATCTCTTTCTGCTTCCACTTTTATGTCTGTATGTATCAAAACCCTAACATCTTCTTGATTTTCTGTGAAGAAAATTTTACTGGTTTAGCAATTATAAGTTTACTTGCTTTATATATTGAGCTTATTTAGTGGTTAAAGCACGAATTTCTTGTAGAGTCCCCTACTCACCGTGGGCATAATATGAGGAATGTCCAGACACAGTATGAGGAATGTATTCGAGAACTTGAGGTGAAGCTGGCTGCACAAAAAGAGGAGATGGAGGCTAGGCTGAAGGCACAAAACGATGAAATGTTGGCACGGGATCAGAAGCGTGTCTGGTAGGAGGAGGAACGAGAGAGAGAGAGAGTACACAGAATTTGGCAAGAACACGAAGAAAATGATGGCATTCATGCAATCTTCTCTGGTTTCGATAATTTCCAGTGACCAGTCTCAGTTTCTCCCATCACCCCTACCCCCATTTTAGACATTTAGTTGATTATATTGGATTTGGGATGTTGGGCTTTTGAATTAGGATTTGGGATATCTCTGATTTGTAGTTTGAAGGATTTGATGTTTGAAGAATTTGGATTAACGGATGATGTCTGAAAACTCTTAAAACTATGACTTGTTTAATGACATTTGTAACTTGGAATTGATGTCTTTTGAATTTTGGCGATTGGATTGTTGATTGCAACAGGTGAGTAGCATTATAAAACTGGAAAAATGCTGCTGGAAAAACGAAAACAGTTGCAGAATTAACTACCGAAATATTCGGTAGTCAAGAGAGGTAACCGGGTTTAACTACCGAATTAATTCGGTCGTTAATTAACTACCGAAAATTCGGTCATTATTCCGGATTTTGACTTGGTTGACCGCAACTAGCACTACTATGGAAATTCGGTCGTTAATCTAACGACTGATTTTTTTGGTAGTTAGAAATTTAACTACGAGCTGTGCTGAGGCGGAAAATATCCGGTCGCTGATTCCATAGTTAGATGTTTAACGACCGAATTTTATTGATTTAACTACCGAAAATTCCGTAGTTAAAGCACGAATTTCTTGTAGAGTCCCCTACTCACCGTGGGCATAATTATGGCATTATATGTTTTATTGCATAATTAATTATGGCACAATTTTTTTTATGTAAAAAAAATAAAAATAAAATAAAAATAAAAGAAAGATGCCATATTTTCTATGTTACGCTGCTGAATTCACTATATCAATAATGTAGAAATGTTCCCCTACCTACGGTGGGCACACTTAATGTGCCCACCGGTGATATGGCAATGTCACGTCTGCAATTTTTTCTTTTAGGGTTTAATTTTTTATGTTAGGGTTTAGTTTTTTTATAGTAGGGTTTAATTATTTTTGGTAGGATTTTTATTAACTTCTTTATATATCCGATGTCACGTCATCCGTTGGCACATTAAGCATGCCCACAATGGACATTGGAGCATTACTCATCAATAATGTGCAATATAAAAATAAAAATAAAAAATATATTATGATGTAAATTGAATATCTAAAACTTATATACACTAGAATTGAATTTATCAATTATGATAATCATTTTTCACTCATAAAATGCTAACAAAATTATGAATATTAACTTTAATTTTTTTAAAAAAATTAGTTATAAATATTAATTATGATCCACAAAATTTTACAAACTTTTAATATTATTATAAACATTATAAAAGTAGTAAAAAAGTAATTTGGGACACAGTTAGAACAGTGAAAGTGTGACAAAAAATTCCATCCGAAGCAACATCGCAATTTTCATCCAAGAACTACAAAGCTCCACAATTCTGAACTCCATAATTATTTTACATGGCAGAAATTCATACATAAATGAGAATGATATGACATTGTTTTATGAAACGGAAAATATCACCTAAGCAACATATTTTTTAGCTACAAGGAACAATGAATTTTTCTTATGCATCGTGATTCCGGGCAGAGTATCCATATCAATATCTTCTGCCCTGACTCCTTCTGGCAGTTCCCAATCAAACGAGAAAAGCAAATTTGCAACTGTTAGCTCCACGTTCGATATCCCCATAATCATTCCGGGGCATATTCTTCGTCCCGATCCAAACGGAATAACTCCAAAATCTTGCCCTCTTATGTCAATGTTACTAGTTAAAAACCTCTCGGGCATGAATTCTTCTGGATTTTCCCAGTACTCGGGATCTCTTGCAATTGCCCACGCGTTCACATGGACCACGGTTTTGGGTTGAATTTCGTAGCCCTCTAGACTGCATCTTTCATTTGTTACTCTAGGTACAAGCAATGGAGCAGGAGGGTACAACCTCAAACTCTCACTTACGACTGCTCTTAGATAGGGAAGATTGAGCAAATCATCTTCATCTACTCTACCTTTGTTGCCTACCGAATTTCTAATTTCGGATTGTACTTTGTGCATTATTTTAGGTGCCTTGATCAACGCTGTCATGGTCCAAACAGTTGATGCTGCACTAGTATCCGTTGCAGCGAGAAATATATCCTATGTAAAAGCAAATGTTAACAACAAGCAAATGTTGATGCAATGTTTAAAAGTGGAATGCTTAAGTAAAAAGAAATGAAAAGGAAAAAAATAAAATAAAATGAAACAATAAAAACAAGAGGATAAAACATATTAAAGAAGAAGAAATTATATTTGTTTTTACTTTCTCACCTTCTTCCTTCTACATACATGTCGTCCAAACAAGACAATTGTCTCATTCTTATCTATTTTATTATTTTCATTCCCATCCATTTGAGATTTTCTATCCACAAATTTGTGGTCCCTACTATATCTTCAGTTTATTTTGTTTTTCTTTTTCCTGTATCCCAAGTCTATTTGAAATTTTCAAATTCATAATTATTAATTATATTTGGTTATGGCCAATAATTAGGGTATTTAATTTATAATTAATTTCAAATTTCAGGTTATAGTTAATAATTAATTATCAGGATTGATCATTTTTATAATCAGAACGTATAATTATTTTAATTCCAGTTCTTAGCAGATATATAGATAAATATCAATTATTGTTGGTCAAATTGTAATTTAGTCTTAATTTTTTTAAACCTTCTAATTTAGTCTTATTTTACAACAGGAAGGAAGATATCAATGTTTTCCAAGTTTAATTAGGTGAAAACAAATAGTAACATGCGTACACAGACATGTTTGCATTATAATTAAGGATATAAAACAATATAACAGTTTATTTAACAAATTAAAATGTCCATGTATTTCACGAAGCCTGAAATTACAATATTCCTTAATGTAGTTTATCAATTAGTTATCAAGAATCTAATTGCCTATTTGTAATTCAGTATGATAATAATTAAATATTTATAGGAATTTCAGATCTTCTATTTCAATTTTGGATGACCCAACATAAGAGAAAATTGACAAATATGGTAAATAATACGAATTGGATGGGATCTCTGTACCAACTATAGTGTATCAATCGTGTATCAAAATTATATTTTTTTAATTGTTTTTTTTTCTTCAATTTCGATGTAATATGATTTAGTCTTATATTATACTACTAATTAACAATGATTCATTAATTCAATTAGGACAAATAATTATTTTTCAGCCTTTTTTTCCTTAATTTTTTTAACAAATAAAATTGAAGTTTAATTTTTAAAAAATAAATAATAAGCTCTAATTGGATTTGTGAACCCTGGTCAATTAATGTAAATTGAATCATAATATGAAGAAAATGAAGAAAAAAAAAATAAAGCAATAAATATATTGAGTTTGGTATACTATTGGTACACTTTCATGGGTATAGAGGATTCCAAGTAAGTAGGAACACGTACCGATAGCAATGCTTTAACGCGATCCCAATCGAGGTGGATCGAGCACGACTTATCCTCTTTAAGCTTGATTAATATATCCAAAATATCATCCTCCTCCCTCACCTTAGTCGAATCCAGATGCTCGTCAATCAGCTCTTGGTAGAACGAATCGAGATCGTCGATTATCCTATCGAGATGATCGACGGCTCCCGACAGCCTATCCACCCATCTGAACGACGGAAAGTAGTCCGACACGTAGAAGGTCACCAGCAGGGCCTGAGCATCGTGCAGAAGCTTCTCGAACCTTCTGATCTCCACTCCATCGTCGTCGTATCTCTTACTGAAGGCAATCCTGCATATCAAGCTGCTGCCAAGCGCCATAGCCATCGCACTCAAATTCACTACTCCGTTTTCGGAGCGGGAGATCCTCGTCATCATACGAGAAACCTCGTCCTCGCGAATGGGGCGGAAAGAGTGGTTCTTCTTTAGGTTGAAGAGATGAACGGCTGTGATCTTCCTCACCTCCCTCAAGTACTCATTGTACGGCCCAAACACCATGTCCGTGCAGTTGTAGCTCCATCTCCTCTGCCCTAGAAAGCTTGTCCTCCCACAGAAGGCTAAATCTTGTGTTTTCATCACTTCTTTGGCAAGTTTGGGGGAAGAGACTATGATCATAGGCACAGACCCTACCTTCATTTGCATGAGGGGGCCGTATTTCTTTGAGAGTTTCCATAGATAGAAAGGAAGGTCGCTAGTCGAGCTGATTTGGAGGAGGTTTCCGATGAACGGCAAGCCGGGAGGTCCGGGTGGAACGGCGCCGTTTTGAGCTGAGCTTCTGTTTTTCTTCTTGATAAGGTATATCAAGATTATTGGAACTAATATCGAGAGTAGAATTATCATCATTTTCTTTTTGCCTTTTTTCTTTTTCGAGGGAAGTAGATATTTTGGGTGAGTGGGTAGATGATATGAATATGTTTTACTTTTAGCCGTATTTAAAACATTTTGTGTGGGCTTAAAACGTCTTACATATATATTTTTTTTAAGGGTAAAAGGTCTCCCATTATCGATATCTCAATATCTTCACGAGATTCTCGATCTGTCGGAATTGTGTCAATCTCGATCTGTCGATTGTGTCGTTTTTTTTGTTATACTGGCACGAGTTTTTAATTTTTGTAGGTGGAATTTAGAGCTTACTAGAAAAATAATTAAATTATAAAAGTTTAATACTTTTGTAATTAAAGCAAAAAGAGAGATTTAGAGCAAATGGATGTGTAGAGTCATAAATTAAAATAGAAACACCACACTTTTTGTAGACAGAAAATATGTCAATTGTCACTTTAATCACGGTAATTTGACATTTTGACTAAAAATAGAAAATAATAAATATTTTGTATTTTGAAAATTAGAAGATATTTCACCATTATAAAATGTAGTATAAATAACCATAGGAATCAACCATTATACAACCAACATTTTACTCTCTTCGTCCCATTTTCAAGGTTCTAATTATCATTTTGGGATGTTCCACTTCAGAGGTCACATTGCCTAAACTAGAAATATTTAGCACAAACCATACTGCAAATAAGGAGTCCAAATTTTCCAGTAATTGTTTTTTTTTTAATTTAATTATTTTGAAAAATAAAAAAAATAATCCTAAATGGATAAAATTTGTACTAATGACACATCTCTAAAAAGGTGGTCATCATCACTTTATTTCCTAAACAAAAGATGTCTAGGTTCTTGTGCCGAATTTTTTTGAGAATATGAAGTAAAACAGATGGATTAATTAAAATTAAAAATTTCGAACACAACCGAGTTAAATTTTCATGTCCGGTATGATAAACAAATTGTCATAAACATTTTTTTTGTCATAAACAAATTGTTTAAGGCATAAAGGCATATTGCCGCCCGATAGGCTATATATCCGGAATATTTATATTCTTTCATATGATAGCGATATAATTATCGTTTTCTTACTGTTTTGTAGTAGTAAGTAATAAATTTACCTTTTCTTTTTCTTTAATCATTTGATTATTTTTATTGGACCGATCATGGACTGAACGGTGCCGTTTTGGGATCTGCTTATCTTGATGAAGAAATTATTGCTTTCGATGCGAATAAAAGATATTATCTCCGTTCCACTTATATATAGATATTTTTTTGGTGGCACGAAAATTAAGACGGCAGTGGTCTAGTTGTGGGTTAAAGTTGTGCATATAGATTATACTCATTTTTATTCATTTGTACTTGCCTTTTAGTTTTTGTTTTATTATTATTACTTTAATTTGAAAATTTATTTTAAATAAGAATTAATTTTTTAATTTTTTTTCACTAATTATATTGATTTTTTTTTTATTTTTGGTAATTTCCTTATATAAATGCGACATACCAAAAATGAAAAAATCTCTATATAAGTGGGACCGATGGAGTAAATCTTTAGGGCATTGTCCCTCATACTCGGGGAAAGATCCCCTGCAAGTGGTGGCACAAAACAACGCCGTTCTACCGTTTAAAATGTTTCCCTTTTTTCTTTTTTCTTTTTTTACTCCGTATTACATTTTTGTTTCTTTTCTATGTTTAAAATGTTTAATTTAGTATTTAGATCATAGTTGTTGGTATTTTACATTTTGGATTAATTATATCATCATTATTTTTGTATATTCATTTGATTTTCAATTGATATTTTCGTAACAAGAATTTATTACAATAAATATAATGTTAAATTACTTGGTCCTAATTAAAACGGTTAGTTGAAATTTAAAGCTAGACAGTATAAAACCTGAATTTAAAAATTTATAAAACATAAAGCTTAATTATTTAAATGATTTATAAATAGGTCTAGATTTTAAAAAATAATGATGAAATAATTATTATGCAATAAAATATCAATTAACAATTAGTTTTAAAATAAATTTTTGAAGTATTTTTTTTACGAGATACTACAAGTGTCGTAATATACCGTAAAAGAAAAAAACTTCTAAAATTCATTTAAAAACTCATCACCAAGAAGCGTGGATATACGTGCAAAAAAAAAGTCCAAGAGATCATGAACAGAGGGAGTACAAACGAAAAATAAATTAAGAAATAGAACATAAACTAGAAATTACTCCCTCCGTCTCATTCGAAATTTTACTTTTAGGCACGGAAATAAAGAATTGTGTATTTTGTTGGTTTAAATGTATTATTGAAGTGTTTGTTTATAATTGTAGTGTTAGTTTATTCATTTACTAAATAAGAAAACATAACATTTTGTATGAACATCTCAAAAAAAAATTGTACCGTCAATAACAGAACGGACAGAATATTAACTCCGTCTATAACAGTATATTGTGCTGTGCTGATTACCACAACAGGGATCCTCCCCGCGGATTTGACTGGTTTTGTCGGATGTTCACATATTATTAATTTCCCCACAATAAAATATCCCGATTTGAATCGATTTTGTTTGGACGTATTAGCGATAAAAGATATGGGTAATATTTGATTTGACATGTGCTAAAAAAATCAAAATATCCAAATTTGTCAACTTCATGTATGTGGTCAGCATTTATCCACCGAGGTTGCCATTTATTTAAAAAACATATTTCTTCTATACCTATTACAGAGTACTCCCTCCGTCCCATTAGAATAGACCAGTTTTCCTATTTGGGACGTCCCATTAGAATAGGTCAGTTTCCTAATAGGGAAAAAATTACCCACTTTTAATCACCCCATCATCCACTCACTTCTCAGCACGTATCCAATATAATTTAAATTCTAAAAGTTTAAACTATCATAACTTGCTCGTTTATTCTCGATTTTTATGATTTTTATATCAAATTAAAGGTCTTGATACGATCTTTCATTTAAGATCAGACATCAATATATTCTGATGCATTTATGATGATTTAATTTCAAAACAATGAAATTAAAATATTAAACACTATACTTTATCTTTACACACACTCTCCTAAAATCTCATGCCAAAAAGAAATAGGCCTGTTTAAATGGGACGGAGGGAGTATTAATTATATTTCCCCGACCCCCAAAACTCTTCCATGGTTTCATCGGCATGAATTTTAAAAATAATATAATTGACTTATATTATTTATTTATAATGAAGATCAAATATCATTTTTAGTGTGGTATAGTGTATTGTTTGTTGATAGTAAAGATAAATTCTCACATTTATTTGTATTGTTTATGTCTTAATAGTTAAAAATACCCTAAAAATATAAGTGCATAAGTTTTATACCCTACACTATAAAAGTATAACTTTTATACCCTATTTTGAGTAAAAGGACCAACTTACCCTTAAAAGGTGGTCCCACTTTATATTATATCTCTCATACTTTTTGTATTCTTTTACTTTTCTTTATTTTGTGGACAAACACGGTTTCCTTCATTTTAGTAAGAATAATAATAAATACGAAATCATAAATAAATTCATTTATTTCAATCAACAACCAAATCTGAATTATTCTTCACTTCATTGAATTAAAGTGTTGATGCATTAATGGATGAATCAGAAATTGAACAAAATACAACAACAATTAGAAAAGTGTAGCACACAAACTTTAAACTAAAGAAACGTTAAAATTGAAATTGTAGAGAGAGAAAGTAATAGTATTCGAGTTTTTTGGGAGGATTTCTGGGTTATTTCGAAGGATATCTCTTTGCTGAGGTGCTAAGAAAAAAGGTAATTACATTTATATTTTGCTTTTTTTGTTTTATTTTGGCATTTTTTGTTGTTGTTATAAATTACACGATAAAATTTCAAATTTACACGGTAAAAATTAGAATTTACACGGTTTTAATGTACATTAACCGTGTAGAATAAGTTAAAGTTTGACTTTTCTGAATGTTGACCAATTACACGGTATTTACATATATTTAACCGTGTAAGTTGTCTTATACCGTGTAACCTATACAAAACCGTGTAATGACAGAGAAATTTTTACTTGGTGTAATTTCATCCATTTGACCTATTGTTTCTTGCTTCTTTTCAGCTATGTCTTTTCAGTGAATATATATCCGTCACAGTGGGTATTGGGAGAGAAGCAAATACGTTGGAGGCGAATGTTTTATCGTGCATTTTCCCGTTTCGAACATTACACGTGATAATGTAGTACGAGAGCTCTGTGAACAATTGGGCGACGAAACTGAATTTTTGCTCTACTATTTGACTTTAATCGACAATGAAAGGATGAAAGTCATTTTAAGTACTGATACCGATCTATTGCGGTTGATTGTTGAGCAAAAAGAAAAACCAACGGTTTATGCCATTAGCAAGGATAAGAATATCGTACGCGCCACTCCTACGACTTAGCGATCTTCAGTTTTTGATGACTTGAATATCGAAGAGCCGACCTCGGAAGCATCAGATTCAGAAGAAGTGAGGGTAGATCCGGAGGTTGATGAAGAAATGGCTAGGGAAGAAAGGGACGCACAAGATCGGTTGGATTTATTTGCTTCACTGACGACTGAGTTCAGTGCATGGATTAGAGAGCCCAGACATATTGATAAGATCATTGGTCATCGTAGCATAAATTCAGAGCATCAATCTCCACGCGATGGCAATGATACGGTTGATCCGGATGATATTCGAGCTTGGTTGATTCCACATGTGGATTTAGACACTGCGTTGCCATTAGGGATGATCGATATGGATGCCGCTGCACCCTTATTCGGACAATTGCGTGTGGGTGGTGTGTTCAAGAAAAAGGATGACTTGTCAATAGTTGTTGGATTGCATCACTTGGAGAAGCGATTGGAATATCATGTTGAAAATTCGGATAGTATACGAGTGGGGTTCGTGTGTAAGAATGAGGGGTACAATTTCTTGTTGCGGGCCAAGCAAAAAGGCGGTATTTGGATCATCAAAAAACACATCCCAGACCATACGTGTTTTGTAGATATAGACGGGAATACTCGACGCCAAGTGCCTGCTAGGGTATTAGGAGCTTACTTTGCAAGAAGATTAATAACTGAGGGTGTCGTCTTGAAGCCGAATGAGATGAAAAATGAGATTCGAGCTGAATACGGCATAGAAATTGATTACAGTTTTGCCCTACGAGCGAGGAACATCGCTACAGAGATGACGTATGGAGGTTTCGAAGAGTCTTATCAGAGGCTACCGTCTTATCTATACCTATTGAGGGAGAAAAATCCGGGGACGATGTATGATTTCTCAACTTCATTCACGGATCATCGATTATGCTATATGTTTCTCGCTCTAGGTCAGTCCATTGAAGCATTTAGGAATAATTTGCTTCGTCCGGTTATTGTTGTGGACGGAACACACTTAAAGGGCAAGAACAAGGGGACCCTATTCGTAGCTGTTACGAAGGATGGAAATGAGCATGTGTTTCCACTTGCCATTGGATTTGGCCCAATAGAGGATGATGACTCATGGGTATGGTTTCTTAGAAGGATCCGATGCAGTTTTGGAGCGCCAAATAACTTGTTGATAGTGTCTGATGGCCACATCAGCATTGAAAATGCCATCAAGATTGTGTACCCAGATGCTTCCCACGGTCTGTGTTTCTACCACTTGATGAAGAATATGGTCCCTTTTGGCAGGCACGCAATTGGAGTCTTTGAATCAGCGGCGTATGCATACCGTGAGTCCGACTTCGATGAATATATCACATCTTTGATAGACATGAGCATAGAAGGAGGTGGAATATACCAGAGGCTACTGGAGATTGGGATGCCTAGATGGGCGCGTTCGAAGTGTCCCGTCCTGCGTACCAGTTTCATGACTTCTAATCCGGCGGAGACCATGAACGCCCGGTTGTTGTGGGCTAGGCGTTTGCCAATTTGCGCCATGTTGGAGGTGTATCGAATCATTGTGGAAAAGTGGTTCGAAGAGCACCGGACACGTGCTATTTCTAGAGATCATGAGCTCACCGAGACATGTTATTCGAAGATGTCGGTTTCTACAGAATGGGTCAGTCGCTACACGACTAGGGGAACTGTTGTGCCCAACACGTTCAGGGTTGAGGGTGAGAAGGGAAGCTACCTCGTGGATCTCCAAAACTCAACGTGCGACTGCCGTGAGTTTGAATTGGACGCGATGCCATGTCGACACGCATGTGCTGCTTTGAGGTGCGCTATTTAATAAAACATGCAATATTTAATGTAACGTGAATATGTGTTCTATCAACATTTCATTTGTATTGCGTGTATTTGGTATAGGTATTCCGGAGGTCGTGCCACCGACTATGTGAGCCATTATTTCAAGCAAGCGATATTGGTGGCAACTTATTCGCCAAATATTGAGCCGGTGCCCCATCCGGATTCCTGGCATGTGCCCCAAGAGGTTACGTCAATCATTGTTCGACCCCCCCTTGTTGATAAGCAGGTCGGTCGGCCACGTATGAGTCGTGCAAGATCAACAGTCGAAGGGGACACAAATCATCAAAAATGCTCTCGATGCCATGGCATGGGACACAAAAGACGATCTTGCACGGCTCCAATCCCCATAGCAGGTATTGACCTGAATCTCCCTAACGAAGGTCATCCACGTCGTGCCAAAAAAACGTGTTCTATTTGCAAGAGTGATCAACATACTAGGCCTAGATGCCCAATGCGACCCTTGGAGTAGGATTTATCGTATTTTTCTATTAAGCAATGTGTAATATTTGATGATGAGCTTTGTTAGGGTGTAAATCTTGACATTAGCTGAGTTGTTTTAGAAAATCTCTGCAACTACACGGTAATATTTGTTTCATATACCGTGTACACGGTTTTCCTAATAAAAAAAACCGTGTAAATGGTCAAAATTAAAAAAGTCAAAGATTTCTCCAATTACATGGTGTAATTGTTTCATATACCGTGTACACAATTTTTCTAATTAAACAAACCGTGTAAGTGGTCAAAATTAAAAAAGTCAAAGATTTCTCCAATTACATGGTTGACTTGTTTATTAAACCATGTGAACGGTTATTTGCCTATGTATACCGTGTAAGAAGTCAAAATTGGAGAAAGTCAACTTAAATTAAATTGACAATAACTTACACGGTGTTATAAATCACTACACCGTGTAGCACACCCGTGTAGGTCAACAAATTAAAAAAGAAAGTCAAATTGGAGAAAGTTAACGAATTTCCAAAAAACATCAAAATTAATGAAAATGTCGATTTATATAACATTATGGTTCCGATTGTTGGTCATTGGGGTTTAATTTAAACTTGACGAACATTGAATAAGTGCTGCCAAACAGATTGATTCACATAAATTGTTCCTATTTGTAGAATTTATAGAAGTGACCTATTTGTAACATATGATGGTCCATAGTGGTATATGTATCAAACTCAGAAACTCTAGAAATGTCAGTCATTATAGTTTGTCAAGGCCTACCATCATGTTTATCACTTCATATGATGTTAAGATACCATGTGCGATGTTAACTTTTATGAAATTCACATTTTTTTTCGGGTTAAAATATGAATTATTGTGAAATTTCTTAATTACACGGTTTAGGGCTCATAATTACATGGTTTAGGGCTCTTAATTACACTGGTTAGATATTTGAAATAACCGTGAAATGATAGAATGCCTTAATTTCCCGAAAAATCATAGACTTTCAATCGAATATCCCCAAGTAATTCATAATAAATCACCAAAAAAAATCATAAACAATAAAATCCATAGCATAAATAATTAATTAATAAACAATCCATCATCCAATCCATCAATCGACATCTCGTCGAGATAATAAAAAAATCCTCCTACCAATGGATTTCCGAAGATGAGAAATGTATTTTGGAGAGGGTTTGGATGTCTTAGGCTTGTTCTCAGCAAGTATCCTATCCAGAGCAAACATGCAAGTGGACCACATGACTGTTCGTCGTCTTGACGAAATTGCTTAGATTTTGAGAGGAATACAATCTGCATCTCATCCTTGCACTTTGTGTACGAAGCAGGTTGCTCCCAGTACTGAGCCACGTGCAAAAGCCTCGAAAACAAACGGGAGAGGGGAAGAATCTGAGTGGTACGATGGTTGTGCTCTTGCAAGGTGTTCAACTTGTGCAAGAGGGAATCGTACACTTCTAAACGCCACTCTTGAATGCGTGCACGGCACACGATCCAGTGCTCGGTGGTCAAGTGGCACACAAAGATAAACTAAAAGAAAATATTTTTTTATAAATCTTATATACCAATCTAAAAATACACTGTAAGAATAAATTCAAGTGGATATTGAATAACTTACATCGTCTCCACAAGACCATGGCGTGTAAGTGTTTGTCCTTGCGAAAAGGTCGATCAACTTCTTCTCGGGATTCCACTTCTGATAGATAGAGTTTTTATTCAACCCCAAAGTCTCGTCGTCAGGGTGAAATCCCCTAAGTATCCTCAGCATCTCCGGCTTATAAACAAAATAATTTAAAAAATATAAACAATGAAAAAATAAAATAAATAAAAATATCTAAGAACCCGACAACAAAATACTCACATAAAAGTCTATGCCGACAATTATAGTTCCGGCGAACCCGACATTTGAATCGCACGACAACCTCAAGCGAAGTCGAGCCCTCCAATATAGCAAGTACAACTCCATCACCTAATATAAAATAAGTGTCACATCACATGAATAATAATAATAATAATAATAATAATAATAATAATAATAATAATAATAATAATAATAATAATGCTACCTCAGCAGTGAATCCGACGTTTGGATCCTCAATGGAGTCGAATAGAGACTGAGGCATGTAGTACGGAGGCGTCTGCCTAGTGAGAACCACAACATCCGGGCCCGAATTCCTAAACTGCTGATATGCAACCCTAGCAACTCGGGTTGAATGCGGGGTCTCATGGCTCGTGTAAGGGCTCTGCAATGCGAGAGACGGCTTCAGAACCCATCCCCTAGCCCTTTCAGTGTCCACTCTCTGCTCAGGGACATCTGAGTCCATACTATCGTCCTCATCGCCGCCCAAATTAGGCTGAGGGACATGGGGGATCGCATCTAGAGCCCTAGTAAATGAACTATGAGACGAGGACTGGCTTCCGTTAGGGTCCATCTGATCATCTGCATGTGGGGGCGTCCTCGATCTCGCTGCACGATGCTCAAATCCAGGCGCATGCTGAGGAGTAGGTGATCAATGCCTCTGAGCATCCAATGGCTCAGAGCATCGCTGGCTCACAGGAGTAGGTGATCGATGCCTAGATCGTTTGCTGCCTCTCAAAGAACTCTTCGAACGTACCATGCCCTTGAGGTGCCCGAAGAGAGACTTAGCCATCCGGGCAAGTACTCCCTTCTCAGATGTATCTTCTGCTAGCCGGTGCACGACTCTCTCAAGGACCTTGTCGTCGTCGAAAAAATCTAGTAAAATCCAAATGGGACTGTCGAGTGCGCCATCTCAAGAGACGAGGCGTAGAGATCTCATTCAATCGATAGCCGCATGCTCGTCCTAATGACGGGGTTGCCTCGTACGACCATAAATTCAATGCCCACACCGGCCCATATAAATGGTAGCCCCAGTCGGTCCCCCAATCTCCGTTGGGTCTTTCTTCATCACTCCTAGCTGATGACACATCACTTGGAATGACCATGATCCCCAAGGAAATCTCGCCCACTCATCTTGATCCTCTACTAATGCCCATGCCCAAGGTTCGATCGTTTGGTCATCACGGCATAGAAGCATGTAGTAGTACATGAGCAAATTCACCGCGCTCAAATACTGATCTGGAGTCCCCATACTGATTTGAGGATTGATAAAATCCTTCAAAAGCGTCTTATCCTTCGTCTTTTGACCATAATACCTAGTATAGAAGAGGCTAGTCGGGGGAATGACGTGAGCACCTCTGTTGGGATCAAACTCGGAAGGGCCGAATAATAAGCCTGTCACGAGACAAAACTCCTGTGCACCAAAACAAATATCTCGCCCGCCTACGTGAAACCACCTCTCAAACTCGGAAATGATGGATCGGTGAGCTCCCGGGCTAATAACTCGTGCAATGCAACGTTTGCGCTCCCGTTCCTCTTAATATCTAACAAGTACAAGAAGGGGCCGTCCTTGAATCTTTGTAGAAGCTCTTCCCCGCCGACACGCTTCAAAACTATCGGTATTTGTTCGACTACAATATCTCGAACGTATAAATTTAATCGTGCCGGAAACCCTTGCATACAAGGCCTGTACCAAGCGTATCTCGGCTGCAAAAGATACGTCAAAGGATTCATTAGTTTCGGACAAAAAACCTAAAAAAATAGAAAATTACACAAAATTCTGTCACTACACGGTTGAGTTAGAGTACACGGTTAAAATTCTAACTCAACTGTGTAAGTGGTACACAGTTAAAATTCTAACTCAACCGTGTAAGTGGTCAACACCAAAAAGTCAGCACTTACACGGTTGAGTTCTAATTTTAACCGTGTACACGGTTAAAATTAGAACTCAACCGTGTAATTATAAACAACTGAAATTCAGAAATTTAAATTCATGCTATTAACGTGTAAATCATCACCAATACAAAGTAAATCAACATGTAAGGCATGTATACACATTATTATATATCCTAACAAGTACAAAATGAATAACATGCTTCAATCTAAAAAAAAGCGACATTAAAAATAAAATTTCATTCAAGTGAAATTCTCACCGGATCCGGCGGGTAAGGAAGATTCTCCCTTTCTTCTCGTGTCAGCACTCGACGCCGGTTGGAAGTTCCTTCATTTTTTTTTTATTATTAATCTTAAAGATAAAGTGGGCCCAATAGTAAGAATTTTTTGGACTTTTTCTTAGAAATAGGGTATAAAACTTATAGTTTTATAATGTAGGGTATAAAAGTTATAGTCTTATAATTTTAAGGTATATCTAAAGTTCACCCATTGTTTATTGTTTTATTATGATGGGTCCATATACCAAAGTAGAAGATGAAAAGTTTTAGAGGCAACCCAGAACAACATTAAGTGAAGAGTTTTTTCAAGAAATAGAGGTAGTATATTATATAAGTAATCACAAATTTTCCATCTAGAAATAATATCTTAAGTTGTCCTTTCATTTTTATTTTTTTTGTTTATTTTATATCAAATTTATATTTTTCCAACAACAAATTAACACTATATATTGTTTAATGCTTCTCGAAAATTTGTACTCTTAAAAACCATAATTTATTTATTCTACATTACAAATGATATTTATAATTAAGTGATTGTATATGTAGAGAGACGCAATCATATCTTAATTTAATTTACTTAATTGTTGTTATTTTATGAGATTTTATATCTATGTCATCATAATTATTCTATATATACTACTCCCTCCGTCTCGCCGAAATGACTTGATTTCTTTTCGGCACGGGATTTAAGGAGAGTGTTTAATTCGTAAAGTGTGTTTGATAATTAAAGTTTTGAATTTTTTTATAAATATATTTAATATTAAATAAGTATTTTAAGGAAAACAAAGTCATTAATTAATTTTTTTATGCATTAATTAATTATTTTAATTCACTAATTATTTCCTTTTTAGGAAACAAGGCCATTTCGGTGGGACGGCCCAAAAAGGAAAACAAGACAATTTCAACGGACGGAGGGAGTATAACATACAACAATACCAAGATAAAACTATGAATTGTGTACATGTGTTGGCCTAGCGGTAGGGGGTTAGAGCATTAGCAGCGGCGGCCCGTGCACCCGCGGGCCCACTGCACTTTTCGCCGCTGCCGCCCTCCACGGGCTTGCACTCGTTGACCCTCCTGCGCCCGTCTCCTCTTCGGTGGGCTCGCACACGTGGCGGCCTCCGATTGGTCAACGGTCGTTTCACCGTTGACCCGATTTAATATTATTTATTTATTTATTAATTTTTACCTATATATACCCCTCTCCAACATCAAATTTTCTACACCACTTTCATCTTCTACTTCTTTCACATTTCAACTCAATTTCTCTCTATTTTTCTCTATTGTGTCATGGATCCCTCCAACCTTGGATCGACTACTCCTACCCACTCCAAAATAACCCAAATTCTACCTCATCAACCCCTCCCATTCACACACCAACGCCTACCCACCCTCAAGGGTTTATTCCTTATGAATCCAGTATCCATGATTTTTCGCCGTATGGAGGATTTCAAGCGGTGTACACACCGATGCCGTTGTTCTCCTCGCCGATGGGTCCTCCACGAACGGTGTACTCACCGATTCACCGCATGTCTCCTTTTGAAGGTGACGAGCAAGGCGGCTCCTCACAACCGGCAGTGAGTTTGACCGATGAATCCAATACACCGGCGGAGGAGAAAGAGGGTGAGGAGGTGCTGGCGCGCGGAGCTCGAGGAGGAAGATGCGGTGCTCGAGTAGGACGTGGCGGGCGGCGCGGTGGAAGAACGCCCCAACATCAGGAGATGCCGACGGACGATGAACAAGGTGCCTTCCCATATTCCGAAGAGGAAACCTTGTGTCTTGATCGTGTTTGGGTCGATATATCCCAAGATGCGAGAACGAGCAACAACCAAAGGGGCGATGCTCTTTGGGTTCGAATCGCCAACCGCTACAACGCAATTTGCCCAAGCCGGACGGTATCTCGCAACTCTGAAAAATTGCACAGTCATTGAAAAAGCACAATGGCAGATATAAAGGTGTTCGAATCGTGCTACCTTTCGTGCTCGAGCAATTTGGGTAGCGACAGAGGTCAATTAGAGATTATTACTAACCCACTTGCGCAGTATCAGGGGATTACACTCAAACCGTTCAAGCACTACACTACTTGGGAGAAGATGCACGGAACTCCTAAATTTTTAGCCGCCACCGGGAGCATCGATGCTGTGAAACGATGCAAAACTAGCATCGACAAGCTCATACTCTACTGAAAGCAGTAGGGAGTCAACTCCTTCGACGGATATGGCAGATTCTACCAACTCAGGCAGTTACGGACCCCGGCCCGAGGGTTCAAAAGCGGCGAAGGCGAAGGCAATAGGGAAGACGAAATTATCCGACTCTAACGACTTGGCCTCTGAGAGTGCGAAAGATAGTCTGGTAAAACTAGCCAACTCTTTCAAGCTCTCGAGCATGTATGAGATATTCACCAAAGATACCTCCAACATGACTCCCGAGGTCAAACAAAAGCATCTCAAAATGATAGCGTTCATTCGCATGAAGCTCAGCATGCCTCCCGCTCCCCCATCGGAAGATTAAACTTTTTTTTTCGACTATGTATTATTTATTTATTATTTTTATATTTTTATTGTATTGTAATTTTCTAAATGTGCAATACAATCGAATTTTAAAAAAGTCTCGTATTAATTTAAATCGTCAAAAAAATAAATAAATAAAATAATTTAAATATTTAGAGCCCACACAAATTTGGAGGTCTCCACTGCAGCCAAAAGCGGAGACCTCCTAAAGTTAATAAAAAACTAATAAAACAATATTAAAATAATGGGAGCCTTTCAAGTTGGAGGGATCCTTTGTGAATGCTCTTAATGCCCATGACCAAAGGTCTTGGCTTCGAGTCCTCCATAACGGGGCTTTAAATTTCAAGTCAACTATGTTAAAAAAAAAGAAAAAAGAAGTTAAAACTAAGAACAATAAAATGTTGACACTGACATTGATAAATTGACACCTATGTTGCATGAGTGCGGATGCAGGAGCGATACGATTCGGATATGAGAATACGGTTTTTAAAAAAATTAGAGTGTGATTCGTCAATGATACGTCTATATATTTATATTTTATTATATATATCACCAATTTTATAAAAATAAAATTCATAAATTAAATACTACAGAGTACATTATAAATGTCAATTAAAATAAAAATTTCAATCAAACCCTATAAATTAAATACTATATTGACTTTGTAGTCAATTTAAATTTTATGGCAATACATATATAAAATCTCAAATATATTATTTAAAAAAAAACCCAAACGGCAGCCTAAACGCATCGGATTCTTGAGGCAGATACATCCGATACGTGTATCCTATTTATTTATTATTTGTAGGATTCGCCATGAGCATATCCGGTGCATATCCCACCCGAATCGCACCTGTATGAGTATCCGGTGCGGGTGCGATACTACAATATGATATTTTTAGAAGAATATGTGCATCATAGATTGGCACCGATACATTTCTAAGAAACATAATTTTAAAAAAATAAAGAATATAAAATCTTCTTCCAAATAATTATATTGCCAATACAATCATACTAGTAAACAGTTTATTTTTCCAATGTTACAATCATATACGTATATGTTACAATTAAAGCTAACCTAAAAATACATCATTAAATTGATATCGTCTGTCCTATGTCCTTCCTCAAAAAAATTGGTGCACCTAACTGATTGGATTATTTTTCATTATCTTTACATTATCTAAACTTACACGTACCACTCTCAAACTATATACAAAATAAATATCGACGTGTTAAAATAAATAAAAATTGAAAAATTCTAATCATATTCCGAGTGTTAAAAAATTAAAAATTATAATTTTATTTGAATATCTCGAGTTATGTTATTTTTATTACAATTAACGTTACTTTACAGAGTGAATGAGTTCGTATTTTTTTTTAATTATATAAAAGTTATAAATTGTTCTATGTGCATAGCCGGAATACAATTCTAGTTTTCTTATGAAATGGAGAATTAATGTAGCCTAATAATAATGGATATTGGACAGCTACGACGCCTTGTGAAAGAAGCGTCATATCATTGTTGTCATAATCCTCGTATATTGCATCCCAAAGACCTCAATTGTTTTTTTTTTTCCCCTTATCTAACTTATTAACTCATATATATGCGCGTAGAGATAATGATTTGTGATTTTTTTTCAGGAACCTGTATACTCTTATGCAAGCAGCAATTGAGATTTCAATTGTTCCATACCAAAACTATGGTATACTAAAAAGTACGAGAAAGTAAATGCATGAAATTTACCATACTGCAAGTTATAGCAATGTATAAGACTAGCTATAAGGTTGCATGTAAAGGTACATTTTTTTAACTTTTCATTTTGACAACTCTCATTATTGACGAACTCGTTTTGGTTTATTTAAGCATTCTCACGTATATATTCATATGTCCGCTAGTTCTAACCAATATTCAAATTGGAGAGAATTTCATCTAATGATTGCAGCTATAAGTATGATTAAATAACGTAGATTGTTTGATCATAAATGTGATTTTTTTAAAAGCCATACAAAAACCACGTTAATAATATCTATATTTGATATGTACGTTAAGTATATTTGTATATATGGATGATGTGCATTGTTTCCCAATCAAAAATGTGGTGTGTCAATATGGCAATTAACAAGCCACTAAATAATAATTGAGTTATCAATATGTCTATCACTAATACAAATTAGTTATATTTCTAATGTTTACAAGATTATGCACTACTAGAAAAACGCTCATAGATAACGGTTTTTATCCGTTATCTATGTGTCAAAAAACCGTTATATATAGTTGTGTTATAAATACTACGTATCATAGATAACGGTTATAAACCGTTATGTATATACCTTCATACATAGCGGTTTTTAACTGTTATGTATGTATTTTTAGAACCGTTATGTATTTGTAGGTATAGATGACGGTTTTATTTAGTGACCGTTATGTATACTTATGGCTATAATATTATTTTTGCTGGTTTTTATATTTTTTTCTTAATTCTGTTAATTAACTGCTTTCAATTCCATAAAAAATAAACACTAAAATCAAAATTTGAGAAAATATTAACTTGCATTAATCAAAATAGTCAATATGTTACAAAGTTTAATAGTATAATACACATATAAATGGTCGAGCTTATCTAAAACTAAATTAAAAATCATCACCCGAAGAAATTTATACTCCAACACTCTGAATGTAGCTTCTTCTTCCAACTCTTCAAGAATGACAACTTGATGACAAGAAATTCATCAACCTAAATATGTAGAACCAATGTTTAAATCAATAAGCAAGCAAGAAATTGCATCAAATCAAGAAGTTGTTACAATTAATTATATTTGTATGTATTTGATATGTACATATTTGATATTTGTATATATTTGATATGTACATATTTGATATGTACATTAATTATATTTGTATATATGGATGATGTGCATTGTTTCCCAATCAAAAATGTGGTGTGTCAATATGGCAATTAACAAGCCACTAAATAATAATTGAGTTATCAATATGTCTATCACTAATACAAATTAGTTATATATCTAACGTTTACAAGATTATGGAACTTTCTAAATAAAGAAAAAATCGAATAAATTTACAAATTAACTTATAGAAAAAAAAATAGAAAAAAAGAAGAAGATAATTGTACATATAGTTCGTTCAGTATTTGGTCGAGAGTTGGCGCTTAATATGAATAACTAATACTTTCCAAATTCTATTTGAATAAGAATTCCTTCATATTTCAATTTTTGAAGGGAAGAAAACAAGTAAATTTTATGTGCATATCCCGAAAGCAAGCTATAGATATATATGAATCCAATACCAATCCTACAATAACATTTAAGTAAACGATTCTCCATTCGTTCGTGATATTTGTGCTCAACCCATTTTTGGACATTGAACTTGTATTCGTAATTTTCTTTCTACCCTCAAAAAGTTAACAAAAATAAAATTTACTCCCTCCGTTCCTAAGTATAGACAGAAACTTTTTTGGTGCAGAGTTTAATGTGTTGTGATGATATATTAATAAATTAAAGTGTTAAAGTGATAAAATAGAATAATTGTGGGCCCGTTTAATATTTTTGTGTGTGTTAAAGTATTAAAGTGTTAAATATAAAATGTTCGAGTGTTTGTGTATTGTGGGGTCTACTACTATAAAATGAAGTAGTCTATGGATGAGGGATAGTAATTTGGCAACAGATGGGGGACGGGGGGAGTAATATTTATTTCACCCGTGAGACCCAAAATAATAACTTTAACATCCACTCGTTATTAATATTAAAACTCGTGCATGAAGATCCAAAGTACAAATATTACAAACGGTGGGAATATAATTTTCATCTATAAGACGGAATCATATCACAAGAACGTCACCTCATGAATATATTTTTTAGCTACGAGGAACAAAGGCTTTTTCTTATGCATCGTGATTCCGGGTAAAGGTTCGACATCGATATCTTCCACTCGGATTCCTTCAGGCAGTTCCCAATCAAAAGAGTAAAGCAAATTGGCAATCGTTAGCTCCACATTCGAAAGTCCCATCAGCATTCCAGGGCAGATTCTTCGACCCGATCCAAAGGGAATGATTCCGAAATCTTGCCCTTTTACATCAATGTTACTATTCAAGAATCTTTCGGGCATGAATTCATGTGGATTTTCCCAGTACTCGGGATCTCTTGCAATTGCCCATGCATTAACATAAACCACAGTTTTAGGTTGAATTTGGTAGCCCTCCAGTGTGCATCTTTCATTTGTTTCTCTAGGTACAAGCAGTGGAGCTGGAGGGTACAACCTCAAAGCCTCGTTTATGACTGCTTTCAGGTATGGAAGATTGGGCAAATCATCTTCATTTACTTTACCCTTTTTGCCCAACAAATCTCTTACCTCAGATTGTACCTTGTGCATCACTTTAGGTGCCTTGATTAAGGCTGTCATGATCCAAACAGTTGATGCAGCACTTGTATCCGTTGCGGCAATAAATATATCCTAAGAGAAACCAAAGGTTAACACTTGCATTTTGTTACAATTTTTTAATGCGTTGTGAATTGAGATAAGGGTAAACTTCAAGGACTTGTTTGGAATAAGAATATATTCCACAAAAAATAAA
The DNA here is from genome assembly GCA_001642375.2 of Mentha longifolia. Lineage (NCBI taxonomy): Eukaryota > Viridiplantae > Streptophyta > Magnoliopsida > Lamiales > Lamiaceae > Mentha > Mentha longifolia. The sequence goes on along the minus strand of CM038114.1, from coordinate 19,919,817 downwards.
ATAAAAATAAAAATAAAAATAAAAATAAAAATAAAGATGGGATAAAAACAAAAGAAGAAAGAAATCGTATATGATTTTGCCTTCTCAAGTTTTCCTTCAATATGCCCTCCAAACAAGGCAATCAATTATAGCTCATTCTTATCTACGACTTCTTCCCTCCACACATCACATTTGAGACCTCTCTCCCCACACAGAGTCCCGTACCTTTAATTTTTTTGTAGTTTTCTTCCTTCATTATTCTAGTGTATTTTCGTTTGGTTCAAGTTGGATAATGGAAAGAGAATGAAATCAATCAAGTTAGGTAATAGTAATAATAACAATTACTTTTATTGAGTGTTTGGCTCAATAATGAAAATTAGTCACTTGTAAGGGGATTCTCTTTCTCCTTGTTTCCACTTGAGGGGTAACAAATTGATGGATTGAGTTACCCCAAATAAGAGAAATGGATAACTTTTTACTCAAATTAAACAAAAAATAATATAATCAATTACTTGTTTCCCTTTACATACTCAAAAAAATAAAAGTGAACCAAAATTATATTTATAATTACAGCTAATAAATCATTATCAGGGTTGATTATATAATTTTTGATATAGAGTTAGTACAATACTTCCTCCGGTCTTTTCAAGTTGATACACTTTTTTTCAGCATTTGTGGCAAGTATTTTCGAGCCTCTCGATGATGAGTTTTAAAATATCTTTTTAAAGATTTTTTTCTTTTACGGGATACTAGAAGTGTTGTAGTATCATGTAAAAGAAAAATTTTTTAAAAAGATATTTTAAACTCATCATCGAGACGCTCGAAAAGGCTTGCTACAAATGCTGAAAAAAAGTGTATCAATTTAAAAGACCGGAGGGAGCATTAATTATGGTTGGTCAAGTTATAACTAGCTAGTTGGGGATGTACGGGTCAGGACGGGGTCGGAAAATTGCCATCCCTAAGCTAGTTTCTATTATACCATACCTACTATTAAAATATAATATTGAGTCTCACGAGGAGGCAAAGTAAGAACATATACTAACATGAACACACATTACTGCAATATAAAGTGTCTAAAAGAATTAGCATAAGCTAGGTAATAGCCAAACCGGCCTCATTCCGACCAGTCTTTTATTCTCTCTTCGTCCCAAATATTTAGTCCATTCTCCCCTTTTTACACATAATAGAGTAGCTAAGAGTTAATATTAAAAACGAGTTATTTAACAAAATGTCTTATACCAACCCCCACATTTGCATAAAATTTTACAATAAAATTTTCAAAATCGCAAAAATACTCATGAATGACTGTGAATAACAACATAAATAAAATTACTATTGTTTTAACTACAAGTGAAATTCATGAAAATATATAATAACAACAGCGAAGCACAACTCAGTTGGTAAGATTGTCCCTCTCCAATAAAATGTTGAGGGTTAAAAAAAATGAGGATGACATACCGTTAGCAATGCTTTAACACGATCCCAGTCAAGGTCGACGGAGCACAATTTCTCCTCTTTAAGCTTGATTAATATATCCAAAATATCATCCTCTTCCTCCTCCGTCGTCTCCCTCTTCGGATCGAGATGCTCCTCGATCAGCTCCTTGTAGAACGAATCCAGATCGTTGAAAATCTTATCGAGATGATCAACGGCTCCGGACAGTCTATCCACCCAACTCAACGACGGAAAGTAATCCGACACGTAGAATGCCACCAGCACGGCCTGAGCATCACGCAGAAGCTTCTCGAACCTTCTGATCTCCGATCCATCGTCGTCGTATCTCTTCCCGAAGGCAATCCTGCATATCAAGCTGCTGCCCAGTGCCATAGCCATCGCACTCAAATTCACCACTCCATTCTCAGAACGAGAGATCCTCGTCATCACACGAGAGATTTCGTCCTCGCGAATGGGGCGAAAGGATTGGTTCTTCCTTGAGCTGAAGAGATGAATGGCAGTGATCTTCCTCAACTCCCTCCAGTACTCGCCGTAGGGCGCAAACACCATGTCCGTACAGTTGTAGCTCAGCTTCTTCTGCCCTAGAAAGCTTGACCTCCCACAAAACGTAAGGTCTTGTGTTTTCGTCACTTCCTTGGCTAATTTGGGGGAAGAGACTATGATCATAGGCACACAGCCTATCTTCATTTGCATGATGGGGCCGTATTTTTGGGAGAGTTTCCATAGATAGAAGGGTAGGTCGCTAGCTGAGCCGATTTGGAGGAGGTTTCCGATGAACGGCAAGCCAGGAGGTCCGGGTGGAACGGCGCCGTTTTGTTGCCCTGAGCTTCTGTTTTTCTTCTTGATAAGATTAAGGTATATCAAGATTACAGGAATTATTATCGATAGTAGAAGTATCATCATTTTTTTGTAATTAGGGAAGTAGAGGTTCGGTCAACTTTTGTAAGCTGTGATATGTGGATCGAATTTATCTGGTTTGGAATATTTAAAATATTTGTGTGGCCAAAAATTAAATATCTCTACCAGTCTCATTTCGGCTAGTAGCCACCTAAGTTTTGAGTGCATAGGGTTCAAGTACTTCGCGTAAGACGGATTATGAATGATTATTACGAGTATATTTTTTTAGATATTTGGCTGCCCAATTATTCGATCGGATATATCTGAAATACTCGATTAATATAATAGTTTTTTTTTTTTTTTTTTTTTTTTTTTTTAATCTCGTCTAAGTATGTATATTTTTATTTTTTGGGTCATGCCAACACAACATGAACATTCCATTTTTGAATATATACTTCACCCCCATTACTTTCTTATAATTTGATCTCACTGTCATCATTTATTTACAAAAACATCTTATTTAACTCAACTTTATTATTAAAATGAGTCTCTTTTCCCACTTTAAATGGTCAATTTATCTATATACAGCATATTCATCTATCATTTATTAAAATTCGTGCCGAAAAGAAATTTCTATATTTAGGCGAGATGTAAGAGTATAGTTTTATATTTTTATTAGTGATTAAATTCGTTAAATTAATATCTCTTATTTTCGTAAATGATGATGTTTGATTTTTTATTTTAATTTGTTAGGATATAATGTGAGGAGAAATTCTTCATAAAATTATTATAATTTTTTAAAATAAATGCTCTGATTGTAACCTAGATATTTTAAGGCTGGGCTTCTATTTTTCTTGGTAAAGTAAATGAAGATTATAGGAATTATCATCGATAGAATAAAACCTCTTCATTTAATTTTTCTTAGGGAAGTAGAAGTTTGGTCAACTTTTGTAAGCTTTGAACATGTGTGGGTCGAAATTATTGTTTTGGAGAATTTCAAATCTTTGTGCGGCCCAAAAGTGTCTTCATTTTTCTTAGAGAAGTAGAGGCTTGGTCAACTTTTGTAGTTGGCTTCAAAATTCTTGATATTTGAGTTTAATTTTTTATATTAATTATACTTTTTTTCATTAAAGTTCAACATATTAATTTAAAGTTCTAGCATAAATATTAATTTTGGCTAACTAATTTTTTCTCATTATATATATTTTAAATGTAACTTTTTAATAATCTATTTAATATTATAATGAAATAGTGTATCTCAATTTTACTGTCTCAGTATCTCTCAATTTCATGTAATATTTTATTTTTGATTTTTTTGTTCCTTTGACTATAAAATTTAAAATACATTATTATAAAATATTATCATTATGCATGTTCATTTTTTATTTTCACACACACATACAATTAACACAACAATTAATAGTGCATTTGGGTAACTCAATAAGTAATGTCAGGAATCTTATAAAATTCTTATAGGATTCCTTAGATGGTTAGGTTTGGCCGCTTTTAGAAAGATGTTATTGGATTGCGATTTTGTTTTTCTTGGTAAGGTAAATCAAGATTATTGAAATTCTTATCGATGCGTGGGTCGAATTTGAATGAGATTCTCTATCCTGAAAATGATATCTCAATGGTGTCCCATTAATTTTTTTGTAAGTGTGGTAAGGGGCAAAATGATAGCGTGTCTAGTATTATTATTGTTTTAGATTATTAATTACTCCGTATTAGTTAAGGTTATTATTATTTATCTTAGATGGTTAGGTCTGGCCGCTTTTATTAGGATAGATTATGATTGAGTTTTACTTAGGCCTCAAGTAGTTAGTTTTTTAAATATTACTAAATAAGTTAGGGTTAGGGGGGATTATTATTGTTAGACTTTAATGATTTATATAGTTGTGGCTGCAAGAATTATCTTGTGAACTTCTTTGAGATGTTCTTATTTTATTTCAATTCAGTTTTGTTGTTCTTTCCATCTATATTGTCACGACCGCATTTTGCTATCGATAGCTAAGCTCGGTAATTCGTGATTGTGGATAGAATATCCGAAAAGGGGTAGAAAAAGGGAATATTTCTTGAATTGGACTCATTTGTATCATAGAAACAAACTTCAAACACTAAATAGACTGACATTAATAACTGATTAAGGTACGATGTTGCTTGTCAAGATTCTGACTTAGCTTACAACCCAATCGAATAAGATTTAAGATTTCAGAGTGTACGCAGCGAAAAGATAGTTATAAATACATGTATGAAGACATGTATTACCAAGAGAATTCAACGACTGTTAATCGCTAATTTGACAAAAGCTACGCCTATCACTTCGCTTCACCCTGCTCAACCAGTACATCGAAAATAATGTACAGGGCTGAGTATAAAAGTACTCAGTGAACACATGCCCAAAACTTATTTTATTGTCAGCCATATACAGTGAAACATAGGGTTTTTCTTAAAAGTCTATGTTCACTAAAATTCTTTGTGATCTTAAAATCGTCTGCGTAGACTAAGTTCATCAGTACTCTACCATATCTGAGTTGTTGTGCCGAGAAGGTGGCCACCTTACTCGGTCACATGATCGGCACCACACTAGATGACACGATCACAGGTGCACATTAATCCAAGTATAGTAGCTCATCATACAAGGACCCGAATTCGATTAAATAATATTGGCCTTGCGCCAATAGCAGATAGGTATCATACAAAAATCAAAACATTTTATGGCATGACAATACTTTAAAAAGCTATATTCATCTAATAAAACATGCTTTGTTTAAGAAGAAAGCCCACCTCGTTGCTCTTTTTGACTGTTCCTAGACGATCTCCGTCTCCGCTACTGACCCTCCTTCGTGTGACCTTAGATTGAAAAATTGAGATAAGGTTCGTGTTCTTAACGAATAAAATTTCAACTAAGATTTTAGTTTTTTATCTGATCGGAGGTTATTCTAATTTCAGTAACGTGGTTACTGTTATCTAAGCTCGAGTTACAAATCTCGTTATATGAACGGTTTATGTGGAATGTTTATTAATAAATCAATAATTGGTTTATTGCTAACATAGAATTAATATAATTTGAGAAGCTTCTCGATAATAAATTTTAATTATATTTTTATTAGCTTAATCAATTAATCGGAGGGTTAAAACAACTCTTAATTTATTTAACTTATTATTGTAAGTTAATTACGAAAATAATTCACTTAAGAATTATAAATTTCTACTTGTAATTGTGTATATGATTATCGTAATCAATTATTGAAATCTAATTTCGGGTAGAGTACGATTTAATTAATGACGTCTCGGCTAATAATTAACTAGAGATTGGGCTCGTAATTTAATTAATCTTGACCCAATTATAAGGTAAAGACCGGTCCACTTAAAACAGCTCAGAATTCGGCCCAAAACTCTCGACCCATTGACTAAAATAACATAAAGTAAATGGGACACACTTGGGTCAGCCGGAGGCACCGTGCGGCCGGGCTAAAACAATGACACTTTTATTCATATAGATTGACACTTTTCTGTATAAAGATTGACACTTTTAAAAATTGTCATTTTATTCGTAAAATAATTATGTTAAAGATTGGCACTTTTATTCATATAAATTGGCACTTCTCTGTATAAAGATTGACACTTTGGGCCCGGCCGCACGGTGCCTCCGGCTGACACAAGTTTTTGTCAAAGTAAATAGGATAAGAAAAAAAATACTACTAGAACACAACCCCCCCTTCTCTTATTTCAGTCGACATCTCCCTCTCTCTCTCCTCGATCTGCGACTCTCTCTCTCGCACCTCTCTGGTCACGTCGCCACTTAGCTCCGGTCGCCATCTCCGGCCGGCGCCACAGTTTTCGGCGGCCGTCGTCGGCTGCTGCCCCTTTCTTCGCTGGCGATGATTTTTGCCTCAAATCGAATTTTGGGGATTTTGCCCTTATTCGAAAATTAGGGTAGAGTTGCTACCAATTTATCTCGTCGATTTCCGGCGGATACTCGACCTCGGATGGGCTCCTGCTGCCGCGGTGAGACGGCGCCGCCTTGGTGCATCGTCCGGCGACTTCGACTCTGCTTTGGCGATCTCGACACGATTCCGGCAGCTCTGCATCATCTGCGCAACTCCCGCGCTCCAGCAAGCCCCTCTCGAGACGTCTTTACTCTAAAATCCCTAATCGAAGAGATTAGGGAACAATCACTTCCTCATTCCTCGTCTGAATTTTAGCGGTGGCGAAAACACCTCCTCCGGCAATGGCGGTTGTCCCCTTTTCTCTTGTTAAATCTTAACTAATTTTTAGATTTCTGATTCTTGTTCTCCTTTGCTGGTTTCGAGTGCTGCGATGGACGGTGATAGATTGAGTTATTTTCCATCAACGAATTCATACAATAATTATGAATATAATTAAATAAAAGATGCTTAGAATTTTTCTAGATGAACTTTGACTGTTTTCTTTGAAGAATCAGCTTCTTCCTTTTGCTTAATGATGCTACCTCAACGACGCCCTTCCAATCACCACCTCTCAGCTGCGAGCCTGCAAAACAACACCGGAGGAGCGGGGAGGGTTCCTCTGGGAAGGCACTCCGATGCTCAAGTCAGTATGTGCTTGAGGGAAATAGAAATCCGCTTCAGCAAAGCTTGCAGCGGAGGTAAAGTATCAGTGAAAATGCGTACCTTTCCTTGGTGAAGAAGGTTGGATATTTATAGTAGAGTAGAAGATGAGGACAAAAGAGTAATTTCTTTTAATTCACAGGGTTAAATTAGTCTTTTTAGAGGAGACAAGTCAGTTAGAGAGAATATTTTAGTTATGATTAGTGGTCCCTAAGGTGGTCCCCTGCGGTCACGTTTTTTTTTCTACACTTTGTGTAGGGATCTGGGGTTAAAGGGATGGTAATGACGGGGAGGTGATACCCAGATCACGGACAAAAGGGGATCTGAGCCCGCTATGCTCTATTCACAGATAGATCAGATCTGTAGGATCTGGCGGAAATTTGATATCTGTTTGTTTATCACTTCTGCACTTCAGATGCATGTTGAGAGCTGACAGATTACTCCCTATCAGCTACTCCCTCCCCATGTCTCTGGAATGACTTCTGAGAGTTCCAGGTCCTGGTTAGCTTCTTCAATACGTTAAGAAAGGGAAGCTTTCTTGTCAGCTGACGCCTGCCTCATCACACTCGAGGTGTAATGATAGCGTCGCCCTGGGGAGTCGAAACGCCCCTAATTTTTAGGCCCTTGATTTTTTACGGCTTAATCTCCACCGTTCCTTTTTCCCGCTATATTCCACCCATAAATAGGGGTGGTCCTATTTATTTTGCTCATATTCTCCGGCGATAAAGGAAGATGCATTTTTCCATGGCCAAAGATGCTTCTCTCTGATGCTTTTATAGAGACATGTCATCCATTTGAGCGAGGCTTCCTTTACCAGAAGCATTGCTATGATAGAAATTAATTGCCTTGTAACCGAGACCATTTATGCCTATGATAATCCTTTTTTGCCCATATTCATTCTTATGAATGAGCAAATGAAACTTTCTGAGGCTTATTACTTCTTTCTCTTTCTTTCTCTCTTTTTTTTATTTTTTTATTTTTTTTATTACAATAGAGTGACATCTGATACATTTTATGTTATCTATATTTTCAGAAGCATTTATTGGAGTGACATCCTATTTTTGCTTCTGTCAAGAAATTCTTACATATCACGATTTTATTTCTTGAATATCTGGGTAGCATTTGCCATTTTCTGCTTCCATAGAAGTATGGCGAGAGTGACATCTCGTACTTACTCCTGTCAATGAATTTTTCAATCGATTTTTTGACGATGATGACGATGATTTTTTTTAGGCATTATGCATGTGAGCCTTACTCGTATACTGTAGACATGTATGTACATATGCATCTACTTGCTTACCTTTGCACATGTTGAAGTGATATATATATATATACATCACTTATTTTTCGGATATTTGCCTCGGCATAATTCCTATTGGTAGGATGAAAGCTATCTTACCAATTCTAGTAAAGGGATCTGCGATCCACAAGCCTCATACCATCAGGTCTGGGTTATGCAGATCTTTTCTCTGAAGGATTTACCGATTTTAAATTCTATATCTCCAGATTTCATGATATGCAGATCCTCTTTAGAGGATTTGTAATTTGTGAATCACCCGGTATTAGATTTGGTACTGCTCAGATTCTTTTATGTCGGATCTATTATTTGCAAGGTTCGAGTTCCCGAATATTATTTTACACAGGTCCTCTCGTGAGGGTTCTGTGATTCTCCGGACCCGTGCTTCCAGGTCCTACTTCGAACAAGTCCTTTCGTGAAGGTTCTGTGATTTACGGGACCCGTGTTTCTAGGTCCCAATAACTACAGATCCTTTCTTGCAAGATCCGCACTCTCGCTAAAGCGTATTTCATACGCTTCGCAGCTTCCTAGGGTCGCTTCCCCTTTTCCTTTATTGGGACCCGAAACCGCCATCATTTCTCATCATCATAACTCCTTCGCCCACGTCTCATTTAATCGGCTGGACGTGCTCCTTAACTGCTATTAGTGGGTGGTTATTTTCTTTTTCTCTTTCTTAACTCCCTCCAGTTAAAAGAGAGCTAGAAAGAAAAATCGATGTTTAGAAGTTTTTCCGCCATTTTCTTTTCTTCTTGAAAAGCTTCTACTGTACCCTCTTTAGGAATTGCTTCCTGCCTTTTTTCTTTCCTTTTTTCACCGCAACCAATCTTTCTCTTCAGCAAACAGGTACCTTTCCTCTTCTTTATCTTTCCTTCTTTTCTTTATTCGCAATAGTTTATTTCTTAGTTTTCTGTTACATTTAAGCGACAGGGAAAAATGGTTTCTTCTTCTAGGCAGGGTGCCCAGGGTAAGGGTAAGAAGAAATTAGTTGAGGCGAAGAGGAAAAAGAGGGTAGGGCTGCTGCTGCAGCCACCTCTCCCTTTTGACGAATACGAACCTTCTACTATAACTCCATACGAATTAGGCTTAATTTTAAGTAGATTAGAAGACACTATAGGTTTCACTATAGATATTCTGGGACCTAGTGAGCGCCCTTTACTTCCTCAAGCCAATCATAAATTTTTTGGCTTCGTCAATTGGAGGCAGGTTTGCGATTTCCCGTTCCCCCTTTTTTGTCTAGTTTAGCGGCGAAATATGATATCCCTTTGAACCAATTGAACCCCTACTTCTTTCCGTATGGCTATTTTCTTCTACATAGCAACCACATTATATGGTGTGGAAGATCCAGTGTCCTTATTTTTTAGGACTCATGAGTTAAAACATCACGGGTATCATTTGTATTTTTCTTCCATAGGCTGGTTTCATAAATTCTATGGCCAGTACGAATCTATAGATAGAAAATGGCACCCTCAATATCTAACAGTAGGTGCTCCTTCTCCCAATTCCTGGAATATTCCAGATATACCTCTGTATACCGAGCCTAGGACAGATAAACCTTCTTTTGAGAAGGTCACCTTGTTTGCATGAGAAAAGGATATCCTTCATGACCTGCTTAGAGAGTACCCAGCAGGTCATGGGATGTTGAAGCCACTTCTTCTTAGTGAAGAGGTGTTGTCCTTTTTTGGTTTGAGGCCTGGGACTCCTTGGAATCCCATTATGGGTAAATACTTCTTATTTTGGATTCGAGCGCTTTTATGCGTGTGACCCGAATTTGATCGTGTTTCTAATTAATGGCTACCTTGCTTTTTCAGATATGTCGGTCAGATCTGTTCTCAGGGAGAAAGCCAAGAAACAATTTGAGGAGCGAATGGCTGCCATGACTGCAGCTCTTGACCAGGCTCCTCCAGTTTCTGCGCCTGCAACCATTCCTTCTTCAACTCCCATTCTAGTTTCTCCTCCCATGATGGGAACTACGGCAGATCTGAGGGGTTCTGTGCCACCTCCCCCTCCTGCCTCACAAATCTCTCTTTCTGCAGTACCTACAGGTCCTTTACAAGGATCTGGGGATGCTGCTTCGCTTCGGAGACCTGCATCTCGGGCTAGAGGGAAACCTGCTTTGCCTGGAGTAAGTATAAGGGACACATCAGCTCCTGGAGCTGTTATGTCATCCTCCACGCGTCCTCCCCATCCCTTAGCCGCTGGGGTAGGTCGTAGTCTTTCTACCTGGTCTGAGGGGACGATTACTCCTTCTGATGAAGACTTGGATTTTCAGTCTTCTGAAGGATTTCTGTCCGACCTGTTTGCTACCACTGAGATACCAGCTCCGATCGAGCCGAGCAGGCCTTCTGTCCCACAAAAGAGATCTTCGGATTCTTCTTCTTTCCCGGACCCGAAGAGAAAGAAAACTTCTGCCGCTAGCGATGACCGGAGAGTGGTCCTGCCTATCTCTAACATTTTATCACCCACTCCCATCTCTGCAGAGCCATCTGCCCTAGGGCACCCGAGGTATTCCAGTACCTTGGCTAGGTACGGTACTGCCAATCCTTATGCGATGGCCAAGCCTCCGGAACCAGCCGCGGTAGAAAGCCCTGGTTCCGAAGCTACCTTAGCTATGCTTCATGCCTTACGCATGAAGGGTCTGGATGTCCCCACCGCCTCCTATCATGTTCCCGGGATTAGCGTAAGCTTTCCCGGCACCATTCGGGGCATCGATGGGGGTACTGCTTCCAGTGTTTTGGACAGCATCCCTCGTGCTGAAGATTGGAAGCATCTGAACAGATTAGCTTCTGTAGAGCTTATCCGTCAAGCCTCTGTTCATGAGATTAAGGTACTGCAAGAGAGCTTTTGATTTCAGAAATGTTCTTTCGCTACCTTCGTAAATTATTTATTTACTTATTAGTTTTATTATGTTTAAGCCATGGCCTTCAGATCCATGCTCTCGCTTCGAGCATTGGCATATGATCCCATGAAGGGGGATATATCCAGTATGCATTCCTCTAATGAGCATCTGCAAGCAGAAGTGATGCGATTAAGGACGGCTCGCAATGAAGAACGTGTGGCCGAGGTCAAAACCCTTCAGGACCGAACGGCACACCTAGAGAGGGAGCTGGCAGAACTGAAGCAGCGGGAAGCGGAAAGGGAGAAGCTTGCCCAAGAGCGGGAGCTTTATTTTCAGCAGCTGGAAAGGGATCTGGCCGAACAAAGAACTCGTGCTGAAGATCTTCAGCGATCTTTGTGATAAGGCCAAGGCGGATCTGGCTCGGGCATCGGAGAGGCATAAAGATGCCATGGAACGAGCTTGTGACAACGCCACCCAGAAGGGTACCGAAGCAGGCCTACAGAAGGGGCTCATTACAGGGTGCGCTGTAGGGGCACATCGTTGCAGATCTTACCTGCTAATGACGCCCTACGGTCAGGCTTTCTTTTGAGCCTTGGTACGGGATCTCCCAGAAGATTTCCTTCACTCAGAAGACTTCTGGGAGAGGATGAGTGTTCCTTTGGCTTTTTGGGTTGGGGCGATTACAGAAGAGGCTCTTACTCAACTGGGCTTAAAGGACAGGATGAAGGATTTGAATGTTGACAAGATCCTGGACATCCTGGAGAGGGAGACCCCAATTTTGGAACTGGTTCCTCATTTCAACACCCGCAACCCTTGGTATATGCGGGGTCTAAGATCTGCAGCCGAGATACTGTATAGGCCCGAGGAGAACGAAGATGTTCTGCCTGCTTGGGAAGAGATTCCCTTCTATCTTCTCCCTCCTCAGGCTGGGATGTATGGGCTCCTGGAGGAGGCCTTCAAGATGGTAAGTACTCATAAAAAGTACTATGATAAAGTATTATTTGTGGGCTGCAAGCCTTCATTTAATTTGTCCTTCTCATGCACTTCTTTTTATTACAGGCGATGGGTAAGGAATCTCCTCTTCCCTGTCTCATCTTCTCCGATGATTTAAAAGTTCTAATTTATACATTGGTCCGCCCTCACTTTAGGGGTGAGGGTAGGAGAGCAATAATAATCGATTATAGTATTATCGAGTCGAATCCACAGGGAATGCAATGGCGTAAGAGATTCAAGTAGTAACCTAGCTATCTATATCACTATCCAAGCTACAATATATCATGTTTTTGTGTTTTTCCAAAAATTAATGACAAATTCAAATAACAAAATCAACTAGCAAACAAGTATAAAATGATAACTATCAATAAGAGAAAGTATGGTTTCAAATATAATCCAACATTCACTAGAGACATAGGTTTTGGAATTTGCAAGGATAAACCGATTTAATCCAATTCATACGGGAGTTCTTTAATTCATAGGTTATACATCAACTCTTTTCTAAAAGCAATCAATGTAAGTGGATTAATCTATGACATCTATCTCTGCTAGGTCTCAAGATGCATAAATCAACTCTAAATAGCTCAATTAATTATCTAGAATCTCCTATTAGCAAGAATTACTAATATGTTGTGGTTTGATGCCAAGTGTTATGAACTAAAGCCTACTAAGCATTTAATCAAACACCTTGTATGCACTCAATGATGACCAATCAATCATGCAATAAAATCAAGTCCCAAACCACAAGACATATGAATTAGAAGGCAAATCCAACTACAACATCCAAAAACCTATTAATCTAGATCATGTCTTCATATATTTGAAATCAAAAGGAAATTAGCTAGACATAATTAAAGGAAATAAACCATAGAAAATAAATGAAATCATGCTTAAAAGAAAGAGAATTTAATAAGGAAGAAAAAGATGGTCTTGAATTGCAAATCCACAAAGTATAGCTTCCACAATCTTCAAAATACTAAAAAGGAAAGAGGGAAAATATTCTTGGGAGAATAAAATATCTCCAAGATACACAAATGAGGTGAATTCTAGGATTAAATACATAGAAAATCAAGTTTGGGTCGAGTTGGACTGAGTTAGACGAGCTAACTCGGTCAATAAGTGAAGGGGGAAGGGACGGTGGCGGTCTGGCAGGCCGCCAGTCAGCCGCCGCTCAGGCCGCCGTTTGCTCTGCTCCTCAGCTACCTGGCCGGCGGTTTGGCCAGGCTGCCGTTCAGGCCGCCGGCGATCCTCCTCCGTGCGCAGCCCTACGGTTTTGCCTCGTTCTCCCTTGTACGAACTCCGATTCTTGATCTGCTTTTTGCTATGGCTTCGTATCGAACTCCTCTTCGACATGGAATGAGCAAATCAGCCAAGTGAGTTTTCCATTATTCCTGCAAAAAGCATAAAGAGAGTCGAGAGAACGAGGAAAGCATAAATGAAAGCAACTAGTGAAACCCTAACTATACAACTTAAAATTCCACATGTAAGAACACAAGTTTCACTCTAATTGAGCTCGATTCTCCTTCGTTTCCGGCCTTTGATCCTTAGCTACTTGAATGCTCTTTTAAAATTCTCACAAAAATAGATCGAAAACAGAGAAAAACGAGAAAAGTCTAAGGTATGCTAAGAGTTAAGAAATCCTAGCATTTCTAACATTTAAGCACATAAATCGAGACTCAAACACATGCAAAACACACTCAACATGTACATAAAATACGTGTTAATCACTCCCCCAAACTTAAGCCATTGTTCGTCCCGAACAATGAAACGATAATCAAAATACTTAACACGTATGGAGTGTGCGTTTTGAGTTCATCGATGCCTCATATTACCTCAAAAACCATTTTAATTCAAATAAATTCTCAAGTCAAGCCAAACATTCATAAGATTAAACACTATCCTAACTTAGAACTCAATCACTCAAGCACATTTAACTCTAGACCTCACAAGAAGTGTATATCACTCAATCACTCATTATATAGAAAGGTAAGCCCTCATCAAAATCATGCAGTACATAACTTTAGCCATAAGCTTGCCTATCAAGTCAAGTTTCCCATACTACAATGCATGCACAAATTAGGATCAAAAAGGTCTTTATTAAGCTTGTAATGTAGGGACATTGGTTAAGGTAAGGAATTATAGGCTAAGTGACTTAAATTTGCATTCAAGTACTCTACCCCTTTCTTCTCCTTTCAAAGTATGAAGTTCTTCATCTTCCACCTTATCCAACCCCTTTTTATCAAATGAAACCACAAGCTTCTTTCAAAATTTCTAAAGAAACACTCCTTTATTCTTATTCTTATTCTTCTTCTTTTCTTTTTTTTTTTCTTGTTTTTTTTCAATAAGAACTTTGTTCTTATTCTTTCCTTTTCTAACTTAGAGCTTATAGGAGTGTCCTTTCATTCCAACATTAATCATCTAGACCCTTCACCATCACCCATCATTCTTTATGAATTTTCAACTTTCACCAAGGTTCCCTTAACCATCCTTCACCCCCTATCATCCGGTTCAAGAAGAAAAGGCTCTATTCAAGACTCAAAATGGGACGACAATGGTAATGAAATATAGGTTAGTGTTTAGGGAAAACGGGCTAAACAATGATGGCCTAAGATCGTCTTCTAATTATGCACACATGTAATATTTCTAACAAGAGTATCAAGGCAAGTTCTAGTAAAGAATATGCAATGCAAAATCAAGCTCTCAAGAAAGGATGTTAACTATGTAAAATGCATAGTTTAAGGCTCAAAATCCTCTCAAGGTTTTTGTCTAGAGCCTAAGTGCCTAAGTTCAATCCTTCCAAGCTATTCAAGTGAAATAATCCTAATCATGCTTGACTTAAACTTGAAAATTTTCAAAAAAATGTCACCATTTTAGCATCAATCATTGGCATCTCACCCAAAAGCACTTGAGAAATTAAACACGTTCTTTCACATTCAAGCATGCAAACATACATTTATTATTCAATTCAAAATTTTTCATTTTTTCAAGAATTTCGCATTCAAGCTCTAATTGATCAACAAAATCATCCACACCAAAGATTCTCCAAGTAAGCTCACATCAATAGCTACAAACCAACGAAGAATTTCTATCAATTAAGCTCATCAATTCCCAAACTCGACACCAAAAACTTAAACAAGCACAAATTATGCATTTACCCCAATCAACCATAATCATCAAGAAAAATTAAGCATACAATCAATAAACACATCAAATAGAAGCTTGAAAAATACCAAAAGTAAAGTAATTTAAATTCCTTATCCTACCCCCTCCCCCAAACTTATTTTAGAAAATAAATTCTAAAATGAGTTTGGAGGGAAGAATAATAAGAAATTTAAATTACACTCACAAAGGTCCAAAGCTATGTTGAAGGTGGTTTTGAAGGCCATTCAATCCATTGCTTGCTCGATCGGTTTGATTTTCTTCCTTCACTCGTTCCCATCATGATTCGACCTCATGCATTAACATTGAAACACATGGAACTTGTGAAGTAGAAATGAACTTAAAAATAGGAAGTACTAGCATATAGATAAGTAACAAGAAGAAGGAACGATTAAATCAAAAATAAGAAACAAAAACCAAAATCAAACTAAAAAAACTAATTAAAATGAAAAAGAAAAGGATAGTTGTTGGGGTGCCTCCCAACGAGCGCTTTGTTTAACGTCGTTAGCTCGATGATACCTCAATCTCCATTCAAGTAACTTGAAATGACGTCCCTCCTTTATCAACCATTAGCTTCTTGTCCATCTTTCCATTACTCCCTTCACTTATCTCCTCACAATCCTTCAAGTCATTCGACATGTAGAATGACTCCTTGTCTCCATTGACTCGAAGGATAAGACTTCCTTCAAAAACATCCACTAGGGCTCGACTTGTAACCAAGAAAGGCCTTCCAAGTATCATTGGGACATCATGATCTTCTGGCATGTCAATTACGATGAAATCCACCGGGAATATGAACTTTCCAACTTTGATAAGCACGTCCTCAACAATCCCTTTGGGGTATGAACTTGAGCAATCCGCAATTTGGAGCACAAGTGATGAAGGCTTAAGATTTCCAATGTTTAAGCGATTGAAGATGGAAAGAGGCATCAAATTGACTCCCGAACCTAAGTCACACAAGACTTTCTTAAACCATTTGCCTCCAATCTCACAAGGTAGGGTAAACTTTCCCGAATCCAATTCCTTATTCGGGATCTTGTTTTTCAAACGAGCACTACTCTCCTCCGTAAGCACAATGGTTTTCAAATCATCCCATTTCACCTTCTTATGAAGCACAACCTCCAAAATTTTCTCATGATCCGGGATATTACTCAACAAACCAACTAAGGGATCATTTATATCCAATTTCTTGAATACATCTAGCAAATCACTCTTCTTCTCATGTAAATTTTCCTCAATAGGCTTATGGGAAGATGCTAGACTATCCAAGCCATTCAACTCAACATGCTCTTGAGAAAATTTAGGAGTTAGAGTAGAAGGGATACCTTTTTGATTCTTGTGAGCACTCTTCTTCTCTATAGGTTCTTGAACACCTAGTTTACTCCTCAACTTTGAAGCTTCATAAGCATCCTTCATTCTTTGAAGATCTTTGAGCGTATCAAGACGCTCATCAAAGGGAATTGCCTTAGAAATCCTCATTCTTGAACAGTAATCATGAATGTCCCATTTTGTCCAACCTTCTATAGATGGAATAATTGGACAAAGATCTATGATTCTTGGATCCTTCTCATCAAGCATCACTACCTCCGAAGATGGAAGCTTATATGATTGTCTTGGCTCCACAAGATTGCTCTTAGCAAGATTTGGAGATTTTCCACAAGGTATATGTGAAGAGGTCAAAGAAGCTTCACCTACATGAATAGCATTGCATTGTTGCTTTGAGTTTTCTTGAGCCTTTCTAGAGGATTCTCCGAACTTGTGTTGAGTGGTAGCTTGGTTAGCCATTTGGCTAATTTGACCCTCCATCATCTTCACTTGCTTTGTCAAGGAGGTGAGTGAATTCTCCAAGGCATTTACCTTTTGGCCGGTTTGAGAGATAAAAGCACTTTGTTGATTGGCCATTTGTTGAACAATTTGCTCAAGAGAAGAGGATGTCTTCTTAGGTTCTTCAATCACCCCTTGAGAGACGGAGAATCCAAGAGGTGGGAATTGAACATTGTTGGGATTTCCATAGGAAAGGTTGGGATGAGTTCGATTGTTGGGATTATAGGGTTGATAAACTCCTTGTTGACCATAGGAGTTGCCTCCTTGCTTCCCTTGGAACCCCCTTGATAATTTTCTTGAAATCCATCTTGAGCCCCTTGAAATCCTTGCCTATTGGAGTAATTTCCATAAGGCCCTTGATTGACATATCTCACGTCTTCAATTCCATTGAACTCCCAATTCTCTTGAGTTTAAACCCTTTGAATTTGAGCTTTCCTTTCATCTTCATATGTTTTCTTCAAGTTGGCTAGCTCCAAAGCTAAAGCATCATACCTTGCATCCTCAAGAACCGAGTTCACCTTCTTGGTAGGGCCCTCTCCATGGGCCATTGATAACTATTGGATGCCATCTCCTCTATGATCCTAAGAGCTTCTTTGGCATTCTGATTCACAAGGCAACCACCGGAGGTTGCATCAACTATACTTCTTGTATGGGGAGAAAGACCACTATAGAAGTTGGCGATTTGTTGTGCTTCACTAAAGCCATGTTGAGGGCATTTGCGTAGCAAGTCCCTATACCTCTCCCATGCTTCAAATAATGTTTCATCAACGTGTTGTGAAAAATGAGAGATTTCCGAGATGAGCCTTTGAGCTTTTGACGGAGGGAAATACTTGGCGAGGAAAGCTTTGCATAACTTCTCCCATGTAGTGATCTCGCTCTTATCAAGGTTTTTGAACCACTCTTTGGCACGATCCCTCAAAGAGAAGTTAAAGAGCTTCATCCTAATGGCATCCTCCGGCACTCCATTATACTTCACCGTATCACATATCTCAAGAAATGTGCTCAAATGAGCATTAGGATCTTCATCGGGCCTCCCTCCAAATTGTTCGGATTAGACCATTTGGATAAGGCCGGTCCTTATCTCAAAATTATTTGCATTAACATGAGGTCCCCATGCTCCTCCTTGAAATTTATCCATGGGAGATTCAAACATTTGGTCAAGAGGAGGTTGTTGAGCCTCATTTGCCCTCTTTCTTACTCATCCTTCCATGCTCTAAACTCCTCCATTTCTTTCATAAGAGCTTCCATTGCTTAACTGTTAGCCATTTCTTGATCTTCACTCGAATTCCTTCTTCTATGCCTTCTTTCAAAATTCAAGATCAAAGGTTGAACAAGTCTTCCTTAGGACCTTGTGTGCATAAACCTACAAAATAAAAATTAAAAGAAACAATGCTTGAATTAGTAACTTAATAACCAAATCGACTATTGAAACTCAAACTAAGCATTCCCCGGCAAAGGCGCCAAAAATTGGTCCACCTTCACTTTAGGGGTGAGGGTAGAGAGCAATAATAATCGATTATAGTATAATCGAGTCAAATACACAGGGAATGCAAGGGCGTAAGAGATTCAAGTAGTAACCTAGCTATCTATATCACTATCCAAGCTACAATATATCATGTTTTTGTGTTTTTCCAAAAATTAATGACAAATTCAAATAACAAAATCAACTAGCAAACAAGTATCAAATGATAACTATCAATAAGAGAAAGTATGGTTTCAAATATAATCCAACATTCACTAGAGGCATATGTTTTGGAATTTGCAAGGATAAACCGATTTAATCCAATTCATACGGGAGTTCTTTAATTTATAGGTTATACATCAACTCTTTTCTCAAAGCAATCAATGTAAGTGGATTAACCTATGACATCTATCTCTGCTAGGTCTCAAGATGCATAAATCAACTCTAAATAGCTTAATTAATTATCTAGAATCTCCTATTAGCAAGAATTACTAATATGTTGTGGTTTGATGCCAAGTGTTATGAACTAAAGCCTACTAAGCATTTAAGCAAATACCTTGTATGCACTCAATGATGGCCAATCAATCATGCAATAAAATCAAGTCCCAAACCACAAGACATATGAATTAGAAGGCAAATCCAACTACAACATCCAAAAACCTATTAATCTAGATCATGTCTTCATATATTTGAAACCAAAAGGAAATTAGCTAGACATAATTAAAGGAAATAAACCATAGAAAATAAATAAAATCATGCTTAAAAGAAAGAGAATTTAATAAGGAAGAAAAAGATGGTCTTGAATTGCAAATCCACAAAGTATAGCTTCCACAATCTTCAAAATACTAAAAAGGAAAGAGGGAAAATATTCTTGAGAGAATAAAATATCTCCAAGATACACAAATGGGGTGAATTCTAGGATTAAATACATAGAAAATCAAGTTTGGGTCGAGTTGGACCGAGTTAGACGAGCTAACTCGGTCAATAAGTGAAGGGGGAAGGGACGGCGGCGGTCTGGCAGGCCGCCAGTCAGGCCGCCGCTCAGGCCGCCGTTTGCTCTGCTCCTCAGCTACCTGGCCGGCGGTTTGGCCAGGCCGCCGTCCAGGCCGCCGGCGATCCTCCTCCGTGCGCAGCCCTACGGTTTTGCCTCGTTCTCCCTAGTCCGAACTCCGATTCTTGATCTGCTTTTTGCTATGGCTTCGTATCGAACTCCTCTTCGACATGAAATGAGCAAATCAGCCAAGTGAGTTCTCCATTATTCCTGCAAAAAGAATAAAGAGGCTCGAGAGAACAAGGAAAGCATAAATGAAAGCAACTAGTGAAACCCTAACTATACAACTTGAAATTCCACATGTAAGAACACAAGTTTCACTCTAATTGAGCTCAATTCTCCCTTGTTTCCGGCCTTCAATCCTTAGCTACTTGAATGCTCTTTTAAAATCCTCACAAAAATAGATCAAAAACTGAGAAAAACGAGAAAAGTCTAAGGTATGCTAAGAGTTAAGAAACCCTAGCATTTCTAACATTTAAGCACATAAATCGAGACTCAAACACTTGCAAAACACACTCAACATGCACATAAAATACGTGTTAATCATACGTCTGTCTTTTGCAGATGGGAGATTCCTTGCATGAGATCAGGGCTATACAGGCATCAGAGGAAGCATCTTTTCTTCGATCCCCGCGCAGGACCATATTGAATGGGCTCTTGAACAGCAACGCAGCCTTAGAGATCGGTGGGCCCTCTGGGGAGTCGGACCCAGCTCTTCAGCTCCGTTCCCCAGCTCCAGCTCCTCCAACCGATCAATGACATCTCAGATGTCCAGCCCCCTGATGGCCTAGGACACGACTCCGATGCCCGACCAGATGAGGGACCAGGTGCCGGACCAGTAGAGTTTATCCCCCTCTCTCTCACAGATGTCTCAACCTCCTCCCTACCTATCAGATCCCGCGGATCACCTCTCTTCAGACCCGGTGGTCGAGGCTCCTGCTCGGGAAGATTTTCCAGGGGTAGAGGAAGGAGTCAACCTTCTCGAGGACATTATGGCGGGCACTTTCGCAGGCACAACAAGGGCAACCACTTCTTCCATCGAGGTCCCTCCTCAGGTCGTCAACTCATCAGGTACTTTGGCACCTGGCATCGACCCGGATCTGCCCGAGCGAACTCCAGGTGGCGGGGATAAGTTGCAAGAGTAGGCTCTATTCTAAAGATATAGATGTGCCATGTTAGTGGGATTGGCTCCACTAGTACTCTCTTTTTTATCATGTATTATTTATATGAATTTCGTATGATATTCGGTTGTGATATGTATTTTTATTTCATTTCTCCATGCTTTATTTTCCTTTGCAAATATTTTTTTAAAATTTTGAATCAATTTTTGTAAATAGATTCTTGCTCTAGGAGTAGATGGATATTAGGGGGTATACCCCTACTCCCCCCAAGTGAATTATAAGAAAACGAATAAATTATAATTCATTTCTTAAAGACAATAAAAAGGAAAATATTATATTTCATGAACTTCCATCATAACAGATAATAGGTTGGTTTTTCCATACCTTCCCTTTCTTTAAATTTATCACACTAGTAGAATGCCTTAAACATAATACTTTTTCAAATTGTTGATGTTCCAGGGTCTGGGCAGATCCCTTCCTTCTGCATCTCTGAGCTCATATGCTCCTCCTTTGAGTACTTTCGTAATGACGTAAGGTCCTTCCTAATTAGGGTCCAGTTTTCCCGTGGGCTTGAGAGCATTCCACATCTATTGCTTATATCGCTCAACTCTGTTCTGAGCTTCTGCTCTGTGCTCTTCAATCAGGTCCAGATTCTCCCCTGAGTAACCCCAGGTTCTGATTTTCATCATATTTTAAAATTCGATGTGATTTTGCTTCTGCTTCTGCTGGTACCACAGCCGTCGATCCATATACCAAATTGAAAGGAGACTCCCCTATGGCTGTTTTGGGACTAGTGTGGTAAGCCCAGAGTACTGAGTCTAGCTCGTCCACCCAATTTCCTTTTGCTTTTCCTAATCTGGCTTTAATTCCAAATACAATAGTTTTGTTCATAACTTCAACTTGCCCATTGGCTTGCGGGTGGGCTACTGCGACAAAGCACTGTTGAATTCCCATTTCTTGGCACCATGCCTGCACAGATGAACCTGTGAACTGGGTTCCATTATCGGAGATGAGAGTTCTGGGAACACCAAAGCGGCAGCATATGTTTTTCCAGATGAATTTTTTCATGGCCTGCTCTGTGATCTTGACTACAGCTTCGGCCTCTACGCATTTGGAGAAATAGTCAATAGCGACAATCAAGAAAACCCATCCACCGGGAGCTGTAGGGAATTTTCCCACAATATCAATTCCCCACTTATCAAAGGGATGAGGGGAAGACATGGTTCCCATTTCCTCTGCAGGTCTATGAATCAATCTGCCATTTTTTTGGCAAGGCTCACATTTTTTTACCAACTCCTTGGCATCTTTTTCAATACTGGGCCAAAAGAATCCGGCTCTTATGACCTTTCTAGTCAGATCCTTGAATCCCGTATGAGCACCAGCAGCTCCTTCATGTATTTCTCTCAATAAGTATTCCCCTTCCGGCTCAGATAAGCTTCTGAGATAGGGATGCGTGAAAGATCTTCGGTACAAGAACCCTTCAAGTAGGAAGAATTTTGCCATAATCATCTTTTTATGTCTATCAACGTTGGTTTCATCTTGTCCCTCAACTCTAAGGACCTGGATGATAGGTGCTCTCCAGTCTTTAATTTCTTGTATTGTGCTAATTTCTGTTTGGCCAGATCTGGTATCTGCTTGCAGTACGGTTAGATCCCCGTCCCATATGCCTTCAATGGCACTTGCGATCCTGGCAAGTTTGTCTGCTTCTTCATTCTTTTCCCTGGGGATCTGAATGATCTCTGCTTTCGAGAATTTGGCCAGCAAGGCTTCGGCCACAGAGGCATAGGTTATCATCCTTTCCTCTTTTCTCTCGCATATTCTTAATAATTGATGCGTTACCAGTTGGGAATCAGAATAGATTTCCACTCTCTTGGCATTCATGCTTAATAGGATATGCAGAGATCTGATGAGAGCTTCATATTCAGCTTCATTATTTGATGCAATAAAATTGAATTTGATGGCGAACCGATGTTCCTTGTTGTCGGGATCAAGGATGTATATCCCAGCTCCAGATCCCTCTTTGGTAACCGACCCATCCACATAGGTTCTCCACACCTTTTCTTCTCTTTCATCACCCCGGGTGGTTTCTTGCATAAAATCAGCTAAGGCCTGTGCCTTTATAGTTGTTCTAGGTTTGAACTCTACGTCGTACTCACTGAGTTCTATGGCCATTTCACCATTCGCCCAGATAGGTCTGGCTTCCCCAACAGCTGCTTGAGCGGGATATTGGTTCTTACCATGACCTTATGGGATAAAAAATAAGGTCGTAACCTTCGAGCAGTGACCATTACCGCCAGTGCGGCCTTTTCTATGTTGGCATATCTTGTTTCCAGTCATTGAATCATTTTACTTACGTAGAAAATTGGGATCTGGGCAGATCCATCTTCCTTGATAAGCATTGAGCTCAAAGATTCTTCCCCTACTGCAAAGTAGAGATACAGGACCTCTTTTGGTGTTGGCTTTGTGAGCAATGGGAGAGAGAGCAGATGCTTTTTGAGCTCCTCAAAAGCGTCTTGACATTGCTGAGTCCATTCAAACTGGCTACATTTCCTTAACACCTTACAGAAAGGCAAACTTTTATCAGCGGATCTGGAAATGAAACGGCTTAGGGCTGTGATTCTGCCGTTGAGTTTTTGTATTTCCTTGATGTTCCTGGGAGGAACCATCTCCAACACAGCCTGTACTTTGGCTTGATTTACCTCGATTCCTCTGGGAGTTACCACGTATCCCAATAATTTTCCCGACTGCACCCCAAAGGCACATTTGGCAGGGTTTAGTTTTAAATGATAAAATCGAGCCACGGCAAAGGCTTCCTCCAGGTCATTGATGTGATCTGCAGCTTTCACACTTTTTACTAGTATGTCATCGACATAAATCTCCATATTCCTTCCAATTTGTTTTTTGAATATCTTGTCCATCATATGCTG
Source organism: Mentha longifolia (assembly GCA_001642375.2). Lineage (NCBI taxonomy): Eukaryota > Viridiplantae > Streptophyta > Magnoliopsida > Lamiales > Lamiaceae > Mentha > Mentha longifolia. The sequence goes on along the minus strand of CM038114.1, from coordinate 19,896,287 downwards.
GTATGTAGCCCCAACATTTTTTAAGCCGAAAGGCATACTTTGGAAACCGAAAGTTCCAACACAGACCCCACATCTAGGTTCATCTTCACCTGGTGGTATCCTTGGTATGCGTCCATCATTAACAGTAACTCGCATCCAGATGTGGAATCCATCATCTGATCGATTCTGGGCAAGGGATAGTGATCTTTAGGACACACCTTGTTCAGATCCCTGAAGTCTATGCACATTCTCCATGTGCCAGTGTTGCCTTTAGGCACCATAACAGCGTTGGATAGCCATTCTGGGAATTGTACTTCCCGTATGTGTTTAGCATCCAACAGCTTCTGTATCTCTTCTTTAATGACCTGGTCTTTTTCTACCCCGAATTGCCGAAGCTTCTGTTTCACCGGCTTGACCTGGGGGTCCACGTTAAGGATATGTAAGGCGACCTTTGGGTCTATCCCTACGAGATCAGATGACGAGAATGTGAAAACATCCATATTCTTCCGTAAGCATGCTATTATCACATCTGGCATTTGTGTCCCGATACGTGTAGTAAATCCCGTTTTATTGGGCATCAATTCCACCAGCAACAGTTCCTCAGCCGGTTGAATTTGGGAATTGTTTTCTGCTGCAGGTTCTGCAGACCTCATCCGCTTATCTTTAGGTCCTGCTACCCATTGGGGATCTCTCAATTCTTCCCCAGATCTTTTCTTAGCCTCACCAGCCTTTACGGATTGTATATAGCATTTCCGCGATAGGACCTAGTCCCCTGCGACAGATCCCACCCGGTTGCCTACCGGAAATTTCATTATCAAATGGTAGGTTGACACTACCGCTTGAAAATTACTAAGAGCTGTTCTTCCCAGTATTACATTATAAGCTGATTTTTGCCTTACTACCAAGAAGGTAGTTGGTCTGGAGATCTGCAAATCTCCATCTCCTAAGGTCAACATCTGCTCTATTGAGCCTAACGACATGACCAAGCCCCCAGCAAAACCGTGTAATGCTGTGGCCACCCCATCTAGTGGTTTGTGCAAATCCATTTGCAGAAAGCAGTCCTCAAAGATTACGTTCACCCCAGCTCCCGGATCTACAAATACTCTTTTCACTTCATATCGTTCGATCCCTGCCGTAATAACCAGGGCATCTTCATGAGGATGAATTAGGGATCTGTCATCTTTGATCCCGAAAGATATTTCGGGGTGAGGTACTCCCCCTTCAATCTTCATCATGTCATGCTTTTCCAGCATCTGAATTTCTCTGTGATGCGCTTTGCGGCTTCTATTGGAATCACCTCCTGTGGGTCATCCATAAATCATGGAAATTACGCTTTTATTGGCTGAAATTTCTGTTGATGTTTCTTTTTGTGGGAATTTGTCATCCCTTTGATCTTTATGCCTCTTGGGTTGGCCAGATTCTTTTTTGACATACTCTAATAGTTGACCCTCTTGTATGAGTTTTTCAATGGCTATTTTCAGATTACGGCACTCATTGGTAGTATGCCCGTAATCATTGTGAATTTGCAGAACTTATCAGAAGGGGGTCGCCTTGGAGGCTGGTCCCTACCTGGGGGGATCTGTACCCCCGGTTTCTTAATCACCACTTCTAGCAGGTCAACTGGGGATCTGGTAAGTGGTGTGAGAGATCGTTGAAACCTTTCATTTTTCTCGGGTTTCCTCCCTTCAGGAGCTCATCTTTTTCTATCATCAGGTTTCTTATCTTTTTTGAAGGCTACATCTGCCCGTTTAGCATTCATGGCTTCTTCCATGTTTATATACTTCTGTACCCGGGATAAGAGCTCATCAAAGGTTTTAGCGGGTTTCTTCATTAATGAGGCGAAAAAGTGTCCTAGCCTCAATCCTTCCACAAAGGAGTGTATTTTCAATGTGGCTCCCACACCTGAGATTTCCAGTATCACCTCGTTAAACCTGGTCATATAATCTCTCAGGCTTTCAGTGGCCCCTTGTTTGAGGGTTGTTAAATACAACGAATTCTTAGTGGATCTCTTAGAGCTCACAAATTGGTGTAGGAAGATCTATCTTAAATCTTTGAATGAGTGGATCGAGTCCCTAGGCAATTGCTGAAACCACTGTTGTGCAGGGCCAGAAAGAGTGGTTAAGAATACCCTACATTTGACTCCTTCAGAGTACTAATGCAATAAGCACAAACTCTCAAATTTCATGAGGTGTTCTTCAGGATCTCCTTGCCCCTTATACTCACAAGAAACTGATTTGAAGTTCTTGGGAATAGGGTCAGTTTGAATATCTGCCGAGAAAGGGCTGTTCTCATTAACATAGTCAGGACCATATTCAGATCTGCTTTCCCTCCCGGTGCGGGCTACAGATGTGCCCATTGTCTCTTCTGTTGGAAGGACTGATTCCTCCCCGTTTCTTTTTTCAGATGCCTGGTGTGCTTTACGGAGCTCTTCCAGCTCTCTGGCCATGACCCTCATTTGGTCTTGTTGTTCCTGGATCTGCTTCTGGAGCATATCTGTGAGAGTATTTTCTTGACCAGTGTTTGTTTCATGCACCTCATCATCAGAAGACCCATAGTCTGTAAACTGCCCATCCTCTTGATCTGGGGTAGCTGGGTGATGACGTCCTTAAGGACTTTAGGATCTTGTGATCTGGATGCGTATTTACCTTTCGCCTTTTCCTGATTTCCCTTATTCTTGGGGAATGAAGATGGATTGATAGGATCTGCAAGAATACTAGCCCCAACGGCAGCTAGTCTCTTTTCTAGGGCCCCTTCCAGGGCTCCGTCTATCATTGCTTTCATCTGTTGCAGCATCAATGGGGAGAAACCAGATTCTCCTACATTGGTCCCCTGAGGTACTGTCATGGCCCCGGGATTGGCACCAAAACCGGGGATGAAATGAGGCGTGTTTGTCTGTCCTTCAGCAGATGATCGCATCATTTGGGCTATGCTGGAATGTTGGTCCATTTTTAAGAAAAATCTGCAAAGATATATGCATCATTTACTTAATTAGTGCCTAATATGAGATTAGGGCTTCTCATTTCATAGGAGGATAGGGAGCTTCGGGCTCCCTTGTTGGGACTTTCCCGACCATTTCCCTTAAACAATCTTGAGGATTTTTGTTTAAGCGTGAAGATAGTCTTTCTGTGCCTGGGTCTTTTGCCAGGGCTTACCGTCAACTTATCTTGCTTGCTTTTTTATCAAAAAATCTCTCAAGTTGTATGATATATGTGTAGGTAACGTATTTCTACTCATCAAGTATGTGATTTGCGGGTTCTTCTCCTTTTCCCGAGATTACTCTGAGATATGGAGGACCTTCTATTACAACTCTTTAATATTCTGTTTTTCATAGGAAAAAGAAAGATCAACAAACACTGTATATGTAACTTTTTCCTTAAGATTTTTTTATATTGATATTCATTGAATATGCCTAGACCGATACCTAGTAGGAGCACAGCGGATATTCAACGAATAAAATGAAAGAATTTAAGAGAATGATCTTTACTGTGATCAAATTCCTTTTGCTGGAGTTAGGATTTGCTTAAATCCTCTTTTCTTGCCTTTTACCACAGATCCTACATAAGGCGAAAAAGCAATTGAGACACCCTTTACTCATATTTCAGGCAAATTCCTCATCATAATCAATAAATGAATTAAAACAGGAATTAGTACTATATCAATTATGCTAATATTTAGATTTTTCTTTTCCGTTTTTTCGCAGATAAATCGAATCAAAATTCAGAGCGTTTTTTAAGGAGAAATCTACGCCTTAGTCAGATTTTCCCACAGACGGCGCCAGTTGATAGATTGGGTTATTTTCCATCAACGAATTCATACAATAATTATGAATATAATTAAATAAAATATGCTTAGAATTTTTCTAGATGAACTTTGAGTGTTTTCTTTGAAGAATCAGCTTCTTCCTTTTGCTTAATGATGCTACCTCAACGACGCCCTTCCAATCACCACCTCTCAGCTGCGAAATAGAAATCCGCTTCAGCAAAGCTTGCAGCGGAGGTAAAGTATCAGTGAAAATGCGTATCTTTTCTTGGTGAAGAAGGTTGGATATTTATAGTAGAGTAGAAGATGAGGACAAAAGAGTAATTTCCTTTTAATTCACAGGGTTAAATTAGTCTTTTCAGAGGAGACAAGTAAGTTAGAAAGAATATTTTAGTTATGATTAGTGGTCCCTAAGGTGGTCCCCACAGTCACGTTTTTTTTTTCTACACTTCGTGTAGGGATCTGGGGTTAAAGGGATGGTAATGACGGGGAGGTGATACCCAGATCACGGACAAAGGGGGATCTGAGCCCGCTATGCTCTATTCACAGATAGATCAGATCTGCAAGATCTGGCGGAAATTTGATGTTTGTTTGTTTATCACTTCTGCACTTCAGATGCATGTTGAGAGCTGACAGATTACTCCCTATCAGACGGTGACGGGGATGTTACTCGCAGCCGTTCTCATGTCACGGCTCTGGTGCTGGCTGGCTATTGTCGGCTTCAGAGTTGACGACTGCCATTGCTGCCGACGACGAGGGAATCCCTTCCTCGTTCGGTAACTAGAGCATGCTTAATCTCTGTGTTTTAACCATTTTATCGCCATGAGTATGTCATGGAAAATGGAAGCACTCTAAGTTCGTGGGCTGCATACATGCTGTTGGTTCAGTTTTTTTTTTTTTGAATGAAGAAGAGAGTAGTAGCATGCTTAATATCATCTAGAGTTAGGTGTTTGGTTGTACCTTAATGAAGTGTGAGTGTAAGTGAAAACGAGATGGTGGCTGCTGGAGTTGGGAAGGCGATCTCTTGCCTTCTCTCCCAGCTGTTGTTTCTCTTTACTTCATTTCCCTTGGCTTCTCTTCTTCTTCTTTTCTCTAGTGTTTTCAGGTGATTGGTGGAGTGAAGGGAATGGCTGTAGTAAGAAGGGATATATATATTGGTGTTATAGCCTTTGAGATGTGTAGAGAGTAGGTTGATTTCTTGTAGCGTTTAGATTTCTTTGTCCCTTCAATTAGGCTACTAGAGATTTGCTATGATTTACTTGTTTGGCTCATGAGGCTGAACAATCGTTGATTTAATTCCTATTCTTGCAGGTTTTGGGGCTCAAGGAGTTGAACAATAATTGAGTTGCTTGTTCAGTTAGGGATGGCAATAAGCCGGATCTGGACCGGATCCGGCTTACTCCAGATCCAGATCCGTAAAAAAAAATTTGGTCCGGATCCGGTCCAGATCCGTCGGGTCCAAAAAATAGAAATCCAGATCCAGATCCATCGGATCCACGGGTCTACGGATCTAGACCCGGATCCGTAGTCTTTTTTCCCTAAAATGAATTTTTGAAATAATAAAAAAAATTATAGTACAATAATAAACATAATAAGTTTCTCGATATATCAAAATGAGTTGTAAAAATCTCAGATACATAGATAAAAGTCAAAAGTAAAATGTCTCCCAAGTAGTGAAGTACATAGATACAAATTCCAAATTAAAATAAGTTTCTCAAAAGCTGGAATCTGCAATATCACTACTACTTATCTTCAGTTCTTCACCATTGAATTTACACTTTGCAAGAGTCCACAAAACTAAGTTGCACCACCCACCAGGCCACCAAACTAAGTGATAGAGGGCTACCGTTGTATGCTTGTTTTTTAGTGGATAAAAACAAGACGTAGAGCATCCACAGCCGAGAGCCCCTTTTTGGGGCTCTCGGCACTATTTCGGCAGGGAGGGGCTCTCTCTCATTTTCGTCCACAGCCGCAAGCCCCTCCCCCGGGCTCTCACTTATTTTTAATTAATTAATTATTTAATTTTTGATTTATTTTTTATTCTTTTTATTTTCAATTTTATTTATTTATTTAATTTAAGTTCAAATTAAAATCGTAACAATGTATTTTTTGAATTTTTTTTTATTAAAATGGAAACGATCATTGATTTAAACAAATAAAATATAATATAAAGAGAAATAATTTAAAAAATACGCATAGCTAATTTGGGCCTCTACGCGCCCACATCTCTTCGACCAAATCCTTGTAAAGATCGTTGTGTTTGGTCCTATCGCGTAACGACGCGTTCCACTCCAAGTACTCCTGAAATGAACCGGTAGCTCCTCGATACACTCCACCATTAGCAGAAGTAGAGGCTTCCTCGTCTGGTGGAGCCCAATTTGTAGCGTTTGCTCCTTCATCCTCGATTATCATGTTATGTAAAATAATATAAGCATACATGATATCTTGAATATTATCACGATACCAGAGTCGAGATGAGCCACTAACCATGCCCAACGGATTTGTAAAACGCCAAAAGCGCATTCCATATCTTTGCGCGCCGCCTCTTGTAGAACTTTGAAACGGTCCACTTTTTTATCAGTGGCGTGTGGTGGGGCTGCAACAAAAATAGGCCACTTCGGATAAATCCCGTTGGCAAGGTAGTAGCCCATGCTGTATTGCCTTCCGTTGGCGAGGAAATGAACCGGAGGTGTTATTCCTTTGACGACGTCGCTGAACACCGGCGATTGATTAAGAACGTTGATGTCGTTGAGCGCTCCAGCTACCCCAAAAAAGGCGTGCCATATCCACAGATCGTGAGATGCAACAGCCTCAAGGATGATGGTAGGGTGGCCCTTATCTCCACGTGTGTACTAGGCCCTCCACGCCACTGGACAGTTCTTCCATGCCCAGTGCATGCAGTCGATCGAACCGAGCATCCCTGGAAAGCCGTGGTGAGCCTCGTGCATTGCCAGTATTCGTTGACAATCATCTCCGGTTGGCTTCCTCAGGTAATGACCACCGAAGATGGTTCGAATCAACGATGCAAAGTTCTTCAACGAATCTATTGCAGTAGTCTCAGACATCCGCAAGTACTCGTCGAATTGGTCGCCGCGAGTTGACGTATAGCGGTGGTGCACTTCTGCAGTGTTGTGAAACCCGGCCTGCCTATTGCATCATCTCGTTGTTGGAAATACTCGACACGACTCTCCAACACCCCGACGATGCGCAAGAACAGATACTTCGACATCCGGAAAAGTCGACAGAACAAATTGTCGGGGTATGTGGGCCTCTCAGCGGAATAGTCGGAGAAAAGTTGGTTTGCTTCGGTGACTCGATCTCGATCGATCATTCGCCGAACGGGAAACCTTCGGTGTTTTGGAGCCTCATTGGCTTTTTCCTTCTTCTTCTTCTTGGCTTCTTTTAATTTCCGAGCTATTTTGGCAGTCTTCTGGATTTGTTGGTACATCTCTTCGAGTTCGCCGGAGGATGACGAGGAATCAGATTCAATTTCGGAGGAGCTCGACATATTGATGAATTGCAAAAATAGGAAATAGATTTTTTTGGATGGATTTGTGTGTAAATTGTGTAAAAAATGTGAATGAATGGTGTAGAAATTGTGTATGTGTGTGTGGGAATTTATAGGGGGAATGAGTTCATAGCCGTTGAAGAGCCATTGCTCTCCAACGTTAAATTATTTTTTTTGGCAGAAAATCGAATTTTTAAAAATAAAATAAAAATTGCCTGGCTGACGTCATAATGACGTCAGCCCAGGCAGTACAAGTGGCCTCGAGCCCGCCTCGCATTCGCACTCCCGGCTCGCCGGCGGAGGGGCTCGCGCCACGGGCTCGCGACCGGGCTCGAGCCCCCCGAGTCCGGCGCGCTGTGGATGCTCTTATGTGCTCCTCTTCTCTTTGAATTAGAAATCGTGAATCTTCTGTCTATATTTCTTTATTTACACTAGCACACAATTGTTGACTTGTGTGGTGAAGAAAATGTAAATCTTTTTATTTATTAATAGTGTTGAATAAATTATATCCTTACTTGCTATTTTCGTTTCTTCTCCCCCTTTTTTTTTTCGGCTACGAAGCCTTTTAGTTAATTTGGGCTTGGCCCAACATTGAGCGTGAAGTGGGCTTGATCTCAATAATTATTTAGCTAATGGCTCAGTCCAATTGAAAGTGGGTTTGGCCAGATAACTTGCTACATACTAGTAGATCTCGTAAAATAAAAAAAATAATCGAAGCACTAGGATCGATTTAACTTGTTAACTTATAACAATGCAATAACTTACTACTTAGTTAAATATCGAAATCAAGTGGCTACTCGATTTTCCAATAGTTAACTAAGAATAATTAAGAATCAAGTGGCTATTTGATTTATAATGGAATTTCTTCTAGAAAATTCGATTATACATAATTGATATTAAATCACTAAGAGCAAATAATTTTCTCTAATCACTTCTAAAGTAGATAGAAAAATACGGGACGTTACATATATGTTTATCACAAAAACATCACACTTTTCGTGGACGGAGGGAGTATTTTGTTTAAATTTCGGTTTGAATTTAGCATGCTTGTTTGTTTGAAGTTTTATGTTTAATGTCTATATGCTTTAGTATATGCATGATAATATGCAATTTAAATATTTTGAATATTTATTTCTCCTCACAATACATATTTTTGACAAATAAATACTAGAACATGAACATCTCCTCAAAATGTTGATCGATCATATGATATTATATTCCTCCGAAATTAAAATATTTGATTACCCAAAAAATATTAAAGTAAGATAAATTGATTTTCAGTGAACCTCGTTTCCAACACAGTCAAAGGACGTACGAACCTTGCTCATCAAAATCAACTTAAGAAGAGATGACTCTAAAACTTTTCTTTAATTCTTCGTACAGAATTGTAATGGCCGCGGGAAAAAAAGTTATAAATTCTGCCATGACCAACACATGGAAAAATGCTGATCAATTGCATGGGAACACCTGCTCGCTTTGCCCTACCACTAGAATATTGCAACAACTACTTTCACCTACATGAAAAATGCTTTTCAAAATTATTTTGAGTTATCCCTCTGTCTCAACGATATTGGGGCTTTTTATTATTACTAGTTGATCGATCTTGTTTTCGTAAAGTAATTAATGCACGTAGATAAGGAATTAATGAACACGAAAGTAAACGGAACACAAAGGGATTTACGTGGTTCGATCTATTGGAATAGATCTACGTCCATGGGCGGAAAGAGTATGGATCTTTATTGCTTGTATGAGTAGTGATTACAAGATTGTTCCCCCCCCTTCTCAATCTATTCTAAACCCCTATTTGTAGGAAATTACATGGAGTTTGACTATAATTCAAAATCTTCTCCTATTTGGACTCTGGCTTGATCCTCTTATTAGGGATAGACACCGAGCTTCTATATCTCTCTTGGAACTTGAGTTGTAGTCGATGTCGGAGTCTTGATTGCCTTGGTGAAGAAGTTTCTGTTAGTTGGGCCGAGCTGCGTAGGCCGAGCATAACTGTCGGGGCTCAATTATATTGAGTTTGATGCTTGGGCCTAGGAGCTAGGCCGTATCCTATCACATCCCCCCCTAAAAAAGATGTAGAAGCGAGGGTGTGATTTAGGGGAAATAGTTCAGGTAGGAGTAGTGGAGAATAAAAAAGAAATGCCTTGCCCCGTCGAAAAATAAATTTGATGAAGTTGAGTTCGGCTCGTCCCGTCAAAAGACGAGGTAAAAAAGAATTGCCTTGCCCCGTCAAAAAATAAATTCGACGAAGTCGAGTTCGGCTCATCCCGTCAAAAGACGAGGTAAAAAAGAATTGCCTTGCCCCGTCGAAAAATAAATTCGACGAAGTCGATTTCGGCTCGTCCTGTCAAAAGACGAGGTAAAACGAAATACCTTGCAACTAGTCCTTGTTTTTAAACGAAGGTAGGTCGTCCTCATTTTTAAACGAAGGTAGTTCGACCTCATCATAAGACGAGGTTTAGGCTTTAGATAGCTCGACCTCGTCATAAGATGAGGTATGGCTTTAAGTAGCTCACTTCGTCACAAGACGAAGTTTGGCTTGAATTAGCTCACTTCGTCACAAGACGAAGTTTGGCTTGAATTAGCTCACTTCATCACAAGACGAAGTTTTGGCTTTAAGTAGCTCACTTCGTCATAAGCCGAAGTTTGGCTTTAAGTAGCTCACTTCGTCATAAGACAAAGTTTTGGCTTTAAGTAGCTCACTTCGTCATAAGGCGAAGTTTTGGCTTTAAGTAGCTCACTTCGTCATAAGACGAAGTTTGGCTTTAAGTAACTCACTTCGTCTTAAGACGAAGTTTGGCTTTGAGTAGCTCACTTGGTCATAAGACGAAGTTTTGGCTTTAATTAGCTCACTTCGTCACAAGACGAAGTTTTAGCTTTAAGTAGCTTACTTCGTCATAAGACGAAGTTGCTTAGTAGCTCCTTCATCATAGACGAGTTGCTTAAGTAGCTCACTTCGTCATAAGACGAAGTTTGACTTAGATAGCCCACTTCGTCATTAGACGAAGTTCGGCTTAGATAGCTCACTTCGTCATCAGACGAAGTTCAGCTTAGATAGGCTTAGATAGCTCACTTCGTCATGAGATGAAGTTTGGCTTTAGATAGCTCGACCTCGTCATAAGACGAGGTTTAGGCTTTAGCATCCGGCCAAGTCGACGTGGCTCTTAACCTTGTGGTCGTGGATTTTCCGGCCAAAATCCGGCTACCTTGGTTGCCGAAGTCTTCAATTGGTTGAGGGGAAAGGTAGCCATTGTCTTGATAAACAGATTCATGGTCGGAGATGGGGCTGATAGGATATGGCCTAGCTACTAGGCCCAAGCATCGAGCCCAATATAATTGGGCTCCGACTGTTAAGCTCGGCCTATGCAGCTCGGCCCACTTAAGAGCCTTACTTGGCATGCCTAATATAATTGGGCTCTGACTGTCAAGCTCGGCCTATGCAGCTCGGCCCACTTAAGAGCCTTACTTGGCTCGGCCCAAACAGCCCACCTAGGCCGAGTCCACTTCGGCCCACCTCAAAGGAACCTCTACACCAAGGCAACTCCTATATCAACTACAATTCAAGCTCCACAAGAGATATAGAAGCTCGGTGTTTATCCAATAAAGGAGGAGATCAAGCCAAAGAGTCCTAACAGGAAAAGACTTATAATCCTAGTCGAATTCCATATGTAAACACTTATAAATAGGGGTTTAAAATAGGTTGAGAAGGGGGGAACAATCTTTGTACAAGCTATACGTATTCACTCAATAAAATCCATACACACTTTCGCTCTGTGGACGTAGATCTATCACAATAGATCGAACCACGTAAATCCTTTGTGTTCCTTTTCGTGTTCATTAATTCCTAGTTTTCGTGCATTAACTACCTTGCGAAAATCAGATCGATCACTGGCGCCGTCTGTGGGAACCTCAAATCTGTGAATCTCGATAAAATTTTGCAAGTTTGCTACAATCACGATGGCCGGAAAATCAACACGATCTACTACTGCTGCTAACAAGTCCGCCGCCGAGGCTACCGCTGCCGCAACTAAGGAGAGGGAAGCCCAGCAAAAAAAAGCCGAGCAAACCCCTCAAGAATCCAACGAAGCCTCTAGCCAGCCGCCGAGCTCTAATCGCAGACACCCCGGGAAGGAGCACGCGCAGACTCAAGAAAGGCATGTGGGAGACATCCTGGTGGACCAGTTCGGCAAACCACTCCACCCCAGCCAAGAAGGTCGCGACAGTGGTCCTGACAAAGAGGGAGTCCCAAAGCTCCAGCCGCATGAACTTGAAGATGCGGTGAAAAGTTTCCTCGCATATAAAGGCCCAGAATTCCTCCAGTTCGTCAACCAACAAAGAGCTGGAATACAGCTTGGAGAACGTGGAGCTACATCCCGTTCCCGTCAGCAACACGATTCTCAAAGCATCCAAATCATAGGCGCACGTGATGCGGCACCTCGTCAGAGGAGGGTCGATGACAAACGCCAAGGAAACTACAGACCCTCACCTCGGCGTAGTACCACCCCACCTCGTCATCACACCGTTTCACCTCGGCATGACAACGATCACCGAGGAGGGCGATTTACTGTATACAGCAAGATCGCTACTCCCTTCACCAACAGGATACTATACACTCTTCTCCCGGAGAAGTATCGAGTACCTCTGATTAAGCCTTACAACGGCTCGTGTGATCCGAGGAATTTTCTGTCCCAATATCAATACAATATGATGTATCAAGGTCTCAGCGAGGATACCTACATGTGTAAGGTATTCCCAGAACTGCTCGTCGATAATGCTCGTAGTTGGTTCGATAGCCTGCCTCCATGCAGTATCGAATCATACGCGGACCTACTTGAAGCTTTCGAACGCAGATTTTTCCAGAAAGCTGAGGTGAAAACCACCCCGGCTCAACTTCTTTCCATAAGGCAGAAACGAGGAGAGTCGATAAGCGACTCTATGACCAGGTTTAATGAGGAAAGCCTAAAGGTCGATCGCCTGACCGACGAAGTCCTCATCTCCGCCTTTCAGAATGCTATCCAGTCCAGGCACACTCTATAAAGAGATCGTCAGGAAGAGCCTCGGACCTCGAGGCAATTGTGGAGTATAGCAGACCGGTTTGCGCAGTGCTGACGAAGCGGACAGGAAAAAGCGCGAGGCTGATAAGCCCGAACAGGCTGATCGGAGGAAAGAAGAGCGCAATGACCGAAGTCAAAGCCGCGAAGTGCCTTAGATAGACTGCAGTGAGGCCCCCTTGAATCATGACTTGGGCCTCGGCAAAATCCAGAGAAGACCCAGCTTACATCACTAACGAAGCCGAGGACAAAGATTTATGAGCTTCATACCAACCTGTTTCGGAGACCTCAACCCATGTCACGAGGTGGGTCGAAACGCCGATCTAAGGACAAATACTGCCGATTCCAAGAGGATTACGGCCACGACACGGAGGACTGCAGGGAGCTAGCTGCGGATATCGAGCACATGGTGCGCGACGGTACATTTAGAAAGTACCAAAGTCGCGGCCAACATGATGTCCGACCTCAGGGTAGGGGAAAGCGCAGAAACCGAGGAGGGGACAATTGCACCCCCCACGTCGACAAAAAGCCCAGGCCTGATGATGAGGAGGGAGACAAAGATCAACCCCAGATCGACGGAATCGTTACCGCTATTACAGGACTCCCGCAAGGAGCAACGAAGTCATCACTCAAGGCCGAGGCCAGAAGTCCCCCTACTGACAAACCATTACAAAAAAGGTTTAAAAAAGACGAGGTCATTACTTTCTCAGAGAAGGACCCAGTGCCACCAATGATACCTCACCAAGATGCCATTGTAATCGAGGCAGTGGTGGCTAATAAGCTCGTCCAACGAATCTTCATTGACAGTGGAGCCTCAGTAAGTGTGCTCTTTAAGGATTGCTTCGAGAAGCTCGGGGTCGAAGAAGCTCGTTTAGTACCAGCACCAATTCCCCTGAAAAGCTTCGTCCAACAAGAGATGCAAACCGAAGGAGTAATCCAATTACCAGTGACAGTGGGGAAGCACCCATTGTCATCCACTAAGATGGTCAGCTTTTTTGTCGTTAAAGCAAACTCTCCCTATAATATTATCCTAGGAAGAGATTGGTTGGTCGCAATGAAGGCAATATGCTCGGTGTACCACCTAACGATCAAAATTCCATCGAAAAACGGGGTAATTGTAGTTCGCGGTGACCAAAAAAGAGCGAAGGAGTGCATGCAGATCGCCCTACGAGGTGTTGGAACACCTCAGCATCCGCAGGCATAGCAATTACAGAAACCCGAAGTGTTGGAAGACAATTTTGCATTCTATGAGCCAGTGGGAGCCGTTGCATTATACGAAAACGACCCGACTAAGGTCGTCAAAGTTGGCTTCGCTGGAGGGGCCGAACTTCGCAAGCAAATCGTCCAACTACTTCGGGAATATAAAGATGTCTTTGCTTGGTCACCACTTGACATGACCGGAGTTGCCCCAGATGTTATCACTCACCGGCTGAATATTGACCCCGGAGTAAAGCCAGTCCGGCAAAAGCAGCGAGTATTCGCAACAGACCGGAACCAGGTCATACATGACGAAGTGCACCAACTATTAGAGGCACGAATACTCTTTGAGGTCAAGTATCCGACGTGGATTGCTAACCCGGTGATGGTGAAGAAACAAGGAGGAGGTTGGCGAATGTGTATTGACTACACCGATCTAAATAAACACTGCCCCAAAGACTGTTATCCCCTCCCTAACATCGACAAGAAAGTCGAGGCTCTGGTCGGCCACAAGGTTTTCAGCTTCTTAGATCTGTATAAGGGATATCATCAAGTCTTCATGAGTGACGAAGATGCACCAAAGACAGCTTTCATCACTGACTTCGGTATCTTCGCGTATAAAAAAATGCCCTTCGGACTAAAGAATGCTGGAGCCACTTATCAAAGAATGGTGGACAAGATATTTGAGCCCCACATCAGCAAAAATGTGGAAGTATATGTGGATGACATTGTCGTCAAAAGCAAAGAGCCAGCCACCTGTGCTGACGATCTCAAGATCGTCCTCGGCATCCTTCGGAAAGTCAACCTGAAGCTGAATCCTGAAAAGTGCACCTTTATGGTCCGATCCGGAAAATTTTTAGGATGTTGGGTTTCTCAAGAAGGGTTAAAGGCTAACCCGTCCAAGGTCCAAGCAGTTCAAGAGATGAAGGTTCCGGAGAAGATTCACGACGTGCACAAACTGACGGGCTACCTAGCTGCCCTAAGTCGGTTCCTTTCGAAAGCGGCAAATAAGCAACTCCCGTTCTTCAAGATTCTTAAGAAGAACCCAGTTTTTAAATGGGAAGAGGAACACAAATCAGTGTTCGCTGACCTGAAAAAGTACCTCTCCAAGCTTCCAACCTTATCGGTCCCGCACGAAGGTGAAACTTTATACCTATACCTCACGGCTTCAGATGAAACTATAAGTGCAGTCCTAGTACGTGAAGAAAAACGTCGGCAACTTCCGGTCTACTTCATCAGCCGAGCACTCAAAGGGCCAGAGACGAGGTATCAGCCATTGGAGAAGATTGCACTAGCATTAGTAAACGCTGCGAGAGGCTACGACCTTATTTCCAGGCACATCCGATACAGGTCCTCACCGACCTCCCACTTCGGCAAGTGCTATTGAAGCCTGAAGCTTCGGGCAGAATTGCGAAATGGGCAGTTGAGCTGGGGGAGCACAACATCAGCTACTGTCCACGTAGTGCTATCAAAGGCCAAGCCTTAGCTGACTTCCTTGTGGAATCTAAGTTTACAGAAGCACCGAAGCCACCCGATACCGCTTCGGATATTGTTGGAGCCGAACCCACAAGTCAACCGCCCAAACACTGTTGGAAGGTATACGTTGACGGGGCCTCCAGAAAATTAGGAAGTGGTGCGGGCATCATACTTCTCAGTCCAGACGAGCAGGAGATAACCTATGCACTTCGCTTCGACTTCCTTACCACAAACAATGAAGTGGAGTACGAAGCCTTAATTGCAGGACTTCACCTCGCTCAAAGTCTCCAAATACGAGCTGTACAAGTCTACTGTGACTCCCAAGTCGTAGTCAGCCATATGCTCGGCACATACGAGGCAAAGGGCGACAGAATGAAGAAGTATCTCCAAAAAGCTAAAAGTCTGCAAGAAAGCTTCACCTACTTCGAGCTAGTACGAATCCCAAGAGGAGCAAATACCCGAGCTGATGCTTTAAGCAAATTAGCGTCCTCGTCAACAAGTTCTCCTGTGGAAGAAGTCAAACACTGAAGTATAGAGGAAGCCGAGGTCGGCCTCGTAATTGATGATGATACGCCGAATTGGATGACTCCTCTTCGGAATTATTTGGAGAAGAGCGAGCTACCCAGCGACAAGCTTGAGGCAAGAAAGATCTTAAGCAAATCACCGAAGTACGTCTTACAGGAAGGAATTCTGTACAGAAAGTCATACCTTCAACCTCTCCTAAGATGTGTCGGGCCGAACCAAGCAAACTATGCGTTACACGAAGTTCATGAAGGGTCATGTGGGAGCCATATCGGAGCTCGAGCACTATAAAAAAAGGTCATGCGTTGGGGCTACTACTGGCCTACAATGTTCCAAGACGCAGTCGAACTGGTCAAAAAGTGCCCAAAATGTCAAATCCATGGGACGGTGCCGAGATTGCCTCAAACCGACCTTATAAGCATGCAAAGCCCGTGGCCGTTCGTGCAATGGGGAATTAACATCGTCGAACCGTTTGATAAAGCTCCTGGACAGCTCCAGTTCCTCATCATAGCTATCGACTACTTCACTAAGTGGGTCGAAGCCGAACCCTTGGCAAAGATTACAAGCAAAAACGCCTTCAACTTCGTATGGAAAAATGTGGTTTGCCGCTTCGGTGTACCTCGCATCCTCGTTTCGGATAATGGAACGCAATTCACCGATCGGACATTCAGAGAATGGTGTGAAGGGCTTCACATTCACCAAAAGTTCACTTCGGTAGCCCATCCTCAAGCGAACGGCCAAACTGAAGTTACGAACAGAACGATCGTCAAGGGACTCAAAACCCGCCTCGACAAATCCAAAGGAGATTGGGCAGCGAATTTACCCCAAGTCCTATGGTCGTACCGAACAACTCCCCGGACCTCGAACGGTGAAACACCTTATAGCTTGGTGTATGGAACCGAAGCAGTGATCCCGGTAGAGATCGGCCTGCCGAGCCCGCGCACTCTTAACTTCGCAGCCGAAGTCAACGAGGAAGACTTCCGAACCGAACTGGATCTATTGGAAGAGAAACGAGAGCTCGCCTACATAAGAGAAGCCAAGTACAAGCAACAAGTAGCTCGGTACTACAACCAAAGAGTAAAGTACCAACAATTTCAGGTAGGCGACCTCGTGCTTCGGAATAACGAGGTCAGTAAAGCGGAAAGGCTCGGGAAGCTTGAAGCCACATGGGAAGGACCGTACCGAGTTGAAGAAGTCCTCGGCAAAGGGTCGTACAAACTCGCCCATTTATCCGGTGAGCCCTTACCCCGCACATGGCATATTACTCATTTAAAGAAATACTTTGTATAAGTGGAGGAGAGTGATGGTCGAGTTTAATTCATATAAGGTCGTAGGTATAGTGTTTTAATTTTTTATCAGTAAAACTTTATTTTTCCTTCATTGTTTGTTCAAGTCCTTGCATATCATATCTTGCATGTCTCTCTCTCCCGCTTAAGTTTAGTATTCCGATTTTTTTATATTCTTCGTCGAAATCCAATTTCCGAAGTAAGCTATTTAAAGCCAAACTTCGTAGAAGTCCAATTTCCGAAGTGAGATAATTAAAGCTAAACTTCGTAGAAATTCCATTTCCGAAGTAAGCTATTTAAAGCCAAACTTTGTCAAAAGATGACGTGAGCTAGTAAAACCCTGACGAGGGTACTTAATAAACTCCATATTTGGGGGGGTAAATTTTAAACGCGCGCGTACCGACCTAACCTTGTTAAACATAGAAGTACAACTACCTTGGCTTAAAACGAAGGCACCACCTTTGGTAAAAGCTAGGACGGAAAACTTTTATTTAAAACGAGGAGGCACCACCTCGGTTAAAAACAAAGATACGGCCTTTGTTTAAAACAGAGAAGAGCCTAAACCTCATCTGAAGACGAGGTCATGCTACTTTGAGCCTAAACTTCATCTTTGACGAAGTCGTGCTATTCATAGCCTAAACCTCGTCTGAAGACGAGGTCGTGCTATTCAAAGCCTAAACTTCATCTCTGCCAAAGTCGTGCTATTCATAGCCTAAACCTCGTCTGAAGACGAGGTCGTGCTATTCAAAGCCTAAACTTCATCTCTGCCGAAGTCGTGCTATTCATAGCCTAAACCTCGTCTTTGCCGAAGTCGTGCTATTCAAAGCCTAAACCTCGTCTGAAGCCAAGGTCTTGCTATTCAAAGCCTGAACTTCGTCTTTGCCGAAGTAGTGCTATTTAAAGCCTAAACCTCGTCTGAAGCCGAGGTCGTGCTAATTAAAGCCTAAACTTCATCTTTGACGAAGTCGTGCTATTCAAACCTTAAACCGCGTCTCATGATGCGGTAATGCACTTTATGGCCTACCTTTGTTTAAAACAAAGAAATATACCTTTGTTTAAAATAAGGTAAAAGGCTTATACAAGTACACAATATCCCGTTTTATTTCAAAAATGGAAGAGTACAATTACATGGTAATCACGACGAACTCGAAGGCTTAGGTTTGCTAAAACTAAGCCATCTTGTGGGAAAATCACCTTCGGAGTTAAAATTTAAAACTTCATCTATATTGAAGCTGCCTCGACCTCGCTCACCACCACCTCGTCCTCGACCCCTACCCCTACCCGATTGAAGGCTCCGACCTCGTCCTCGTCGAGCCATCGATTGCCGTTCTTGTTCATAAAACTCCTTCGAATGGCGCATGAATCTCATACCTGATCGACCCGCGGGAGTCGACGAACTCGAGGGACCAATGGAAGTAGATGAACTTGAAGGACAAGCGTTATTTGCCAACCGAGCAGCCAACTTCGGACGCCGAGCTAAAATCACTTCGTACATACCGGCAACTCGTTTTAGCTCCACCATCTGATCTCGGAGCTGCCAGGAGTCCGCCCCGTATCTTTCTTGGTAATCCTTGCACCGGGCTGCGACCTCTGTCACCTTTGCGTCCACTTCAGCAATGGTTTTCCCGCCGTTTCGGCGGACAATGGCCTCGTATTCAGCGTGCTCCTCGGCGATCTTATCAGCTTCTTCCTTCACGGCATCATACTTATCTCCAAGCTCCAGCAGCCGAGCTTGAAGCTCGTCATTTTTATTTGAGCGGCTCTAAGTCTCACGTCGGCCTCGTCCTGGATATGGCCAGCTTGGCCTTT
The DNA here is from genome assembly GCA_001642375.2 of Mentha longifolia. Classification (NCBI taxonomy): domain Eukaryota; kingdom Viridiplantae; phylum Streptophyta; class Magnoliopsida; order Lamiales; family Lamiaceae; genus Mentha; species Mentha longifolia. The sequence goes on along the minus strand of CM038114.1, from coordinate 19,877,691 downwards.
CCAATGAAGGACTTCGACATTTTTAGCTTCAAGAGCTCGCTGTAAGTTATTGATTTGAGCTATATACGGAGATGCATCGAAAAGTTCCGGAGAAGAAGACTACATAAACACGAAGATAATTTCCATTAAATTTTGATGTTTATAGCCACTAGGGCAAAGGTGAAACGACATCCTAGCGATGCCGTAGTACAAATGCCCTACAAAAAAAAAAAAAAAAAAAAAAAAAAAAAAAAGAGAGGTGATCAACTGACCACTCCGGTATTCTCTTCATCACGAGGAGCCCCATCAGTAGCCGAAGCCGTTTCACCTTCACCTCTGACTTCGGCCTCCTCGTTCTCCTCGGCTTCCACTCCTTGGTGGCCAGCGTTCTCCACCCCAATCTCAGCAGTGCGGCTGAGGCCTGCGATCAGCTCCTCCAGCTCGTCATCCCGGTCGACCGGGCAATTTTCCACTGCCTCGGCGGTCAAAAATGTAGATGCCGAGGCCAAGCACTCCAGAAGCGGGACACCTTGGATGCCCTTCAGTAAGGCCTCCGCATACTTGCAGTACACCGCCTCATCCGACATCTCCTCATAACCATACTTGGATTTATCCAAGTCCGAGATATCAGCAGCAATGCTGTCGATAGTGTCACTAACAGCACGAGCATTCAGGATGGAGGCCACCTACCCGACAAACTCTGAGAACTTCTCAGAACGGAACAGTCTCTCTGTGTACGCACGAAGCAGTGGCCCTTGCCCGGCAACCATTTCAACCTCCCGTCGCCTCGCCGCCTCTACCTCGGCCCTCAATGAGTTTGCATCCATCTTCGCCGCCTCGGTAGCAGCCCGCTCCGCCACCAGTTTGGCTTCTGTCAATGCCAATTGATTGGCAAGGCTGCCCTTCTCGTTTTCCAGGTTACAGCGAACCCGGGCCATCTCGTTGTAGCGGTCGACCCCGGAGGTTAGGAAACCGCTCAATTCCGAGGCTAGATCACTCAGCCTCGTCACCATATCCTCGACACCCTATATCAACCCACATTAATGTCAGCAAATATATAATAATAAAATGCAGAAGTACAGCTGAAAGTGTGATACTACCTCGGGAAATGGCCGAGGCTGATTCACCAGTTCTCCTAGAACCCTGTCGTCCAACACCGCCAGACAACCGGACTGCAGTGACTGTGCAATCCTCCTCTCCAATCGAAGAAGCAACAGCCAACTTCTGCTGTTTCTTTTTTCGAATGAGAGGTCGCTCCGGAGGGGACCCCATCGGTGAAGAGCCTAGTCCGCTCTCTGTTCGCTCCGAAGAAACCTCGGAAGTTGGCTTCTCAGTAGTGCTCGACCTTGCCCTCTTCTTACCGAGTAGTTTCACTGCAGAAAAATAGTATGAGCATCATCACAATGAAATGGAACACACACAACATTAAAAACAGACCAAGTGGAGCCTCACCCTTCACCGGCTCAACCATGGAGTCTGGATCATAAGGACTCAGCCCCGCCCTTGCAAGATCGACCTCGGTGAACTCTTCATCGACGAGACTCGTTAACACTTCCTCAAGCGCACCGAATTCCTCTTCGGTGCCTTGGTTCCTCAACTTACCCGGATTCCACACGAAATGTGGGACCTCACTGAACCGGCAAAAGAAGAACTTAGACTGCCAGTTCGGGATTTTTGACTTCGTCTTCACTCTAAAGTCAAGACGGGGTGTCAGGTAGTACCACCCATTGAATGAGTTGAATTGGAAGTATTTAAGGATCAGCTCTACTGACAGGCTGACCCGTGATGACTACTCATTATGCCTAAACCAGTGAACTGCCTAAACGAGTTCGGCATTATTTGAGCTAAGGCGATGCCGAACTTCCGTAGAAGCTCGGCGAAAACAGAGGGGAGGGGAAGACGAAGACCATGGTTTAAACAGTCTTCGTAAATAGTTACGAATCCAATCGGAGGGTTTGACTCCCTATCCTCCGGCCGAGGAACTACCATCTCTATCCAATTGGGAAATAAATAATTTTTCATAATTTTCAAAATTGAAGATGAATCTAGGGTTGAAGAAAATTTCGACACTGTTCCGACTGAATTAAAGGGACAAGCAAAAACTACCCTACACTTCGACGGAACGTCCGACTCTACAGTATATACATCTACATCTACATTTTCTGGCGAATCACATACCGGCGGCGACATGGACCTTTCACCCGAATCCTGACTACCACTACCGCTAGACTCGCGAATAAAAGAAGAGGAAGCCATGGAAACTCACTTTTTAAGCTATGGACGACTGTGGTGACAACGAAATGGTTCACTGGATTCTGGTGTAACACCGACGGCCACACTACAAGCGTGAAGGTAGAAGATGAATTGCCGACAAATTTTAGGGTTCTAAATTTCAAAATTTTGACTGTGGCGTCTGAAAGAAGTTTTAGTAACTTTCCGCCTTTTCAACTTCCCCCCGTAACACGCACGCGCCTACTTTATCGAGACCACATACGGCGCATTTAATGTAACTGACACATCACGTGTTCGACCTCGTCCTAACGAGGCGCTACACATTCCGACTTTGTCGAAATCTTATTTCCGAAAGGGTAATGTGAATTTATGTTCGACCTCGTCCTAACGAGGCGCTACACATTCCGACTTCGTCGAAATCTTATTTCTGAAGGGGCAATGTGAATTTCTGTTCGACCTCGTCTTAACGAGGCAGTACACATTCCGACTTCATTGAAATTATATTTCTGAAGGGGCAAGTGAATTTCTATTCGACCTTGTCTTAACGAGGCGGTACACATTCCGACTTCGTCGAATTTATATTTCCGAAGGGGCAGTGTGAATTTCAGTTCGACCTCATCCTAACGAGGCGCTACACATTCCGACTTCGTCGAAATCTTATTTCCGAAGGGGCAATGTGAATTTCAGTTCGACCTCGTCCTCACGAAGCACTACGCATTCCGACTTCGTCGAAATCTTGTTTCCGAAGGGCAATGTAACTATCACTACTCATGCTTCACCTTTCTACCCCAAATCACACCCTCACTTCCATATCTTTTTGGGGGGGATGTGATAGGATATGGCCTAGCTACTAGGCCCAAGCATCGAGCCCAATATAATTGGGCTCTGACTGTCAAGCTCGGCCTATGCAGCTCGGCCCACTTAAGAGCCTTACTTGGCATGCCCAATATAATTGGGCTCCGACTGTCAAGCTCGGCCTATGTAGCTCGGCCCACTTAAGAGCCTTACTTGGCTCGGCCAAACAGCCCACCTAGGCCGAGTCCACTTCGGCCCACCTAAAAGGAACATCTACACCAAGGCAACTCCTATATCAACTACAATTCAAGCTCCACAAGAGATATAGAAGCTCGGTGTTTATCCAATAAAGGAGGAGATCAAGCCAAAGAGTCCTAACAGGAAAAGACTTATAATCCTAGTCGAATTCCATATGTAAACACTTATAAATAGGGGTTTAAAATAGGTTGAGAAGGGGGGAACAATCTTTGTACAAGCTATACGTATTCACTCAATAAAATCCATACACACTTTCGCTCCGTGGACGTAGATCTATCACAATAGATCGAAGCACGTAAATCCTTTCTGTTCCTTTTCGTGTTCATTAATTCCCAGTTTTCGTGCATTAACTACCTTGCGAAAATCAGATCGATTAGGGGCTGAAATCGATCTATGGCTTCGATTTTTTAACATGCAAAACCGGATTCAGTTTTAAGACTTAGATCTGCTGTTGCCGTTTCAGTGGTTTTCCCGTCAGATCTAAATAATAATCGTGAAATTGACTCATGGGCATTGTTCTCCTCGCCGAGACGAAGAGATGTATGCGTGGATCGCTCGTTTTGGTTGAGAAATGACGGAGAAATCCGCCGGAAAAGATGAACAAATTGCGATTTCGCGAGTCGTGCAGCAGCATAAACTTCCAGACGCGATTCCTGCTGCACCGGTTATCGGCTTTCGATGGGCACCCTACCGTTGGAATCCTCTCGACGAGTAGAATATGTTTTCAGGTGGTTTCCTTCGATCTGGTGGTGATTTCAGTCCGGAATTGGCGAATAACAGAAGCTCCTCCGAACAAATCGCGATTTCGCGAGTCGTGCAGCAGCACGAACTTTCAGACTTGATTCCCGCCTCACCGGTGATTGGTTTTTGATGGGCAACCTACCGTTGGAATCCTCTCGATGAGTAGAACATGTTTCCGGGTGGTTTCGTCCAATTTGGTGGAGATTTCAGTCCGGAATTGGCGAATAACAGAAGCTGCTCCGAACAAATCGCGATTTCGCGTTTGGGGGGGATCACGTTGGTCTTCCTGTCATGGCTGTAGATTACCTAGAAAACTTTTGATCGAAAATCACAAATTTTTGTTTCCCACAGACAGCGCCAAGTGATCGATCTTATTTTCGTAAGGTAATTAATGCACGTAGACAAGGAATTAATGAACACGAAAGCAAACGAACACAAAGGGATTTACGTAGTTCGATCTATTGGAATAGATCTACGTCCACAGGCGGAAAGAGTATGGATCTTTATTGCTTGTATGAGTAGTGATTACAAGATTGTTCCCCCTCTCAATCTATTCTAAACCCCTATTTATAGGTAATTACATAGAGTTTGACTATAATACAAAGTCTTCTCCTATTTTGACTCTGGCTTGATCCTCTTATTAAGGATAGACACCGAGCTTCTATATCTCTCTTGGAGCTTGAGTTGTAGTCGATGTAGGAGTCTTGATTGCCTTGGTGAAGAAGTTTCTCTTAGTTGGGCCGAGCTGCGTAGGCCGAGCTTAACTGTCGGGGTCCAATTATATTGAGTTTAATGCTTGGGTCTAGGAGCTAGGCCGTATCCTATCACTATTAAAGATTACGTGCATTGCACATAAATCCATCTTTATTTATTAGTTTTATACTTCACTAATTGCATTATATAAATATGTATTTGAGCAATTCTATACAATGATATTAATAAGATTCAGGCAATCAATTGGTTGTTGCATAAAAATTACTAAACTTAATTCTTTCTTGGATCTATTAGTTCAGTACTTCAGTTGTGACTATCTTTAATTTTTTAAATATAGTTTTACATTAATTCTAGCTATTTTATCAATAAATATCTATTAATACTTAAATCACAATTCACAATCGCTACAATAGATGATGAATTTATGTGATTAGCTAAATTTGTTAATTAGTGTGTCAGCTTATTCATATAATAAGGACTCATATTTGAATCGAGGTTAGAAAGTGTAACGTCAACCTATGGATGAAATTTTCTAGATCAATTTCTTAATTTTTTTTAATTAAGATATATATAGATACACATCACCATCACCATTAGATATACACAATAAATTGTAATTATTGAGTTTCAAAAATATAAGAATTTGAAGAGTTCTATTAAGATAATATATATATACATATATATACTAATTTCTTAAGCATATAATTATTCTCTTGAATTACAAATATATTTATGATATGGATATATTTGACAAATCCAATTTTGTAAGAATAAACTCTTTTATAATATAGGTAATTGATATACTCCATCCGTCTCATTTTACTTGAGCATTTTTTATTATTTTACAGTCACATATATTTAAGAATGTGTTCAAGTAGAACGGGATAGAAGGAGTACCTCACATATGAATAAATAAATCTTCAATATCGCTGAGATGGAGGGAGTACTAAATTTTTGTTTGTATTAATTTGCTTCTGATACAGTGAAGAAGAAGAAAAAAATATACATAAAATCCACGTTAACCGTGAAAACTGAGTGTGGTCCCAATTTCAAACCATGTCACTTACAAGTTACAAATATAGTAGTATTACACAAGAAACGGCATATTGCACATGCTAGATCTGTGCTCTAAATAAAGTCTATCTATATTATAGACTTAAATTTATTTTGTAATTAAGATATAATTTTGATATGCATGCATGCTTTCAAACTAAACAACATAGTCTGTAGCTACAAGGACAAGTGAATTTTTCTTATGCATTGTGAGTCCAGGCAAAACCTCGGTATTGATATCTTGTGGTTGAACTCCAGGAGGCATTTCCCAATCAAAGTTGTAGAGAAGATTTGCAACTGCGAGCTCCACATTTGCAAGTCCCATAGAAATCTCTCCCGATCCGAATGGAATCACTTCGAAGTCTTGCCATGTGACGTCAATATCACTATTCAAGAATCTCTCTGGCACGAACTCGTTTGCATTTTCCCAGTACTCGTGATCTCTAGCAATTGCCCACACATTCACAAAAACCAATGTTTTAGGTTGGATTTGGTAGCCCTCGAGGGTGCATGTTTTTATGGTTTCTCTTGGTATAAGCATTGGAGCTGGAGGGTACAATCGCAAAGTCTCCTAATAACTGCTTTCAAATAGGGAAGTTTTGGGACATCATCTTCATCTACTTTGCCCTTTTCCCCTACCAAGTTTCTGATTTCTGCTTGCACTTTTTTCATCACTTTGGGCACCTTCATTAGTGCCGTCATCGTCCAAAGGGTCGAGACCGTACTTGTATCAGTCGCAGCAACAAAAATATCCTGCAGAAAACCAACAAAGATAATTTCATAAGCAACAAGAGCATATATATAATATAACTTTTTCTGCAGGAATTTTTGAAATACCCCATTTGAGAAATAGAAGGATGTTTTGTGTATTTTCATAAAATACGATCTACTTCCAATTTCAGAGGTCTCTGAATCAACTTAATCCTACCCTAGCCCTAAAACTTAATTAATTACAAACAAAAGATTTTAAAAGTGGCTAGTATGAATATTGACGAGTGGAGTTCATCTCATGCAGATTTCCAGCTACAGTTTGAAGATGAAGATGAAGATGAAGCCAGCTGCAGTATTGAAGATGAAGATGAAGGAAATAAGCGTGCCAATCTTGGGAATTCAAAGATGGATCTGGGTGATTCGCCACGTGTTAATATCTAGTTCCTTATTTGTAAGTTAGTAAGCAATTTATAACTCATGCTAGGCTCAAGTCTAAAGATTGACGAAGGTTGAGACTGGTACCCAGCCAGTAAAATAAGAGAGAAGATAATCCAAGGTTAAGAATTCTCAGATCTAGATTGATCTGACATGGACATAGGGAGCTTTTCCCTAACCACGATAATTGCTCGTGTCTCTTTCTCAATTTTGTACCTACCTGCTCTTATTATCAATCGACTAACCTTGCATCTCATGAACTGCACTCATAATAATAAACTGAATTGTTAAAGGATTTAACTTCGAAGAATTTTCAAAGAGTTAACCAACCAAAATACCAACTTCCGCATCGCAGATCAATCTGATAAGACCAAGCAATTTACCTACTTGATCTTGTAAGACTGACCTCATCAGATAAGTTAACCTGACCTGTCAACGAGATCACTTGTTTAAAAATAAAACGATTGGCTATTAGTGTATTTCCTCCCCCCCCCCAATTTATAACTCATGCTAGGCTCAAGTCTAAAGATTGACGAAGGTTGAGACTGGTACCCAGCCAATAAAATAAGAGAGAAGATAATCCAAGGTTAAGAATTCTCAGATCTAGATTGATCTGACATGGACATAGGGAGCTTTTCCCTAACCACGATAATTGCTCGTGTCTCTTTCTCAATTTTGTACCTACCTGCTCTTATTATCAATCGACTAACCTTGCATCTCATGAACTGCACTCATAATAATAAACTGAATTGTTAAAGGATTTAACTTCGAAGAATTTTCTAAGAGTTAACCAACCAAAATACCAACTTCCGCATCGCAGATCAATCTGATAAGACCAAGCAGTTTACCTACTTGATCTTGTAAGACTGACCTCATCAGATAAGTTAACCTGACCTGTCAACGAGATCACTTTGTTTTAAAAATAAAAACGAATGGCTATTAGTGTATTCCCCCCCCCCCCCCCTCATACACCAATTTACTATTTCCGGGACCAACACTATCTAAGAACTGATCAATAACAATAAGTGAAATAGTAATGTACCGGCCCCTAATGTATAATGTAAGCTTTGAATTGATAAGGGGAAGTCAAATCAAACATGGATTTACTATGATTGGAATAGAACTCCAAAACCATATTCTACACAAACTTTCTAATAGGCTACACAGTAGACCTAAGATGAGCTCTATCAAGGATTTCCAATATGCCATTAGAATCAATATCCTTCAGTCTAACATGCCTATCCACAACAAACTTCTTGTGCCTATTGACATCCCAAAATGGAACATGGTACTCATCACGAAACATAAGAACAAAGGCTTGTTTCTCAGACTAGGTTGCATGAGAAGCCTTACCTATAGGTGATGAACCATAGTTCTTAGCATCACTCTCATCACCTCTAGAATCCACATCCACTAGATCTGCCCTTCTCCCATTCTTCTTGTCGGCCTTATCATCATTTTTTCTTTCCAGCCTTCTTAGCCCTAGTAGCAGCTATTTCACCTAAAATTGCTCGCAATAGAACGAGGCATGTCATAGACTAGTAAGTTAAACCCAATGTCGAATCTTAAGGAAGGCTTGTGGCACACAAAAAACAATTAAACCTAAACACTCTAACACAAAGCAAATAAAGAATTTGGGGGTTTGAATTATTAATTCTAGACTTAATGAAAGAAAGTAAGTGAATTAAGCTAAAATTAAAACCAAGTAAAGCAAATTAAACCTTAATCTAAGAGCAAGAATTATTTAATTGAAAGCACGTACTTAAACTACCTAGGCAAGAATTGAAAGGAAAACAATAAATCTATCTAGGCATAAATTGAAAGAGAAAACAATAAAGAAAATAATTAAATCTAAACTAGAGCAAATAAAACTTAACATAAATCTAAAGTAAACACAAAGCAATTAAATCTTAATCTAGAAAACTAATCTAAACTAATCAAAGTAATAAAAGAAAGCAAGTAAAATTAATCTAAGAGCACAAATTAAACTTACGAATCGAAGACGAAAGAAAGAACAAAGAACTTGAATTAAATCTTGAATCTAAACTCCAATCTTCAAAGCATAATTCTAAAACTATTTATATGGTGATATTATGCTGAAAATAAGAGAGGGAAATGTGTATTTTTGTAGGATTTTTCTTATAGGGGTGTAGGTATACTACATTCACTCCTCACGTCTTATTATTTTATTAATATAATATATCAATATAATATCCATATATGAGAGGTGAGTGTACTACATGCACATCTAGGCAAGAATTTCTCATTTTTGTAATATCCCAACTTTTCAAAAATAGAAAAATTTAAAATTTTTGATTATTACTTAAGATTTCTTATATTTGATAATAATTTAGGAATTCGATGTAGAGTTATAGAATTTTATTAGAGATTCTTAAGACCAATTATATTATTCACTACGACCAAAAAAAAAATGATAGTATATATATTCATTTAAGTTGGTTAGAATTTCAGTTCATTTTGCAGATTTCAAAATATTTATATACATAGTTTTATGGATAAATCCCTTATGTACTAGTCGTGAAATCAAAAGTCGAATTTAGTGATATAGTCGTATTTTAAGGAATATGAGGCTTTAGTTGTCATGCCCCAATTCCCGAGGGAAGGCGCACGCACCAAGAGCGTGACTAGGGGTTGGATTGAAGGAGCGGAGATAGAAAGGGGTAAACATTTCATCACAATAATTGAAGGATACTTCCCGAAAAATTGGGCAGCATCTTCTTTGCAAGGGGAATAAGCCAGAATAAAAACGGCAAATAATCCCAACATATCGTACATAAATAAACTAGGATCGCTTAAGATTCGATGACTCAACAAATCACAAAAGACCATCATTCACAATAGATAAGATAATGAGTTCAAGTTTCTTGACAAAAAGACATAACACAAATTCAGAGGCAATATTCTTAAGCATAACAAAAGAATTATGATAATGAGTGCTAATGTACTCAGTGGGCTGCGCATTTTGTCAAAACTTGGAAACATAGCAGTTTATCCATTTTATGAGCATAATTTAGAGATTTTGGACAACAAAATTCAACTAAGTATGCTAAATCATTTTACTTGCGCGCGCTTTGTCACACTCTACAGTTACTCTTACTATGATTCCGGACCTCTAGCCACAGACGAATCCAAGACTTCGGGTTGAAACCGGATAGTCTCCTTAGCTGGTGAACTCCGAGTCGAAACCCAGGAAGTTCCATTGAAATAGTATGTGAGAGAGATCAACCAATCTCATAACTACCAGGGCAGTGTACACGATTCAAAGTTAGTATGTAAGACTGAATGATGAATCTCGATCGATTAACATAAGAGCATTCAACATGTAGAGTGCACATAAAAATATTTTATGGATAAACAGTTTTTCATCTTTAAAACCTTGAGCATACATAACTCATATACTTTGAAAAAATAAGCTCACCTCTTGAAGCGTAGATAATGGTCTGTCTTGATAGGCAAAATAACATCAATAATCTCGTCGGGCCGATATAATAAGAATCTAAATTCTTAAAATAGAGCCAGTTTCTTAATAGAAATATATTCGCCTTTTATTATTCTCTTGACTATAATCTGTTAGGGTATCTTGAAATCCTTTAAGCCTTTTTATAAATGGGATATATTCATTTTGATTATTATTAAAAGAGTCCAATTAAGGAGATAATTGGATCCCAAATATTCGTTGAATTATTTATCCATAATTAGGATAATTCTTGGAACATATATTTGACTAATTAAAACTTAATAATTAATTAAATCTTAATTAATCTTAGCTTATCACGAATAAATCCCTTAGCCCAATCTGCTCCCGTCTCAATTAATTTCGGCCTATATCTAAATTTAAGACCATTAGGTAAATTACTAAAGCCCAGTTGATAGCCCAAACCATTCTATTAACCTCCCAAGTAAAATTAAAATAACATGCCCAACACTTAAATTAATTTCTCCATCTCTTTCTCTTAGCAGCACACACAAGCATACACGTAGACTCCCTTCTCTCTCTCTCTCGGTCTACCCTCTCACTACAGAAACTACCACCGACCACCCCTTCTTCCTCCTTCAAAAATCACCAGTGGCCGGCGCCACCTCTTTCATAATATAATGTTCCTTTTATGTTAAATAATATTATAAATTTTAATTCATATTTTTATAATTTTAAAAGGCTCAGATCATTCGAATTTTATTTTTTCCTCTTTCTCTTTCTTTACGAATAACCCACCATATTTTTCTATTCTCATATTTTTCTTTTCATTTTTCATAATATATAATGTTCTTTTTATGTTTAATAATTATTTAAATTGTCAATCATATTTTTATAATTTTAAGGACTCAGGTCATTCGAAATTTTACTTTTTTATTTCTTTTTTTAATAATGTGTAAAGTATCCTAGTGTTCAAATGAGAGCAAAATGAATTCTGCTAATACATTTTTATTTTTAGTTTTTTAAGTATATATAATTTTATTTTAGGCTAAGAATTTGGGCCCCACTGGACGAAAATCCTGGCTTCGCGTGCTCGCTAGTGCGCCGGTTCCCTCCAGCTGTCGCGGGCTTCAAGAGCAACAGAAAGCACCTTCCCTCTGTACATCTTTCTGCCCGGTTCGTTCTCTGTTTCTCGGCCCCCGTTTCTGGGGTCCACGACGAACGCCGCCGTCATTCTGCCTTCCAGCAGCTCCGGCTGCCGTCCTCCAGCGTCGTCGCCACGGCTGCAGCAGCACCGCTGCTGCTACGAGGTTGCTGCTCCGTTGGTTGCCGAGGAGCAGAGACTGCCCTCGTCTCTCTCTCCGGCTGACCAAGAAGCTCTTCCGCCGTGTTCTGTCCGAAACCAGAAGCAGCAGGAACGAGTTCTCTTCTCCCCCTTCAAGATAAGTCCTTCCCCTCCCACCTTAATCTATTTTCGTAGCTAGATTTCAGATTCTAGATTACATGTTGTGGTTTGATTATTCACCCGTTCGCTCCTCGATTATAAAACTGAAAATTTCAGATTATAAACAAGTGTTTACCATACTTCGATTCACAGTTCTCATGTTGGTCTATATGCGTGTTGAAGAGCTATTAGTAGTGTTTTAACTTTTTGTCTTCATTGTGGATTCTTGGAATTTTAACAAATACGCATATAGATAGTAAGTGTGTAGACTCATTTCTTGGTTCTTTTCTTTTGGTTTCAGCTTTATGGCTTGTGGATAATGTACATATGTGTATATATATATATATATAAGCGACTGAACAAGGTGAAAGTTTGTGATTGAGTTCTTTATTCATTTTAGTTTTATGCTTTTAAGTTCTTGATTTTTGGCTAATTAACAAATTAAAGTTTCAGTTGAAGGTTAGAATTTAAGAGGTTTATTATGCTGGTTTATTTCAGTCTAAAGTATGAAGGAAGAGAGTGGAAATCCTTACTGTTGGGTTTAAGAAATGGTGGTTCTAGGCTGTGGACTGAAAGAATGATAAGTAGTAGAATCCTTCCTCTTCTCAGCTTCGTCTTCTCTCCTCTCTTCTCCTTTCCTTACTTATGTGGCTCTGCATCTTTACTTGGAAATAATTTGTGTTTTTGGTTTGTGCAGAGAAAATGAAGTACATGAGGGGAGGCTGATATAGGGGAAAGTAGATGGGAGGTGTTGAAAAATTGGTGAAGGAACCATGCTTTCAACTGTTGAGTATGGTGAAGTTCCTAGATTGGAGGGATTTATTGACTTCTCATTTTGTTGAAATCTTTGTTAGATTTTGCTGAGGAAGAAAAAGTATTCTTATTTTATTTTATTAAAGTTGGCCATCGGTGCTTATTAATCGGCCTTTTAGTGAGGGGCTCTTATTATTGGACTTTGATTTATTCATTTAGCTTGTGGTATTGTAATAATTAAAATTGAGCTTGGCTCAATTTGCTTTTTGTAGTAGCTAACATTATTCTGGGTCAATCAATTATTAATACTTAGAGATTAATTAAGCATTCTATTATAATCTAATTAGAAGTATTATAAAGTAATATAATGCTGAATTCGTTTTCTTTGTTCGCAATAAAAATTACGAGATATAAATAAAATTTATATCTATGCCTAAATTGCAAAATAAAATGCAATTTCAGAACAAATTCTATTTAACATAAATTTGAAACAAAGCTATATATGCAAAATTTCGAATTTATTCGTATTTTCTATGTAATAAATGTTGGGGTATTACATTAGTATTTCGAATTTTACCTAAGATTGAGACTAGGGGATCTTGTAATCTACTCCCTCCATTTCGTTCAATAGGCTACATTTTATTTTGGCAATTCTGGCATGCTTTTCCACACTTCTTGATGATGGGTTTTAAAATAAATTTTTGAAGATTTTTTTCTTTTACGGAATACTCTGACAGTCGTAGTATCCCGTAAAAGAAAAAAATATTCAAAAAGCCATTTTAAAACCTATCATCAAGAAGCGTGGAAAAGCGTGATAGAATTGCCAAAATGAAATGTAACCTATTGAACGAAATGGAGGGAGTATTACCTATATAAAAAAGAGTCTTGTGGCAAAATATGTGTTGCCTATTTTATCCTTAAGTATTTGTTTAAATTAAGGGTAATGAAGTAATTTATTATATATAATGCAATAAGATGAGGATTATCGTAATTAACATATTCATTTTTTATTAAGGAAACAAGATTCCCGTCCTTAGTGGGACAACTTGTCTTTTACTTATTATAATATAAATAACATATTATTTTTATGTCCATCAAAATATTTATTCCATTGATTTAAAGTCGAGAGTATATGTATACACAAAGCAAATATAAAACAACAAAGTATTCAATTAATCTAATTTAAGCTTTCTTGATATTACTTATGTATTTCTTCCTCTCTCTCTCTCTCTTTTTTTATATCATAGTTAATGCATTTTTTTTATATTTTTCTAACATTATAATTTCTTTTATTACGTTCATTAATTATAGTTTAATGAAATCTCCATCTTTACTACAATTATATATACATAATTTAAAATAAGAAAGTATTCGATTGATCTAATTTAAGCTTTCTTGATATTACTTATGTATTTCTTTATTTCTCTCTCTTTTTTTATTTTTTTTATTTTTATCATAGTTAATGCATTTTTTGAATTTTTCTAACATTATAAATTTTTATTACTTACATTAATTATAGTTAAATCAAATCTCCATCTTTAATACAATTATATATACATAAGATTTATTTTTTATTTGATCTCTCTTCTATTTATTTTCCAGATCATTGCATATTTTTTTTCCTAAAAATAAGTAGTTGAAAGAATATTTTCAAATTTCAATAAATTCTTAAAATATTAATAAACTCCAAACCTCTTCAAAATAATGATCAAGTAAAAATAATCTCAAATAACTATTCTTCGTTAAACTAATTGAAGCAACATCACATTCTTTTTCATAACACGCTTTCTAAAAATATATCAATGAGATAAATCTTACAAATCACACACTAAAACTCGAATTCACACTTGATAAAAGTAATTTAAGAGTTTGAAATATGTTTCCAACTATGAGTAATCCTTTACGAAAGATCAATGGTAAAGATGAGATTACTTGGCTAAGTAAGAACGCTAGGAATGAATCAGTCCGGTGTTGGTCAAGTGAGTAAGTGACACTTCTGATTCTTGAACATATACATTTAAAATAGAGATAACTCCTTAAGATTTGAGTTATTCTTACTTATAAGATGTTACTCATGAACATCATCTTTTCATGGAGACTACTTGAGAGTTTATAAATCTATTCAAAATAATTAGCTTGATAGATCATAAACGATTATAATGAATTATTCCTTAACAATATATCCTAACATAATAATATTTTGAGATAAGCAATGACCATAATATTTAATTGTAATTTGTAAGTAGCATTTTTGATTTTCTTTTTGTATAAACGATCTGCCAAAAATTACAATAAGTGTGCGTAGTTCGCTATCTAAATATTATATATTAATTCAATATATGTGTGTCATTATAAAAATATTATTATAGACATCAATAAAGTTACCATTTGCCAATACAAGTTTATGAAATTGTTTATATAGTACGTATGTGAATGTCCTAGAAAATAACAATCAATCAAACTCTTGAACACTAAAAAGTATATGTAAAAGTATTTGTAGAAATATTATATGAGAGTTGACATAAAAGTATTCGAATACTTTCGTTTTACTTTTAACTTTTGTTTTATTTATAAGACGAAGCCAATTTTATTTTTATAATTTATAAATTTTTTAATTTATTTTTAATAAAATTATAAAAATACAATAATTCCAAAACCATAACCAAATAAGAGAAGAAAGAAACATCGTTCCTATGGAATAACATATTTAAAAATTTCCAAATTCTTAGTACAGAAGTAAACATATGTATATATTAATTCAAAAGTACAAACTGATTTATCTTCATCTCAATTAAAATAAAAAGATTAATACAAGCTAATTTACTATTTATTATTTTTTGATGTATATTAATAAATTTATAAAAAATACAATAGGTTCAACGTGCAACACACATTTCATATGCTAGTATATATAAAAAAAAATAACAATGGACCTTGAATTATTATTGACCCTTGTTATACCAACTTATTTTGGGTTTATAATTCTTATTAACCATATTGAACCAATAAAATTATGAACTTAGTAACCAGCCCAATAATGCATTTTCTTGTAAGGCGAAGCTAGCTTGAGTCATACGGAGATGAATGTTACGCAGGAGCTTTAAGATTATGGAAATGATTTCATGACCTCCTTACACTACTTTCACCGCCTCGCTCTATCTTATCACCTCCACGATTATCACCATCGTACAAACCAGACCAGCAAGAACGTTACAAAGAGAGAAAGTATACAAAAAGAAAAGAAAGAAATTACTGCAGTAGAAGAAAACAGGAGAAGGAGAAGGACAACTACGACTACAACGATCCAACCTCTTCTTACACAGTAACAAGGGATTTCATATTTCCTCATCCACGTATACCAAAATATTGTTCCAATTTATTTATGCATAGGAGGAGAACACAGATTTAGAAGAAAGGAGAATCTCTAGGATCCAGTTTCTTCACCGTCAGATCATCCATCTCCAACCAAATTCTATTATCAATCATTAAGTATTGCCACTTTTTTCTTCAGAACTACAATTTATCTCCTTTCTAGGAACTTAGGATATTAAAAAGAGAAGAACTATATCTAGCTATAATTATTCACCGAATTAGGAAATGCAAGAACTACAAATAGATAGCCTGCAAATAAGAAAAATTTTATAAATAAAATGGAAGCTTTAAACGGATATAATTTGGTAAGGGTGAGGGATCGCCCTCCCCTGCTGCTGCCATTTCTAGACGAGGAGAAGGAGCAACGGTGCTCCGTCGACGTGTTGGTATATGGTTGCCGAAGTCAAAAGAGAAGAGGACAGGGGCCCGACCCCTGCTGCCTCGATGGTGGAGAAGGGATACGGCGGCGGCGGTGCTGGTTTTTTGTTAGCGGCTGAAGGTGTGGCTGCTACGGCGAGGGCATTCGACGGCGATAGCGCTGTTGTTGAGGATGGATACACGCTGCCCTCGGGGCTGAGACCCCTAACGCTGCTGCTAACGGTGGCGGATCGAGGGTGAGCCGCCGGAAATCGGAAAAGAGGAGAAGGAGATGAATTTTAGCTCTTAAAATTTAGGGATTTAAAGTCGGACTTTTGCCTACAATTTTAGGATAATTGGAAGGAGTAGTCGGCGTTGAGAGAGACAGAGAGAGAGAGTGGGAAGATACACTGTGTGTGTTCTGCTTTGCCGAGAGGAATGGTTCGGAGGTCAAATGCTTAAAACATAGGCTTGGATTAAGTTAAAGCCTAGGCCTAATTCATTTATAATTCATTGGATTAAGTTGTTATTGTAAATTTAGACTTCTAAAATTATTTTAGCTTAGATTCTAAAAAGTTAAATTCAAACATAACTTATTCCAAAAATACCGACCTTAAGTAAGTTAATAATTTAAGAATCATTTATGCAGCTTAAGTGATATAATTCTTTTAATTTATTTAGGAAGAATAAGTTATCGAGGTGGATTTTATTTGAGGTTGAAGCGTTTCCGTTCTAATATATGAAGAGAAATGTGAATTTATACGAGGTTGGAGCCTCTTTAGGATCGTTTTCCGGATGTCAAACCTTTTATGGCTTTAATAATTGTCATTGGTATGAATTGGGTTTTGAGACTAGTTCAATGGAAAAAAAATGAAGTTCTCATTAAATTAGTTGAATATTTTAGCTGATATTTGCCTATTTGAGAATTTAGAGAATTTTCGGAAAAGTTTAGTACACGTGGAAACAAAGCCGAATTTTTCCAGAAGATATCATTCTTCTTAGAACCTGATACGGCTTGAACTACTTCGAGTGAGTTCCGACTCCAAAGAAAAGAGGAAGAAGGAAGATACTAAACCATAAGGGTTTCCAATTCAATAATTCTCATTCATGATCCCCTTCACAATACATCATTTGCCTCCTTTTAACTAAATGAGCAACCCTAAAGTACTTGGGCTTAGGCCTAATAAAAATATTAAACAATTAACAATTACTAAAGGCTTAACAAATAGCCCAAATAACTAAATTAAACTAAACTAGACAATTAAGTAACATCAACAATAAATAACATAACTAATAATTATAAGCTTGAGGGTCGTATCAACTCTTCACCCCTTCAAAACCACATTGTCCTCAAGGTGGAGACTAAAACTCTTTATAAACTTCTTCGAGTGCATAGAGTGTTAGAACAACGCCCATTCGTCGAACCACAATGGACGAGATACCACCAATAAATCTACTCTTCTCCTCAAGTACAAGTGTGAAACATTGTGGAAAATCCTCAACAAACTTAGCATTGAGAGGCCCAATTCTTCCTTTCCTAATGAACTCAAATTGCAGCACGTAACTAGTAGCATTCATGTCTATCTTGCAATCAAATACACATGCAATGACTTCAACAAGTTTTGTTTCCAACTTAGAATCAGCCACAACTTTCATAATCTCAACAATCACATTATCAACAACTTTTGTTTCCTCATAATCGAGCCATAAATCGTTCTCAACAATCTCTATTGATGCATCAGAATTTGGAATGAGAATGGAATTTAGGGATGGAATTGGCTGAGGGGATGGTAGAACATAGATTAATGGGGTGGCTTTGATGGGTTCACGAAATCCAGATTTGAGAAGAGGAGATATATCAGTATAATGGGGAAGTGCATCTGTGGGTGGTGGGTGGCCATGAGGGTGAGACAAACTAGATGGAGAAGAAAAACTATGAGAGAGTTGGTTATGTTGGAGAGAAGTAAAATAAGAATTCATGAAAGATTTGAATTCCTCAACATTTGATTGGTAACCAGTAGTTGACTCTCGAGTCAAGCACGAAGAGAGTTAAGGGCAGAAATAATTTCAGACTCAGCCATTACAGGAAGAGACACAGCCCCTGCTCACCTCTTCTTCTTCTTCGATTTTTTTTTCCTTCTCACACACAGCCACAAACCCAGAAATCCTTTTCCTTACCAAATCACCAATCAGACTGTATGTAATATTTTAGCTCCCCTCCGCACAATTGCAACAGTACAAATAACTCCAATCCTTTTTTCTTAATTCTTATCTTTCTTCTAAGAAACTAATTCCCTTTCCCACAAAGTTGTCAAACAATTGCCAACAATCAAGATTCCTCTGCCACTAAACTTCAATTTTTTAATTCCTCCCTCACAACCCAGCAATTTTCGCACCTCAACAATAATTCCCAATTCGCAATTCAAACTTCAAGCCAATTGAACGCAGTAAACAACAACTAGAAGGAAATCGTCAAAGAAGATTCCGATTCTGATTCTCTCTCTCTCTCTCTTTGACAAAATAAATAAAACTATAAAAGATAGATTTGATACCTCAAAGAGATCTTGCTTCGATCTCTCAGTGAAAGCACGGCTTGAACTACTTCGAGCGAGTTCCGACTCCAAAGAAAAGAGGTAGAAGGAAGATACTAAACCATAAGAGTTTCCAATTCAATAATTCTCATTCATGATCCCCTTCACAATACATCATTTGCCTCATTTTAACTAAATGAGCAACCCTAAAGTACTTGGGCTTTGGCCTAATAAAAATGCTAAACAATTAACAATTACTAAAGGCTTAACAAATAGCCCAAATAACTAAATTAAACTAAACTAAACAATTAAGTAACATTAACAATAAATAACATAACTAATAATTATAAGCTTGAGGGTCGTATCAGAACCCCTTATAATTGTTTACTGGATAATCTTTTAATAACACAGTTTCTTCTATATGAAATCAGACTCGAGTGACTTTCTATGCCACTAATCTATTACTTAATCTCTAAACATATAAAGGTATAACTGGAAACTGTGGAGCATTTATTTTTTAAATGTGAATTTTCAGGAACTGTTTGGAATGGTGTAGCTGGTGGCTGTGGTATTCAATATGGCCCTCTGCATTGGAATGACGAGAAACACCTTCAGATATCTCAATGCTCCACTAATAGCGGTAAGCAAAGAACCTACAGATGCTTTATTTCTATATTGGTTTATCACATTTGGAGAGTACAGCTGAGGATGTGATGAAGCAATGCAATGTGATGATGGCATGGTGTGGTTATAAAGATAAGAAAATAGGAAGATGCTTACTGTAAGTGAGATCTTGGGCTAATATTGCTATGTAGTGTTGTTTGGTTGGTTGTAACTGATGTACTTGTGGATGGTTTGTGCAATGAAATATATTATTCGTACAAAAAAAAACATATAAAGGTATAATTCTACAAAGCAAGTTGCAGTGCGATGAGTCTTATAATGAGAAGATAAGAACTTTTCGATTATACGTTTCTCAAACAAAGAAAAACTTAGATAAATCAATATTTAGTGTTTATTAGCCATCAGACGTTGAATTTAATAGTTTGACCCAGCTAAGATTTAAAGAACCCTAAATCAAGGAATGAACAAGAAAGAGGTATGATGCTGTAAAGTCATAAGAAGCTATACGTTAAAAGAACAATGAACTTGAGTTAGAAATGTAATATTTCTCTAAGACTCGCTTATTTCTAAATTAGTACACTCGTTACTTGAAGGTCAAGAATGACGTGGAGGCCAAGGGATGTAAAGAGACTTTGGAAATCATTCAATCACGTATACAGCCAGGTGGGCGTAATTATTTACGAAAAGTATAATTTTGCTATAACGAAACATGTTTTGAAATGAAATGCAAGTTTATTGAAATTATTCATGCATAAAATGTTTGTATAATTCCTATTTATGTTGGTTTGTCAACGACGATTGGCCATATGCTAAGAAAGTGTTACTAGCCAGGGACAGGGGCGGAGCCAGAAATTATTGATTAAGGGGGCTACACTCTATGTTTTTTTTTTTATTGAATGACTACACTACTATATATAATGATCGTAAAATAGCTATACTATGTAACAAATAAAATCAAAACTCATACAAGTAATAAAATTGTACATTTATTTATGATTAAAGTTGTTCTACATTGAAAATGATCTAAGGAAGTGATGGCAACACATATTTGCTTGTTTTGATGGACTGATAACGCTCTAAGATTTTTTCATTGTCAATTGTGACAAAAATTTCCTTCTCAATGTAAATAATTAAACTACTATTCATCCACTCATCTCCCATTCGATTGCGCAAATCAGTCTTGACAATCTTCATCGCCGAAAATGCCCTCTCAACAGAAGTAGTAGCAATAGGTAAAACCAAGGCTAACTCAATCATCCGAAAAACCAATTGAAAAACTAAATGATTACCAGTTTTCACCATTTCTTGAGCAAGACTACCCAAATTGCATGTAATTATATGTAAAACCTATCTAAAACCTATCTAAAACCAATTCTCGTACTTGTTCTAATTTCTAAGGGAAAGTTTAACAAAGTAAATCGCATTATTATTTCATCATCTGTAGATGATTTCAGGAATTTAAGTTAAACCTAATGATATAAATATTTTCAATTTAAACTAAACTTAAGAAAGTAAATTCTTGTCAAGATAGAAAATGACAATATTATGGTTATTGAAAAGATAAACACTTACAATTTTCTACAGAAAATTGAGGATGATTTTATCAATGGAGGAGGACCACTTCC
This sequence comes from Mentha longifolia, assembly GCA_001642375.2. Taxonomy (NCBI): domain Eukaryota; kingdom Viridiplantae; phylum Streptophyta; class Magnoliopsida; order Lamiales; family Lamiaceae; genus Mentha; species Mentha longifolia. Next base: position 19,856,631 of record CM038114.1, on the reverse strand, counting down.
TAGTTCTTGCCGCCGGCTGCCGCTTAAATATGAGGTTTAAAAAATTTGGGGATGAATGAATAGCAAGAGGCGTGTCTTTTTAAACTTGTACTCTCATTTATCTATTTGGGACTAATAAAAACGTGATAATAGAAAACAACACTTTTTAATTTGACACTTCTTTTAATGTTTGACTCCTTCTTCAACCGTTCTCCTCTTCCCCCATTTTTTATCTGCTGAGTTTTATTTCTTTCAAGGTCCATGGCGCCCTCTGCTTTGTCTATTAAATTAGCACAAATCAAATACATCATTCTCTGCAAATTTTCGGACACTATGTGAAGGGGCTGACGACCATTTTGCTGGAGATTGTGAAAATATGATAACTATAAATTTATTTATTTTTTTTTGAGGGAAGGCTTCAGCCTCCCCTAGTCCCCCCCCCCCCAGCTCCGCCCTTGGCCAGGGAGTGTGCCCGGGAGGTTGGGGCCGGTTTATGTAAATGTTTGCTACCATGAGAGGTGGCCAACTTTCACGGCACGAGGACAGATATGGATAATACGTTATGGATGCAAAAGGGGTTGTACATCCAAGCAGCTGTGAAACAAAGTGATATTTAGTATGCACAAGTTATTTCTCTAAAACCTTGTGCGATACTGTGATGAATGCATGAATAAAAATTGTTTTCAATATGATTTCAGCATAACCCACGGAGTACATCAAGTATTCAGCCTGCTCGTATTTCCAAAAACTTGCAAGTTGAACAAGGTGACGATGGCGGTTGTGTTGAGAGAGGATCCTGCCTTTCTTTATTGAAGTTTGGAGTAGAGAGAGATACATATCTTTATATATGTATCAACACTTGTTCAAGTCTTCCACTATACGCTTGAAAATCATATCTCAGTAAGTATACTATTTTAGCTTCCTTATGAATATATATTCAACCCTACGGGGTTTTGCCTTTTGAAAATTCACGGTGAATATCTTTTGGGTGTTTATTGCTCAAGTATATGTAATTATTACATTTCTTTTGAATGAATTCCAAGTGTTTAGTGAAAAAAATCGTATTTGTCCTTCTTTTGAGTCTTCTTGATTAATGTTGATATTGATTCGGTAATGAATTCTCAATGTTCGTTTCCCTTTCTTTCCCGCTTATTATTGGAACTTTCCCGCTTCTTTATTCCAACCCCTAGTCATGCCCGGCTGAGTCATCTTTTGGAATCAGGTTGTGACAATTTTTATTCCCCAAAGATTACACATATATAGTGCCTCCAAAACCTAGTTAAAATAGGAAAAAAAATCACTAAAATCTGGCTCACACCCGCGTAGCGTGCGACTTTTTTATTTCGGCCGTATCTCTCTCGTCCGAACTCGGAATTGACCCCAATTTTTCCGATGTGCTCCTATCAAACTCCTCTTTGATATTATGCTTTTATTTCATCCCAACTTGATCTCCACTTTTTGGTCATTTTTTCCACCTTTCACATAAAAATCCAAACAACCCAACTTTGACGAAACACGTGAAAGGAACACATGACGAACTTCAACATTTAACCTCTTCAAACAAGAATCCTCACGACATGGATAAACATATGAGTGAACCCTCAACTCTCAAGTGTAATAAATGGGAAAATAATATCTCTTAATTCAAAACACACACAATGTCTACCATAGGCTTATAGATCGTCTAACCTCTCCATTGCTATGACGTGTGCTCATGACGAAGATCAAAAATGACTTTGTTTTTGGTTGTAATGTAGGCTCTTTGGTAGGTAGGTAGATTTTGGCTTAGTGAGCTTAAACCAACACAAATGATATTTCATTTCAAAACACCCATCTCACACTCTCTTTTTAACTTTGAACCCGCCACACACTACTTCAAACCATATCAAAACTTTCAATTGCAACAACCCTTTTTATGAATCTTTTCACTTTCTACCCACTTATGCTCTATCAAAACTTCTTCTTTTTTTATTTTTTATTTTTTTTATTTTAATTCTAGAGCTTATATGGCTAGAAATTTCTTACTCTTAAATTCCAAAACTTTTCTAATTCCTTCCGTTTTTTCCACTTATGAATCTATCAAGGTAAAGACTTCTCAACCAAACTCACTAATTCAATTTTGTTATCCCTCATCCCAAAACTTATCAAGGAAAAATAGATCTAAGGAATAGATCTCAAAAAGACTTCAAGGGGCTAACTAGGATTTTATCAAGTGATTTGGACAAAAAAAAGGGAAAAGAAAGGCTAAGAAAGATGGCCTACCTAAGATCATCACTTCATCATCAAGCACACTAATGCAACCTCAAGGAAGAAACCAAAGCAAGTTCTAGAGACAATCATGCATGTTTGAACAATCACACTCAAAAAAGAAAAAGGACTATGATAATGCAATAGTAAAGGCTCCAAATTCACAAAAATAGGCTCAAATGTGATTCATGTTCTTAGAGGCCAAAAGTCTAGATTCAACAATCATACTTATCAAATCATGACATGATTCACAAGTAGTTATTTTCCAAAACTAACGAAAAATACTCGTCATTAGCCTCATCATCACAACTATCATCCATACTTATCATTCTTTGCAAAATTTGAGGAACACACAATAGGATTAAGCATGCTAACACACAAAACATATAAAATCACATAAAACTCAAACACTCAACTATTTCAAGCACCCCCCATACTTGAAACCAAGCAATGTCCCTATTGCTTCAAAATAAAGAAAATAGATGAAGAAACTGCCCTAAAAGATGAAACAGCTGGCCACGAACTCGAAATCCATGAAGAACTCTAAATCCGAAAACTACACAACACAAAAACAAAACAAAGACAAGCATAATACCCACTAACATAAAAACATAAAACGAAACACCAAACAAAACACAACACAAATCATAAAAAGATATTACCACACTACGAAGTCGGGTCGGATCGAGAAGAACCGGAGAAACAACTATGGCAACGCTGAAGATTTATCCCTAAGTTCGAAATTAGCAGACCATGAGGTAGGGGTAGACTGCAGTCTGCCTGACAAATCTTCTCTATTTCCTTTTAAAAAAATATAAAACCTGCAAAAAGAAATAAATAACTAAAAAAGAAATACAAAAGTAACGAAATCGTGGGTTTCCTCCCACGAAGCACTTGTTTAACATCATTTAGCTCGACGAATTTTATTTTTAATCAACCAAACCCCGTCGCATCTAGCAACGTATGTCTTTTAGCAGTCACAAATCCGAATAATCCATCAACGATTCTTGATCGACTTTTGAGTTTTTCCTCCACATTGGCTTGAAAATCGAGAATTAACTCATCTTCAATGCTTATCTCCAAACTTCTTTTGATAGTACAATTCAATCCAATGCTCTTCCTTAGTGTGAGCTTCTTCTTGCAAATTAGCAAGAAAAAGGTCGATCACATTTTCTTCTTCTTGTAAGCTCATCATACAAGCCTCCTTCACTTCCCCAACTTCCTTCAAGTTGCTCAAAAAATCCTCGATTATGTCTCTTCCTCATCCACACAACTAAAGAAGTCCTCTTTATTGAGCTCTTTCTCATGTATATCAACCTTCAAATCCTACACAACACTATCCTCATCCAAATTGTTAAGAGTATGCACATATAAAGGAATTAGAAGTAGAAGGTGAATTTCCAAAAACTAAAAATGTTACCGAACCTCCCTCACCGGCCATGCTCAACGTGCCGGAGACAACATCTATGCAAGTTTAAGTGGTAGCCATGAATGGTCATCCTAACATAAGAAGATGGTCTTTCACACTCTTAGCTCCACGTCTGACATCAAGCACAACAAAATAAGTAAGAACTCAAATGCCTCTGACAATTATAGCAACATCTTCAACGATCTCCAAAGGACAACTCGGAATACCATCTGCTAACTCTATGCGACTGTCAGTCGCCTTTGAGGTTCTTCAAACTCATCTTTTCAAAAATAGAATTGGGCATCAAGTTCACCGCTACTCCTAAGTTCATCATTCCCAAAACATTCTCTCTGCTATCCAAGATTATATTCATTTCAAAGCTCCTCATATCACTTTGTTTGGGCAACGATTGGAGATGCCCAACGAACTTGTGATCTTGCTTCTCCTTCTTCAATCTACTAGGAAAAAGGAATAGGTTGGAACATAAGGAGTAAGAGTCTTGTGGAGTTGAGACTCGGAATTGGGCTTGAAAACTGTCGTCTCCTCGGAATCCTCCAGGGCTCACGGGTGTGACCCTTGACGTGGGCGCGATGGTGTCAGTTATGCCTAACCTCGTGGACACGAGGGCTGTGCTGTAGTCCAGCACGGAGATTGAGGCTTTTGAAGAATCGTCACCGCGTGGGCTTGATGCAGCTGGAGTCCTTGGCTCGAGATCTTCCCCGTCTGTACTCGTGCCTCAATGGAGGTTTGACTCTTACTCTCGAAACCTCTCTCGTCTTTTCTCTATGTTCTATGTACCGAATGTATGCGTGTTTACTGTTTTAAGGCTTGGAATAGGTTTTGGGTTTTTAAGTTAAGAATGTGTTCTTGTTGCTTACTTATTGGCTGTAGAGTTGGGGACTGTATGAGCATGCTAGGAGATTTATTCATGAGTTATTGGTCAAGGAACTTAAACGTTAACAACATAGTTAGCATGTTTGATTAGCTCGTTGCTGGGATTCGAAAATGTGGTGTGTGTGTTCTAGTTCAAAAACCGAAATGTGGAAATGATAGCATGCTTATTTCTTATTAAGAGTTGGGTGTTTACCTTGAGAAATGAAAGGGTAGGGAAGGGGCTGCCTCAGCTTGGGAATGGCTTCTACTTCTCCTTCCTTAGCTGTTGCTAAAGCTTATTCCTTCTCACTTCTTGCCCTCTCTCTATTAGCCTCTCTCTATCCCTCTATGTGGCTGAATATGTGTTGAAGAGGTGAGTCTGAATTGGTGAGGGAAGGGGCGATGATATAGAAGGAATTTAAATTCTTAGGATCAAATTAGTAAGTTGACTTAAGAGGTTCAGATTTTAGTGTTTCAAGAGTGTCTCTTTTGTGCTATCTTTGTTCTATTTTGAGAGACTCCCTGGAGAATTGTATTTGTTTCATTATGCAGATTTTGGTTCTCTTTCATTTTTGTTTATTGACTGTTTATTCCCTATATTCTATTTCTTTCTTCTCCTTTGCAGGTGGTGCTAGAGACCGGCTCCTAGGCATTGAAGGAGGCTGATCTAGTTTCTCTTTTTTGCTAGAAGTTGGGAGGCTTTGACTTTCTTGAAGATTGTTACATTATTATTGTGTTTTTGTTTGGTTGTAAGTCTGAAAGCTTAAGCAGCTGATCATAAATGAATTTTGTCTTCTCTATGCCTTGATAAAATAAATCTTGGACATTTCATCAATTAGGCATAATGTACACAATTACTCTTGTTTATAAATACTTGTGAGCAGATTCCTATCACGCTTTTATTGGTCAGTGCAGTACCTTAGCTATGGGATTGTGTCAGCTATTTATAGTTCAATAGGCTTGACCCAATGGTTATCTAATGGCTTGTCTGATAATTATAATCGAGCTTGCCCGATTAACCGTATAATGAGCTCGTCTCCTTTATTCACTCAGCGGCCTTAGCTCAAATACTTAGATAATCGAGTTGCTATATTTAGTCGAGGTATTCTCGATCGATTAATACGTTACTAAGAGTAATGGAGACTTCTATTTATTTATGGGACACACTTGGGTCAGCCGGAGGTACAGTGCGGCCGGGCTAAAACAATGACACTTTTATTCATACAGATTGACACTTTTCTGTATAAAGATTGACACTTTTAAAAATTGTCATTTTATTGGTCAAAATAATTATGTTAAAGATTGACACTTTTATTCATATAGATTGACACTTTTCTGTATAAAGATTGACACTTTGGGCCCGACCACACGGTGCCTCCGGCTGACACAAGTTTTTATCTTTATTTATTTACTTATTCGAGCACTATGTCTATTCAAAGGCTAATAGAATTATATAAATCAAGTTGCTACTCGATTCTTTTATTACTCCTTTATCAATTATTCGAGACATTTTAATTACTTGAAGTTGATAGCTCTTAATCAACTATGCAACTAGTCATTTGAGATAGTCAAGAAAATACAGGGCGTTACATTATGATGTCAGACTTGGGCTCGCTCGCTGTTTCACTCGAGTGAAACTCATTGGCTCACTCCCGGGCTCGTTATTGCGGGTGGGGGGTAGCACGCGGGGGGCTCGCAGCAGGTGGTATGCCCGCGAGCCCCATCGCGAGCCCCACCTTGAGTTTTTTCTATTAACAAAAAATATCTTTTTTATATATATTCTTTTAAACCGAATAAAATAAATATAATTATTTAGAAACTTGAATTTAGCTATTGACTAAGTGGGGAGGGGAAGACCGGCAGAACTTGACACTCAAATCTAATGGTGTTGCTACTGTTCGAACTCCGGCCAGCGATTTGGGGTCATATCAACTATTGATCATGAGAGGTTTTATTACCCTCAAAATTATAATCTCAACATATGTCATCTATGGTGGACATATTGAGAAAATAAATTTGATTAAAGAATTTGAGAAATTAAAATCCAGAAAATTTAAAGAAATTGAGATTATATTTATCATCCCCTCTATCCTCACCATCGCCGCCGCCTTCAACCCTTTCCTCAACCACCACCGGCATTACTCTCCCCTCCCTTACGCTTAGATTTAAGAAATGAAAAAAATGAGGAAGAAGAAATAAAAGAGTGAGTTGTCAATTGAACATCAGTAATAAAAGCAAATAAAGAACATAAAAAAACTAAATTAAAGGATATTTTAGATATTTACTTTAAAAGTGGCTAGAAAAGATGTTTTTTATAAATGTGGCTAAAAAATACTCCGTATATTTTATTATAGAAAATGGCTATTTTGATGCAAGAAATAAGTCGATGAAATTCATTTTTGTCATAAATTCTGCATTTGTAAAGTTTACAATTAATTAATTGATTAAAGATTCTTAAAAGATAATTATGATATACCATTTATTAAAAAAGTTCAAAAAATTAATATTAAAGATAATATAAAATAAAAGTTATTATTTCGAATTGTAGAAGGTACTAAAAGTGGCAGCTTTCTAGTTATTATTATTATTATTTAGATTCATGAGATGAACTCCATTTATTTATTGTAAATTTATTGTATAGAATTATAAACTATCCGTCGAAGAGATAGCAGCTTGAATATTCACTTTGGAGCAATTTGTGTTGCAATAATTGTACTTTCCATTTTCGGCTAGGTAGCAAAAATGCCTTCAAACTACTTTTCTATAGTTTTCTATAAGATATCATTCATCATATAATACACAATCATGATGCATCATGCATCATAATTCATTCACCTCAACGGTAGGGCGGTCTAAATGGTTAGGTCTGGCTAACCGGATCGAATTTTTGATTAACCAAACCGAAAATCATCAAGAATCAAAAACAAAAAATCAGACTAAAAAAACTTCTGCTATCCGGAACTGAACTTTCGGTCCGGTTCTAGTTAACCGAAAAGAACTGAACTTTTTTTTTTTTAAAAAAAAAATTGTATGTAGAAGTTGTTAAAAGTAAGAAATAGTATGTAGATAAAGTAGGGAAAAGTAGGGAAAATAGATAAAAGCAGTGAGAGAATATTTCCATTTTGGGTAACCACACTACTAATATGAGAAACGTCTCAAATGAGTAATAATCACACTAATATGGAGGATGAAGCGAGCATATCCTAGTTACAACCATAAAAAAATATATCAAAATAATTCCACTAACCCATCAATTCATCATAATTCATTGACCATCAAAACAACGTAACAAAACTAAATCTATTACTATTATAAAAGAGTCAGATCTTACAACTTTTGTTTTGCCTAATATACCCCCTTTTCTAAATTTATTTGAAGGGTAACTAAGTAATTCTGAACGTAATTTTATTATTGAATTAAATTTATAACTTCTCATACTTCAACTACAATTCTACTTCTCTGTTGTTATTTATCTTCACAATTTTCCAAGAATATTATTCATCTCTTTAAGAGTCTATTGCTTATGTGCTATCATAAAACTCAAAATAATAAATAATAAATATGATTTAACCAAAATTATATTATTTTAAACATATTTTTCAAAATTAATTAGAAAAACATATATACGTGCAACGCACGTAATCTTTACTAGTTAGTAACTAAAAGTATTAATAATATATACTAATAAATAATAAAATAATATTATATATAAATAAAATGGTTTTTTTTAGTTTTTCGGGTAGGAACCGTTTTGTTAACTCGAATATGGAAAATAGATAAACTTCGGAACTGAAACCAAACCGAGAACCGAAATTTTGGTTTTTGGTTAACCGGAACCGGTTCTATTTTGGTTAACCCGAAAACCGAAAACTATTTACTATCTAGACAGTCCTAATCAAAGATTCAAATCATTTCTTATTTCTTAGAGAATAGCGCGGTCAAAATTTTATTGTTCTCTTGAGCGAACAAAGAATCCATGATTGAAAACAATTAAATCACAAGAAAATATTACTTACATAATCGAAAATAGTTCCATCTTAAGTGTACATGTAAATAAATCATCACACGGCTTAGGAAAAGCCTTATTACATTAAGGCCCAAAGGCCAATTTTATTACACAACTTTCTGGGAATTTAAAAACAAAAGACAGAATCACAACAACTAATTTAGAAGAATTCAATTAAATTGATACATGGCTTAATTCCATCGAAATGCATTATAGTTCAAGATCAAACACACGCACCGCCGCCATTAACTTGTTTCTTATAGCATGCCTCAAATAGAAAGCTTTGATTCTTCCAAAGCCGTCATCGATCATTGATGTCTCGATTGCAAATGTTACTCTTATCCAATTCTTCATTCCTAAGCCAATCCCTGCATGCACCCAAATACATTCAAAGGGTATTTTATTTTATTTTTATTTTTTGTTTGTGAAAATTATATAAGATTTAATTATAGATGTCATATTTTATGTCCTGGGAAAGTATCACAGATGCCTCCTTGGCGAGTTTGCAGCAGAAGTCCAATTCATCCTCAATCCCTTCCAGCATTGACTCATTCAATTTTATCTGAGATGCAAATTATTATTATTATTATTATTATTATTATTATAGGATGGGCGGATGCAGGATTTTAAGTAAGGGGTGTCAAAGTTATAATGAAAAGAACCAAATATAATTTTATCACAAATGATTATTCATCCGTCCATCACGCATTCAGTTACGAGCCAAACATTTAAAATCTTCATAGCCAAGAATGCTCTTCTGCAGAAGTCATTGCAACTGGTAGAATCAATGCTAAAGTTACAAGTATACCAATGAATATAGCCATTTTTTCAAGTTTCAACTATTTTTTTATAGGTCCTTAAACCCTCTTACATCAAAAGTACTATCATACTTGAATGCTCAGTGCCTTGAAAATCATTTGGATATAATTCAACTAGTCGAACAAAACACACAGATAACATGAGAATTTTATTAAAACAATAACTTTTAATATTTTTTATATATATTCAAAATATATTTATATATAATAGTAATAATAAGGATTAAATAGGTAGTTCAAATATAATTGAAGGGGTGTCAATTGACACCCTTTGACCTAGGGGTAAAAACGGATCGGATATTTCCCGACTGATCCAGAACCGTATCCGGTCGGTATTGAATTCGGAACAAAAATCAGTATCCGGCTGACAAACATGGGTTTTCATGCTTCATTTTAGGATAAAGTTGATGAAATTGATATGATTTTATTGCTCTTTTATGCCTCCTTCGATTAATTGTCTATTGTTGTCGATCGCATTACTCCTTGGTCCATTTTGATTATTTTACAGGAAAAAGGAGTCCAATTTTAGCAAATATGACAATGCCATGTCGAAGTTCGGATCGAAACAAGCATATAGGAAAAAAACGGAAGTCGATTCAGAGTTCTGACGAGGGAGAACAGGCCGAAACAAAATCGTTGCGCAGCGGGCGCGACCATGGCGCGACCACGCGCGCGGCTGCTTCAGAAGCCACCCCCGTGCGCGCGCGGATGAAGAAATGTTGGTCTTGGGCGCGCGACCACCGAGCGCGGGCGCGCCGCCCTTGTTTAACCTCCGAAAATTCAAATTTCAACCCCAAAGCTTCCGGAAACTACGTTTTGACCCCCATTTTGCACTTTTTCTAATTACAAATCAACCCCCATGCTACACCAACATATAAATAGCATTTTATGATTCATTTTTAGGGTAGATCTCTCACTTGGCCTCCAGTCTACACACACTACACACACTAAATCTCTACACCTCCATCTTCCACCTTCACCCACCTAGGCCAAGAGGAGAAAGCTTGTTTTGGGAGGATTGGAGAAGAAGACATCAAGGATTTCAAGATTGGAGCTCAAGATCAAGGATTTGTCTATGAATTCTTGTTATCTTGTTTCTTTGATCATGTTTATCTTTTATGTTGGGATTTTTGCTTCCATGGGCATGAGTAGCTAAGAGCTCATATTCTAGGGATTTGACAATATGGATTTGTAATGGATTAACTCTACTTATTCTAATTCTATGGTTTGGTTGCTTCATCTCCTTATGCTCTTGGTTTGTATGTATGTTTAAATGCTTGATCACCATTTATACATGTCTATTGTGTTGATTCAAAATTCGGGAGATGAGAATTGACACTTGAATAGGAACATGAGGCACAACGACTCAATAAACCGGGAGGTTGAGAGTTTTTGTGAGGGCTATTGATCCTAGGGGCTTTTAGGAGTTATAGGCTAGACTTTAGTTGGGGACGACAAAGCTAGCTTGTAATCAACGGTTTTAGTCGTCCGGGAGGGGGCTAAAGCGAACAAGAGATCGTCCTAGATAGTTGAATTCAAACCATAGGTTGATTAAGTAGAGTGAGTTCCAATTGCAAACCCATTGAGTCTACCCTAGAATATCTTCCTATCCATTCTCTCCATTGTTTGCCCATTTATTTTGTTTTGTTTTATTTATTTGAAGTACTTTAGTTTTAGTTAATTCCTTGATAATTCGGAGTTTAAATAGATTAAAGCAACATAGTAGTGGTACTCATAGGTATTTCGAACTAGTCTCCGTGGATACGACCATGCTCACCACTATCTACGATAGCCCCATACACTTGTGGGTGCTTAAATAGTTAGGCGATCAAGTTTTTGGCGCCGTTGCCGGGGACTAGTAGAGTTATACTTGTGATATTATGAAATGTTATTTTAGCCTAATTTAGACATTGCTTTTATTTATTTTTATTTTCTAAATTTGTTTTTGTTGCTTTGTTTTCTCTTTTAGTTTTATTTTTATTTTTGCCAGGAGGAGGAGTGAAGCTAGAATGATGTATGAAGATGCTGCAATTTTGGAGCTTCGAATAGAGATGGCGGTGCTTAAAGCGAAATTGCAAATCCTAGAAGCAAGAAGAAATTATCCTCATGAACCAAGAGTTGATGTGCTCCAACAACCGACTTCCACTTATGACGGTCTATATCATTTGTGGATAAAATCGTCGGAGAATCAACCATTATTGGTGGATACGAGCAAGGGACATCTTGGGAACTCCAACTCTAATCAAGAGAGCTATGAAGGAGGCAATGAAGTTCATGAAGAGCCTCAAATAGCTGAAATGGAGCAAGAAAATGAAATCAAAGAGGAGGAGCAAGTTTCCTTAAACCTTGAAGAAGAGAGTAAAGAAGTCTCAATCTACCCATCCCTACAATTCCATGAAGAAGAAATGTTGAAGTAGTAAGGACTGCACAATCCTTGATGTGGTCGATCCTTTTATCACCATGCATAACTTTCTAAAGCCTTGCTCATTTCACTTTTACTTATCTTCATCATTTGATTTTCACTTTGGATTGTCTAATGAAGAATTGTTTGAGTGTGGTAGTACTTTAGACCATTCAAGGGATGTCCATGACTCTAAAGATGCTTCAAGGATGGCCAAACCTCCTTATCATTGGAATGCAACGGATGGAACACTCAAATTTGATGAAAAATGGCCACCGCCTAAGCCTCCACCTTCTTTGTGAGTTCGAGCTCATTAAACCACTTCTCCTCCGTTCAAACTTATTCTCTCTTTGTATCGAATAAGTTTGGGGGGAGAGAGAAGTGCTGTTTAGTTTGCTCGATTTTCATTTACTTATTTGCTTTCTTGTTTTGTTTGGGTTTTATTATGCTTTCATGTTTCTTTTGTTCAAATAATTGAAATCCTTGGATGTTGGTCTTTTGTCTCTTCATGTGACTTTTGGTATGTTTGGTGTTGAATTGTCGAATTGTTGGTGAGCTAAACTTGAAGCTTTGTTTGTATTTGAGTGGCAAGAAGTGAGAAGTGGAAGGTCTATGAGCATGTGTTGAAATGGTTATTTGATGTTTGGCCAATGATGACATGAAAAATAATTTTTTGCTTAAATTCAAAGTTCATGTTCTAGTTTAGCATGATTTGTGGAGCTTGGATTAATAAGTTGAGATATTTAGCTTCTTTGAACTTGAATCAACAATTTAACCTTGTGAGGATTTGAGCCTTTGGTTGCCACATTCATGCAATCATATCTTCTTTGGTGTGTGAATATTTGAGCATGTTTGTTACTCTCTAGAACTTGCCATGATTCTTCTTTGAGTTATGAGTAGATGTGTTCCAAGTTTAGAAATGATTAAAGGCCATCTTTGTTAACCACTTTATCCAAAAAAAAAAATTGTATCCAAATTTCATTATAATCCTAGTCAACCCCTTTTGAGCCTTAGCCTTTCTTTGACTAGCCAATGGTAGAAGGGTAAAAACTTGGGTTTACTTGTTGATTTGGGATATCTAAGTGGATGACAATTGTGGGAAATTCTCATATTTCTTTTGGTTAGCCTTGAAATGATGTCAATGCCCTTATAAGCTCCTTATATGATAATAAATATTAAAAAAAAAATGAAAAGAGAAAAGCAAGTTAAAAAAAAAAAAAAAAAAAAAAAAAGTGAGCATAAAAAGGCATGGTTTTGTATACCATTTTGGAGAATAAAATAAAGAAATGATTGAGAATCATGAGTTGGGAGTTTCAAATGAGAAGAGGTTTATATTTGGGTTGTTGAAGGAGGAACTAAGAGAGGTCCAAACTTATTTCACACAAAGTGGAATAAGTTTGGGGGTTTGAAGATTAGTGTTGGTAGATGATTATTGGTGTAACTAGATCTCGTAAGATTCAAGTCACTTAGCCAAAAATCTCATACCTTACCAAAGAGCCATCATTACAACCAAATATAAAGCCCTTTTTGATCTTTTTCTTGGAACACATTGAATAGAAGAGATGTTAGAAGAATGGCGAGCATATGGTAGAGTACTTGCATTGTGTCAAATTGAGTGAAGTACTTCCTATGCTTATAAACTTGAGAGTTGTGTGCACCATAGATAAAATCCATTTGTGAGGATTCAAGTTTCAAAAAGCTCAAGTGTTGAAATTTATTTTTCCTTGTGAAATGTTGAGTGCTTGCTAGTTCATATAACTTGAATTTTTCTTTTAAAATTCTTGAGGCCTATATTTATGTCAAATGAATCATTCAACCTTGTTTGTAATTCTTTCTTTCTCTTTTCTTTGTTGCTTGAGGACAAGCAACGGTTTAAGTTTGGGGGGTTGACAAACATGGGTTTTCATGCTTCATTTTAGGATAAAGTTGATGAAATTGATATGATTTTATTGCTCTTTTATGCCTCCTTCGATTAATTGTCTATTGTTGTCGATCGCATTACTCCTTGGTCCATTTTGATTATTTTACAGGAAAAAGGAGTCCAATTTTAGCAAATATGACAATGCCATGTCGAAGTTCGGATCGAAACAAGCATATAGGAAAAAAACGGAAGTCGATTCGAGTTCTGACGAGGGAGAACAGGCCGAAACAAAATCGTTGCGCAGCGGGCGCGACCATGGGCGCGACCACGCGCGCGGCTGCTTCAGAAGCCACCCCCGGGCGCGCGCGGATGAAGAAAAGTTGGTCTTGGGCGCGCGACCACCGAGCGCGGGCGCGCCGCCCTTGTTTAACCTCCGAAAATTCAAATTTCAACCCCAAAGCTTCCGGAAACTACGTTTTGACCCCCATTTTGCACTTTTTCTAATTACAAATCAACCCCCATGCTACACCAACATATAAATAGCATTTTATGATTCATTTTTAGGGTAGATCTCTCACTTGGCCTCCATCTACACACACTACACACACTAAATCTCTACACCTCCATCTTCCACCTTCACCCACCTAGGCCAAGAGGAGAAAGCTTGTTTTGGGAGGATTGGAGAAGAAGACATCAAGGATTTCAAGATTGGAGCTCAAGATCAAGGATTTGTCTATGAATTCTTGTTATCTTGTTTCTTTGATCATGTTTATCTTTTATGTTGGGATTTTTGCTTCCATGGGCATGAGTAGCTAAGAGCTCATATTCTAGGGATTTGACAATATGGATTTGTAATGGATTAACTCTACTTATTCTAATTCTATGGTTTGGTTGCTTCATCTCCTTATGCTCTTGGTTTGTATGTATGTTTAAATGCTTGATCACCATTTATACATGTCTATTGTGTTGATTCAAAATTCGGGAGATGAGAATTGACACTTGAATAGGAACATGAGGCACAACGACTCAATAAACCGGGAGGTTGAGAGTTTTTGTGAGGGCTATTGATCCTAGGGGCTTTTAGGAGTTATAGGCTAGACTTTAGTTGGGGACGACAAAGCTAGCTTGTAATCAACGGTTTTAGTCGTCCGGGAGGGGGCTAAAGCGAACAAGAGATCGTCCTAGATAGTTGAATTCAAACCATAGGTTGATTAAGTAGAGTGAGTTCCAATTGCAAACCCATTGAGTCTACCCTAGAATATCTTCCTATCCATTCTCTCCATTGTTTGCCCATTTATTTTGTTTTGTTTTATTTATTTGAAGTACTTTAGTTTTAGTTAATTCCTTGATAATTCGGAGTTTAAATAGATTAAAGCAACATAGTAGTGGTACTTATAGGTATTTCAAACTAGTCTCCGTGGATACGACCTTGCTCACCACTATCTACGATAGCCCCATACACTTGTGGGTGCTTAAATAGTTAGGCGATCACCGGCCGAATACGAATTCGGATACGGAAAGTTGATTTCGGATAGAGATTCGGATTTGGATTACATAATGTCCGACCGTATCCGAGTTTTACCATATTTTATCGGATATTATCCGGATAACAAATCCGGATACCCGAATTTTTTAAATATATTTTATTTTATATATTATATATATAATATTAGTATTTATGGTAATATGTATGTGGTTAGTATTATTTTAACGAATAATTATTGTATTAACTTAATTAAATTTTTTAAATTTAATTATTCAATAAATAAATTTTATCGATCAATATTTATTCTGATTAATTATTTTTTTTAATATTTTTTTCAATTCGAAATTTATATTTTGACTTTTTTGTCCCCAAAAATTTATGTGAGAGAATGCCCATTAACTTTCAGATTCAAGAATCATATTCAAGAACACGCATATACTTAATTGAACCAGATTCGAGAACATCCCTGGCCGCCGCTCTTCTCCACCGTCAACCACTTCCTCCGCCCCCTCACCCACATCTCCCTCGCCCATCTCGCCCAATCCCACGGCTCCCTCTTTAGCCTCAACCTCGGTAGGATCTCATACATGGAATAGAGGGGAGAGGACGAGTTAGGGTAGAAGGGGGCGGCGAAGATATGGTGTGAAATTGGGTTTTGACTTTTGAGAGAATGAGTCCTGTAGAAGATTGAGAGAGAAGAGAGAGAAAAGAAAGTGTGCGTATTGATGAAATTAGGAAAGGTGAAATCTGTCCCTAATTAATTGAGGGTTCAATTAGTGTGGGCCCTAATTTTGTCTAATTGGGGATTAAATTGGCTAATTCTTTCCAAACAATAAAATGTGTCACTAGTGAGTAATTATATATATATATACATATATATATTTCTTATATATATATATATAAGTATTAGTATTTAGGGGTGAGTTATGGTGAAAAACTCACTAAAAGTAAAAAATAAGAAATAATCTCATCCCTAGATTAATAGCAATCTAACGGGTCAAATTAAATGTAATGAATAATGCATTTAATTGAAAATTAGCAATTACTAGTAATTTAATTACAATAAAGGGTGAAAAAGTAAAATTGGAGTTTGGTAATTTTGGCAGATGCGTATCTTGCGGGATTGCATTTTCTACTCTCCGAGATCGCAGATTCGAATCCACCTAAAATTATACAATACTATTGGATTATATGCATTAGATTGCAGAGGTGGAGTACAGTTTTTCGGGAATTTTGAATCTGCATTACAGACTAAATATCGATTGAAGCAGTGAGGACTCCGGCAAAGAATACACGAAAACGGTAATGCAACGAGTATTGCAACTATGTTAGTTTTTTTTTTTTACTGTATTCTTTGCAATTTTACTAAAATCCTTTAATAATTTTCCCAGTTTTTGTTCAGTTTTTGTGCATTACACTAAATCGAGTTCGTCGCTTTGTCTCTGGAATATATATTTCAGTACTTGTTGCTGTTGGTGTAGGTCCCGATAAGTAGTTATTGGTGTATGGGGGGGGGGGGAATACACCAATTAGCCAACAGTTTTGACTTTTCAAACAAAATCGATCTAACTGAGTCGTCACTCCAGTTTATCAGAGCAGCTTAGTTTTTCCAGCTCAATTAGTAAACTGCTGAGCTTGCAAAACTAACCTGCGTGCGGAAGATTGGTGGAAAGGTTGGCTAACAGTTTTCAAAGGAAACTTTAGTTCAGACAAGTGTTCATGCAAACTGTGAAAGTGGCTAACAGTTTTCAAAGACAGTGCTCATGCAAGACAGGTTACGATAGTGCAGGTTGTGAGCATGCAAACTGTGTGAATAAAGATATAAAGGTAAATAGCAAGAGAGAGAAACACGAGGAGTTTTTATCGTGGTTCGGAGTAAATAGCTCCTACGTCCACGCCAGATTCCGTCGAATCTGTAATCCCTTAACTTGAATTTTTCACTCCTTTTAACACTGGTGGAGGTACAGTCCAAATTCAAGTCTTTCTCTTAGACTGAATCTAGCACGATTCTTGAGTCGTGTCTCTTCTTACTTACATACAATCTTACATACAAACTTACTAACACTAAATGACTAGTGCTACTATCCAAACTTGAAAGCTGTGAATAGCTATCGTCGTAAGGAATACAACTCAATCAACTACAGTAGTTTTTCAACTTTGATGGTAGTGAGAGTGTGTGTGATGTGTTCTAGGAATACCGATTCCAGATAGATCAGAAATCTACAATGATCAACACTTGGGAAAACTCTAGTAATTTCGAGTGTTGATTTGAATAATTTTAGCTTGAGATTTCAGCAGCGTTTTTGCTCGTGTATTGATTTTCCCGTGTTTCAATCTGGAATGAGTTGAGTTATTTATAGAGAAGCATTTGAAATAGAGCCATTGGAAGTGTGTCAGGATTTGCAGATTCCGGACACTGACACAATTCTTGTCGTTGAGTGACAGCAAGTTTCATAACCATAGCTCAGGTTGGCCTTCACAGGTTGAGCTTCCTATACCTCGAACTGTCTTCGGTCTTCTGTAACCTTCGCGTGAAATCTTTGAGTATTGTATGAGCAGGTTACATAGTGGAACAATATGACAGGTTTGAGTAGACTGGGTACAAGGTTGCACTACCAACCTTGACCTTTACATAGCAACCTGTCCGGTTAAGCTTGACTGATCCAAACACTGAGATCAGCCTGTTCCAATTGAAAACTTATATCTAAGTGTGGTTTCTAATAGCATTATCAAAACTTAGTTTAAAAGGGTTCCCAACAATTTCCCCCTTTTTGATAATGCCGAAACCCACACTTTACATTTTGGCTTAGAAGTTTTGAAAGGTTTGATGTCCAGCCAACTGCATATCAGAAAATGTTAGAGAGTTTAAAGCATAACATGCGAAGGCCTAGACAAAGAGAGATTGTCGTCAGGAACAAAAGATGATCATTTTCATTTAAAGTATCAACCGGATTGATATGCACATATTACAGAGTTGATACAAGAAATAAATGAAAGCGATCAGGTTACTCCCTTAATGACTTGAATCTGTCTTCAACAATCTTGTCCAAGCTTACAGTTCCCATGGCTACGTATATGCTGTCGCGAATCGACCTGTACTCATCGCAACTTGTGGTCTTGCAGCCATACTGAGCTGCGACACTCCTAATGAATGTATGATTCGGTTGATGTCTGGAGTGTCAGTGCCGCAGACAGTGGGAGGTTGGAAGGTCTCTATCTTAGGCGGATTGAGCGTGACCTTCTCCTTTGCAGCTTTCTCCTTGACCCTTTTGATGAATTCGCGGTCTGGGAAAGCTTGCAGCCAGTTGTGGAAGGCGGTCTTGGTATCACCAGTATAACGAGCATCAATTTGCAACCAGTAGTGATGCAAAATGAACTGCTTAAGAAACTCGTCCCAAAGAGGCTGATCTTCCACTGGTAGCCAATCTGTTGGCTCTCTTTTGTATGCTTGTTCCTTGCAGCTTTCAAGACCTTTGAAGCTTGCCACGCGAGCTTTGTCTTTTGCCCTTTGTTTCTTCAGCTTAGCCAAAAATAGCTTCTGCTTGCCTTCATCTTCGCAGTCTTCTGCAGTGTATCCAGCTTCTGCCATCATTCGGATGAGGGTGGCTTCACCCTGTGCTTTTTCTTGGGCAGACAGCTTGGCGGCAGCAGGTTGAGGGGCAGTTGTCACGGGCGGAGCAGCTTCTGATTGCGTCACAGGTTGGTAAGAGCGACCTGCGCCTCTGCTTTGAGTAACCTGTTTCTCCTTTCCTTTCCCTTTTCCAATGATGCGTTTGCCTTTCCCTTCCCCATTTTCGGCATTATCATCGATCAGGTTCTGAACAAGGGTGTTGAGGGAGGCCTGCTCGTCGGAAAGTAAGGACAAGTCTGTGCAGATCTTCTCCTTGAACTGCAGGAGGGAGTTGATGTTCCCTTGCATCTCCTCTTCTTTCTTCAATGAGCTTGAAGTGGTTTGAGTGAGCTTAGTAGTGAAGTCGTGTACAAGCTGATTGAGTTGCTCAAACTCAAAGTTCAAGACATCGATGGAGGTTTGGGAGGCGACCTTCAGTTCGGACAGCTGGTGCGGAAGCAGCTTATCCGTCTCAGTTCTCAGTTGGGTTGAGATGAAGGTTTCGAACTGGCGTGCCACAGTTTCCTTAATGACTATTGGCATTTCCTCCTTGGTATTTGTCAGCAGGGCAGACGCGGCTTTGTCCATTGCTTCAATTTGATTTGCAATCTTCTGGTGCTCTTCTACCTCTGTTGCCTTCACCTTGGCAACCTCCTCAGTGATGAATTTCTTCAAGTCCTCTTGCATCACAGTGAGAGGAGTGCCAGCGGTTGCGACAGAGTAGACAGGTACACAATCATGATCGGACTCCGTGTCTTCGCTGTTCCGGGTGGGAGAGGGAATTGGACTGAAATCATCATCCTCCAGAAACCTGAAATTATAGGAACTTCGATCATTAGTGTAAAAAGGTTTCAGGTCCAGATTGAGAGCTTTGGCCTCTCTCTTCATCCTAGAGAGGACAAACTTCTTGAAGCAGTCGCGAGCTTCAGGAATAGAAGCATAGCCGAAATACTTCCCAAGCGTGTGCTCTTCAATCTCCAGCTGTTCGATGGGGTGAATGAGGAAGATTGACTTTATGTCACAGTAAGACTTGTCTTTCCCATCGAGCAACATTCGCAGCCTGTACGCCATCTGCCTGGTCTCCGGTGTGAGATCAAAACTAGGAAAAGACTCCATGACGATCTTTTCTGCATTGATTTCGATGGAGTTGACCAGCATGGCAGCTGCAGTTTTCACAGGATTTTCCTATACATCATCATCGTCGAAAGGTAGGATGATGTTAATGTCAAGCTCTGGAGGGGAGCTGTGATGATGAGAGATTCCACCGGGCTGCTGGTGAATAATAATGGCAGAGTCGGGATTTTCTTCCTCGAAATCTGTGTCGTCCGCAGGTTGGGACACAGATTGACTCTGGAAAGCTTTCTCCAGAACCTGTGCTTCGAAGGTTTGGCGAACAGAAGGAATGGGTATGGAAACCTGTGCAGCAATCTGTTCGGTGATGTCTTTATGTGAGGGGAAGATTGGGCGAGCAGGTTGGGGCAGCACTTCCATCTCAGCAAACTCCATATGCAACCTGCGTGAGATAGGAGTTGGAGATTTAATCCTCACAGACTTGGCAGGTCTGTCGAGCTGTTTGCTAGGGGTGATCTGTCTCTTCCGTCTGTGGTCGCGCTGTTCTGGGGGTACCCAGACTGGGTTGGACCTACCCATTTCGTACAGAAATGGTTTGACCATGTCATCGTTTTTGGCGAAGACGGTCATGTCGACCCTACTGATTAATTCGAGCTACTTCTGGTCCTTGGGGACCTTCTCCTTATTGAATGGCGTCATTCCATTCCAATGAAGGTCGGGGTGGAGACCTTGAATGAGGGAGCAGATTTTGGTGCCCAGTTGCAGGTTTCGGGCAACTCTAAATTCAGTCAGCTCATCACCTTCGAAAGTGATCAAGAGCTGCTTGATCTCTTCATTAATTAGCTCGAGAAGAAATCTGGCCCAGTTCACATCCAGACCCTGCACGATTGCAGTCATCACCCTAAACTTCGCTGGGGTGACAGCGTCGTGGTTACCAGAGTAACCAAGAAAGACCTTGTGTACAAAGTCAAAGAGAACTCTGTATGCAGGTCGCAACAGAGGTCGCGAGAACCTTCTTCCATCGTATTTTGCTGCAGGTTGCATCAGGGCTTTCTGGTACACAGTTTCCAGATCTGCATCCGGAACCTCCAATATGAGACCTGAGGTCTTGTGATACAGGATTTCGACGGATCCCGAATCTGTGATTCCGTATGTTTAAGAGATAAGCGGCAGAATAGGAATAGGCTCGTCGGGCTGGTTGGGCATCGGAAGATGGAAGGCGGCGGAGTCGACATCCTCCGTGCAAAAATATGAGAGTATGAACATGGCTACTTGTTGCGGAAGCCAAAGTTGGGGCTCGTGAGTGATGATTTTATAGAACCCTTCCGCAGCTTTGATGTAGGCGTACATCTCGTCGAGACCGGCGTAACCGTAGGTAGAGAAATTTGCAGAGGGCTCCATGAGAATATACTGCTGCATGTATTGAATCTTTTGTTCCGTTGTTGTAGGAAGATTGTAAGAAGTAGATTCTCCTGCCATTGTGAAAAAGTATCAGCGAACTTAGAGTTTCGAATTTTGAAAGGAAGAAGTTGCAGAAGAAAAATGGCGGAAGAATTCAAAATTCGAGTGAGGAAGACGATGCACAGTTATGAGTATATATAGAAGATAAGATGGGCGGTTGAGATTGAGGTAAATCAACCGTTCAACAGATAGGATTGAAACCCTAGAAATCCGTGAAGTAGTGGGTGCGTGGGGAGGTTTGTGAAGCCTACTCGCACAACCCCTACACTCAACCGTCGCCGCGCATTTAATGCTGATTTGACACTGTGCATGCGCTTTCAGACATTCATGGAAAGTGAAGTGCGAATGTTAAGTAATGTGTCAGAATATCCTTAACAATGATTTCAATAAACAACAAAACACATGCTTCAATAAATAAAAATGATTAATAAGGTATAAATTTACCAAGTGAAGCAAGAAATATTTCATTGAGTTTTGAAAAGTAGAAATATTTTAAAGCATTTTGCATATATAAAACATAGTTCAAAAACATGGAGACTGATACAGGTCGTCCATGACACTTCCCTAGGCGAACTGTGACTTATCAACAGTTTCTGATCTCACAGGTTCCACATTTTCTGAACTCGCAGCTTCCACCTAACTAGACTGTCCTTTGTCCTCCGCGAACTGCCCATGTGCATCCTTTTCACCAATGTGAGCTTTGATGAACTCCCACAGCTTGGCATTCTCAGCTTGCAAAGCTGCAACCTTTTCATCAATATACAACTTGCTTTCCAGCTCCAACATGTTAAGCCTTCGAGACATTTTAAGAAATTCTGCGTTGAAGAAGGATAACATCTTGTCAACTGCTATTGAGCTGTTGAAAGAAGATGAGAGAGCTGCGGAGTTTGGAGCCTGGTCCTGAGCTTTGGACGGGGAGGCTGGAGTGGACTTGTCGCCAGCAGGTTCCACATCAACCTGTGGAGAGGCAGGCTGCGTTGGACTAGCAGGTTTGGGGTCTGCCTCCACGAAGGTCGCTGCTGCAGATCGAGTGGTGCGCTTTTGTGAGGGCGCAGACTGCAGATCCGTCATCTTCCTTTTTCCTTTTCTGACTTTCTCAGCATAGTCACTGTTTTCTTCTTCATTCTCACTGTTATCTTCACTTGTATCTTCATCTTCCTTTGAATCGCGCATCTCTGTGAGCAAACGCTTGGCTACACCTCTTGCTTTGTTGATCTTGTGTGGTTGCAGGTGTGAGGAACCAGCTTGTCCTCAGGAAATCCGGTGCAGACAGGCCACATTCGATTTATGAGTGTTCTCTGCAGAATGATGGAGAGCTTGGTGCCATGACGAAGTTGCATGTTGGCCTTGATCCTGACAGGTTGCTCCGCGGCCTCTTTGATGAACAGGTTGACTAGGAACCTGGCCCAGTTAACATCTAACTCCTTCACCACAGCAGTCAGCAATTTGAATTTCAACAAAGTGACAGCTTCATTCGAGCCTAGATAAGAGAAGAACACATTGTGGACGAACTCAAAGAGGAATCTGTACTCAGACTTCAAGTCGTGGCGGTTGAAGGTTTTCTGATCGTAAACCTTCTTGGGCTCGAACAGAGCTTGCTGATACATGTCATTGACAACATCCATGGGCACATAATCAACTGTCGTGATAGCCCTGTATCCGTCAATCTGTAGGTCTGAAGGACGAGTGGAAGAAGATGACGCCGTTCTTCTTCATCGTTGACTAGAAAAGTCGCCGTTGCGGGATCTCCGGCCATTGATTCTAAGGAGCACAGCAAATAGGAAACATTCAACGGTAGCATCACTCGCGGATGTTGAGTGATGATATTGAAGAAACCATCACATTGGGTGATAACTTCAATCATCGGATCCAGGCCTCTGTATCCATACGTGTCTAGCACAACAACTTTCTCAAAGAAGATGAGAGGGATTGCTTCTTCTCTCTTCTTTTTCCTTCTTAGATTGACAGAAATCCCTTGATTTTCTTGAAAAACTTTTCAAATACGTAATAGTAAAAAGATTTGAAAAAGATTTTTGAAAGGATAAATAAGGAGTGGAAATTATAAATTCTGCTAAGAATTAAATGGAGATTGATACGACATCTCCAGTTCCCTCTTAAAGGTTGGCCAGTAATTTTAACTTTCAACGCAGTTTGTGTCCTCAGGCTGCGTGTCGCCGAACTGCTTCTATTGAGCTGCAGTTTCCAAGTCAGTCTGCTCTTTGCTGACCTGTGCTAGCAAACTTCTTTGTCAGCATGCAGTTCCCAAGTCAGTCTTCTCTTGGCTGACCTGTGCTAGCAAACTGCTTTTGTCAGCATGCAGTTCCCAAGTCAGTCTTCTCTTGGCTGACCTGTGCTAGCAAACTGCTTTGTCAGCATGCAGTTCCTAAGTCAGTCTGTTCTTGGCTGACCTGCGCTAGCGAACTGCTTTTGTTGGCGCGCAGTTTCCAAGTCAGTTTGCTCTTGGCTGACCTGTTCTAGCGAACTACTTCCATTTTCTGACTTAGGCTGTGTATCCATTCTGAGCATTCCAAGCTTTCCACACAGCATGTTGAATCTCTCTTCCATGAGAGGTTTTGTTAGAATATCAGCTCTTTGGATGTCAGTATGGATTTTCTCAACTGTTATATCTTGTTTTTCCACATGATCTCTGATGAAGTGATGCCTTATGTCAATATGCTTGCATCTGGTGTAGTAAACAGGATTCACAGTGAGTGTTATAGCGCTTGTGCTGTCACAAAAGATAGGAACTCTTCGAACTGTGACTCCGTAATCTTTGAGTTGTTGTTTCAACCAAAGAATCTGCGCACAACAGCTTCCTGTCGCTATGTACTCAGCTTCTGTTGTTGAAGTAGCAACTGAAGTTTGCTTCTTTGAAAACCAAGAAATGAACTTGCTTCCAAGAAACTGACAAGTCCCTGAGGTGGACATTCTATCCAGTTTGCATCCTCCATAATCTGCATCTGCATAGCCAGTTAGTTCAAAATTATCATCACAAGGGTACCATAATCCGAAGTTTACAGTTCCCTTGACATATCTAAGGATTTTCTTGGCGGCTTCTAGATGAGATTCCTTTGGATTAGCTTGATACCGAGCACATATTCCAACTGCAAAAGAAATATCAGGTCGACTTGCAGTAAGATAAAGTAAAGAACCAATAATTCCCATGTACAAAGTTATGCTGACAGGTTTCCCTTCAGAATCTGGATCCATTTTTCCATTTGCAATCATTGGGATCTTCAGTGATCTGCTATAGACACCGAATTTGATTGCCAGCTTGTTAGCATATTTGGATTGACAGATGAAGATACCATCCGCAGATTGCTTGACCTACAGGCCGAGGAAGAAGTTCATCTCCCCCATCATGAACATTTTGTACTCATCCTTCATGAGTTCTCCGAACCTGTCACATAAAAACTTTGACCTAGATCCAAAGATAATGTCATCAACATAAATTTACACAAGAAGAATATCATCCTTGTACTTAAAAGTAAATAAAGTTCTGTCGACCGATCCTCTTTTAAAACCAGAATGTAGTAGGAATGTAGACAAGGTTTCATACCAAGCTCTGGGAGCTTGTTTCAAACCATATACTGCTTTGTGCAATTTGTAAACTTTCTCTGGACTTGCTTCCTCAAAACCTGGAGGCTGTTCAACGTAAACTTCTTCTCCAAGAATTCCATTGAGGAAAGCACTCTTCACGTCCATTTGGTAGACTTTGAATCTCTGATGAGCCGCATATGCTAGAAACAGCCTAATTGCTTCTAGTCTTGCCACTGGTGCGTAGGTCTCATCATAGTCTATCCCTTCTTGTTGACAGTAACCTTTGGCAACTAATCTTGCCTTGTTTCTGATTACTTCAGCATTTTCATCTTTCTTATTCCTAAACACCCATTTTACATCAATTACTCCTTGATGTGTAGGACGATCAACTAGTGACCATACTTCGTTTCTTTTAAACTCGTTGAGTTCCTCTTGCATGGCTGTGACCCAGTCATGATCGGCAAGAGCTTCTTCAACAGTTTTAGGTTCAGAGTAGGAGAGATAACAACTTAGTAGACAGCTTTCACCTAACTGTCTTCTTGTCTTCACACCCGCCTTTGGGTTCCCAACAATGAGATCTTCAGTATGAGCATCGACCCATCTCCTTCGATGAGAGATTTCTTCTTCTATGAGAATTGGTTCAGGGTCTGTTATGGGATCTTCAAACTCAGGTAGAGGTTGAGGAGTGAAGGGGTCAAGCTGTTCAAGTTATTCAGCAAGCTGATCTACTAACAGTTCTGTATTGACTGCAGGTTCTGTTGAAGTTTCTGGATCAGTTGAAGAGGAGCTGGTTGGAGGAGCTTCGGTTCCCCCTTGGTTTATTCCCCCTTGCTGAATGGGTGGATTTTGTGAATTGGAATCTTGTACAGGACTGACTTTCTTCTTCCAAGTCGGTTGGACTCCATATTAGTATTTCATCTCGAAACTACGTGTTGGAGCCTGCTTGTTCTTGATTTTCGCCTGTACCTTCTTCAGGTTGAGTCTCCCTGTACTCACAGATAGATTCATCAAAAACAACATGTGGTGTTACTTCCACAATATGAGTCTTCTTATTAAAAACTTTGAAAGCTTTGCTGATCTCTGAATATCCTACAAATATTCCTGGATCTGCTTTGCTATCAAATGTTCTTAACTGTGATTTCCCATTATTATGAATGTAACACACACAACCAAAAGATTTAAGATATTTCAATCGAGGTTTCTTATCTTTCCACAGCTCGTATGGAGTTTTTCCATGTCGTTGATGAATGATTGATCTATTCTGAGTGTAGCAAGCTGTGTTGATTGCTTCTGCCCAGAACTTCTTAGGAAGGTTGGTTTCATTCAGCATTGTGCGAACTGTTTCCTTTAGCGACCTGTTGCGTCGTTCAACAACACCATTCTGTTGAGGTGTGCGAGCTACTGAAGTTTGATGTGTAATTCCATTTTTAGTATAGTATGACTCAATAATGTGATTAAGAAATTCTGTTCCACGATCTGATCTGATTGAGATCACACTTTTGTTCTTCACGTTTGACAGTTTGGTAAGCAGCGCAGGTAGCTCCACTAGTGTCTCCTTCTTTTTATGTAAGAAAATAACCCAAGTATATCGTGAGTAATCATCAACAATAACGAGAGTATACTTTTTACCGTTGATGCTTCTAGGAGTTACTGGACCAAATAAATCCAGGTGGAGTAATTCCAAGATTCTACTTGTGTTGTGAGCTGCAATGCTTGGAAATGACGATTTGGTCTGCTTTCCAGCTTGACAGGCTTCACAAACATGATCTTTGTAGTAGACTTGATCTGGAAGGTCATCTGCGAGCTTCTTGCGAGCAAGCTTGTTGATAGCTTTGAAGTTTAAGTGACACAGTCTCTTGTGCCATAGTCAGCTTACTTCAGATACAAGTTTGGTGACCTAAACAGGTTTCTTTCTCATCTGACCATTGTACTATATACAAGTTATCCTGCAAAATTCCGGTAAGAAGAATTTCTTCTCCTTCCTTATTCTTTATAGCACATTTGTTAGCAGAAAATTCTACTCTTTTTCCAGTAGAGCAGAACTGACTTACAGAAAAGAGATTATGATTTAAACCTTCAACATAAGTGACATTAGATATTGTTGTTTTACCAACAATTAGATTACCGTAACCTCTTGTTTTCCCTTTAGAGTCTCCTCCAAAAGCGACTAGAGGTCCGTCATATTCGATGAAGTTTGTAAGCAAGCTTCTGTCGCAGGTCATGTGCCTTGTACATCCACTATCAATGATCCAGACCATGCCGCGAGCTGCTCGCTTTCTCCTTTGAGCTTTCCTTTCCTGCAATTAGACAGATTTAGCGACCCATATGAATTTGGGTGCTTTGTTAGCAGGTTGGGTTTTAGCAGCTTGGTTCCCAAGCTTCTTCTTTTGAGAACTGTTGACCCGTGGCTTGGTCCGTTGCTTATTTGTTGAGTGGACGGCTTCATTGGAGTATGCAGTTTGTAGTCGGTAGTGAGCAGGTTGATAGTACTGCTCCACATACCCACATCTGCAGCGATTAGTTTCAGATCCACTTCCATGTGGAAATTGATAGTGCTTACTTGATAGCTCAGGATATTGGTACCAATGATGGTCGTACCAATAACCTTCATTGTCAAGTGTGTGTTGATTTGGCCACTGCTCATAGTAGTTATTTCGTTGTGATTGAGCAGTTTGAATGGTTCTTGGATGAGAGACTGCTTTTCTTCTGCTAGCAGTTTGCACTTTTCTTGGAGCAGGTTGACTTCCCTTTTGATAAGCAGGTTGACCATACAGTTTCCTAGGAAGCTCAACCTTTTTCTGTTCAACTGACGGCCTTAGCTGCTGCTCTTGAAGCAGGCTTTCCATGCTCTTTCACCAAGATTGCTTGAGGTTGTCGAGCTAGATTCTTCAGTTTGAGCTACTTGTTTGGTAGAGTGTGATGAGCTTTGCTTTCAACCCATCCTTTTTCTTTTACGAACATGACCTTCTCCTTTTCTTTGGCTTCGCAGGTTTGACCATGGAATCCAATGCCAAACTTTATCTGAGCAGGTCTCTGGGCAGCTTGCAAGGCTTCAAGCTTTTCACCATTTTTGTTCATCTTCATCAGGACTTGTTGAAGCTTGAGCTCTTTCTGTAACAGCTTCTCATGCTCATTTAAGAGATCTGACAGCTTGCCGTTCAAGCTGTTGATCTCACTGTCCTTTTCAGTGAGCATCTCTTTAAGGTTTTCTTCCCTTGAAGCTGATTGACCTAATTGAATTTTTAGGGTTTCTATCTCCCTTTTTCTTTCTTCATCATTGAGAGTGAAATCTTTGTTCATAGCAACTTTGAGTTTCATGTTTTCATCCTCCAGCTTGGATCTCTCTATGACTACTTGTTTAAACATTTCTGAGAGCTTCTTGTAGTCATCAAGCTGTTGTTGAAACTCTTCATATGTTGGCATTTCGGGCAGTTCGAAACCAGCATGTTCGGAGTTAGTTGAATATGAAAATGAGGTTTCGGTATCAACCTTGTATTGAACAAGATCGAGATCTTTTCCCATGTAGCATTCCTCATATTCAAATTCTTCGTCAGCTAAGCGACATTCCTCCTCATACAGTTCATCATCATCATCTTCGTCGGAGGAGGTTGAGTCTGATAATGTGCCAATAGCTTTGGCCTCTTCCTCAGCTGCGATCATGGCATTGCGCTGCTCCTTAAGCTTTTGGTCTCTTTTTGCGCGGAGCTCTTCACGTTCAGCCTTTGATAGGTCTGGGCAGTCTGACTTGTAGTGACCTGGTCTGCCACATTCAAAACAACCACCCTCGGGAATGTTAGAAGAATTGAATTTAGAGGGTTTTGTTTTACCTTCACCTTTCTTGTCGGAAGAAGAGGTGATTTGATTTCTCTTAAAATCATTGTGATATTTGCGGAATTTGTTGAAGCGTTTTTCAAGCTTTTCATTTCTCCTTGCCATGAGTGCATAGTCTTTCAACAATTTCTCCATTTTGGAGCATAAATCCTTTGGGATTGTTGTTTCCTCAGTCATTGATGCAGCTTTGAATGCAACATCCTTTTCTTTCTTTTCGGGCTCGGTCTTCTTGCTTGAAGATGCTTGTCCTGACCCGTGCAGTCTGATCATTTCAAACTCATATCCGATGAGTAGATCAAATAGTTGCTCGGTTGACAGGTTGCTGATGTCCGACCTGCCGCGGTGCACGGCACTGTACACATGCCAGCTTGCTAGGAGAGATTGGATAACTTTGAGGTTGAGTTCGCACTGTGTATATTTATCTTTCTTGAGAGCTGCGATCTCCAAAGTGATCATTGTGAATCTGTTCTTGAGCTGATCAATGGTCTCCATTGGCTGCATTTTGAATTCTTCAAATTTACTGCATGCCACTGACAGCTTGTTCTCCATCATTTCTGTTGAACCAAGGCTTATGGCTTTTAAGGTGTCCCACATCTCCTTTGCAGTTCCAAGATTTCTTATCTTGGCCAGGTGGACTCCCTTAACTGTGCTAGAGATCAACCCCTTTGCGAAGCTGTCAAGTCCAGCTTCCTTTCTTTCTTCGTTTGTGTATTTTCTGGGATCTTTGATCTTTGGCACATATGTTGCTTCGGAAACTTTCTCTCCAGAAACATCGATATCGTAGGGCTTGTAGATTGGTGTTGGGCCATTCTCGATGACATCCCACATCAGCACATGGTGAGCTTGGAGGCACATCTTTATTTGAAAGCTCCAGTCTTCATATCCCTGCACAGAGAAATCTTCGCAGATGCGGAGAAGTGAAGCTTCCATAATGACAGTTTATGTATGTATGCACAAGCACAATTCCTAGAGATCTAGTTCTATTTGACACTGAAATTCAAGAAACCTTCTAGTATGCAGAAGCAATGGTCAAAAGAACCACCGCTCTGATACCACTTGTAGGTCCCGATAAGTAGTTATTGGTGTATGGGGGGAGGGGGGAATACACCAAGTAACCAACAGTTTTGACTTTTCAAACAAAATTGATCTAACTGAGTCGTCACTCCAGTTTATCAGAGCAGCTTAGTTTTTCCAGCTCAATTAGTAAACTGCTGAGCTTGCAAAACTAACCTGCGTGCGGAAGTTTGGTGGAAAGGTTGGCTAACAGTTTAAGTTTCAAAGGAAACTTTAGTTCAGACAAGTGTTCATGCAAACTGTGAAAGTGGCTAACAGTTTTTAAAGACAGTTTTCAAAGACAGTGCTCATGCAAGACAGGTTACGATAGTGCAGGTTGTGAGCATGCAAACTGTGTGAATAAAGATATAAAGGTAAATAGCAAGAGAGAAAAACACGAGGAGCTTTTATCATGGTTCGGAGTAAACAGCTCCTACGTCCACGCCAGATTCCGTCGAATCTGTAATCCCTTAACTTGGATTTTTCACTCCTTTTAACACTGGTGGAGGTACAGTCCAAATTCAAGTCTTTCTCTTAGACTGAATCTAACACGATTCTTGAGTCGTGTCTCTTCTTACTTACATACAATCTTACATACAAACTTACTAACACTAAATGACTAGTGCTACTATCCAAACTTGAAAGCTGTGAATAGCTATCGTCGTAAGGAATACAACTCAATCAACTACAGTAGTTTTTCAACTTTGATGGTAGTGAGAGTGTGTGTGATGTGTTCTAGTAATACCGATTCCAGATAGATCAGAAATCTACAATGATCAACACTTGGGAAAACTCTAGTAATTTCGAGTGTTGATTTGAATAATTTCAGCTTGAGATTTCTATAGCGTTTTTGTTCGTGTATTGATTTTCCCGTGTTTCAATCTGGAATGAGTTGAGTTATTTATAGAGAAGCATTTGAAATAGAGCCGTTGGAAGTGTGTCAGGATTTGCAGATTCCGGACACTGACACAATTCTTGTCGTTGAGTGAGAGCAAGTTTCATAACCATAGCTCAGGTTGGCCTTCACAGGTTGAGCTTCCTATACCTCGAACTGTCTTCGGTCTTCTGTAACCTTCGCGTGAAATCTTCGAGTATTGTAAGAGCAGGTACATAGACAGATTACATAATGGAACAGTATGACAGGTTTGAGTAGACTGGGTACAAGGTTGCACTACCAACCTTGACCTTTACATAGCAACCTGTCCGGTTAAGCTTGACTGATCCAAACACTGAGATCAGCCTGTTCCAATTGAAAACTTATATCTAAGTGTGGTTTCTAATAGCATTATCAAAACTTAGTTTAAAAGGGTTCCCAACAGCTGGGCTGGGTGAATACTAACCAGCGAGTAAAATATGACTATGTCCTTATCATCTTAAAAAAAGGACACCGAGAAGAAGGTATGAAATTAGTTTGTTCAATGCTCTACCAATACAGTGTGAATGAGATTTATACTGAATTTTCTTACGAAAGTGAAAAGACCTTAAATGTTCCGTGCATTGTAACTAATTTTTAACAGAGTAGGTAGTATAATTGTGAGGAAAAGATGCATAATACTAATTATTTTGTGTGGTCCCAATTTATTGTAGTTTACAATGAATTATTTATACTAAATATTTAGTTGACCAGCAGTGCCTGCAAACATAGAATATCCTGTTGATTCATGTGGTCCCAAAATATAATTTTATTTATTGAATCAAGTGTTCTTTGTTTGCTTATGCATAATGCATTACAATTGTATAATACACATACAATGCATAATGAATTGTAATATAGGGTCGTTGCTATAGTTCTGGACTAGTTGGAGATGTATTTGATTATTTTAATATGCATTGAAGCTATGGTGTAATGCATCCTTTTTAATTTTCATCCAGTTTAATTTGATCATCATCATCCAGTTTAATTTTCATTAGTTGTTTCCATCTGATTCTGCATTGGATTTAGTGTATTGAATATCTTTTCTCGACTCAAATTATGTGGTGTGAAGCTTCTCTCTCAGCTTTTGGCTGAAGTTAACAACTACCATAGTTCTTATTCTGCATCTGGGTTTACCTCTTGTGCTTCGGGTGTGCTTGCAATCATACATAAATGATTTTTCCATAAAAATTCTTAGGATATTTTGATTAATCTACTTTTATACTAACGTTTAGATTAATGTGAGCATTAAATTATTAGTTGTTGAAGTATGTTAGTGAAGTTAGTTTATAATGCATAATGCTGCTCTTATTAATGTACACAGAGCGAACCAAGTTGAAGCATGACAAACAACTTCCCTTAGAGGAAAACAGATTATGATGGTATTGTGCAATGCACAAGAATTATGCCATTTGAATCTTCCAAACTAATGGAGAAAAAGAAACACAAGGATTCCGTTGTGAAGGAGAAGGAGGAGGAGGAGGGGGAGGGGGAGGAGGAGGGGAGGAGGAGGAGGAGGAATCAGATGCAGGTTGTGAAAGGAGAATAATGAGATTCGTGACAAAAACTTAAGTAGGTCGGACCTGTTCTTTGATAAAACAAGCACGGTGGGAATCTTGGACATTGATGACCTTCTCATACTTGAATGATAATCTAAGAAAAATGGGTTTATGAACTGCCTATGTGTGGAGTTTGTTTTGAATACAACATTATTACTGTAGATGGTGCTAGAATCTTTTCATGTTATTTTGTTAGTTTTGTAAATTGTCAATTTATCATGATTTTTTCACAAAATAATTTACTGATACTGTTTGTACAATATGCATTACATGAACACATTAGAGATTCATCAGATCCATTGGGAGATGGCACAGACGCACAGATGGTGCATGATATTGATAATAATGCATTGTAAACTAACTCAATTGGTTTAGTGCAGCTATTAATTCTGAATGCTTAGATAATTGCATTACACGTTTTGAATTTCACTCTGTAATGCATTTGTATTTTTTCTATAATGCAATTATATTCATCCTAAGAATAGCGAGATAATGCATTGTAAACTATCTCAATTGGTTTAATGCAGCTACTAATTCTTAATGCTTGAATCATGCATTACACATTTTGCATTACACTATGTAATAATGCATTTGTATTTTTCTATAATGCATGACTTTACAATTTTTATCTTTTTATTTTGTAATTATTATTATTAAGTTAGTAAGTTTATTTCATTTTATTTATATTGCATAAACTCTCTTTTATGAATATAAAATGAGGATAAAAAGTTTTTTAGTTTACTTTTTTTTTTTAATTTATCCTCCAAGTTAACAATAAACTGAATCATATAAACTAAAACTTTTTTTTTAATTTATCCTCCAAATTAATATATCATCACTAAACATTCAACAAACTTTAATATTATAGAATAATATGAAAATATGCCATACTTCACTTAAATGACTCCGGGGTGTGACAATACATTCAATTCATAATGCATGATCATATAATTCTTAATGCATGAAATTCCTCTATAATGTAAATTCCTATGTGAATTAAATTTTTTTGCTAAATTTGTAAGGTCACCGAAAACGGCAAGTTTGTGTGTAAAATTTGATGCTAATTAAGGGTGGATCGGTACAGAATATATCGAAAAATTTTCACCGTATTGATACCGTACCAAAAATCTTCGGTATGCACTTTTTTATACTGTTACCGTACTGAACATTTCAGTATATCAATTTTTGGTATACCGTAAATTCGATATGGAACAAAGTCCATACCAATACTGTACCGAATTTTGGTATACCGTACCGAAGTTCGGCATTTCGGTATACCGAAAAATCAAATATTATACCCGAAATGTTTTTTTAAAAGTGTTTATGAAATGTTAGTGTCTCATATTATACATCTTTAACAAATGTAAATTAATTTTGCAATACTATTTATATTATAGTACAATACAATTATTGTTTTTGTTAGTACATGTATTTTAATATTTGATCGCTAAAGATTAAAAGATAAATACGTATATTATATTTGTAATATCTTTTAGATAATACTGACGTATTGAAAATTAGTTAAATAATTAAATATTTATTAAGATTGTATTTAAATTAGAGTACGTATTTTCATATTGCTTTGAACAAACGAAATAAAAGATAATCATGAGGAATCTAAAATAATGCAATTCACACTAATGTTAATGTGTTTAAGGCCTTTGAACAATACACTATTAAATCGACATTCAACAACATTACATATTCTCATGTGCTTGCATGTCAATAAATAACAAAGAATTTAAATCAATGCATTTGGATAATGAATATTAATTATCTTATTTTGGGAATGATAAAACTCATTGAGATCGGATTGGATTTGACAATACGTACCCTAATAAAAATGGAGTCTTCTACAAATTTGTATTATATTATACGGAATATTATGCATTGGGTTACGGTATGAAATGCATTATATGGCAAAATAATCTGCATTATTAAAGATGAAAATTCTGAATTGAAGGAGAAAAAAACACGTAAATTAAAGATGAAAATAAGAACAATGGAGCATGTGGAAGAAAATATGAAAGTCGCATGCAATATATTTTTAACATAAACATAATTGGGTGATGCTATTCGGCCATAATGTGGCCGGCCATAATTTTAATTTTTTTTAACATGTAATAATTTATATATTTATGCCAAACCTTTTTAGATTATAAGAAAACTCAAAAGTGATTTTTCGTATAATTTATATATATTTTTAAAAATAATCCTTTAATTATTTGATTATTTTGATTATTTTAAAGAATTTGTTACTTTTTATTTTAAAAAAATAGGAAAAATATGTAATTTTTGGGGGAAATTTTTTTTGAAGTTAAAATATAAATGTAATTAATTATAATAATTATTTCTTATTTTCAAAATGACATATATTATGAAAAATGTCACAATGTGGCCGGCCACATTGTGACCAAATATCATTATTGTTTTATTTAATGT
The DNA here is from genome assembly GCA_001642375.2 of Mentha longifolia. Classification (NCBI taxonomy): domain Eukaryota; kingdom Viridiplantae; phylum Streptophyta; class Magnoliopsida; order Lamiales; family Lamiaceae; genus Mentha; species Mentha longifolia. Next base: position 19,822,072 of record CM038114.1, on the reverse strand, counting down.
GAAATGGTAATATACGCATATATTTCTCTGACTATCCTTGAAGTCTGTTTATAAATTTGTCAAAATCGAATTTGGCGATGTACATAAAATTTTAAAATTTTGAATTGTTATACTTGTTTTAATTGCCTTTATTTGCTAGTAAAGTAGTAATTTGTCATTTGTTTTTATTTTTTTAATTTAGACTTGTAAATGACTGAATGTGAATATCTGTTATATAAAAATAATTATTACTAAGATGTACAATTTTAATTTTATTAAATTTAGTTTTGTCGAATATCGAAATTTAATTATTCACAATGCTATGTAGTGGACTAAATTAAATACTGTATATGGTTAGTGGGTTTTATGAAATACTACTAATTACTGTATTAAAATATTTATATTGTGTATATCATTCACGGCAACCGCCCACGTTTATAAGCTACGTAGAATTTGAATATTATAAGTATTAAATAATCAGTTATTGCAATAACTGAATTTTTAAAAATAACTGTATAAAATCAAAATTACTATTCTACCCTAAATTTGGTGGAAAAAATTCATTTTCATTTTGTTTTTATATATATATATAGATCTCGGGATTTTTTTCTTTATCAAAAAATTCAGGAATATTTATTGTAAATTATGTTCAATAATGATATTTGTTCACAATGTGGCCGGCCACATTGTGACATTTTTCATAATATATGTCATTTTGAAATATCACTTCTCTTTTTGGTTTGATCAAGGACTTGCAATTGAATATTGTCTTGAAACTAAGATTGATTTCACAAGATTCCCTAGATTCACAACCAAAATGAAATGTATTCTCATAAATTAGTTTTACAAGATAAGAAGGTGACCATTAAAAAAATAATTTTCATTTAGTTTTCTCTATAATTAAATGTTTACTAACATATAACAATAGTATGGAATAAAAATTCACAGGAAGCATTAGGCTAAAGTTTGTTTGTCCATAGTTCAATATATACATAGGTCATGCATATATAATTGTTTGCTACACATATTTTTAAAGGAGTTTTAAGTAAGGACAAAAAATTAAAGAACTATCTATTTAATATTCAGACGTTTAGATCTTGAAATTTAAAAAAATTATGAATATAATAATAATATTATAACACAATGAAATTTTATAATCAAGCTAAATTTTATTTATATTTGCTTTAAATTTCAATTAATTATGATAATTGCCGAGCATCGCGCGGGTACACGTACTAGTTAGTTGTACAAAATAAGCAAAGAGAATGAGATATCTAAAAAAAAAAAAAAAAAAACGGCAACTCAATCCCTTTAATTATGGATAACCGTTCACCATTTAAGCAAAGTACAATAATAACCTTTCATCATTTTTATGAGATTAGGATTTAATTAAAATACAACATGTTAGGTGACCGTAGATCATCCAAAATGAATACATGAGATTGTTTCCTATTTTATACGGAAAGATAGTTTTTTATATGATCTCCACTCTATATATTTGTTATATATTTGTGTTGAATTGTTAAATTTATTTTGTATTTTTTAATTCTAAAAATTGAGTTTTTTTTAATAAATGTACAATTTTTAAAATTTGCATTAGAGTCTCTATGAAATATTGCGTAGGTAGATTAACCAATTATATTTATTCGAATCCGGCCCGGATTCGTTCCATATCCGTAATGTGTCTGTATCCCGAATATTCCAAATTCGTATCTGAATCCGGCCTTTCCGTATCCGACTCCGAATTCGAGAAAAAATATGGGTTAGGATACGGTATAAGCACTATCCGTCCGTATCCGATCCGTTTTCATCCCTACCTTGACCCAATGTACATCCGCCCCTGCCGAGAAATATAAAATTTACATTGATTGATGTTTTCTTTTTTCATAATTATTTACCATCAGAAACATGCACCCTTGAGGTTTGGTAAGGCAAGTTAAGCATGGAATTTGATTGGTGAATTGGTAACATTTCTCTGCAGATTCTCTCATCGTACTATTTATGTTGTCGAAAAAATCGGTTCGGGTGGACGATAGAATCTCCGAAATGGCTCCCTGTTCATGTCGATTAATAAATGAATTTTAATTTCTTATACAATATACACTATACATGATATGAAAAAAAGTTTAAGTGCGACTTCAATGTTTAGAGAATACAAAAAAAAAATCATATTGCAAAAACTTAAAATACCTGGGTGAGAGTTGCTGGGCTAGATGTAATGCCCAGATATTTCTGAATGCACTCAATAATCTAATTCATTGATATAAGAAAATGAAAAACATATGTCAAACATAATGGTAAAGATCATTTTTCATTTCTTAAAGAAAATACATTTTTTATCTGATCTTTGATGCTATAAAAGTTTGAGAGAATGGAAGATCGAACCCCCGATTTCTTAAGAATTCCATTGCGATCGGAAGCAGCAATCCAACCAAGGCGCCAACCAGGAATGACATGGATCCAAATACAACGTGCCTATAAACTTCATCTGAATACTCACTGCAGTTTCCGCAATCTTGAAAACAAAAAATCAAAACTCAGTTAATTTTATTTTTGTGCAAAAACAAATTATTATCTGTAAAATGTCAAACCAAGCTTTTTTATATGGTCTAAGGTGACATTTTGATAGGTACCCAAGCCAGGAGTCCTAACTCCACCCAAAAGCTAGCCTATGAGTGGAGGTTGGACCCCGTACTTAACTACCAATCCACAATGATTTGTGGATCCGATGTGGGATCGTATCATTCGACCCCCCTTAAGAGCCGGACGCCCACGGACGGCTCTCACTCTGGGCAGCAGTTACTCCGGACCCATCCGTGTGGCACCCGGCAGCACTCTCCCAGGTAGCCTTTTCCCGCACCACGTCCGCAGGACGTCCACGGACGGCTCTCACTCTGGGCGGCTCTCACTCTGGTCCCACCAGGTAGCCTTCTCCCAGGTAGCCTTTTTCCGCACCACGTCCGCACTCTCAATGAAAGCACCAATTGATAGGTACCCAAGTCAGGAGCCCTAACTCCACCCAAAAGCTAGCTTATGAGTGGAGGTTTGACCCCTTACTTAAGTACCAATCCACAATGACATGTGGATCTGATGTGGGATCGTATCACATTTCCAGTAGGATAGCCTGGGTTGATGACGACCATGGCGATGGTGTTTTCATCAGCTATAGCTTTGACGGCATCGAGATCAACTTCCCAGTCTTTGGGGGGAGTAGGTCAAAGTGGCGGACTTCGATCCCTGTCAACACAGCACGCGCTTTGTATAGGGAGAATCCGGGCCAGGGCAGGAGGATGTTGGCACCGGGCTGGCCCAGGACCGAGAGTTTGAGCTCGATTGCTAGGCTTGCGCCCGAAGTTATGAACACGACATCTTCCGACAACTTTTCTGGCATTTCACTGCTCAAATGTTCTACAACTGACCTGTGGCATAATATGTATGTATAATACAGTTACTTTAATTTTTACAAAAATTTTGAGCTAACAACAAATTAATTTCATCATGAACATTTTCTTTATGAAAGATACATGTACTACTTATAACATGAAAGTATAAGAGAGAGAGAGAGAGAGAGAGAGATAAATATATATATACCTCTTGGCTGAAGAAAGACCATAAGGAGGAGGGTAGCCATTGAAGGAAGAGGAGTGAAGAGCGTGGAGGAGACCTTGCTCTACAACTGGGGTTGTTTTGAAACTTGGGAAGGGAGTGGGATCTCCATTGCCAAGGTTGATTTTTGATCTTTCATCCTTTTTTTTTGTTCAGATTTCCACTTATTTTCGTGATCAAATCTCTATTTGTAACCTCACCATCTTTTTCATTCTTGAAACCCCATCTTATCAGTTTGCTCTCCATCTTTGTGTGTGTGTGCAACAATGGAAGAAGAGCATGTTGGAAATTTGGTGTTTTGACCAAATAAATAATAATTAATATTTAATTTATTAATTAAATTAAATACTATATTATAGTTCTACTCGCGGAGTAGATGAACGTGGTATATTTATATGCTCAAAACCGATTTCAGTGAGTGAGATATAAATGTTCAAAGATTGGTGGAGAGTTACTTCTTTCTTGAAAGAAGTGTAAGTTATACCACATCAGTTTAAATTAATGTGGTGTGATGTTTAAAAGTGTTTACACATGTGGGCTAACTATCAAGTGATTGTGGATGAGGTCGGTCTCGGCCTCGGGTCTTAGTCCTCGGCCTCAGTCTCGGCCTCGGCCTAGGTCTTCGATTTTAGCTTCGGCCTTGGTCCTCGGTCCTCGGTCTTCGACTTCGGCCTCGGTCTAGGTCTTCGACTTTGGCTTCGGCCTTGGTCCTCGGTCTTCGACTTCGGCTTCGGTCTTCGGCTTCGGCCTCGGCCACCTCGGCTTCGGCACCTCGGATAACTATCTAGCCCAACTGCATCCGGAAGAGGTTCTGGAAGGTGACTCTTCAACTGAACAGTCAGCCCTTTCACCTTTCGTCTCCACCACTACCTCCAACAGCCTTTATGGCTGATTAATGCCTTTAATGCATTAAAGTCTCCTACAAAGTGAGCAGCCTATAAATAGAGGGGTTGTAGGCATTTAAAGAAGAGAGGAAATACATATAAAATCGCATCTTGCTGCATACTTCTCTCTTTTGTTCATTTCCGAGCTTAGTTTTTCGCCTCTATCTAGTTCGCCGGAGCTCCAAGGTCTTGCGGTGCTGCTACCTTCGAGACGAAGCTGTTTTATCTTTGGGGATGATACGCCAAAACCAAGAGCACTACCGGGGCATATTTTGCTTGCGGAAAGAGGGTTTTTCTCGACTCGGCTTTTAGTTCTTAGTTTTTGTTAATTGTAATCTTTAATTTACGTTGTAACTTTTGTACGCCCGGAAAGTTAGTACCTATTTTACCAACAATCATAAGATGAGATACGTACTTGCCTTCCTGACGTAGTTGAAGATGACGAGCACTGCAACTTCCACTGATTCCTCTTCTGGCGTTTCCACTGTGCCTTCAACAATGTCCGCCACTGTTCCGTCAATAATGAATACTTCATTGCCAAGCTTTACAACAATATCTGCAATGAACTCAAACACCGGAGGTTCGACCACGCCTTCATCAAGTTTGTGGGTTTTCAACAACCCATTTATGTCAAGCGGAGGTTCCGGTTCGACCGGCTCTATTGGTGCCATATTCAGTCGGACTGTCAGTTCCACTTTTAGTGGAACTGTTGGAGCGCCATTCGTGGGCTTGACTGTGGGAGCCTTCGGGCATAACACAAGTGGCTCCCTTATGGGAGTGAACTCGGCACCAAGGGTGATGCCACCCGCCGATAAGCCGCCAAAGTTCAGAGGAGCCGATTTTAAAAGGTGGCAACAAAATATGTTGTTTTATTTAACAACGTTGGGGGTGGCGAACTTCCTAACGGAAGATGAACCACCTGTACCAAGTGCGGAGGAGGCCAACTTCCATGTTCGAGCCTTCTACGACAATTGGCGAAATGGAGACTACTTGTGCAAGAATTTCATTCTTAATGCCTTATATGATTGTTTGTACAATGTGTACTCCGGTGTCAACACCTCTAAAGGAATTTGGGAGGCGTTAGACAAGAAGTACCGTAGCGATGATGCAGGTACGAAGAAGTTCGTGGTAGCACGATACTTAGACTACAAGATGGTCGATTCTCGACCGATGATGGAGCAAGTACAAGAGTTCCAACTCATTGTACATGACGTCCATGGGGAGGGGATGGCTCTTCCAGACGCATTCGTGGTTGCAACGTTGATCGAGAAGTTGCCCCCAAATTGGAAAGACTTCAAGAGCTACCTCAAGCACAAGCGAAAGGAGATGACTCTTGAAGACTTGATTGTGAAGCTACGCATCGAGTCGGATGTACATGATCAAGACAAACCGAAGACACCGTCTAATGCCAAGGTGAACTTGATGGAGAAGGGCGGTCCCTCCAACAAGCGTGATCGCCCAAATGCCAAAGACAAGGGCAAGGCGAACGTACCATCAAAGAAGTTTGATGGTGATTGCTACAATTGTGGTAAGCATGGGCATACTGCGAAGGACTGCAAGAAGCCCAAGAACAAGAAAAAGAAAAAGCATGCTGCCAACGTCACCGAGAAAGACGACGAGTGGGTGAAAGAAGATTTTTCGGCTGTGGTCACCGAGGAGGTCAACCAAGTCGAAAAGCTAGGAGACTGGTTCATTGACACCGGCGCTACTGTGCACGTGTGTGCCGATAGGAACAAGTTTGTTACCTATCAAGCTGTTGAGGGGAGGAAGCTCAACATGGGGAATCAAGCTTCGTCCATGGTTGTCGGAGTTGGAGATGTGGTGTTAAAGCTTACATCAGGAAATTCTCTAACTTTGAAGAAAGTCCTGCATGTTCCCGACATCCAAAAGAACTTGGTCTCAGGCTCTATTCTAGTTAATAAGGGGTTTAGACTAGTTTTTGAGTCTGACAAGTTTATTTTGTCAAAGAGTGGTACTTTCCTTGGAAAGGGTTACCTCTCTGATGGTCTTTATAGGTTAAATGTATTGGCTATACGCCATGTACCCAAATTTATTGAGAGTAATGAAAATGCCACTACTTCCTCTTACATTGTTAAGTGCTCTGATTTATGGCATTGTAGATTAGGACATGTTAATCTAAATGCTATAAAATGATTAGTAAATTTAGATTCACTAAAGTTAAATGAAGTTAACACTCAAAATAAATGTGAAATTTGTGTTGAGGCGAAAATGACAAAACAACCATTTCATGCGGTTGAGCGGAGCACAAAACCCTTTGATTTAATTCACACTGACATGTGTGATTTAAAGTATGTGCAAACTCGTGGTGGTAAAAAGTACTTTATCACGTTCATCGATGATTGCACAAGATATTGTTATCTTTATCTTTTAAGAAGTGAAGATGAGGCTATTGAAGAGTTTAAACACTTCAAGAATGAAGCCAAAAATCAACTAAGTGGTCGAATGAAGAGTGTTCGAAGTGACAGAGGTGGCGAATATGTCGTTCCGTTTGAGGAATTATGCAACGAAAGTGGTATAATTCATCAAACGACGGCTCCATACTCACCTCAATCAAATGGCATTGCTGAACGTAAAAATTGAACTCTTACGGAGATGATGAATGCTTTGTTGATTAGTTCAGGGTTGCCCCAAAACATGTGGGGAGAAGCTGTCTTGACAGCCAACTATATATTGAATAAGATTCCACTCAAAGGTAAAGATGTTACACCTTATGAGTTATGGAAAGGTTGGAAACCATCGTACAAATACCTTAAAGTGTGGGGGTGTTTGGAGAAGGTTGAAGTGCCTCTACCTAAACAAGTTACAATTGGCCCTAAAACGGTTGATTGCATCTTTATTGGGTATGCACATAACAGCAACGCCTATCGCTTTATTATCCACAAGTCAGAAGTACCCGACATGACTGTGGGAACAATGATCGAGTCAAGGAATGCGATATTCTTTGAAAACATATATCTTGTAAAGATAAGGGTAATGTAGGATTCAATTTTAGCAATAGAATTGAAGGTGAAGCCATAAGTTCTAAATCCGAGGATGAAGAACCTAAGTCACGAAAACGACAAAGGTTTAATCCAGAAGATAGTGAACCGAGACGTGGTAGTAGAGTTCGAAAACAAAGCAATTTGGTCCGGATTATGTAGTGTTCATGTTGGATCAAGAACCAACGACGATCAAAGAAGCTTTTTCTAGATCGGACAGTCCGCTTTGGAGAGAAGCGGTACAAAGTGAAATTGAGTCCATTAGGCAGAACCACTCTTGGGTGTTGGTTGAGTTACCCGAAGGGTGTAAACCCTTAGGATACAAATGGATCCTTAAAAGGAAATAAAAGCCGATGGATCAATTGACAAGTACAAAGCCCGTTTGGTTGTCAAAGGGTTTAAGCAAAAAGAAAGGTATGATTATTTCGATACCTATGCTCCTGTAACAAGGATTACATCCATTCGGGTGCTTCTTGCGATTGCTGCTTTGCACAATCTCGAGATACATCAAATGAATGTGAAAACTGCTTTCCTCTATGGAGATCTAGAGGAGGAAATCTATATGGAACAACCAGAAGGATTTGTAGAACCTGGTAAAGAGAAGAACATTTGCAAACTGGTTAAGTCCCTCTATGGATTGAAGCAAGCGCCACTTCAATGACACTTGAAATTTGATAGTGTGATGCTATCAAATGGTTTTAAAATAAACGAATGTGACAATGTTACGATATGTTATTGTGTGTCTTTATGTAGATGATATGTTAATCATGGATAGCAATATCCGTGTAATTAACGAAATGAAAAGCATGTTAAAAAGGAACTTTGACATGAAAGACTTGGATTTAGTGGATGTTATTCTTGGTATGAAAATACTAAGGAAATCCGATGGGATTGTCTTGTCACAATCTCACTATATTGAGAAAGTAATCAAGAAGTTTAACACTTTTGAAAGCTTGCCCGCTAAAACTCCCGCTAAAACTCTGATAGAACTTAATGTTCATTTGAGCAAGAACCGATGTGAGTTGGTTGCTCAAGAAGACTATGCTCGTGTCATAAGGTGTTTAATATATCTTACAAATTGCACTAGACCCGACATAGCATATGCCGTGAATAAATTGAGTCGTTACACGAGCAATGCAAGCAAAGAGCATTGGAGAGCTCTTGTACGAGTTTTGAGATACTTGAAATATACTAAAAGTCATGGGCTATATTTTTTGAGATACCCCCCGGTACTTGAAGGGTACTGTGATGCAAATTGGATTTCGGACACGAAAGACTCACTTTCCACAAGTGGGTATGTGTTTACTATTGGGGGTGGAGTTGTTACGTGGAGATCCACAAAACAGACGTGTATAGCCCGATCCACCATGGAGTCAGAGTTCATAGCTTTGGATATAGCTGGTGAACAAGCTGAATGGTTAAGAAACTTTCTTGAGGACATTCCATGTTGGGAGAAACCACTGCCTCCGGTGACGATTCACTGCCATAGCCAAGCGGCTATTGGTAGGGCGAAAAGTGGTTATTATAATGGTAAGTCTCGACATATTCGTCGACGACATAATACCATGAGACTTTTAATCACAACTGGGATTATTTCAGTCGACTATGTAAAGTCGTTGGATAATCTAGTGGATCCACTAACTAAAGGGTTAAACCGTGATCAAATGAATAAGTTGCTAGAGGGAATGGGAGTAAAACCCACAAATTAAGAACTATCATAGTGGTAACCCAACCATGGTGATTGGAAACCCCAAGAACTTAGTTCAATGGGAAAACTAAGCTATGAAAGTTTATGTGAAAACACTCACATTTATCTATTCCCTAGAAAGCATTTGAGTGTTGAAAGCTTGCCTAGTGGTGAGGTTAAGTCTATGACTTTTAATGATTCCTAAATACCTCGAGGAGGTTGAGTATGGCAAGATACTCGGTAAAGAATCACCTATGTAAGTGTGAAGTGAGGCCGCTTCATTAAGATACACTTATGAATCCAAAGGGGTGTTCAAGGCCGAAATGGACATAAAACATGACAACGGATGAGGTTGAGGTGTATAAGCGTTAACATCATTGTCTTGGTGGCATTGCGCTACTATGCCACCTGTGTACTCGATGGTGCTGACTATGGAAGGTTTAAAGCCACAAACTACCTATCCTAATAATTTTATACCTCGTGAGGACTGAGCTCTTACATTTGCATACATTTGCATATGGCTATCTCACTCATGTGGGGGATTATTGGAAATTTGGTGTTTTGACCAAATAAATAATAATTAATATTTAATTTATTAATTAAATTAAATACTATTTTATTGTTCTACTCGCGGAGTAGATGAATGTGGTGTATTTATATGCTTAAAACCGATTTCTGGTGAGTGAGATATAAATGTTCAAAGATGGGTGGAGAGTTACTTCTTTCTTGAAAGAAGTGTAAGTTATACCACATCAATTAAATTCATGTGTGTGATGTTTAAAAGTGTTTAAACACGTGGGCTAAATATCAAGTGGTTGTGGATGAGGTCGGTCTCAGCCTCGGGTCTTAGTCCTCGGCCTCGGTCTCGGTCTCGGCCTCGGCTTAGGTCTTCGACTTCAGCTTCGGCCTTGGTCCTCGGTCTTCGACTTCAGCCTCGGTCTCAGCCTCGGCCTAGGTCTTCAACTTCAGCTTCGGCCTTGGTCCTCGGTCTTCGACTTCAGCCTCGGTCTTCGGCTTCGGCCTCAGCCACCTCAGCTTCGGCACCTCGGATAACTGTCTAGCCCTACGGAAGAGGTTCTGGAAGGTGACTCTTCAACTGAACAGTCAGCCCTTTCACCTTTCGTCTCCACCACTACCTCCAATAGCCTTTATGGCTGATTAATGCCTTAATGCATTAAAGTCTCCTACAAAGTGAGCAACCTATAAATAGAGGGGTTATAAGCATTTGAAGAAGAGAGGAATACATATAAAATCACATCTTGCTGCATACTTCTCTCTTTTGTTCATTTCCGAGCTCAATTTTTTGCCTCTATCCTGTTCGCCGGAGCTCCAAGGTCTTGCGGTGCTGCTACCTTCGAGACGAAGCCATTTTATCTTTGGGGACGATATGCCAAAACCGAGAGCACTGCCGGGGCGTATCTCGTCTTGCGGAAAGAGGGTTTTCCTCGACTCGGCTTTTAGTTCTTAGTTTTTGTTCATTGTAATCTTCAATTTACGTTGTAACTTTTGTACAACCAGCAAGTTTTTACCTATTTTACCAACAGAGCAGTCATGTATATATAGGCGCCAAGGCAGGAGTTGAGGTTCCTCGCTCTCAAATATAGATTTTTTTTCTATTATTTTTTTCTTTGGAAATGGAATAGTATGTACATTAAGACTATGTTACATACACAGGTACGGGTATCCGACACGGTCACACGGGTGCGGATCCGAGTGATAACTCATTTTCTAAATGTTTTGAGTACGCAGATACCGTCCGAACTTTGGATACGAATATGGATACGCCATACATAAAATATATACAAATATTTATATTAAAATTAGTAATAATTTTTTTAATATTCCATAAGAAAAATCAAATCAAAAAGTCTAAAGGAAATTCAAAACAAGTAAATAACATGGCCAATAAGTGTGCCTGAGTTAGCCTAGCGGTAGTAGGGTTAATGTCTAAGGCCAAAGGTTTTGTGTTCGAGTCATTCGCGGCGCGACCTTTAAATTTGATGTAAACAACAACAACAACAATAACAACATGGCCAATAAAAACTTAAAAGTTATAAAATTAAAGAGTTCTGTGTTTTGAGAAGTTATAAAATTAAAGAGTTATGTGTTTTGAGAGTTTGTATATCAAGAGTTGTAGGCGTTTCTTTAGTTGGAGATTTTGTAGTTACGGCATGTCAATCACAGATGATATAAAGATACTAGGTTTATAGGTTAAGATATTATAATATTATATTGATAAGGAATAACTGAATAATTAATGAAGATTTGAAAAATCTTTCATTCCCAAAGAAGTCTCTCCAATTCTCCGTATGAAGAGGCGGCAGCTACTATGGAACATTAAAAAAAAAACGTTATCTTCTCTTCTGTCTCTCCCTAAATTAAATTGTTGTGTCCAAGGGGTTGGACATAGATTCCACACCCACTTATGTGTCGTGTCGTGTCCGACATGGATACGGCAGCAAAATAGCCGTGTCCATGTAATATATCTTTAAGAGAATCAATATATATTTCTCTCTTTACAAAATTATTAAATAATTAAATATATTTAATCACCTTAAGTGGGCCGGTGTAACAAAATAAATTTGGAGTGAGTTCAATTTAAATATTATCTCCATCCCTGATCGATCTGATTTTCGCAAGATAGTTAATGCACGAAAACTGAGAATTAATGAACACGAAAAGGAACACAAAGGATTTACGTGGTTCGATCTATTATGATAGATCTACGTCCACGGAGCGAAAGTGTGTATGGATTTTATTGAGTGGATACGTATAGCTTGTACAAAGATTGTTCTCCCCCTCTCAACCTATTCTAAACCCCTATTTATAAGTGTTTACATATGGAATTCGACTAGGATTATAAGTCTTTTCCTGTTAGGACTCTTTGGCTTGATCTCCTCCTTTATTGGATAAACACTGAGCTTATATATCTCTTGTGGAGCTTGAATTGTAGTCGATATAGGAGTTGCCTTGGTGTAGAGGTTCCTTTGAGGTGGGCCGAAGTGGACTCGGCCTAGGTGGGCTGTTTGGGCCGAGCCAAGTACGGCTCTTAAGTGGGCCGAGCTGCATAGGCCGAGCTTGACAATCGGAGCCCAATTATATTGGGCTCGATGCTTAGGCCTAGTAGCTAGGCCATATCCTATCACATCCCCCCCCAAAAAGATATGGAAGTGAGGGTGTGATTTGGGGTAGAAAGGTGAAGCAAGAGTAGTGATAGTTACATTGCCCCTTCGGAAACAAGATTTCGACGAAGTCGAAATGCGTAGCGCTTCGTGAGGACGAGGTCGAACTGAAATTCACATTGCCCCTTCGGAAATAAGATTTCGATGAAGTCGGAATGTGTAGCGCCTCGTGAGGATGAGGTCGATTTGAAATTCACATTGCCCCTTCGGAAATAAGATTTCGACGAAGTTGGAATGTGTAGCGCCTCGTGAGGACGAGGTCGATCTGAAATTCACATTGCCCCTTCGGAAATAAGATTTCGACGAAGTCGGAATGTGTAGCGCCTCGTTAGGACGAGGTCGAACTGAAATTCACATTGCCCCTTCGGAAATAAGATTTCGACGAAGTCGGAATGTGTAGCGCCTCGTTAGGACGAGGTCGAACAGAAATTCACATTGCCCATTCGGAAATAAGATTTCGACGAAGTCGGAATGTGTAGCGCCTTGTTAGGACGAGGTCGAACACGTGATGTGTCAGTTACATTAAATGCGCCGTATAAGGTCTCGATAAAGTAGGCGCGTGCGTGTTACGGGGGGAAGTTGAAAAGGCGGAAAGTTACTAAAACTTCTTTCAGACGCCACAGTCAAAATTTTGAAATTCAAAACCCTAAAATTTGTCGGCAATTCATCTTCTACCTTCACGCTTGCAGTGTGGCCGTCGTTGTTACACCAGAATCCAGTGAACCATTTCGTTGTCACCATAGTCGTCCAATCGCTTAAAAGTAAGTGTCCATGGCTTCCTCTTCTTTTATTCGCGAGTCTAGCGGTAGTGGTAGTTAGGATTCGGGTGAAAGGTCCATGTCGCCGCCTGTATGTCATTCGCCAGAAAATGTAGATGTAGATGTATATACTGTAGAGTCGGACGTTCCGTCGAAGTGTAGGGTAGTTTTTGCTTATCCCTTTGATTCAGTCGGAACACGTCGAAATTTTCTTCAACCCTAGATTCATCTTCAATTTTGAAAATTGCGAAAAATTATTTATTTCCTAATTGGATAGAGATGGTAGTTCCTCGGCCGGAGGATAGGGCGTCAAACCCTCCGATTGGATTCGTAACTATTTACGAAGACTGTTTAAACCATGGTCTTCGTCTTCCCCTGCCCCCTATTTTCGCCGATCTTCTACGGAAGTTCGGCATTCCCTTAGCTCAAATAATGCTGAACTCGTTTAGGCAGTTCACTAGTTTAGGCATAATGAGTAGTCGTCACGGGGTCAGCCTGTCAGTAGAGCTGATCCTTAAATACTTCCAATTCAACTCATTCAATGGGTGGTACTACCTGACACCCCGTCTTGACTTTAGAGTGAAGACGAAGTCTAAAATCCCGAACTGGCAGTCTAAGTTCTTCTTTTGCCGGTTCGGTGAGGTCCCACATTTCATGTGGAATGCGGGTAAGTTGAGGAACCAAGGCACCGAAGAGGAATTCGGTGCGCTTGAGGAAGTTTTAACGAGTCTCGTCGATGAAGAGTTCACCGAGGTCGATCTTGCAAGGGCGGGGCTGAGCCCTTATGATCCAGACTCCATGGTTGAGCCGGTGAAGGGTGAGGCTCCACTTGGTCTGTTTTTAATGTTGTGTGTGTTCCATTTCATTGTGATGATGCTCATACTATTTTTCTGCAGTGAAACTACTCGGTAAGAAGAGGGCAAGGTCGAGCACTACTGAGAAGCCAGCTTCCGAGGTTTCTTCAGAGCGAACAGAGAGCGGACTAGGCTCTTCACCGATGGGGTCCCCTCCGGAGCGACCTCTCGTTCGAAAAAAGAAACAACAGAAGTTGGCTGTTGCTTCTTCGATTGGAGAGGAGGATTGCACAGTCACTGCAGTCCGGTTGTCTGGCGGTGTTGGACGCCAGGGTTCTGGAGAACTGGTGAATCAGCCTCGGCCATTTCCCAAGGTAGTATCACACTTTCAGCTGTACTTCCGCATTTCATTATTATATATTTGCTGACATTAATGTGGGTTGATATAGGGTGTCGAGGATATGGTGACGAGGCTGAGTGATTTAGCCTCGGAATTGAGCGGTTTCCTAACCTCCGGGGTCGACCGCTACAACAAGATGGCCCGGGTTCGCTGCAACCTGGAAAATGAGAAGGGCAGCTTTGCCAATCAATTGGCGTTGACAGAAGCCAAACTGGTGGCGGAGCGGGCCGCTACCGAGGCGGCGAAGATGGATGCAAACTCGTTGAGGGCCGAGGTGGAGGCGGCGAGGCGACGGGAGGCTGAAATGGTTGCCGGGCAAGGGCCACTGCTTTGTGCGTACACAGAGAGACTGTTCCGTTCTGAGAAGTTCTCAGAGCTTGTCAGGCAGGTGGCCTCCATCCTGAATGCTCGTGCTGTTAGTGACACTATCGACAGCATTACTGCTGATATGCCGGACTTGGATAAATCCAAGTACGGTTATGAGGAGATGTTAGATGAGGCGGTGTACTGTAAGTATGCGGAGGCCTTACTGAAGGGCGTCCAGGTTTCCCGCTTCTGGAGTGCTTGGCCTCGGCATCTACATTTTTGACCGCCGAGGCAGTGGAAAATTGCCCGGTCGACCGGGATGACGAGCTGGAGGAGCTGATCGCAGGCCTCAGCCGCACTGCTGAGATTGGGATGGAGAACGCTGGCCACCAAGGAGTGGAAGCCGAGGAGAACGAGGAGGCTGAAGTCAGAGGTGAAGGTGAAACGACTCCGGCTACTGATGGGGCTCCTCGTGATGAAGAGAATACCGGAGTGGTCAGTTGATCACCTCTCTTTTTTTTTTTTTTTTTTATTTTTTATTTAATGTAGGGCATTTGTACTACGGCATCGCTAGGATGTCGTTTCACCTTTGCCCTAGTGGCTATAAACATCAAAATTTAATGGAAATTATCTTCGTGTTTATGTAGTCTTCTTCTTCGGAACTTTTCGATGCATCTCCGTATATAGCTCAAATCAATAACTTACTGCGAGCTCTTGAAGCTAAGAATGTCGAAGTCCTTCATTGGAAAGACCAAGCTGGCCATATCCAGGACGAGGCCGACGTGAGACTTAGAGCCGCTCAAATAAAAAATGACGAGCTTCAAGCTCAGCTGCTGGAGCTTGGAGATAAGTATGATGCCGTGAAGGAAGAAGCTGATAAGATCGCCGAGGAGCACGCTGAATACGAGGCCATTGTCCTGCCGAAACGGTGGGAAAACCATTGCTGAAGTGGACCCAAAGGTGACAGAGGTCGCAGCCCGGTGCAAGGATTACTAAGAAAGATACGGGGCGGACTCCTGGCAGCTCCGAGATCAGATGGTGGAGCTGAAACGAGTTGCCGGTATGTACGAAGTGATTTTAGCTCGGCGTCCGAAGTTGGCTGCTCGGTTGGCAAAGAACGCTTGTCCTTCAAGTTCGTCTACTTCCACTAGTCCCTCGAGTTCGTCGATTCCTGCAGATCGATCGGGTATGAGATTCATGCGCCATTTGAAGGAGTTTATGAACAAGAACGGCAATCATTGGCTCGACGAGGACGAGGTCAGGAGCCTTCAATCGGGTAGGGGTAGGGGTCGAGGATGAGGTGGTGGTGAGCGAGGTCGAGGCAGCTTCAATATAGATGAAGTTTTAAATTTTAACTCCGAAGGTGATTTTCCCACAAGATGGCTTAGTTTTAGCAAACCTAAGCCTTCGAGTTCGTCGTGATTACCATGTAATTGTACTCTTCCATTTTTGAAATAAAACGGGATATTATGTACTTGTAGAAGCCTTTTACCTTAATTTAAACAAAGGTATATTTCTTTGTTTTAAACAAAGGTAGGCCATAAAGTGCATTACAGCATCATGAGACGCGGTTTAAGGTTTGAATAGCACAACTTCGTCAAAGATGAAGTTTAGGCTTTAATTAGCACGACCTCGGCTTCAGACAAGGTTTAGGCTTTGAATAGCACTACTTCGGCAGAGACGAAGTTGAGGCTTTGAATAGCACGACCTCGGCTTCAGACGAGGTTTAGGCTTTGAATAGCACGACTTCAACAAAGATGAAGTTTAGGCTTTGAATAGCACGACCTCGTCTTCAGACGAGGTTTAGGCTATGAATAGCACGAATTTGGCAGAGACGAAGTTTAGGCTTTGAATAGCACGACCTTATCTTCAGACGAGGTTTAGGCTATGAATAGCATGACTTCGGCAGAGACGAAGTTTAGGCTTTGAACAGCACGACCTCGTCTTCAGATGAGGTTTAGGCTATGAATAGCACGACTTCGTCAAAGACGAAGTTTAGGCTCAAAGTAGCACGACCTCATCTTCAGATGAGGTTTAGGCTCTTCTCCGTTTTAAACAAAGGCCGTATCTTTGTTTTTAACTGAGGTGGTGCCTCCTCATTTTAAACAAAAGTTTTCGTCCTAGCTTTTACCAAAGGTGGTGCCTTAGTTTTAAGCCAAGGTAGTTGAACTTCTATTTTTAACAAGGTTAGGTCGGTACGCGCGCGTTTAAAATTTACCCGAAATATGGAGTTTATTAAGTACCCTCGTCAGGGTTTTACTAGCTCACGTCGTCTTTTGACAAAGTTTGGCTTTAAATAGCTTACTTCAGAAATGGAATTTCTACGAAGTTTAGCTTTAATTATCTCACTTCGGAAATTGGATTTCTACGAAGTTTGGCTTTAAATAGCTCACTTCGGAAATTGAATTTCTACGAAGTTTATAAAAAAATCGGAATACTAAACTTAAGCGGGAGAGAGAGACATGCAAGATATGATATGCAAGGACTTGAACAAACAATGAAGGAAAAATAAAGTTTTATTGATAAAAAATTAAAACACAATACCTACGACCTTATATGAATTAAACTCGACCATCACTCTCCTCCACTTATACAAAGTATTTCTTTAAATGAGTAATGTGCCATGTGCGGGGTAAGGGCTCACCGGATAAATGGGCGAGTTTGTACGACCCTTTGCCGAGGACTTCTTCAACTCGGTACGGTCCTTCCCATGTGGCTTCAGGCTTCCCAAGCTTTACCGCTTTACTGACCTCGTTATTCCAAAGCAAGAACGCCCTCAACTTTGTCTGGAAGAACATAGTATGCCGCTTCGGCATACCCCATATCCTCTACTGCACAATGGGACCAGAAGCTGGGCCAAGGCGCTGTTAATCACGCTCTGGACAGGCAGCCATGTGTCATCAACCAAACCTGGTTTTTTGTCTCCTTAGAACTTCAGGATACCGAGGTACGAGCCTACAAAACATTTAGAGAATGGAGTGAAGGGCTTCATATCCAGCAGAAGTTCACTTCGGTAGCTCATCCTCAAGCGAACGGCCAAACCGAAGTTACGAACATAATGATCGTCAAGGGACTCAAAACCTGCCTTGACAAAGCCAAAAGAGATTGGACAGCAAATTTACCCCAAGTCCTATGGTCATACCGAACAACTCCCCGGACCTCGAACGGTGAAACACCTTATAGTTTGGTGTATGGAACCGAAGCAGTGATCCCGGTAGAGGTCGGCCTGCTGAGCCCGCGCACTCAACTTCACAGCCGAAGACAATGATGAAGAACTCCGAACCGAACTAGATTTGTTGGAGGAGAAACGAGAGCTCGCCTACATAAGAGAAGCCAAGTACAAACATCAAATAGCTTGGTACTACAACCAAAGAGTGAAGTACCAACAATTCCAAGCAGGTGACGTCGTACTTCGGAACAACGAGGTCAGTAAAGCGGAAAGGCTCGGCAAGCTTGAAGCCACATGGGAAGGACTGTACTGAGTTGAAGAAGTCCTCGGCAAAGGTCGTACAAGCTCGCCCACTTATCCGGTAAGCAAATACCCCGCGCATGGCACATTACTCATTTAAAGAGATACCTTGCATAAGTGGCTGAGAGTAATGTCCAAGTTCATATAGTTCATTTAGGTCATTTAGGTCGTCTTTTTAAGGTCTTGCATATATCTTACATTTGCATACATCTTGCACATCTCTCTCTACTCCACTTATGCATATTATCTCGACAAATAAGCAAT
This sequence comes from Mentha longifolia, assembly GCA_001642375.2. Taxonomy (NCBI): domain Eukaryota; kingdom Viridiplantae; phylum Streptophyta; class Magnoliopsida; order Lamiales; family Lamiaceae; genus Mentha; species Mentha longifolia. Next base: position 19,803,744 of record CM038114.1, on the reverse strand, counting down.
GTAAAAAGCCAAAAACTCATCCCATGATGAGGTAGAGCTATTTAAAGCCAAAACCCCGTCCTATGATGAGGTAGAGCTATTTAAAGCCAAAACCTCGTCCTACGACGAGGTAGAGCTATTAAACCCTGACGAGGGTAACTTAATAAACTCCATATTTGGGGTAAATTCCAAACGCGCGTACCAACCTAACCTTGTTAAAAATAGAAGTATAAACTGTCTTTGCTTAAAACGAAGGCACCGCCTTTGTTAAAAGTGAGGAAGAACTACTTTTATTTAAAACGAGGAGGCACCACCTCGGTTAAAAACAAAGATACGGCCTTTGTTTAAAACGGAGAAGAGCCTAAACCTCATCTGAAGATGAGGTCGTGCTAATTAAAGCATAAACTTCGTCTTTGACGAAGTCGTGCTATTCAAAGCCTAAACCTCGTCTGAAGACGAGGTCGTGCTAATTAAAGCCTAAACTTCATCTTTGACGAAGTCGTGCTGTTCAACGCATTCCGACTTCGTCGAAATTTAATTTTTGAAGGGGCAATGCGAAATTAAGCTTCACCTCATCCTAACGAGACAGTACGCATTCCGACTTCGTTGAAATCTAATTTCCGAAGGGGCAATGTGAATTTTAATTTGACCTCGTCCTAACGAGGTAGTAAATATTCCGACTTCGTCAAATCCAATTTCGAAGGGGCAATGCAAATTTTATACCCACCTCGTCTTAACGAGGTGGCAAGCATTCCGACTTTGTCAAAATCTAATTTCCAAAGGGGCAATGTGAATTTTAATTCGACCTCGTCCTAACAAGACGGTAAGCATTCTGACTTCGTCAAAATCTAATTTTCGAAGGGGCAATGCAAAATCCATACCCACCTCGTCTTAACTAGGTGGCAAGCATTCCGACTTTATCAAAATCCAATTTCCGAGGGGGCAATGCAAAATTCATACCCACCTCGTCTTAATGAGGTGGCAAGCATTCTGACTTCGTCGAAATCTAATTTCCGAGGGGGCAATGCAAAATTTTATACCCACCTTGTCTTAATGAGGTGGTAAGCATTCCGACTTCGTCGAAATCCAATTTCCGAAGGGGCAATGCAAAATTCTTACCCACCTCGTCTTAACGAGGTGGCACGCATTCCGACTTCGTCGAAATTTAATTTCTGAAGGGGCAATGCGAAATTAAGCTTCACCTCGTCCTAACGAGGTGGTAAGCATTCCAACTTCATCGAAATCCAATTTCCGAAGGGGCAATGCAAATTTTATACCCACCTCGTCTTAACGAGGTGGCAAGCATTCCGACTTTGTCGAAATCTAATTTCCGAAGGGGCAATGCGAATTTTAGTTTCACCTCGTCCTAACTAGGCGGTAAGCATTTCGACTTCGTTAAAATCTAATTTTCGAAGGGGCAATGCAAAATTCATACCCACCTCGTCTTAACGAGGTGGCAAGCATTCCGACTTCATCAAAATCCAATTTCCGAGGGGGCAATACAAAATTCATACCCACCTCATCTTAACAAGATGGCAAGCATTCCGACTTTGTCGAAATCTAATTTCCGAGGGGGCAATATAAAATTTTATACCCACCTCGTCCTAACAAGGTGGTAAGCATTCCAACTTGGTCGAAATCCATTTTCCGAAGGGGCAATGCAAAATTCTTACCCACCTCGTCTTAACGACGTGGCACGCATTCCGACTTTGTTGAAATTTAATTTCCGAAGGGGCAATGCGAAGTTAAGCTTCACCTCGTCCTAATGAGGCAGTACGCATTCCGACTTCGTTGAAATCTAATTTCCGAAGGGGCGATGTGAATTTTAATTCGACCTCGTCCTAAGGAGGCGGTAAGCATTCCGACTTCGTCGAAATCTAATTTCCGAAGGGGCAATGCAAATTGTATACCCACCTCATCTTAACGAGGTGGCAAGCATTCCGACTTCGTCAAAATCTAATTTTCAAAGGGGCAATGCGAATTTTAGTTTCACCTCATTCAAACGAGGCGGTACGCATTCCGACTTTGTCGAAATCTAATTTCCGAAGGGCAATGCGAATTTTAGTTTCACCTCGTTCAAATGAGGCGGTACGCATTCCGACTTCGTCGAAATCTAATTTCTGAAGGGGCAATGCGAATTTTAGTTTCACCTCGTTCAAATGAGGCGGTACGCATTCCGACTTCGTCGAAATCTAATTTCCAAAGCAGCAATGCGAATTTTAGTTTCACCTTGTTCAAATGAGGCGGTACTCATTCCGACTTCGTCAAAATCTAATTTCGAAGGGGCAATGCGAAATTAATTCAACCTCATCCTAACGAGGCGGTAAGCATTCCGACTTCATCAAAATTTAATTTCCGAAGAGGCAATGCGAAATTAAGCTTCACCTCATCCTAACGAGGCGGTACGCATTCCGACTTCGTCGAAATCTAATTTCCGAAGGGCAATGTGAATTTTCATTCGACCTCGTCCTAACAAGGCGGTAAGCATTCCGACTTCGTCAAAATTTAATTTCTAAAGAGGCAATGCGAAATTAAGCTTCACCTTGTCCTAATGAGGCGGTACGCATTTCGACGGGACAATGTACTTTCACTACTACTTCAACCTTCTACCCCGAACCGCACCCTCACTTCCATATCTTTTTGGGGGGGGGGATGTGATAGGATATGTCCTATCTACTAGGCCCAAGCATCGAGCCCAATATAATTGGGCCCCGACAGTTAAGCTCGGCCAACGAAACTCGGCTCAACTAAAGCCCTATGTAGCTCGGCCCAATCAGCTCCAACCTACTTCAAAGAGACTTCTACACCAAGGCAACTCCTACATCGACTACAATTCAAGCTCCAAGAGATATAGAAGCTCGGTGTTTATCCAATAAAGGAGGAGATCAAGCCAAAGAGTCCTAATAGGAAAAGACTTGTAATCCTAGTCAGATTCCATATGTAAATACCTATAAATAGGGGTTTAGAATAGATTGAAGGGGGAGAACAATCTTGTAATCACTACTCATACAAGCAATAAAGATCTATACTCTTTCCGCCCGTGGACGTAGATTTATTCCGATAGATCGAACCACGTAAATCCTTTTGTGTCCTTTTCTTTTCGTGTTCTTTAATTCCTTATCTATGTGCATTAATTGCCTACGAAAACAAGTTCGATCAATCCCACTTATATGGAACTATGTTTTTAGTGGCACGAATATTCATTTTTTCCCTACTTTATTTTCAGCTTTTTTGCTTTTATTTTAATTTAAATATATATATATATACATATGTAGTAGATCATTTGAAAACTAATTATTACGTTAAAACTGCAACTCATGCATTTTATGCATAAAATGATGTATTTTTGTGCATAAAATGTTGCATAATAAAATATATTATTTTATATTATTCTTATGCATATAATGCATCATTAAGAGAATGCAACATTTTATGATAAAAATGCAATAATTTTGTACATAAAATGCAACATTTTATGATGGGTTGCAGTTTTCACGTAATAATTAGTTTTCACCATAACGCATTTTGTACATAAATACCTATAAATAGGGGTTTAGAATAGATTGAAGGGGGAGAACAATCTTGTAATCACTACTCATACAAGCAATAAAGATCTATACTCTTTCCGCCCGTGGACGTAGATTTATTCCGATAGATCGAACCACGTAAATCCTTTTGTGTCCTTTTCTTTTCGTGTTCTTTAATTCCTTATCTATGTGCATTAATTGCCTACGAAAACAAGTTCGATCAATCCCACTTATATGGAACTATGTTTTTAGTGGCACGAATATTCATTTTTTCCCTACTTTATTTTCAGCTTTTTTTGCTTTTATTTTAATTTATATATATATATATACATATGTAGTAGATCATTTGAAAACTAATTATTACGTTAAAACTGCAACTCATGCATTTAATGCATAAAATGATGTATTTTTGTGCATAAAATGTTGCATAATAAAATATATTATTTTATATTATTCTTATGCATATAATGCATCATTAAGAGAATGCAACATTTTATGATAAAAATGCAATAATTTTGTACATAAAATGCAACATTTTATGATGGGTTGCAGTTTTCACGTAATAATTAGTTTTCACCATAACGCATTCATATATATATATATATGAATATATATATTCATATATATATATATATGTATGTGTGTGTGTGTGTATATAGAGTATTGATATGCTGAGCACCAATTTTGAGCAATTGTGTGAGCGACTTCCACGTCAGCTTACTTTTACTTCTTTGGTTTATTTCTCTCTCCTATCTTAATCCTATCTTAATGGCTTCCATGTATTATCTAATTTTATTTCTCTTTTTCATCTCTTGTTTCTTCCATTTTTTTCTTCAATTTTTTCCGTCAAGTGATTAACACGTATTTTATGTGCATGTTGAGTGTATTTGAATGTGTTTGAATCTCGATTTATGTGTTTTAATGTTAGAAATGCTAGGGTTTCTTAACTTGTAGAATACTTTTTACTTTTCTCATTTTTCTCGGTTTTCGATCCATTTTTGTAAGAATTGGAAAGAGTATTCATGTGAAGAAGGATCGAAGACTAGAAACGAGGAAGAATCAAGCTTAATTAGGGTGAAACCTAGGATTGAAATGTAGAAATTAAATCTATAGAGTTAGGGTTTCACTAGTTTGAATTCAATTATGTTTTTCTCGTCCTCTCGAGTCTCATTATGATTTTTTTGCAGGAACAATAGAGAACTCATTTGGCCCATTTGATCATTCCATGTCGAAGAGGGGTTCGTTAGGAGTCCATAGCAAAGAGCAGATTGAGAATCGGAGTTCGGACGACGGAGAACGAGTGAAAATGGTGAAGCTGCGCAAAAGGACCAGACCGGTGGCGACCCGGACGACGACCGGCTGGACCGCCGGCTGGCCGGCTAAGCTGCAGACTTTCGGCGACCCAGGGGGCGGTCGGCCAGGGCGCCGTCGTCCCTTCTCTTTAGTTTCTTGACCGAGTTAGTCGTCTAACTCGGTCCAACTCGACCCAAAACTCACCTATTATTTATTTAAACCCAAAATCTTCCTATTTTGTGTATCGTTTACATATTTTAACATTCTTAGAACCCTAGAAACATTTCGTTCTTTCCTTTTTAGTATTTTGAAGATTGTTGAAGATTTATGTTGAAGATTTGAAGATCCTTCCGCCATTCTCTTCCTTATTGAATTTTCTATCTTTTGATCATGATTTCTTCTATTTTCTATGGTTTAATTCATTCAATTATGTCTAGCTAAATTTCCTTTGGTTCCAATATATGAAGATATGATCTAGATCATTAGGTTTTTGGGTTTTGTTGTTGGATTTACCTTCTAATTCATATGTCTTGTGATTTGGACTTGATTTTATTGCATGATTGATTAGTCATCATTGAGTGCATACAAGGTGTTTGGTTAAATGCTAAGGAGGCTTTAGTTCATAACACTTGGAATCAAATCACACCATACTTGTAATTATTGCCGGTATGAGCTTCTAGATAATTAATTGAGCCATTTGGAGTTAATGTATGCATCTTGAGACCTAGCGGAGATAGATGTCATAGGTTAATCCACTAATATTGATTGCTTCGAGAGAAGAATTGATGTTTACTATATATAGAACTTCCATATGAATTAGATTAAAATGGCTAATCCTAACAAATCCTAAAACCTAGGCCTCTAGTGATTATCGGATTATATTTGGAACCAAGCTTTCTACTATTGTTATTAATTCTTGTTATTAGTTGTTATTTAGTTTGTTACTTACCTTACATTTCTCATTAGTTAATCAAAAACACAAAAACATGTCACTTGTAAACTTGAATAGTAGTTAGATAATTAGATTACTACTTGAAACTCATTCGCCGTTGCATTCCCTGTGGATTCGACTCGATTATACTATAATCAATTATTATTGCTCTCTACCCTCACCCCTAAAGTGAGGGCGGATCAATTTTTTAGCGCCGTTGCTGGGGAATGCTTAGTTTTGAGTTTCAATAGTCGATTTGTTTATTGAGTTACTAATTCAAGCATTGTTTCTTTTAATTTTTGTTTTGTAGGTTTATGCACACAAGGTCCAAAGGAAGACTCGTTCAACCTTTGATCTTGAATTTTGAAAGAAGGCATAGAAGAAGGAATTCTATTGATGATCAAGAAATGACTAACAATCAAGAAATGGAAGCTCTTATGAAAGAAATGGAAGAGTTTAGAGCATGGAAGGATGAGCAAGAAAGAAGGGCGAATGAGGCTCAACCACCTCTCAATCACATGTTCCAATCTCCAACGGAACAATTTCAAGGAGGAGAATGGGGGACGATCAACGCCAATAATTTTGATCTCAAATCCGGACTCATCCAAATGGTGAAGAGTGAACAATTTGGTGGAAGTCCTATAGATGATCCGAACGCCCACCTTGGTATGTTCCTTGATATTTGCGATACTATCAAACTTAATGGAGTTTCAAATGATGTTATTTGTATGAGGATGTTTGGGTTTTCTCTACGGGACCGGGCCAAGGATTGGTAAAAAGGACTAAACAAAGCCAACATTCACACATGGGATGATCTATGCAAGGCCTTCCTCTCTAAATACTTCCCACCATCCAAAGCTTAAAGGCTTATTTCTGATATTTCACATTTCACTTAACAAGGTGATGAGACTTTGTTTGAAGCATGGGAGAGGTATAGAGAGCTTTTGAGAAAATGTCCTCAACATGGCTTCACGGAAGGTCAACAAATTACCACTTTTTATAGTGGTCTTACACCACACACAAGAAGCATCGTGGATGCTACTTCCGGAGGATATCTAGTGAATCGAAATGCCAAGAAGCCTTGAGGATTATTGAAGAGATGGCCGCCAATAGCTATCAATGGCCAATGGAGAGGGCCCCTTCTAGGAAGGTTGCTTCTATTGATGATGCGAAGTTCAATGCATTGGCCATGGAAGTTGCTAATATGAAGAAGCAATATGAAGAAGAGAGGAAAGTTCAATCTCAAGCTCAAGTTCAAAGTGTTCATCAATATCAAGAGAACTTGGAGCCTAATGGAAGTGAAGACTTGAATTTTGTTAACCAAAGTCAATATGGAAATTTCAACAAAGGAGGTTTCCAAGGACAACAAGGAGGATTCCAAGGAGGCCAAGGAGGCATCTTATCAAGGAGGCTATCAGCCTATAATCCAAACAACCGGAATCATCCTAACCTCTCGTACGGAAATCCTAACAATGCTCAATTGCCACCTCCCGGATTCTCCGTTTCTCAAGGAGTTATTGAAGAACCAAAGAAACATCTCCTTCTATTGAGCAACTTGTCCAACAAATGGCAAATCAACAAAGCTCGTTTATCACACAAACTAGACAAAAGGTGAGTGCATTGGAGAATTCTCTCACTTCTTTGACAAAGCAAGTGAAGATGATGGAGGGCTAAATAAGTCAAATGACTAACCAAGCCACCACTCAACATACTCCGGGAAAGTTTCCAAGTAATACGGAGGTCAATCCAAAGAACCAATGCAATGCTATCACATTGAGGAGGGGAAGAGCCTATGAGAATCATGCTACATCCGGAAGTGGAAAAGAGGAAGTTCTTGTTGAAGACACACCTTATGAGGAGTCTCCTACCAATGAAGAGAATTCAAGGAAATAAGTTCAAGGAGAAGCTCCTAAGGCAGTGGTAGTAGAGGCCCCTCTCCCTACCAAGGATGTTATTACGAATGCTCCATTTCCTCATCGTCTAGCCAAGCATAAGGTTGATGAAAAGTTGATGAGATTCTTAGAGATATTCAACAAAGTACAAATCAACATTCCTTGCTTGATGCACTCCGAGATATGCCCGGATATGTGAAGTTCTTGAAGGATGTCATTGCTAATAAGAGAAAGTTTGGTTCATTTGAAACAGTTAGCATAACGGAGGAGGTTAGTGCGGTGATTCAAAGGAAAATGTCTTTGAAAAAGAAGGATCCCGGAAGCTTCACAATAACATGTGTAATTGGAGGGAAAAAGTTTGGAAATGTCTTATGTGATCTTGGAGCTAGCATCAATTTGACGCCATTGTCTATTTTTAGGAGATTGCATATTGGAGAGATCAAACCTACTTCTATTTGTCTCCAAATGACCGATCATTCCATATCTTATGCTCAAGGAGTGGTTGAAGATGTGTTAGTGAAAGTTGAGGAGTTCATCTTTCCCGCGGACTTCGTTATCTTGGATATGCTAGAGGATAAGGATATGCCCCTCATTCTTAGGCGTCCTTTTCTAACAACTAGAAGAGGTCTTATTGATGGCAAGATGGGAATCTTATGTTTAGAGTTAATGAAGAGACTCTCACTCTTTCAATCTTTGGTGCTATGAAGCGAGGAGATGACTCAACCTATGAGGAATGCAATTCAATCACCACCTTGCCTACATCTATGGCAAAGGATCTCACGGAAGAAATCATTGCTAATTCTTTCTATTCTTATTCCGATTTGGATGATGCTTGCGATGACTTATTGGAGTCTATTGCTTATTTGGAAGCAAATTAAGGATCATTGAAGGATGAGGTTCATTACCTTGATATCAACCAACCAGGAGACAGTGGGAGTTCAACTAAAGTGGAATCTTCTTCAAACACTTCTCAAGAATTAAAACCTCTTCCCGATCACCTAAGGTACACCTTCCTTGGTGATAATGACTCTTTACCCGTAATTGTGTCACAACACTTGTCAGAGTCCGAATTGGACAAGTTGTTGCGAGTCCTTAGGGAGTTTAAAGATGTTATTGGTTGGTCTATTGATGATATCAAGGGTATTTGTCCATCTATATGCATGCATCGTATTCTATTGGAAGATGATTGTCGTCCTAAGGTTCAACCTCAAAGGAGGTTGAATCCGGTCTTGCAAGAAGTGGTGAGAAAAGAGGTGTTGAAGTTATTAGATGCGGGAATGATTTACGCCATCTCGGATAGTGAATGGGTGAGTCCTACCCAAGTTGTTCCGAAGAAAGGGGTGATGAAAGTGGTCAAGAATGAGAAGGATGAGGCTATTGCTACAAGAGTTGCCACCGGATATCAAGTTTGTATCGATTATAGGGCTTTAAATTTGGCTACAAGGAAAGATCATTTTCCTTTGCACTTTATAGATCAAATGTTGGATCGTTTAGCGGACTATGAGTACTATTTCTTTCTTGATGGGTATTCGGGATATAATCAAATTGCCATAGCCCCGGAGGATCAACACAAGACGGCCTTTACATGCCCCTATGGAGTATTTGCTTATAGGAGGATGCCTTTCGGTTTGTGTAATGCTTCGGCCACTTTCCAAAGGTGCATGATGTCTATCTTTGGAGTTTTGATTGAAAATATTATGAGGTATTCATGGATGACTTTTCAGTTTTCAGGAAGACCTTTGATTCTTGTTTGGATAATCTCACAAAGGTGTTGCAAAGGTCTAAGGACACTTCTCTTGTCTTGAATTGGGAGAAGTGCCACTTCATGGTTAGAGATGGAATTGTGCTTGGGCACAAAGTTTCTAGAGATGGTTTGGAAGTTGATAGAGCCAAGATTGTTGCTATTGAGAAGCTTCCACCCCCTACAAATGTGAAATCAATCCGAAGCTTCCTTGGTCATGCGGGGTTCTATAGAAGATTCATTAAAGATTTTTCAAAGATCACAAAGCCACTTTGTGATCTCTTGCAAAAAGATGTGAAGTTTGTATTTGATGAAGAATGTTTGAAAGCTTTTGAGACATTGAAGAAAGTCCTTATCTCTACTCATATTCTCATCAAGCCCAATTGGAGTGAATATTTCATATTGAAGTGTGATGCAAGTGATTATGCTTTAGGAGTGGTTTTGGGGCAAAGGAGAGATAAAGTGTTTCGGGTCATTCATTATGCTAGTAGAACCTTGGATGGTGCTCAAAGGAACTACACAACAACTGAAAGGGAATTCTTGGTCATTATCTTTGCCTTTGACAAATCCCGGTTATATCTTGTTGGGAATCGCACCATTATTTATTCGGATCATATGGCTATACGACATCTCATGGCAAAGAAGGATACAAAGACTCGTTTGATTCATTGGATTCTCCTTCTACAAGAATTCGACATGGAGATTCATGATAGAAGAGGAGTTGATAATGTGCTAGCCGATCACATGTCAAGGCTTGAAAATCTGGTTGAAGGTGAAGATTTGAGATTGAATATCAATGAGTGCTTCCCGGATGAGAGAATTATGGTTTTGAAATGCAAGGATTCTTAGTTTGCCGATTTTGCTAATTATCTTGTGCTTCGAAAGTTGCCACCAAATCTCTCGGATTATCAAAAGCCAATTCCTTAGAGATGTGAAGTTCTACTATTGGCAAGATCCATATTTACTGAGAAGATGTGCCGATGGTCTTATTAGAAGATGTGTTATGGATGGTGAATGGCTCAAGATTATTGAAGATTGTCACGAGGGACCAAATGGGGGTCATTTTGGAGTAAATCGTACGGCTTGGAAGGTTTTTCAAAGTGGATTCTATTGGACTTCGATTTTTAGGGATTGCCAATCATTTGTGAAGAATTGTGATAGGTGTCAAAGGATGGGAAATATCACAAAAAGGGATGAGATGCCCAAAACATCATGGTCAAGGTTGAATTATTTGATGTTTGGGGGATAGACTTCATGGGACCATTCCCTAATTCTTGTGGTTTTTCTTATATTCTTCTTGCCACTGAGTATGTTTCAAGATGGTTTGAAGCCATTCCAACTTCGACTAGTGATTCCAAGGTTGTGATCAAGTTTTTAAAGAAAAACATATTAACTCGGTTTGGAACTCCAAGGGCATTGCTTAGTGATGGGAGGTCTCACTTCAATAATAAGTGGTTGGGAAGTGTTCTTGCTAAATATGGAGTGAAGCACAAGATTACCTCTCCTTATCATCCTCAAGCCAATGGTCAAGCGGAGCTTGCAAACCGGGATATCAAGCAAATCTTGGAGAAGACAATCACTATTTGGAAGGATTGGGCTAAGAAACTTGATGATGCTTTCTGGGCTATCGAACCGCCTATAAAACCCCCATTAGTATGTCTCCGTATCAACTTGTGTTCGGAAAGTCTTGTCACTTACCTTTGGAGATTGAACATAAGGTGTTTTGGGCTTTAAAGAAGATTAATCTTGAGTTTAAGGAGGCAGAATTGAATAGGAAAAACTATCTTGTGGAGTTAGAGGAATGGAGAAACGAGGCTTATGAAAATTCTCGGATTTACAAGGAAAGAGCCAAGAAGTTTCATGATTTGGAGATTTAAAGCAAGGTGATCATTCCGGGTGACGAGGTTCTTCTCTTTAACTCTCGTCTTCGACTTTTCCCCGGAAAACTTAAATTAAGGTGGACCGGTCCTTACATTGTGAGTAAGAGTTTCAAGAATGGTACATTCGAACTTCTCAAGAATGATGGTTCTACCTTTGTTGTTAATGGACATCGACTCAAGCTCTATTTCAATTCGAAGAAGTTTAAGGAGGAGTCAGCCATTCTTCTTAATGATGCTTGATCTTGGAGACTATGTCGAGCTAACGACGTTAAACAAAGCGCTAGTTGAGAGGCACCTCAACACGTATTCTTTCCTTTTTCGTTTTTGTGAGTTTTTATTTCATTTTTCATTTTTTGAGTTAGTTGCAATTTTCATTCCATTTTTGAGAAACACCGAAAAAAATAGCAAATTTTGAAAACGAAGGTTGAAAAATGCTTAGGGAGAATAAGGAGGAAGTCAAGAAGGACCCGGTGCTTCGAAAAGGGTCAAAAAAGGTCAAGAAATGCATCGGAAATGGCCGAAACGAGTTGATAGGTGAGCTGCCGGTGACCCGGATGGTGACCGGCTGGACCGCCGGCTAGGTGGCTGGCATACAGAGTTCACGGTGGTCCAGGCGGCGGTCGGCCAGGCCGCCGGCCAGGGCGCCGCCGGCCCTACCTCACCGCTTTAATTCTATTTTTGTTTTCTTTTCACCTATTTTTATTCATTTTATGTTTTTCAATTTTTATTTCTTAGAACAAACTCACTTTCTCACTCTAAAAACCTAGATTTTCTTCCTCTAATTACTTTCAAATCACTTAAAATTAAGCTAATTCCTTCCATAGGTTCATTACCCATCCTAAAATCTACATTTTGAACCGAATAATTTACTTTTTCACCCATTTTAGCTCCAAAAACGAAAATTTGGTTCTTTAGGGATAAAGAGTTGAGTTTCTTCATGTTTCTTCAAGAAGATGAGGTAATGTGCCCTATATCCTTATTCATATGAGTTTCTACTTGCAAGATATGAAATGGTATGAGTATTTACTTCATCATTTTCATGACATTAAGTAGAAATTCTTACCTAGGATTTTTCTTGATTATTGGAGAAACTTGTGGGTGAACCATGGAAATGGGCATGCATTGGCTTGTATTTATGCTTCCTTTATGTACTTAGGCATGTTTGAATTGAGCTTGAATGAAAATTTGCATGATTCATGAAATTTTGAAGGATATGCTTGCTCTGTAGTGGGAAATTCATTTCTTGAGTGTTTTAAGGCTTGAAGAAGGCATGAATGTATGAATTCTTGATTTGCAAAGTGAAATTCATAATATTCTTTTTGTTCACTTAAAGTTCCATGTGAATATGCATTCATTTTCATGTGAATACTCATGAATGAGTTTGGAAGTGCTTAATGCTTTTGTTAAGAAAATATGAAATTCTTGCTTGTTTTGTTTAGGAAATTCATTTCTTAGGAAATATGAATGCTAAATGGAGAGTGATACTTGTGTGAAGTGTTGCTCACACCTTGATGAAGTTTGAATTATTTTCTCAAATCTCACTTTGCCTTGTTTGTGTTTTGTAGGAAAAAGGATTCTAAAGGGAAAGGAAATGCCACCATAACTTCTAAGGAATTGATTGTCTCTCTCTCCAAAAAGAGGAGAAATGATGCCTTTTCATCTTCACAAGTACCAAGAAGAGATCCAAAGATACCGGAAGCTCATGACATTTACTTGGAATCTTATGAAGAAAGAGCAAGATTTGCCGTTCTCGTATCAAGAACCATTATACCAACTCAATTTCCATCTAAGGACACATTGGTGAAGTTAGGGCTTTATGATAACATCAAAGTCCTCTTTGACAATATAGGATGGGGAAGTATCTTAGAGGATACTCTTGAAGATAGGAGAACATATGAAAATGTGGTTCTTGAATTTATGAGTACATTGGAAGATGAGAGCATCCATATTATGGAAAGCATCAAATTTCAATTATTTGGAGAGCGTCATGAGTTGAGTTTGGAAGAGATAGATGACATCTTTAGAGTGTCACATGGAGGTGATGTGTTGGTGGAAAGAGCTTTTGAGCATAGTTTCATGTGGAATAAACTTGCTCCAATCACAATGGAAGGCTTTAGAGCAGGATACTCAAAATCAAATGAGGTGAGAAATCTTGTCCTAAGAATGGTGTTGAAGATCCTTGCTCACACTATAGTGGCACGGACGGAGAACACTTCAGTTCTAGTTAATAATCTCTTCATTATTCAAGCCATGCTAACCAAGAGGCGCATAAGCTTTTCTCACATTTTCCTTGCTCAACTCATGAAGCAAGCAAAGGCACCAAGTGGGAAGATTAACATAGGAAGAATGCTCACCCCTTTGGCTAGGAAAATCAATGATGATCTTAGTGGATATACTCCGATGAGAGGTTCATATTTGATTGATGTTGAGAAGCTAAGAAACATGAGGTTTCTTGTATCATCTAGGCCTCCCTTTTATTTCATTCAAGATGATGAAGGGACATTCCCTCTTCCAAATGCAACGAGCATGTTGGTAACCGATCTACATGATCGGGAGAATTGGCACTTGAATACCCCCACTCATAAATTCATCAAAGAGAATCATATTTTCAATTATGGAGAAGATGATGAATATACAATGGGGGGTGAGGGAATGCCTTTTGCTCAAGAAGATGAAGAAATGGAAGATTCTACAAGGGGTGAACCAATGTCAAAGGTGAGCCAAGTTCAAGAAGAGAGCAAGTTCCAAGAGAAAGAGGGTATGAAGAGAGGTTTGAAGCCCTTGAGGGGAGGATGGCAAGCATGGAGCGTGGATTTAAATCCCTTGATGCACAAGTTATGGTGATGAGGCAAGAAGTAACTTCAATGCGAATTACTCAACTTGAGGAAGCACAAAGAGGTGAAAGGATGGAAAAACAAGCAAACTCGATAATGGAGTTATTGGAGAGTTTTCAGATGCACCAAGGCAATCAAGGGGTGACATGGCCCCTACTTCCTCCACCATAGCTTGGACCTTTATGAGTGTAATTTAAATTTCTTATATATCTTTCCTGTCAAACTCATTTTAGAATTTATTTTCTAAAATAAGTTTGGGGGAGGGGGGTAGGATAAAAATTTAAATTACTTACATTTTTATGTCCTTTCCATTCCTTTACTTGTTCCTTTCTTATTTGCTTTACTTGGTTGGTAGTTTTGGTTGGTAGTTTCATGACTTTGTGTATCTTTGGGTTAATCTTGTATGCCTGGTGGATTTATGGAGAAGTTTTTGATTTGGAATTTGGAAATATAGGTTGGTTTTAGAGTGAAAGGTGTTTAGTATGTTTTTTTTAGTAAATGTGAAAGTTTGGTTTGCTTTAGTGTGTTTAGTATGTTTTCATGTTATGTTTGTATGTTTTGTTAATTGGAAGGAAGATTGGGGTTAAGGAAAGAATGTTGAATGCTTGATGTTTGATTTTGGTGAGTTTGGGTAAAAGAGCATAGTTGATGAAAGTTCTTCTTTGTTTTGTTGGCTTTTGAATAAGAGCTTGAATGTGAATTTTTTTTTTAAATTAAAGAGTTTTTGAATTGGAAAAAGGTTAAATGAATGTTTGCATGCTTGAGTGCGAAAGAATATGTTTAATTGCTCAAGTGCATTTGGGGTGAGATGCCAATGATTGATGCTAAAATGGTAACAATTCTTTAAAATTTCTCAAGTTTGAGTCAAGCATGATTAGGGTTAGTTCACTTGAATAGCTTGGAAGGATTGATCTTAGGTACTTAGGCTCTAGACAAAAAGCTTGAGAGGATTTTGAGCCTAAAACTGTGCTTTTAACATAGTAATATCCTTTCTTGAGAGCTTGATCTTGCATTGCATATTCTTTACTATAACTTGCCTTGATACTCTAGTTAGAAATATTACATGTTTGCATGATTAAGAGATGATCTTAGGCCATCATTGCATAGCCCATTTTCCCTAAACACTAACCTATCTTTCATTACCATTGTCATCCCATTTTGAGCCTTGAATAGAGCCTTTTCTTCTTGAACCGGATGATAGGGGGTGAAGGATAGTTAAGGGAACCTTGGTGAAAGTTGAAAATTCATGAAAAATGGTGGGTGATGGTGAAAGGGCGTAAGATTGATTGGTTTTGAAATGAAAGGACACTCCTATAAGCTCAATGTTAGAAAAGTAAAGAATAAGAACAAAGTTCTTATTATGAAAAAAAAAACGTTAGAACAAAGTTCTTACAACAAAAAGAAAAGAATAAGAGCATAAGGAGTGTTTCTTTAAATGTTTGGTAGAAGCTTAGGTTCATTTGATAAAAAGGGGTTAGATAAGATGGAAGATGAAGAAATTCATACTTAGAAAGGTGAAGAAAAGGGGTAAAAGTACTTGAATGAAAATTGAAGTCGCTTAACCTAAAATTCCCTACCTTAACCAATGTCCCTACATTACAAGCTTAATAAGGACCTTTTTTATCTTAATTTGTGCATGCATTGTAGTATTGGAACTTGAGTTGATAGGTAAGCTTATGGTTAAAGATGTGTATTGCATGATTTCAATGAGTGTTTACCATTTCCATATATTGAGGGATTGAGTGATATACATGTTCCTTGAGAGGTCTAGAGTTTAAGATGTTTGAGTGATTGAATTCTATGTTAGGATAGTGGTTGATCTTATGAATGTTTGGTTTGACTTGAGAATTTCGTTGAACTAAAATGGTTTTTGAGGTTATATGAGGCATCGAGGAACTCAAAATGCACACTCCATACTTGTTAAGTGTTTTGATTGTTCGTTTCATTGTTCGGGACGAACAATGGCTTAAGTTTGGGGGAGTAATTAACACGTATTTTATGTGCATGTTGAGTGTTTTTGGATGTGTTTGAGTCTCGATTTATGTGTTTTAATGTTAGAAATGTTAGGGTTTCTTAACTTGTAGCATACTTTTTACTTTTCTCATTTTTCTCGGTTTTCGATCCATTTTTGTAAGAATTGGAAAGAGTATTCATGTGGATAAGGATCGAAGACTAGAAACGAGGAAGAATCGAGCTTAATTAGGGTAAAACCTAGGTTTGAAATGTAGAATTAAATCTATAGAGTTAGGGTGTTTCACTAGTTTGAATTCAATTATGTTTTCCTCGTTCTCTCGAGTCTCTTTATGTTTTTTTTGCAGGAACAATGGAGAACTCATTTGGCCCATTTGATCATTCCATGTCGAAGAGAAGTTCGTTAGGAGTCCATAGCAAAAAGCAGATCGAGAATCGGAGTTCGGACGAGGGAGAACGAGTGAAAACGGTGAAGCTGCGCAAAAGGACCGGACCGGTGGTGACCCGGACGGCGACCGGCTGGACCGCCGGCCAGGCCGCCGGCTGGCCGGCTAAGCTGCAGACTTTCCGGTGACCCATAATGAATAAATTGACAAATATATGACGTGGCTTAGATGCTCACATAAGTCGCTCAATGAAGACGCCTAGCAGATCAAAATCGTGTATATATATTTATAAATATATATATATATAGTTTGGTTCATATAGATTTAAGTCCTAGTGTGAGAAGTGCGAATTATGCTTAAAGCTATACAAAATCATGCTTAAAGCTATACAGAATCATGCTTATGGTGCATTTTGTGCTTATAAGCATAAAATAAGCCATAAGCATAATTTATACCATAAGCATGATTATGTATAGCTGTAAGCAAGATTTTATATAGCTGTAAGCATAATTAGCACTTCTCACACTATGATTTATTTGCATGTGAACCCTTCCGTATATATATATATATATATAAAGAGTTTGGTTTATATAGATTTAAGTCCTAGTGTGAGAAGTGCGAATTATGCTTAAAGCTATACAAAATCATACTTAAAGCTATACAGAATCATGCTTATGGTGCATTTTGTGCTTATAAGCATAAGCACAATTCGCATATTTGTGCATTTTGTGCATGATTCTGTATAGCTTTAAGTATGATTTTGTATAGCTTTAAGCATAATTCGCACTTCTCATACTAGGATTTATTTGCATGTGAACTCTTCCCTATATATATATATATATATATAGGGTGCACTCTATGGAAAACTAATTTTCATGTGAAAACTAGAAACCAATCTTATACCGTTCAGATATTTCAAATCGACGGCTCGGATCAATTCATCAAATTACTTTAATTATTGCATTCAGAATTAAATGAAGGGCATTAGTGTCTAAATGAATGTAAAAAAAAAAAAAAAACAAATCACTCTCTAAAATCTCAAACTTCACTTTCCCTCTGAAACTCCTACCTCTCTGAATGACGAAGAAAGCTGATCGTAAACCCTACTCTCTTCTGAACAATTAATGGCGAAGCGACGGAAAGCTACGCTGATGGAATTCGAAGAAGGTGAGTACAATGTTTGGGCTTCAATTTCGAAAGTAATGTGTTTTATTTTTGCGTTCTATTTCGAAAAGTTGCAAACACAGATTGTGAGTTTTAGGGTAAAAATCATTCCATAAATGTAGGGTTGTTTTTGTTCGTGTATAATGTGCTTGCTTTTTTAAATATTCGGTGATTAATTGAGTGGCGAAACTATTGCATTAGGTTATTTTTTTGTTGCATATTGAAAGTTATTTAGAAATAATTTAATGTCTTCAGGTATTTGTTGTCTATCTGTATGATAAAAAGTGTGAATGAGTTGAAAATCGTCACATAAATTTAGATTGCTCCTGTACGTGTATAATGTGATGGTGTTTTTAAATATTCTGTGATTAATTGTGCGTAGAAGTTGTTGCATTAGGTCGATTTTTTGTTGCATATTGTTAAGTTATTTAGAAATAATTCATGATCTTAAGGTATGTGCACTCCATCTGTATGTCAAAAGGTGTTAGTTTGTTCATGTAAATAAAGTAGGAAACATATGTTTATTAATTAAAAATATAATATGAAAATATTTCTTTTTGTTTCACAGCTCGCTCGAAAGCAATAATGTCACGACCGCACTTTGCTAATCGATAGCTAAGCTCGGTAATTCGTGACTATGGTGGAAATTAATGAATAATTTACAAAAGATGGGAAATTCGGGAATTTGATATGGCCATATTATAGGGCAAACATTGATAGGTGGACATAATAGATGGAATAAGTACGACACCACTTGTCATGATTCTGACTTGATTTACAACCATATCGAAGGATTCAGAAATATCAGAGGGTACGCAGCGGAAATGTGTTTTAAGAATACATGTATGAAGACATGTATTACCAAGAGTAATCTTCAACTAATACTACTCGCTAACTTTGACAAAAGCATCGCCGGTCACTCTCCCTTCATCCTGCTCAACCTGCATATTGGAAATAATGTACAGGGCGTGAGTACAGAGTACTCAGTGGACACATGCCGAAAATATTTTTATTGTCAAGCCATTCATAGTGAAGCATAGGCTTTTCTTGAAAGGCCTATGTTCACGAAAAACTGAGTTATCTTAAAAGCGACTGCAGTCTAGGTTCTGTAGTATTTTACCATATATGAGTTTGTAATGTCCGAGGAGGTGGCCACCTCACTCGGTCACGTGATCGGTCACTATCTAGAATGACACGATCGATGTGTACACTAGTCCAAGAATGATAGCTGATCACTCAGGGACCCGAATTCGATTCATGAATTGGCATTTCGCCATTTACTAGATAGGCATCATACAAAAACTGAAAACATTTATGGCATGACAATACTTTTAAAAGAGCTATTGATCTAATAAAACATGCTTTGTTTTATAGAAAGCCCACCTCGTTATTTTCTCTACTGCAACGAGACTTGATCTCTGCTCCTGCTACTGTCCTTCCTTCACGTACCCTTCGATTAAAAATCGAGGTAAGATTCGTATTCTAACGATTAAAATCTTATTTAAGATTTTAGTTTTTAAACTGATCGGAGGTCATTCTAAATCCAGTAATGTGGTTACTGTTATCTAAACTCGAGTTATGAATCCCGTTATGTGAACGGTTCATAAGATTTTTATCAATAAATCAATCTTTGATTTATTGTTAATCTAGATAAATTTTAACTGTGTATTTGATTAGCTTAATCAATTATGATTAATTATTAACTTATTTAAGTTAATAATTCACTTAAGAATTTCTACGCCTTAATATCTTGATAACTCATCCTCTGGTTTATCGTTAGACTGTACTAATTACTACTTGTAATTGTGTAATTGATTCGCTAAATTAATTGCTTTAAGTAATTAATTTTTAGTTAATTAACTTATCTGAAGTTAATTATTTTTAATCGAGAAACAGTTTCTTATGACTTATCAAAATTCAATTTCGAGTAGAGTACGATTTAATCCTTGGATTAATCAAGAAATTGGGTTGAGGATTGATAATTGGGTCTTGGCCCAATTTCGCAAGGATCCGGCCCAGCTTCCTTTCAGCCCGGACATACGGTTTAAACCCGACCCGACCCGGTCAACACAGAAGAAGCCCAAACCTTCTTCTCTACTTCATTCATGACCCATTTCTCTCTCTCGACTCCCAATCGTGATTCTGCTTCTCTGCCATTCTTCTCTTCTTCGTTTGGTTTTTCCGGTCAGCGATTAGCGACCGGCGTTGCTCTCCCACCATCGTCGCTCTCGTAGCATCGTAGTTCCGCTCTCTCTGACTTTGCGGAGTGCTTCCCGTTAAAAAAAACCTAAGTTCAAAATCTGGGGAAAACGCCCCTTGTTGATTTCCGGCGAGATACGGTGCGTTACGACTGCTATTGCTGTCAACATCGACGGCGTCGCATCTTCCTCCCTCTTCTTCTATTATTTTTTTTTTGTTTCCCCCAAATCACAAATCCCAATCACAGGTTAGAGGATATTCGCCCCTCCCTCCTTCGCTGACTTTCGGCGAGGCTCGTCGCTCAGGATGCTTCTGCCGCCGTAGCGGTGACCGTTGCCAGCCGGTGAAGATGATTGAAACAGGGGCGCCGCCTTCATCCCGACATGGATCTGCCATCTCCATCTACTCAATGATGGCGAAGCCAGCGACCTTGAGCCCACCGTCTCCGTTCAGCCTCCTATCCCTCTCTTGTTTCATTTTCTGCTCTTGCTAGTACTAAGGGATTTGTTCTTGGTTATGTTATGAGTTTGTTGATGTTTTCTATTATTGATTGAATCGGGTAAAGCTAGGATCTGGGGTATTTTCTTCATTGCTTGCTGTAATTGAACCTTGGGTTATGAAGACGTATCTTAATGAGTGTGCTCTACGTTTCTATGTTCTGATGTTGCTTAGGAGTTTTGCACTTAGATTCTGATTTAAGAGTTATTGGCTTGAAATCGTAAAGTGCAGCATGTTTGATTTTAGCTCTGGTTATTCTGGGGTTAGGATTTGAACACAAGCTGTGTTTGCATCCTAGTTGAGAGACTGGAAAGTGGAGATGATAGCATGGTTCTTTTCTTCTACAAGTTAGGTGTTTTGTGTCTACTAGTTTGAGAAATGGAAACATGCTAGGCTAGTTGATGATTTAAGTTATTACCTTGAGGGTGAAGGGCGGTTGTGGCTTGCTACTCCTTCTCCTCTCCTTCTAGCTGCTACAACTATCCCTTCACCCCTTTTCCATTTTCTTTTCTCTCTCTATTGTTTTTCTCATGGTTTGTGCTTTGCATTTTGAATGTGTGAATCTGATTGTATGGAGAGGGTGTGTTTATAGCGAGAGTTTAGGCCTTGGTGTTTGTTTGGAGGCAAGTTGACTAAGGAATTGTTAGTTGGAGCATTTCAAGGTTCCCTCTTTTGAGTTAGTTTTGTCTCCTTTGTGAGATTTTTGCAGATTTCCTTTTTGTCTCTTTGTTTGCAGATTTGAACCCTCCCATTTATTTATCCTACTACTTTCTGTTTTCTTGTAGGTTGGGAGATGGTGATGGTGCTTGTCTCTGCAGCTGGGGTTCGATGCCCAAGGAACTGCTCCAGCTCTCATTTAGGCTTAGGATTCTTGTTCTATTAGCTGTTTATTTGCTCCTTAGTAATCTGCAGATTTATCACTTGTTTTTATGCTACAGACTTGACCTCTCTTTTATTTTGTTTTATTGGGGCTGATCCTTTCTTTCCTTGTCTTATCTGCAGGTTTAATCTTTGGTTATGGGGCTGTGCTAGCAGTTGAATTCCAGCTCCCAAGAGGCTGAATTATTTCTCCATTTAGAAGCTAGAAAATCGAGGCATGCCTCTAGTGTAATATTAACATAATACAACTTTATTTATTAGAGAAGATTCTCTGTATGGAAGTGATTCGATTCTAGATTGTAATTCACTGACTAAATAGCATCATTATTGATTTATTTGATTTGTTGGAGTATAATAATTATTAAATCCTTCTTGTTTCTTTTGATTTCTTTTCTTGGTTTATAAAAAATAAGAAGAATATATATATAGATATATGTACATATACATATATCCTTTTATCTTAGTGTACTGATTATGGGCTTGGCCCAACTCGTAATTACTTGGACCTTGGTCCGATCTAATAAATCATTTGGCCTTGGCCCAATATAATAAGATCGAGAAGTTGATGACCATCTTTTACTCGAGCTTATTCGATCAACATTTAGCAAATGTGATCGAGAATAATAACGATTCGTTGATTCGAATACTAATTACTTATTGACAACTAAATAATATAGAAATCAAGTTGCTACTTGATTCTATCATCACTGCTGAATCGATTTCTCGAAAGAATTAACTATAGAAGTTGAGTCGCTACTCGATTCAATTATTGCTCTCTAAGCAATTGTTCTAAAAATTTTGGATACTAGAATTGATAATATTTCTCAACTATCGAGATTAACTACTACTTTAGTTAAGTGAAATTACGGGGCGTTACAAATAAATGACCGGCCTCAACAGAAACAAAATGCAAAGGTTTCAAGTGCAGAAGATGATAAATCAAGCTCTGAAGAGATTGGATGTGGAAGACGATCTGTTTAGTTGAAAATTATGAATATTTTACCAACTTATAACTGATTTTTGGATTGATCTTTTGATAGTTCTTGGTAGTCGTTGGGCGATATGACACTCTACTTGGAAGGATATGATTCTTTCATGGCTTAATGATATATGTCGAGTGGAAATGCTTAGTATTCTAATGCATTTTTACTTATTACTAATGCACTTATTTAGCATTACATTTAAACCGGATAAGGTAAAGTGTAAACATAACGGTAAAACTTAAATTTAAAAATGAAGCAAATAATAATTATGCAAAAAAACTCCCAAAAAATGCAATTTTTCTATGCCGAAATGCAAACTAAATATACAAAAAAAAAATGCAACGATTTTCTGCAAAAATGCGAAAATAAATTCCGAAAAATAAAAAACTCTGAAAACCACCGAAAATCTAAAGTTCAAACAACTAGTCGATGTAAACACCACATACCGTTAACATAAATTTTAGTTTTAACTCATCCCTTGTAAAATTCACAATCATAAAAATGGTTACATAGTAGAGGAATATTAGAAACAACAACCGAAACCGATAAAAATACGTAAACCATCAGAAAATCATATATACTGAACCCTAAACCCTAAACCCTAAACCCTTAACCCCTAAACATTGAACCCTAAACCCCAAAACATTATAGAATCATTTTAAAGGAACATTAGAAACAAATATAGAAACTTATATAATTACCTAAAGCAGCCTAAACCATAAACCCTAAACCCTAAACATTTAACCCCAAACCACTAAACCCTAAACCTTAAACCCAAAACCCTAAACCCTGAAACCTTAACCCTAAAAACTATACCCTAAACCCATAAACCCTATATGCTATAACCTAACCCGAAACACGAAACCGTAAAGCCTGAACCCATAAACTCGTAAAGCTAAATCTATGAAACCTTAAATCCTTAATCATGAATCCTCAAATCCTAAACACCGATCATTAATGCGTGAATCCTATGTTGTATCAGTTGGCAAATCATATTAATTTTTTCGCGGAACAACAGTTAAATTCAATATAGTGTATATGGAGTGCATCGTTTTAATATTGTAATAGCCGTAAAAATCCGTTTTTGGAAAAAATTAGAATTTTGAAGGAGGAAATAAATTTTCCGAGTATTTGAGATCGAGCACGGACGAAAATGAGCTTATGGGAATTTTATAATATGTTGGAATTATTCCAATAAAATCTCGAGAATTTTTGAGAATGAAGGAATTATGGCAAGGCAAGAAATTACCCGGAATGATTTTCGGAGAATGTTATTCTGTAAATATTTTACGGAAATAAGATGAGATGTGTGTAGAGATATTACACTATCTCTAGCAATCAATAATATAATATAATAATAGTAGTGTGTGTGATGTGTCAATGGACTAACTAATGCCTAAGTGATGGGTGTGCAAGTGGACCAATCAAGTGAGGAAGGGAGATAAAAATCTAGAGGGAGTAGTGAGAGAGATCGAGAGGGAGAGAATAGTGGAGTACAAGAATTAAACATCCCCATCTCCACACTCCACCACCATCCTCCACGTTACTCTCTCTCTACAACACAAATTCTGCAGAGCACCTCTCTCTAGAAACCCCACTTCATCTTCCTCTTCCTCCATTTCCACCATAGCCGTCGAAACTCCCCACCTCCAAGAACTTCACTTACACTTCACCAATCACTCTAAAAACTTGTAAACCTTCATCATTTGAAGTCAGGAGCAAGGCTATGGTGACGGATTGTTGATTTGAAGAGTAGAGATAGGACATGCACGAGTCACTATTCGAGGAGGGAGTCAAGCTTCGAGTTTTTCTCACTTTCGGTAAGCTTAGCCTTTTCTTGATCTCTTGAGTCTAAAATGATGTCTAAGATAAGGGTTAAAGCATAAGATTGATGGTAGAAATTCATCCATGAGTAGGAGAGTCGATGCATGTTCATGAAAAGTGTGAATCCTTGATCTACTCTTGAAGTTATGATGATCGATGTGTTAATTGACGAGTGTTACCTCTTGATTCTTCATGATTCGAACCTGCATAGCCTCTGTATATACTGTCCTTGAGTTGATGATGATGTTCCTTAAATTTATTCACTTCGAATTCCATGAATAAAGATGAAGTAAGAACCTTGAGATTGAATTGAAAGCCATCCGTAAATTCCAGAAATGTTCAGCCATATTTCAAGAAAATCTGGGCAAAACCTGTTATGAATCTTAACTTAAAACCTATTCCATATTAAAGTACGTCTCCCAAGGTTTCTATACATAGCTAATACGCCCCGATCGGCCAACGTATGCATTCTCTATGACCTTTTTAAGATTGAATCGCAAATCTGGGAATTTTGGCAGAACAGCTTCTGCACCTACTGTAATTCGTGTTTTTCAACGCCTTCCCCTGTTTATCTTGGAATGAGTCCTAAATGAAAGTTGTAGATCATGATCTCAGCTATCCGTAGCTAAAATTTCATCTCGATCCAAGTCCAAATGAATCGGTTATGACAAATTGAAATTTGTCTCTCATCTCTTTTGAAATCTGGAAAACAGCCCACTTACGGGCTAAACTAAGAATAGCTCCTTTGAAATTCGACATTTATTCTTCTTCCATGTTGAAGTACATTCCATTAGCCTTCTATACATATCTCGTTCACTCAAAACGGAGTTCGTATGAATTTACTATGATTTTTCAAAGTTTATATGTCACTCTGCCGAAACTGTAATACCCCAGCTGCCATGTCATTTTTAAACCTCTATATGAGGCGTTTTCGTTGCTTTTCTGAGTGTAACCGTGAGACATGAAATTATTCTACACACTCTGAATTACAGTTTTATGACTTGAACAGTCTCTCATTATAAGTATTGAATGACTTATGGCCTTTCAAAGTCAGTACTGTAAACTTGCCCTGTTTCTGTTTTTAGAACTCATGACCTTGTTTGATGATTGCCCATATCCCAGCTCGTGTAAGATAAAAATCTGGATTTTAAGTATGTCATACCTATATGTCATAGAATTCCAGATTGATAAGCCAAGCCTTGATTCAGTTAGCCATTTGTGAGAAACAATTATTCTCCTAAAGTGTCGCAAAACTGTTCTCATTATTGAATCGAGCCAAAGATTGATTCATGGATTCTAATATACTCATTCCCCGAATCAGGAATTGATTGTATTAGAAAGATTAGCTTCCTGTGTTTCCATTCATGTGTCATGTGCCTTCATTGATAATCAAATACTCAAGTTATAGCCAAACCGTTCAAGTGTGGCAAATCTGCCAAGCCTTGTATCAAATGTTCAACTCCTATCCATCTTTGAATCATGAATATTCTTTGTCTAGCTTTAACCACTGATTCTTCAAGTTCATTGAGGACCTTCATTAATCCTCATTTCACTCTCACATGTTCTTAGCCAATGAGATTAAGTAGCTAAGTATGACATAAGATGGGATAATGTTAAGTATATAAGAGATTAAGTTACTAAGGAAGATAGAGTATAAGTATATGCTTACTTATAAACTAGTATTAACCTATTATGCTTGTAAATAGGTTAATAGCTATGGAGGCAAGGAGATAAGAGGATCCGAAGTTGACCGATTGCTTGTTTGATTTCTACCTTACGGTGGGCTTTACTTCCAAACATATTTTGAGTTATATTATGCTCTGATATTTACAAAATGAAAACTGTTTATCCATAAAATGTTTTTGTGCGCTCTACATGTTTAATGCTCTGAAGTTAATCGATCGAGGTTCTTAGTTCAGTCTTAAACACTAACTTTAAACTGTGTATACACCCTGATAGTATTGCGATTGGTTGATCTCTCTCGTGTACTATCGATGAATGGGACTCTCTGGGTTTCGACCCGAAGTTCAAAATGAATGATGAATGGGACTCTCTGGGTTTCGACCCGAAGTCCAAAATGAATGTTAATGGACCCGACAGTGGCTAGAGGTCCGGGGTCACAGTAAGAGTAACTGTAGAGTGTGACAAATGCGCGCTAAGAAAAATGATGATGTTTTGACATACTTGGATGTATTTCTTTTACAAAACCTTCCAGGTTATGTCTTATGATAATGGATAAACTGTATTTTGTTTTTGATAAACTGTATATCAAATGCTAAGCCCACTGAGTACATTAGTACTTAGCCCAAATATTTTCCAAATGTTTTCAGGTTAAGCAGACAGTGCTGACGGGGCAGAGCTGAGGCGAGGGTTCTCCTTTTGTTAATAAGCTTCCGCTAGTTGCTCATCTTTTGTATTCAACTCTCGACTTTGTTCCTTGAAGTTGTTATGTCTTTTGATAAGAGCTTAGACTCTTTAACTTCTTTTTATGTATTAAGTCTATCCTTTATATCTATGGTTGAGCCATTTGAACTTAAACGATCCTTATGCTATGAATGAACGTATCTCTTTATTATCTCTTGTCATTTTCGATTTTAGGTTCCTTCCTTTTATAAGGGAAATGTTGTCAAATTCTTTGGGCACATTATCCAGTTTATTTATATAAGATAAGCTTCCCCCTTTCTTTCCCCACCTCTTTTCTCCAACCTCAGTCGCGTCCTAATTCACGATTTTCTCTTCCTTCGAGAATCGGGGCGTGACAGAATGGTATCAGAGCATAAGTTCTTTCATGGCTCTGATTACTGTAAATTAATTCATGTCAAGTCTAGAATGGTATCTCTGGACTTCTAAGTGTCTAAGGTAACCCTCAGCTCGCCGTCACACTGCAATCAATGAAGGTTAGTATTTCAAACTTATAAGTGTGCGCAAGTAAATGAAAGTTAAGAGTATAATTATCGTATTAGGTTCCATGCCTTTACGACTTTATGAAAGTGTTATCTCAAAGGTTTGAGAAGAAAGAAGAATGTCTTTTAAATGTATTTTGATATTTTCTTATGGAGAATGTCTACGAAGAAGAATGCGGTTATTTGGACTTTGTGCCTTTTAACTAAGAATGAATATTGCCTTGTTGGATTCCCCGAATACTTCAGCTTGAAATGAAGGTGTTTTGAAATGAGTCTCTTTGAGCCTTGTTACCAATGAAAGAATGTTATGAGAATGATGTCGTTAGGTTACTTGCCTAAGCGACCAAAAGAAAGTGAATGTTAGAATGTTAATTGTTTTGGCTCAGTGCCTCTACAATTTAAAGGGACTTAAACGGATATAAGAACCATAGTCCAATAAATAGAAATGAAGCTAGAAAACCTCTTTTATGACACGAAGTATGAATCGAAAGTAGGTTATGCGGGAGACGTTAACTGTTTGACCTAGAAGCTATCGTCCTTATGTTGTTATGGTTTAAGTTAACATACTTAAGCAATGATTAAAGAGGTCCTAGATAGACCAAAAGTCTCATACTGATAAGCATTAATCCAGATTACAATTTACAGTTGGAGATTGAGTTTTTCTCAAGGTTTGTCCTACTAAAGGAGTGATACGTTTTGGCAAAGAGGGGAAAGTTTCGACCTCATTATATAGGACCTTTTGAGATCCTAAATCGCACTACCACCAAGCATAGGAGACGTCCACAATGTGTTCCACGTTTCGCAGTTAAGAAAATATGTAACAGCCGTAAAAGTCCTTCCATGAAAGGTGCGACCTTCCCCATGACCAAAAGAAGCCCTTCGAAGGAGGCAAATTTCCTTACTTTGATTTCCTCCAATCATTCTTTCAAGTTACATTTATTGAATCCTTAGGAGCTCAGTCTCTATTTTCTAGTCAAGTTGCTCGAATCACGAAACCCCCTTTTGTTCAAAGAAAGTTTATTCGAATTGAGATATTTTCTTGACTAGCAACCATTTGAAAGTCGATTAAAATATCACGATTTATGTTGATCATTATTTCCCTCTTGACCATCGATCATCTTTCATGTCGAATGATTCTCGTCGAAGTAGTTTCTTCATATTTTCGTTGATGCTCTGACTTTGACGACTTATGATTTTGAGGCCCTCGAGATAACGATGAATGTAAACGTAATGATGCTAAGCAATAAATGAAGAAAATGTTCGTGCCTCTCGGATCGAACCATTTCAAGGATGACTAGTGAAGATAGGGACCTCTGCGTCAATAAAGGGTGGATTACATGATGAACCGGAGGCGAATACGTTAAGTAAGAAGTTAAGAGACGCGATGTACGAACGAGCTTACGATTCGAACAATATTTCGATACCCACGTAGAGGCAACACGAAGCGAAAGATACGCGGCTTGAGGTACGAATAGAAATTTTAATGGCAATGATAAAATGATGGCAATGACGACATGATTATGAGAAAGATCACACGAATGGAGTCAATCGGCGAGGCAGCAAAGCGGCTCCAAAAGGGGGATACACAAGCAATGGATCGATGAAGGTATACGAGATTCGACGAGTGACATCCACTACGCATGATGCCGCTAAGTAACGATGATCGATTGGAAGATAGTGATAGGTAACGACGATCGACTAGGAAATCAGGATGAGTAGACAAAAGAAGTAGAACGCACGTAAAGACGGAACGATGGCAAGGCAACGAGTTGAGCTGCTCGGAACACGAACCAATGATAATCCTGAGGAACGAGGGTACGAGAAGCACCATGCTAAGGCAAGACAACGAGAGGTGAACACGATCAACTCTTAGCACAATGTTTCCATTACAACATGAAGTCAGCTAGAATGCGAGGCAAACAATCAGAAGTATGCATGGGAATTTCACTATCCCGCCAAGCGATTAATGTTAGAAAAGTCGACCACCCGATTAAATTATACACGAATAGAGGAAATGTTTATCGCTACGAAGAAGCAACTGTTAGCACGGTGTCATAGAATTTAGATTGCCGAATCTCAGGGTTGCAAATAGCAACAAGAAAATGATCAATCCTAGCACGAAGCTGAAAAGCTTAGATTATCGACAGCAACAAGAAAAGCGAGAATGTATCTCAGAATAACAAGACAAATGTGTCAAGCATGACTCAGGACCAAATGCAACTGCTAGATGAATGGTGATGGACGCACAACGGTGCTACGAAGAACTACAAGGGAAGTTTAAGGACGGGTATGAGTGACCTACCCTAGTATGTACATTAGAGGGTACGAATTTCGAGGACGAAATTCTTTTTAAGGGGGTAGTATTGTAATAGCCGTAAAAATCCATTTTTGGAAAAAATTAGAATTTCGAAGGAGGAAATAAATTTTCCGAGTATTTGAGATCGAGCACGGACGAAAATGAGCTTATGGGAATTTTATAATATGTTGGAATTATTCCAATGAAATCTCGAGAATTTTTGAGAATGAAGGAATTATGGCAAGGCAAGAAATTACCCGGAATGATTTTCGGAGAATGTTATTCTGTAAATATTTTACGGAAATAAGATGAGATGTGTGTAGAGATATTACACTATCTCTAGCAATCAATAATATAATATAATAATAGTAGTGTGTGTGATGTGTCAATGGACTAACTAATGCCTAAGTGATGGGTGTGCAAGTGGACCAATCAAGTGAGGAAGGGAGATAAAAATCTAGAGGGAGTAGTGAGAGAGATCGAGAGGGAGAGAATAGTGGAGTACAAGAATTAAACATCCCCATCTCCACACTCCACCACCATCCTCCACGTTACTCTCTCTCTACAACACAAATTCTGCTAAGCACCTCTCTCTAGAAACCCCACTTCATCTTCCTCTTCCTCCTCCTCCATTTCCACCATAGCCGTCGAAACTCCCCACCTCCAAGAACTTCACTTACACTTCACCAATCACTCTAAAAACTTGTAAACCTTCATCATTTGAAGTCAGGAGCAAGGCTATGGTGACGGATTGTTGATTTGAAGAGTAGAGATAGGACATGCACGAGTCACTATTCGAGGAGGGAGTCAAGCTTCGAGTTTTTCTCACTTTCGGTAAGCTTAGCCTTTTCTTGATCTCTTGAGTCTAAATTGATGTCTAAGATAAGGGTTCAAGCATAAGATTGATGGTAGAAATTCGTCCATGAGTAGGAGAGTCGATGCATGTTCATGAAAAGTGTGAATCCTTGATCTACTCTTGAAGTTATGATGATCGATGTGTTAATTGACGAGTGTTACCTCTTGATTCTTCATGATTCGAACCTGCATAGCCTCTGTATATACTGTCCTTGAGTTGATGATGATGTTCCTTAAATTTATTCACTTCGAATTCCATGAATAAAGATGAAGTAAGAACCTTGAGATTGAATTGAAAGCCATCCGTAAATTCCAGAAATGTTCAGCCATATTTCAAGAAAATCTGGGCAAAACCTGTTATGAATCTTAACTTGAAACCTATTCCATATTAAAGTACATCTCCCAAGGTTTCTATACATAGCTAATACGCCCCGATCGGCCAACGTATGCATTCTCTATGACCTTTTTAAGATTGAATCGCAAATCTGGGAATTTTGGCAGAACAGCTTCTGCACCTACTGTAATTCGTGTTTTTCAACGCCTTCCCCTGTTTATCTTGGAATGAGTCCTAAATGAAAGTTGTATATCATGATCTCAGCTATCCGTAGCTAAAATTTCGTCTCGATCCAAGTCCAAATGAATCGGTTATGACAAATTGAAATTTGTCTCTCATCTCTTTTGAAATCTGGAAAACAGCCCACTTACGGGCTAAACTGAGAACAGCTCCTTTGAAATTCGACATTTATTCTTCTTCCATGTTGAAGTACGTTCCATTAGCCTTCTATACATATCTCGTTCACTCAAAACGGAGTTCGTATGAATTTACTATGATTTTTCAAAGTTTATATGTCACTCTGCCGAAACTGTAATACCCCAGCTGCCATGTCATTTTTAAACCTCTATATGAGGCGTTTTCGTTGCTTTTCTGAGTGTAACCGTGAGACATGAAATTATTCTACACACTCTGAATTACAGTTTTATGACTTGAACAGTCTCTCATTATAAGTATTGAATGACTTATGGCCTTTCAAAGTCAGTACTGTAAACCTGCCCTGTTTCTGTTTTTAGAACTCATGACCTTGTTTGATGATTGCCCATATCCCAGCTCGTGTAAGATAAAAATCTGGATTTTAAGTATGTCATACCTATATGTCATAGAATTCCAGATTGATAAGCCAAGCCTTGATTCAGTTAGCCATTTGTGAGAAACAATTATTCTCCTAAAGTGTCGCAAAACTGTTCTCATTATTGAATCGAGCCAAAGATTGATTCATGGATTCTAATATACTCATTCCCCGAATCAGGAATTGATTGTATTAGAAAGATTAGCTTCCTGTGTTTCCATTCATGTGTCATGTGCCTTCATTGATAATCAAATACTCAAGTTATAGCCAAACCGTTCAAGTGTGGCAAATCTGCCAAGCCTTGTATCAAATGTTCAACTCCTATCCATCTTTGAATCATGAATATTCTTTGTCTAGCTTTAACCACTGATTCTTCAAGTTCATTGAGGACCTTCATTAATCCTCATTTCACTCTCACATGTTCTTAGCCAATGAGATTAAGTAGCTAAGTATGACATAAGATGGGATAATGTTAAGTATATAAGAGATTAAGTTACTAAGGAAGATAGAGTATAAGTATATGCTTACTTATAAACTAGTATTAACCTATTATGCTTGTAAATAGGTTAATAGCTATGGAGGCAAGGAGATAAGAGGATCCGAAGTTGACCGATTGCTTGTTTGATTTCTACCTTACGGTGGGCTTTACTTCTAAACATATTTTGAGTTATATTATGCTCTGATATTTACAAAATGAAAACTGTTTATCCATAAAATGTTTTTGTGCGCTTTACATGTTTAATGCTCTGAAGTTAATCGATCGAGGTTCTTAGTTCAGTCTTAAACACTAACTTTGAACTGTGTATACACCCTGATAGTATTGCGATTGGTTGATCTCTCTCGTGTACTATCGATGAATGGGACTCTCTGGGTTTCGACCCGAAGTCCAAAATGAATGATGAATGGGACTCTCTGGGTTTCGACCCGAAGTCCAAAATGAATGTTAATGGACCCGACAGTGGCTAGAGGTCCGGGGTCACAGTAAGAGTAACTGTAGAGTGTGACAAATGCGCGCTAAGAAAAATGATGATGTTTTGACATACTTGGATGTATTTCTTTTACAAAACCTTCCAGGTTATGTCTTATGATAATGGATAAACTGTATTTTGTTTTTGATAAACTGTATATCAAATGCTAAGCCCACTGAGTACATTAGTACTTAGCCCAAATATTTTCCAAATGTTTTCAGGTTAAGCAGACAGTGCTGATGGGGCAGAGCTGAGGCGAGGGTTCTCCTTTTGTTAATAAGCTTCCGCTAGTTGCTCATCTTTTGTATTCAACTCTCGACTTTGTTCCTTGAAGTTGTTATGTCTTTTGATAAGAGCTTAGACTCTTTAACTTCTTTTTATGTATTAAGTCTATCCTTTATATCTATGGTTGAGCCATTTGAACTTAAACGATCCTTATGCTATGAATGAACGTATCTCTTTATTATCTCTTGTCATTTTCGATTTTAGGTTCCTTCCTTTTATAAGGGAAATGTTGTCAAATTCTTTGGGCACATTATCCAGTTTATTTATATAAGATAAGCTTCCCCCTTTCTTTCCCCACCTCTTTTCTCCAACCTCAGTCGCGTCCTAATTCACGATTTTCTCTTCCTTCGAGAATCGGGGCGTGACAAATATATAAATGCAACCTCGGAATATATAATTTTGATGCATATGAACATAATTCTAATGCATTAATTTATGAAATTGTTGCATGTCTTAAATAATAATTTTAATTGAATATGATGACAGTGATATACTAAAAATACAAGTAAAAAAAAAGAATACCACAACAAATATCATGTTCAAGGTTTATATAACAATATGTGATTATTCAGATATCCAATACTGTAGTAACATAACAAAAAGCTAAAAAAATTAAATTAAACAACAAACGGACAATTTCTAGAGTCATGGTTCGCCAATTGCCCACATTTCCTGCATTTTCGTTTCTTTTTATTTGCATCTTTTATCGCCTTCTCTCTGACACTGTATTCTACTCGCACTTCCACTCCCACTTCCTTTTGTTTTAACTGGATCAGGATCTTCCGCAATGTCACTATTACTATGTCTATCACTTCGACGGGCATCATTATCTTCTACAGAAATATTTATTCAGCAAAACGATGCGAAAATGCATCTAAAAGAACAAAATATGTATCAAAACGTATTGCGAGGAATTTGGGGAAAAAAAATCTATTACTATGTCCATTACTTCGACGAGCGTCATTATCTTCTGCAGAAATATTTATTCATCAAAACGATACGAAAATGCATCAAAAAGAACAAAATATGTATCATTTTGTGAGGAAATTGAAAAAAATCCATTATTATGTCCATCACTTCGTTGAGCGTCATTATCTTCTGCAGAAAAATTTATGCATCAAAACGATTCGAAAATGTATCTAAAAGAACAGAATATGTATCAAAACATACTACGAGGAAATTGGAAAAAAAAATTGACTACGATATTATCATTACACGACGAGAGAAGTGATTAACACCAAACATCATCACGGGCTTCTCCTATCACTAAATCAATGATGCCATTGATAAAAAAATTCATCGAGAAAGGAACGAAAATTATAAACCTGTAAAATTCATTCCGACGTCGTTGACGAATATCAAAAGACTCGTCAATTATGTCGCATGCGTCTACAACCAAGACGATGGGATGAAAGAAATCAGGGTGATCGACGAATGAAGACACCGAATTCCATTCTGAATGAAAAACTACGTCGTCAATTATGTCTGCTTCTGCGTCTGCGTATGATTACGGATAAAACACGATCACCACAATCCCATATTTTAGGAAAGAATCAGTTAAGAAATAAGAAAAAGACATAAATCACCCTACTACTTATTATAATACAATTAAGATATATTTAAAAATGATTTAAAAATATATAATCCTATCAAATCGTAACCGTTAGATTACAAGATCCAATGGCTCCTATTGGTTTCTAGTTTATCACAATATATAGTTTTCATATGATATATCCCCTATATATAATATATATATATACACTATAAGAAAACTCGGCAATGGCGACGGGCGCGTGTTTCCGAAGCAGATCGGCGACCGATCGTGAATCCGTAGTGGATTGGCGACGGACAAAAATTCCGTAGTGGATCGGCGACAGAAGCAGCATCCATAGTTGATCCACGACCGGCCGGCAACGGCACAGAATCCGTAGTTGAATTTCGCTGACGGACAGCCTTATTTGTAGTAGATTGGCGGCGGCGGTCATATCCGTAGCCAAACAGCAACGGAGCTTCTATCTGTAGCCAAACGGCGACAGACTTTTCAATAGCTCTTTCAATGTTGTTCATAAATTAATTAATTAATTAATTTGTTATTTTTATTTTTCTTTCCTTATTGTCTTGGTAATTTCTTTCCTTGCTAATTATTTCAGAATTATATTTATATCTTTTTGATTCAATTATTCATTTTTATAACTATGCTTTATGTTTTATAAATATTTAATTTTTATTTTTTACGTAAATTTTATTTTCACTCCAAACTTATAAAATATTTCCATCCCAACTTAGAGTGATAATATTTTTGTAATAGCCGTAAAAATCCGTATTTGGAAAAAATAGAATTCCGAAGGAGGAAATAAAATTTCTCGAGTATTTGTGATCAATAATATAATTATTGGTGAAGTAGTTATGATACGAAATAGTTTTTCGTTTAAGTCTTTTGGACTTATAATTAATTGATGGATTATTTTTCATGTGTACGAATACACATATCGTTAGTTGTCGATAAGTTCCCTCACACAATTAAGGTCTCGTTCGAAAATAGATCTCTAGTTTTATTAATCACGATTTTTAGTAGAAGAGAAATTTTTATTAATAGACCTTTTAATTAAGTGTTTAATCCTAAGCCATTATCAAACCTCTTATTTTTTTTTTAGCCCAACTACAAGCCCAAGTCTATGAAGCCCATGAGAAATGGTTGGAATGAAGCCACGTTGACTACTCACTTTTTCACCATCCTTGCACCTCCTTTTCACCATTTGAAGATCATCCCCTCATTTTTACCAGAGAAGCAAAACGAGCGAGATAGAGGGCGAGCAAACATCAAGGAAATCGAGAGAAGAGAAACATGAAAATCAAATGCAGTTGTTTTATCATTCCATTCATCATCATCTAGATAAAGGAAAGAGTAAGAAGAAGAAGGAAGGAGATTAAGGATCAGCATAAGCAAGAAGAGAATCAAAGAAATAAAGAGAAGAAAAGCAAAAGAAAAGAACGTAGAGGAGAAGAGGAAGAAAAGCAACTACAAGCTCATCCATATTTTCATACCTATCCATCTTCATCAAATCCAAATTTTCAATCTTTAAACAGTAAGTGTTTCTCCTACCCAATTTCTTAACCCTCACTGCAATTGAAAACCTTTATATTCCAATCAAATCATTACTGTTCAAGTTCCAATACCATTGTCGACCTTGATAAACCAAGAAAACTAGAAATACGAATTGCTTTAATAACTTGTTAATGAAAGGAATCCTACACAAAAACTTCTAGAGATTAAAATGAATTAAGGAAGTGAGGCACCCTCGATTCGAATTTTTTTTGCTGGGCATCATCTTCGACCGGTGGCGAGTTATCAATAACGGTGGCAGCGTCGGGAACTCGAACGGCGGAGTCGAGAGAGAGAGAGATATTAGAACAGGGGAGGGGCAGCCCCTGCTGCTGCTGCTCGACAGTGTTGGCTGCTACGGCGAGATCACGATGAAGATGGCGCCGGTTGCGGAACGGCGGCAGTCCATGCGACTGCTGCTGCCGCGATGGTAGTGTCGGCGGTAAAGCGGCGGCGAAGCGACAAAGTCTGAAGCTGGAGAGGGGCGGTTTTCCCTGCTCCTACACTTGCTGCTGCTGCCGCGACGGTGTTGATGACGGAGTTGGCGGCGATGCTGCGAAATCGGTGCCGAAATCGATGATGCAAAATTGGGGCTGCCTCGCGTCGACGATTTTAAATTGGTAGAGAGAGTGAGAGCGGCGCTGATTGAGGAAGGGAATGAAGTAGAAAAATCGGAAAGATTAGAGAGAGCTCCAAGTAGAACATGCAAGAACCGAATGTTCGAACTATCGCTCAAGCTTTGACCCTTCTTCAATTTTCGGTAAGTCTAACCTCCTCTCAACGTCTTGAGCATGAATGAAGGATTAGATTAAAGTATTGAAACTCTTATTGAAGTTCCATTTTCGTTCATAAGCATGAGAGTATCATACATGTTCTTGATTCTAAACAATTCTTGTTCCACATTCGAAATCATGTCCATTCGTGTATTGATTGATGATGATCCTTGTTTTTCCCTCATGTTCGAGCACTTCCAGCAACTGATTGTCCCTTGATCAAATTTGAATGTTGATTAAAACATATAAGTGTTGGTCACGTTTTTGATTCGGACATTTTATCGAACAGTTGGCGTGCACGTTTTGTTCAGCATTTTCGAACCCTTTCCCGACTCTATCTCATTTCGAGTCCTAAATGAAAGTTTTAGCTCATGTTCTCAGCTATCCGTAGCTAAAATTTCGTCTTGATCCGAGTTCATATGCATCAGTTATGACAAATTGAAATTCGCATCTCATTTCTTTTGAAATCTGGAAAACAGCCCACTTGCGGGCTAAACTGAGAACAGCTCATTTGAAATTCGACATTTATTCTTCTTCCATGTTGAAGTACGTTCCATTAGCGTTCTATACATATCTCGTTCACTCAAAACGGTGTTCGTATGAATTTACTATGATTTTTCAAAGTTTGTATCTCCAAATGAATTAAGGAAGTGAGGCACCCTCGAATGAGATAAAAAAAACTGGGAACCATATTATTGTTGGATCCGGGATCCCTCGGATGTAGATTTAATTAATTACAATAATTATTAACATATGAATTCAGATCTTGAAAGGGGAAACCGATCTAAATCATATATATACCTGCTTGCGTATCACCGGTGGAATTCTGAGTCGAGGAAATGATCTTCCACGCACCAGATCTCTGCACACGAGATCTGGCTCTTTCACGTCGACCCCGAAGTCTTCTGGAGTATTCCCTAGCAACCAGAGAAATTCTGAGTGGGCAGAAATCTATTCTCTGTGCCTCCCAGAAGCTGCCGCCCCTCTCTCTCTTTTCTGTGAGAATAAAATCACCTCCTGAACATTTCTACTTCTCTCTTATTTATAATAAGAGGTAGAGTGTTGGAGAGGTTAGGGCCAAGGCTAATGGGCCAGGCTATGCTCTATTGGGCTACTCCAGGGACCTTGAGGAGGATTTGGACTAGGTCTTCCAATATAATTAAATAATCCAAGTATTCTTTGGCCCCGAATACTCTATTTAATTATATTAATATTATAGCCTTTCCACTATAGTAAAATAATATTGCATCGCCGTCCAATCCCAAATTATGACATACCGGGCTCCTCTTTGAATTATATTATTTCCCGTGTTTAAGATATCGCATGTCCATAAATTAATTTCAGCTACTGACTGCTCTAATTAATTAATATCTTATTCCGAGAGTGTACCCGTTCGACCTTATTATTATATCGGAACTTAATCCACCTGCAGGGTTTTGATATAATAATCCTTAGAACGCCTCAAGGGGACATCATCAACTCGGCGCACCGAGACACGATTTCTAGCTATAATATTAATTATCATATTTATAATATTATTACCCAAGATACGGAGATTCTTTGAGTTGCAATAACTCTCACTCATGGTAAATCAAAGCAATAATTATTATAAATACATAATTGAATATTATGACAACTAGAATTAAGAAATAATAATCGTCCGAGATGTGATCCTTAATAAGTCAGTATAAAAGGATTTATCTCACCTCGATCCCGTTCAGCGCAACTCTGATCGTATGCACCAGTATAAGCTAATAGCCAAGACCAACTATTATCCAGCTTATACTACAACCTTAACAAGTAATTCGTCCAAGATTACTTTCAGTTGCGAACACCATTTAACTATATAAGAAACCGATAATATGATCTTCCGTGCGACCACCCACACCATATTATCTATAATATATAGTGCCGGACGTTTATTTGCATAACCATAACACGAATTAATATGCAAAACATATGACAGAATATTTATTTCCAAAACCAGGAAGAAATTGTTAATAATACAAGCATAAAGTATGCTTTTCAGTATATCAACCCCAACAATCTCCCACTTATACTCAAAAGCATGCTTTCAAGTATACTACTACTACATTACAATTTCTCCCACTTATACTCAAAGCAATGCTGTCATACATCTGACTCCCAAGCCCTCCACGTGCCTCACGAAATCCTTTGTAGGAAGTGCTTTCGTGAATGGATCAGCAAGGTTATCCTCAGATGCAATCTTTGACACAACTACCATCTCTCTCTTTACGTAATCACGTATGATATGGTACTTCCGGTCTATGTGTTTACTGGCCTGATGAGATCTTGGTTCTTTCGAATTTGCAACTGCACCAGAATTGTCATAATAAATTGTGATCGCCTGAGGCAAATTAGGAACCACATCCAGATCCATCATGAAGTTCCGGAACCATACAGCGTCCTTAGGCGCTTCTGCGGCTGCGACGTACTCAGCTTCCATGGTGGAATCCGCAATGCATTTCTGCTTTATGCTCCTCCAATGTATGGCTCCACCTCCCAACGTAAACACATACCCAGTGGTAGATTTCCTCTCATCCCTATCCGATTGGAAATCAGAATCCGTATAACCCAAAGGAATTAGACTGTCAGACTGGAAGACCAACATATAATCCCTAGTCCTTTTCAGATACTTGATTATATTCTTCACAGCAGTCCAGTGTTCCCTGCCAGGGTTAGACTGATATCTAGAAACCATGCCAACGACATAACAGATATCGGGCCTGGTGCAAAGCATAGCATACATGAGGCTTCCTACTGCAGATGCATAAGGAACTGCCTTCATTTCATCTATCTCTTTCTGTGTTTTAGGACACATAGCCTTAGATAGATGTATTCCATGCCTGAAAGGTAAGAAACCTTTCTTAGCATTTTCCATGCTAAACCGCTTTACCACAGTATCAATGTAGGCTGTTTGAGATAGGCACAACATCCTCTTCTTACGATCTCTAAAGATCTTTATCCCAAGAATGTGACCAGCTTCTCCCAAGTCCTTCATTTTGAATTGATTGGACAACCACATCCGTATGTCCGATAACGTCTCCACGTTGTTGCCAATTAGGAGTATGTCATCAACATACAGTATCAGAAACACCAAGTCGTTTCCGTTGCACTTTTTGTACACACAACTCTCATAATCACACTGGATGAATCCATATGACTGGATTACCTCATCAAACCGTGTGTTCCAAGAACGAGATGCTTGCTTAAGACCATAAATGGATCGCTTAAGCTTGCATACAAGATGCTCTTTTCCTTCGGCAACATAACCCTTTGGTTGTTTCATATAAATGGGTTTATCAAGATTGCCATTCAGAAAAGCAGTCTTGACATCCATTTGCCATATTTCCAAATCCATGTGCGCCGCAATGGCTAAGAGAATCCGGATTGAGTTAAGCATGACAACAGGCGAGAAGGTTTCATCGTAATCAATTCCTTCTTTTTGGGTGAAACCTTTCGCCACAAGTCTAGCCTTGAAGGTTTCAACCTTCCCGTCAGCTCCTCTCTTACGTTTG
This sequence comes from Mentha longifolia, assembly GCA_001642375.2. NCBI lineage: Eukaryota > Viridiplantae > Streptophyta > Magnoliopsida > Lamiales > Lamiaceae > Mentha > Mentha longifolia. Next base: position 19,763,917 of record CM038114.1, on the reverse strand, counting down.
TAGACCCACTTACACCCAACCGGCTTAACGCCTTGGGGAGCTTCTACAATATCGTACACATCGTTATCATGCATGGATTGGATTTCCGAATCCATAGCATCTTGCCAAAACCGAGCATCTTTCTCTTGCATTGCCTCTTTGTACGTCCATGGGTCAAAGTCATCTTCCCCAGTTATGATATCCGAAGATTCCCCATAACACAACCATCTTTCAGGTTGGACGATGACTCTCCCACTACGACGAGGCACCACTTGAGAGTTAGTGTTAGTGTCAACACGAGGTGCAGTATTTGGTGTAACATCTGATACAGGTGGTTCAGACGTCTCAGTGTCCCTCATTTCTTCTAAAATGACTTCACTCATGGGTTTATGATTAGTCATATAATCCTCTTCCAAAAATCGTGTATTAGTGCTAATAACGATCTTTTGGTCCCTAGGACTATAAAACATCCCACCTCTCGTGCCTTTAGGGTACCCCACGAAAAACCGTAGTTCAGTTCTTGATTCCAACTTATCAGCATCCTTATTCAGCACATGTGCTGGACATCCCCAGATCCGAATATGTTCCAGACTAGGCTTTTGCCCAGTCCACAATTCCCAAGGAGTCTTAGGTACCGATTTGGAAGGAACCAAATTTAGAACATACGCTGCCGTTTCTAATGCATAACCCCAAAATGAAGTAGGTAATTCTGAATAGCTCATCATTGATCGAACCATTTCTATAAGTGTACGATTTCTTCGTTCCGCCACGCCATTTTGTTGTGGCGTCCCCGGAGCAGTAAGCTGGGAAGTAATCCCAGCTTTCGAAGGGATTTGATAGTTCTTTCATGACGATTCTCAACTTCCGCCTTAAATTCTTTGAATTTCTCAAAGGATTCAGACTTCCGTTTCATCAGATAAACATATCCATACCTTGAGTAATCATCAATAAAAGTAATGAAGTACTCAACACCACCTCTAGCTTGAATCGACATTGGACCACACACGTCCGAGTGAATCAAATCCAACACTTTCTCTGATCTGTTTCCCTTGGACTTAAAATTTCTTTTAACCATATTTCCTTGCAAGCACGATTCGCAAGTTGGTAATGGTTCCATTCGGAGTTCTTCCAAAGGACCATCTTTCACCAACCTTTGAATCCTCTTAAGGTGGATGTGTCCAAGCCTCAGATGCCAGAGCTGTGTTTGATTTACACTCGAAGAAAACTTACGTTTCTTAGAATATGATAATGCGCTATTCAATGCAGTATGTGTACAGTTTATGGTATAGAGATTGTTAGACATAGTACCAGAACAAATAACATCACCATTACGATAAATAGTAACATTTCCAAAACCGAAAGAAACAGAATATCCATCCAAATACAATTTGGAAACCGAAATCAAGTTCCTCCGAAAACCGGGTACTAACAAAACATCTCTTAAAACCAAAGTTTTATTGAAAAACGGTAAACTGACAACTCCCACTGCAGAAACCGCCACTTTCGCAGCATTTCCCATGGTGACGGTAATCTCCCCTGCACTAACCCGCCGGGTTTGGTTGAACCCCTGCAAGTCAAAACATACATGATCAGTGGCTCCAGTATCTACAACCCAAGTGTTGTTAGAACTAGCCACTACTAGTGCATAAGATGTACCTTGGCCACTGCCCGTCCTCATTTGAGGACAAGACGCCTTGTAGTGTCCTTTCTGCCCGCAACGGTAACACCTCCCTTTAGGCTTCTGAATGCCACCTTGAGGTCCCTTCCCTTTCTGACTGCCACCCCCTTGATTCTGACTACCCTGCTTCTTCTTCTTTCTAAATCTGCCCTTAGGCTTAGAAGAAGTAGAAGCTGTAGTGTTGTGAGCCTGAGGTTCAGACTTGATCACCGTCTCAGCTTGCACCAGCTCATTCATCAGTTGGGCCAACGTGTAATCCTTAGGATTCATGTTGTTGTTCAGCCGAAACTGGTTGAATGAATTAGGAAGGGATTCTATGATGATATCGACCTACGATTCCGCATCGATTTCAGCACCTAGAACCTCCAGCTCATTAAGATGACCAATCATCTTAAGAACATGTTCCTTCACGGATTCCCCGTCAGACATTTTCAGCGTCAAAATTGACTTCATAGCCTTTTGGCGCGACTGACGACCGTGATGGCCAAACATCTCGTGAAGGCTTAGGATCATACCAGCTGCAGTTTCGACATTCTGATGTTGATGCTGCAAAATGGGCGATACTGAAGCCAGTATGTAGCATTTTGCCATCTCATCTGCCTTTTTCTAGTTGGTATAAGCCTCACGTTGTTCAGCCGTGGCTCCTGCAGCTGGCTCAGGGGGGCATTCCTCAGTAAGGACAAATTTATGTCCATCAGCAGTAAGGACAATATCCAAGTTTCGTTTCCAATCAAGGTAATTTGAACCCTCGAGTTTGTTTTCTTTGAGAATTGAAGCAAGTGGATTGAAAGACATAATGTAGCTGAAAATAAATAACGTAAAGTCAATGTCATATACTTCGAAGCATTCATTATATTGTAAAACCTTAAATCAATATAATATGCAACCCCCGACTCCTCAAGATTTTATATGTAAGCCACGTAGGGTGGACGTTTACAAATAATCTCTATAAGTAGGTTTTTACGCCTTTAATTTCATTATCCAATCAACCTTCACTTATGATTGATGAAATTAACAGTCGGTCACTCCTAGCCATGTAAATTTAATTAATTACCTTTCCGTCGGGAAATAATTAATAAATTCACATCTAAGTGAAATACCATAATTTAATATTCCGAAAAATACCATTTCATAAGAATAACCCTACCGTAGGGAGGTGATATCGATATGAAATTATTTTTCAATATTATCATATGAAGTTTAAACCAATGAAATCCATAATTAGCACCTCCGTAGGGATACGCCCGGATCAATGAGCAAATGCTAATTATTTCATTTTTAAACCAATTATGGAGGCTAGAATTAATAATAATTTTCGGAAAAATACGGAATTAATCGAAAAATTAAAATTAATATAATACCACTTAGTCATTTTTAAACCAAGGTTTTAATTCATTTTTCAAGCATAGCATGTAATTAAAAATCGCGAATAATTAAACAACATGCCATCCACAAAATATCGAAAAAAAATTAAGCGCAAGATAATTAATTAAATAAATAATTATCCAATCATCATGGCCTTCAAATTCTTCGAACGAGCTTGAAAAATCGAGACGAGAGTTGAGCTGAATCTGCGGGCCGAGAGGAAGGCCCATCGGGCCCAGGGTTTGGCCCGTTAGGGTTTCGAAAAACCCTAACTTCCGGAAACCCTAGCCGTTGTCCTCCTCAGCCCTCGCCGCCGTCCTCAGCCGCACCACCGCTGCCATCGTCTTCACACGAGCTTAGAGAGGAGATCGCCAAGTGCTTCTGCCGCTGTCGTCGCTCGGAACATGCCGGAAGCATGGCTGAAACGTAGCAGCACCGCAGCCACCATCGCGCAAGGCAACAACAGTTGCTGCTTCCGTTTCTGCACGCCGCGAACACCATTTAACTATATAAGAAACCGATAATATGATCTTCCGTGCGACCACCCACACCATATTATCTATAATATATAGTGTCGGACGTTTATTTGCATAACCATAACACGAATTAATATGCAAAACATATGACAGAATATTTATTTCCAAAACCAGGAAGAAATTGTTAATAATACAAGCATAAAGTATGCTTTTCAGTATATCAACCCCAACAATTATAGGATATTTTTAATTCACTAAATTAAAGATGAGAACACACCCTTAAATTAAATTTGTGATTTGCAATTGATTGCAAGATTAAACTCCCTCTTCATAACTATTTTTTTTATTATACATAATTAATTTTTAATTTTTAAGACAAAAACAAATTAAACAAAAAAGAAAAAAAAGGAAAAGAAAAAAAAGAATAACATAGCCCCCACTCCATCCCCATTTTTCTCCCAAATAATTCAAGTCCCCCGCCATCAGAACCCTAACCCCCCCAAATCCACCGCCATTCCGTCCTGACCAGCCTTCCACCACCGCCGGTCAGCTACCTCCGTCGATTGGGCTGCCGTTGAGCACACCGTCGACCGGAAGTAAAACGCCGCACACCGCCGTGGAAGACGAAGCAGCTTTGTCCATCAACACCGCCGTTGAAGAGGAAGCACACCGCCGTGATCTACAACTGTAAGTTTGATCTTCACTCGGTTCTCTCTCGCGCGCTCTAAATACCTCTCTCTGACCGTTCTCAGTTTCGACAGCTCCATACCATGATGGATTTGAGAACAAAATGCCTTATTCTTTTTATTAAGTCAGCCCACTACATTTTGACTGTGGCTAAATGAGGTTACTGCAATGTATGATAGAATTAACTTTCCAATCCTAAAATGTGTTATTTGTAGCTCCACCATTCAGGGGTAGAGCACCCATTGCAGTCTTGGTTGTGCTAGTAGACAGTTTGGGGTACTCAACTAATATGTATGTATATATTTAGATAATTTATAATTCTACAAATTATTCTCCTAATTGTGCTTGTTGGTTCCTTCTACTGTACTGTGATTGCACATCTGCTAAAACTTAATCAATTTTAATTTATATATTAATAATTGCATCATGAAGCCATTAACCATTCTGTTTCATTTAGAGGATTTATCTGCCGTAGTCAATCAGCGACGGATCGGCCATAGTAAATTGGCGACGGACTATAAGCCGTAGTAATTCGGCGACGGACTCTATTCCGTAGTAGATCGCAGTCCGTCGCCAATCCCGTCGCCATATTCGACTACGGAGGAAGGCCGTCGCCGTTCTGAATGGCTACGAGCTGTTTTACAAGGGGCGCCGTCGGTCGCCATTCCGGCGCCATTTCAAAATGGCTACGGATTTTTCCGATTCTACTACGGACTTTTCCGTCGCCATTGCCGAGTTTTCTTGTATATCAAGTCTTATTCCTATTTTGGCATTTTTAATTTCGTCCTACTGGAAATGTTTTCACATTCCACCATTTGCAAAAGGTAACACTAATTTATACTATTATTATGTATGATTAACTAGAAGCTTTATTTCATAAGAAATTAAGTAATTAAATTTATTTTATTTTATTTTATTATTATTATTATTATTATTATTATTATATTTGTGTAATTGTAATTGTTTGAAGATTGCGGAAACTGCATGGAGGAAGGGGATTGTTGTGATTTCGGATGAATATAGGCACATTGTTTTCGGAAGTGAGAAGTATATGCCAATGGGAACGTTTCGATCTCCGATTCTCTATATTTTATATTTATATGTTCGTGTTTTTTATCGATTAATTGTTGGGGCTGGCATGCTTAACGTGCATCCGAATACATAGTGTTTGCACGACTTTCAAAATGTTGCAATCACATGTTGTTTTCCAGTAATAAAATTATGTCGTTTTAGTGATACACATGAACAAATTTTGCTGATTTTTTTGTTTTTTTGAATATTGTGTTAAGTTAATTGTATTCTGCCCCTTGATATAGAGCTATTTTTATTAATTTTGAGTTTTATTTCAATTAAAGAAAAAAAAAAAGACGCTATCTTAATGCGAACGAAATGAGTAATATTTTAAGAAATTATTTGAAATTTGTGGAATTGTGGTGAACAATATTGTGTCATTTATGACAGTCGCCCTTTTTATTTTAGTAGTTTCTTACTTATAATAATCTTTGTGTGATCAGACTATTGAGAGCATTCAGAAATATTTTGGCATGACATTTAGTCCAGCAACTCTCATACAGGTGAAAAAAAATTACTATGGCGCTTGCCTTTTAAATCAAGTTGTCTTTGTTACATCTTAATTAGTGCTACTCCTTCCGTTATTTTCGGCTTGACTCACTTATATTTTAAAGGGGATACGCAAAAATAGCCACTTTAAGATAGTAAAAATAAATAATAGCTACTTGGATAAAAGAGAAAAAAAAATAGCTACTCTTACCATAATACCCCCGCCCTATGCCAAATTCACGAATTTTGATTCAATTCGTGAGTTAATCACAAAAAATCCTGAATTTACTTCGTTGAATTGCTCACAAAAAACGCTGAATAAAGGAATTGAAAAAACAAAGAAAAAGAAGCAAATCATGAAAAAAATATATATATATGTGAGAGAAAGGTGTTGTGCGTGTGTATTTGTGTGCTTTTCTTAAGTGAGTGCGTGTGGTGCTGGGTGCGTGAGTTAAAAAAAAAAAAAAAAAAAAGGAAGAAGAAGAAGAAGACACTCAACTGCAGCTTAGTTGTCACAACCTCACTTTGCTAATAAATAGCTAAGCTTGGTAATTCGTGACTATGGATGAATTTATGGATAAAGAACAAGAAAATGAATATATTGTGGGAATTTGAGTCATTCCACTCATAGAAACATACTTCAAATACTAGATAGATTGATACCAGGAACTGATCAAGGTACATAGGTATTGTCAAGATTCTGACTTAGAGTACAACCATATCGAATAGAGTATAAAGATTTGAGTGTATGCAGCGGAAGTGAAATGAAGAAATACATGTACGAGGACATGTATTACCAAGAGAATTTCAACACCAATAGTTACTAATTCGAATTTCTGGTCATTCCGCTTCACCATGCTCAACCTGCACATGAAAAATATGTACAGGCTGAGTACGAGAGTACTCAGTGAACACATGCCAAAACATTTGTAATTGCCAGCCATATACAATGAAACATAAGGTTTTACTTAAAAGTCTATGTTCATTAAAATTCTTTGTGATCTTAAAATTGTCCGCGTGGACTTAGTTCTCGAGTAATCCACTATATTTGAGTTGTTGTGCCGAGAAGGTGGCCACCTTGCTTGGTCACTTGATCGGTCACCACTCTCAATGACACGGTCACATGTGTACACTAATTCAGGTTTAATACCTCATCATATAAGGATCCGAATTCGATTAAATAAAATTGGCCTCGCGCCAATATCAGATAGGCATCATACAAAACAAAATATTTTTATAGCTTGACAAACAAACTTTAAAGACCTATTCATCTAATAAAACATGCTTTGTTTTAGGAGAAAGCCCACATCATCTGCTTCTCTTAGCTATTACATAGCTTCTACGCCTCCTTGGTTATTGCCACTACTAGAAAAATGACATATTGTTACATTAATACACATGACACTTCAGAAAATATCATTAAAAACTATTTAATAATACAAATAATTAACGCTGCATTTGACTAAACACTATCTTTGCATCTCGGTGGTTACAAGTGTCATGACAAAATATTAAACGTTACACTTTCATCTATTGTTACATTGACACACATGACACTTCAAAAATATCATTATAGAAAAAGTGTAACAATAATTATTTTATTTTGACATTTTTAAGTGTCATTATAAGCCAATTTTCTAGTAGTGTGTTCCTTCGCTTGACCTTTGTTTAGAGAACAGAATAATATTCTTGTTTGATCGATAAAAGCTTATCGATAATAGTTCTAGTCTTATATTTCCTCGGATATCATTCTCAACTCCAGTGACATTGTCACTGCTATCTAAGCTCGATTTAATAATTCCGTTATGTGAACGGATTATGTAAAATATTTCTTAATAAATTATTAATTGATTTATTGTTAATCTGAGATTATTTAATCAAGAAGTTTCTTAATAATTAATCCTAATCGCATAATTGATTAGCTTAATCAATTATTCATGATTATTAACTCTTAGTTAACAAACTAATTTCTATAAATTAACTCTTGTATAATAAAATAATAATAATAATTCAACTAAGAATTATTAATCTCTAAATTATTATTTGTGGTTGTAGTATAATTAATTAGTAGTTCCTTGAACTACATAATTAATTTGGGAAAAAGGGGTTTATAAATTAATTAAGTTAATTAAATCATATTCTAATTTAATGGATTTGGCCCAGCCGAAGAAGCAAGCTCGGGCTAACTCTGATTTCGGCCCATGCCTTGCTGGCCCGAAATTGTGGCCCGGTTTCTTAGCCACACGGCTACGCGGACGTGCGTCTTCTTGGTGGCAGCAGGCCACGGCAACTCGTTAACGGTTACGTAAATCCCGCATGGTCGAGTGGGCCAAATTTCGTAAGTATCTGGATCGGGCTTTTCTCCCCTATAATTATGAACAGGTTCTCTATCAGAAACTCCTCTCTTTATGCCAGAAAATTCGCGCTTAGTACAAGACTATACGAAACATTTTTATGATAATTTATCGGGAATTAAGTTGCGTGATTCCGAAGCTCAGATTGTGGCTCATTACGTCTTTGGTCTTAAGCCTGCATTACAAGATGGCTTAAGCATGTTTATGGTGAGCTCCCTTTCGGAAGCACACCAACGCACAATTCTACTCGAACAAGAGGCTGCTCGGCGTATCTCTTGCCCTGTCATGCCTTAAGCTGGTTCATCGGCAGCTCTAACAGGCCGCCCTTCGCCGCCATCACAGGTCATGCACGCGGATGAAGGCTCATCATCCAGTACTTGTTGCTTCAATTGTGGCGAGCCTTGCCATCGGCGTTCAGCTTGCCCGAAACTCCGACCCCTTCGCGCCCTCTTAGCCGACGACGAGGTGGTGGAGGGTATGAGTCCACTGCCCGAGGAACACGCGTAGGAGATATGGGTCCGTGTTTGGTTATTCGGCGAACTTGCCTTGCGCCGAAGGATTCAAACGCTAATGAGGTACAACATAATCATATATTTGAGTCTAAAACGCTAAGGAGATACTTTTATTCATAACATTTGACACATTTAAATCATCACATAGATTGACATTTTTATTAACGAGAACTAGCATTTTGATGGGAAAATAGAAAATAATAAATATTTTATTTTGTGAAGCATAGATGATGTTCTCATCACTCATAAGATGTACTTCATCTGTTTCAAGATTGTTGACACGTTTCTTTTCCTTTATTTTTAGCACACATTTCCACGCTTCTCGATGATAGATTTTAAAATAAATTTTTGAAGTATCTTTTCTTTTACGAGATACTACGTGTGTCGTAGTATCCCGTAAATAAAAAAATACTTCAAAAAAGTATTTTAAAATCTATCATCGAGAAGCGTGGAAATGTGTGCCAAAAAGAAATGAAAAGAAACGTGTCAACAATCTTGAAATAGAGGAAGTAATATAAATGCCCATAAGATTATATAAATAACCAACATGATATATAATGTTGAAGATTTCGAGCATAGCAAAAATTGACACTTTTGAAGATTTCGAGCATAGCAAAAATACAACAATTAGCACTTAAAGCAACTTTTTTGAAAGGATACGGGGTCGGGTCAAGTGTAACCCGAATTAAAATCTAAATGCACGGTGAGTACAGGCTAACGGGAATTTTTGTCATTTTAATGTTGGTATGTCTAAAAGTTTCAGAAATATTATGGGATGATTTGACCAGGAAATGCTGTAAAAATTAATAAAATCAACGCAGCACACAAACTATGGTCTAAATTTCCATAATATAGTATTTGTAGATAATTATTTTCAAAAAAAGCACTTATTTTATTTTATTCAAAAAAATCTTTGTACTTTTCCCAAAAAAAATAAAAAATAAAAAATTCTTTGTACGCTAGCACGTGAGACATCGTGTTTCGTTTCCTGTTTGAATAACATGATTAGTGCAATTAGACTTTCATACTATATATAGACAATAGTTTAGCACATAAACTCATTGTCTATAATTTCGTATTATAATTATTTTAATATATAGATATAAGATTCTGCACTTAATTACTCCTTTTTTTTAAATTATATATATACTATCTTCAGCCAACATAAGTAGTCTCATTTACTTCATGCACGTATTTCTACCGAAACCTAGTACGAGTGTTAAAATATAATTTTTAAGTATTTTTTTTACAGGATACTATGAGTGTCATAGTATCTCGTAGAAAAAAATACTTTAAAATTATATTTTAAAACTCATACCAGATTTCGATGGAAAAACATGTTAAATAATAAATGAGATTACTTATGTGGGTTGAAAGTAGTATATATATTATATATATATATGAGCGATACCACGTGAGACATCCATCGTGTTTCGTTTACCATGATTCTTGAAATGCTATATCCAACTATATAATTATATAATCCATCAAAAATAATCTAGAGCCTCAAACTTCTTTTTATTATAAACTATTGTCTATAGTTCCATAATATGATGGTTTATCTGGGAAATAATAATAATAATAATAATAATATATGCGCTTACTTATTGTTTACACCAAAACAATGAGAACCGTTTTCGTTCAATTAACACCTCTTCATATATAATTTATACATTTTCTGGCATCATTAATTTGTTCACTTGATTCAGATACACAATTTTTTTTTTTTTTTTTTGAAAGTAAAATTCAATTTTCAAATTAATAATTACCTTGTAGCACACACACAACATATTAACTTAAATATTAATTAATTATGGAAATTTAAAGTATAAACTTTCAATCCTAAATTCAAATAAACACTATTGAATTAATACGCAACAACTTGAATATGTTGGGATATTTGAAGTATTACGTCCAACAAAAGTAGAGCTTTGATAACTTAATGAACAAAACAAAGGTTTCAATAATATAGTACTCTCTTCGTCCCTGATATATACTACCTCCATCCCATTACATTAGTCATCTTTGCTTTTTGATTTTTTGGCACGCTTTTCCACCAAAACCTACTACGGGTTTTAAAATATAATTTTGACGTATTCATTTCTTCACGGGGTACTATGAGTGTCGTAGTATCCCGTGAAAAAATGAATACGTCAAAATTATATTTTAAAACCCTACTAGGTTTCGGTGGAAAAGAGTGTCGAAAAATCAAAAACAAATGTGACTAATGTAATGGGATGGGGGTAGTATATATGTATGTGTGTGTAAATTTTGTTTTGGGAATCTCTCATATATGTGTTATTCCAAAAAATGAATTATTTCCTTTCTTCTTTTTTATTTCAAAAAATTATTTTATAATTTATTTAGAAACTTACCCTTTATTCGCTTTTAATAACTTTATCATCAACTATCAAAACATATATTTCTTAACCACCATGCCGGATGAATTTAAACACATATATTAGGGCCAGACAAATTATATCATAATAAAGAAGAAATCATTTATTTATTATTTGAATTTGAAATTAAGATAACAATAATGAAATCTTAATATCATTCAACCCCCCCCCCCCCCCCTTCTATAAATATATGTGTACGTGCTTGCCTAGCTAAGACACATCATAATACCAAACTTGATCTTCCCTCCCTCTCTCTCTATTTTCCCATTGATAGGGAGTAATCTGTCAGCTCCCTAGCACGCCTCCGAAATGCAGGAGCAATAAATATACAGATGCCTAATCCTCGACATATCCTGCAGATCTGGTCTATGGGTGAATTAGGCGTAGCGGGCCCAGATCACCCCTGTCCGTGATCTGGGAATAAGAGGTGCAGATCACCTCCCCGTCATTACCATCCCTTTAACACCAGATCCCTACACGGAGGGTAGGAAAAACGTGACTACAGGGACCACTCTTGGGGACCATTAATCATAACTAAAATATTCTTCTAACTGACTTGTCTCCCCTGAAAAGACTAATTTAACCTTGTAAACTAAAGGTAATTACCCTTTTACTCTCACCTGCTATTCTACTATAAATATTCAACCTTCTCCACCAAGAAAAGGTACGCATTCTTCACCAACACTTTACCTCCACTGCAAGCTTTGTTGAAGCGGATATCTCTTTCTCTCAAGCACATACTGACTTGAGCGTCGGAGTGTCTCCCCCGAGGAACCCTCCCCGCTCCTCCGGTGTTATTTTGCAGGCTCGCGGTTGAGAGGTGGCGATCGGAAAGGCATCACCGAGGTAGCACCCTTAAACAAAATGGGAAAGGTGATACTCCAAGGAAAATACTTAAAAGTTCATCTAGAGAGATTTTCAGCGTCTTTTATCTATTACATTTCTAATCATTATGTGAATTTGTTGATGGAAAATAACCCAATCTATCAACTGGCGCCGTCTGTGGGAAATTTCTGACTAAGGCGTAGATTTCTCCCTAAAAAACGCTCTGAACTTTGATTCGGTTTCTCTGTGAAAACACATAAAGGAAAAATGTGAATATTCGCGTAGCCTATATGATGTTCATTTTTATTGTAGTGTATCTGTTGATTATGACAAGGGATTTGCTTGAAATATGAGTAAAGGATGTTTCAATTGCTTTTTCGCCTTGTGTAGGATCTGTGTAAAAAGCAAGGAAAGAAGGGTTTAAGCAAATCCTAATTCCAGCAAAAGAAATTCGATCACAGTAAAGATCATTCTCTTAAATTCTTTCATTTTATTCATTGAATATCCACCGTCTTCCTACTAGGTATCGGTCTAGGCATATTCAATGGATTTCTATGTACAAAATTTTTTTAAGGGAAAATTACATATACAATGTGTGTTGACCTTTCCTTTTCTTATGAAAAACAGAGTATTAAAGAGTTGTAATAGAAGGTCCTCCATATCTCAGAGAAATCTCGAGAAAAAGGAGAAGAACCCTCAAATCCTATACTTGGTGAGTATAAATACATCACCTACACATATATCATACAACTAGAGAGATTTTTTGATAAAAAGCAAGATAAGCTGATGGTAAGCCCTGGCAAAAGATCCAGGCACAGAAAAGCTATCTTCATGCTTAAGCAAAATAATCCTCAAGATTATTTAAGGTAAATGGTCGGAAAAGTCCCAACAAGAGGACTCGAAGCTCCCTATCCTCCTACAAAGGGAGAAGAAAGCCCTAACCTTATATTAGGCACTAATCAAATAAATCCTGCATATATCTTTGTAGATTTTCCTTAAAAATGGACCAACACTCCAGCATAGCCCAAATGATGGGATCATCTGCTAAAGGACAGGCAAATATGCCTTATTTCACCTCCGTATCTGGTGCCAATCCTGGGGTCATGACAGTACCTCAGGAGACCATTGTAGGCGAATCTGGTTTCTCCTCATTGATGCTACAGCAAATGAAAGCAATGATAGATGGAGCCCTGGAAGGAGCCCTGGAGAAGAGACTAGCTACCATCGGGGCTAGTACTCTTGTAGATCCTATCAATCCATCCTCATTCCCCGAAAGTAAGGGAAATCAGGAAAAGGTGAAAGGCAAATATGCATCTAGATCACAAGATCCTAAAGTCCTGAAGGACGTAATCACCAAGCTACCCCAGATCCGAGGGGACGGGCATTTTACAGACTATGAGTCTTCTGATGATGAGGTGCAAGAAACAAGCACTGGTCAGGAGAAGACCCTCATAGATATGCTCCAGAAGCAGATCCGAGAACAACAAGACCAAATGAGGGTCATGGCTAAAGAGCTGGAAGAGCTCCGTAAGGCGCACCAGGCATCTGGAAAAAGAAATGCGGATGAATCTGTCCATCCAACAGAAGAGACAATGGGCACATCTGTAGCCCGCACCGGGAAGGAAAACAAATCTGAATATGGTCCTGACTATGTTAATGAGAACAACCCTTTCTCGGCAGATATTCAAACCGACCCTATTCCCAAGAACTTCAAATCAGTTTCTTGTGAGTATATGGGGCAAGGAGATCCCGAAGAACACCTCATGAAATTTGAGAGTTTGTGCTTATTGCACCAATACTCTGAAGGAGTTAAATGTAAGGTATTCTTAACCACTCTTTCTGGCCCTGCACAACAGTGGTTTCAGCAATTGCCTAGGGACTCGATCCACTCATTCAAAGACTTAAGATAAATCTTTTTACACCAATTTGTGAGCTCAAAGCGATCTACTAAGAACTCGTTGTACTTAACAACCATCAAGCAAGGGGCCACTGAAAGCCTGAGAAAGTATATGGCCCGATTTAATGAGGCAATACTAGAAATCCCAGGTATGGGGGCTACATTAAAAATACATTCCTTTGTGGAAGGATTGAGGCCAGGACATTTCTTCGCTTCACTAATGAAGAAACCCGCCGAAACCTTTGATGAGCTCTTATCTCGAGTGCAGAAGTATATAAACATGGAAGAGGCCATGAGTGCTAAACGGGCAGATGTAATCTTCAAAAAAGATAAGAAGCCCGATGATAGAAAAAGAGGAGCTCCCGAAGGGAGGAAACCCGAGAAAAATGAAAGGTTTCAACGATCTCTCACACAACTTACCAGATCCCCAGCTGATCTATTAGAAGTAGTGATTAAGAAACCGGGGGTACAGATCCCCCCAGGTAGGGACCAGCCTCCAAGGTGACCTCCTTCCGATAAGTTCTGCAAATTTCACAATGATTACGGGCATAACATTAATGAGTGCCGCAATTTGAAAATAGCCATCAAAAAACTCATACAAGAGGGTCAACTGTTAGAGTATGTCAAAAAAGAATCTGGCCAACCCAAAAGGCGTAAAGATGAAATGGACGGCAAATTCCCACAAAAAGAAACATCCACAGAAATTTCAGCCAACAAAGGCGTAATTTACATGATTTATGGAGGACCTACAAGAGGTGACTCCAACAGAAGCCGCAAAGCGCATCATAGAGAAATTCAGATGCTGGAAAAACACGATATGATGAAGATTGAAGGGGGAGTACCTCATCCTGAAATATCTTTCGGGATCGAAGATGACAGATCCCTAATTCTTCCTCATGAAGATGCCCTGGTTATCACGGCAGGGATCAAACGATATCTAGTGGAAATAGACCCAGATGTCGCCTTGCATAGCCTTAATGTAGATCCTCAGGTCAAGCCGGTGAAGCAGAAGCTTCGGCAATTCGGGGCAGAAAAGGACCAGGTCATTAAAGAAGAGATACAGAAGCTGCTGGAGGCCAAACACATACGGGAGGTACAATTCCCAGAATGGCTGTCCAACGCTGTTATGGTGTCCAAAGGCAATACTGGCACGTGGAGAATGTGCATAGACTTCAGGGATCTGAACAAGGCGTGTCCTAAAGATCACTATCCCTTGCCCAGAATTGATCAGATGGTGGACTGCACATCTGGATGCGAGCTATTGTCAATGATGGACGCCTACCAAGGGTACCACCAGGTGAAAATTGAACCCAGATGACGTCAAAAAAGTGGCTTTTGGGGTCTGTGTCAGAACTTTCGGTTTCCAAAGCATACCTTTTGGCTTAAAAAATACTGGGGCTACCTACCAGCGTATGATGGATAAGATATTCAAAAAACAAATTGGAAGGAACATGGAGATTTATGTCGATGACATATTGGTAAAAAGTGTGAAAACTACAGATCATATCAATGATCTAGAGGAAGCCTTTGCCGTGGCTCGATTTTATCATTTGAAACTAAACCCTGCCAAATGTGCCTTTAGGGTATAGTCGGGAAAATTCTTGAGATACGTGGTAACTCCCAGAGGAATTGAAGTAAATCAAGCCAAAGTGCAGGCTGTGTTGGAGATGGCTCCTCCCAGGAACATCTGGGAAATACAAAAACTTAATGGCAGAATCACAGCCCTAAGCCGTTTCATTTCCAGATCCGCTGATAAAATTTTGCCTTTCTTTAAAGTATTAAGGAAAGGTAGCCAGTTTGAATGGACTCAGCAATGTCAAGACGCTTTTGAGAAGCTAAAAAAGCATCTGGTCTCTCTCCCTTTGCTTACGAAACCAGCACCAAAAGAGGTATTGTATCTCTACTTTGCAGTAGGGGAAGAATCTTTGAGCTCAGTGCTTATCAAGGAAGATGGATCTGCCCAGATCCCAATTTACTACGTAAGTAAAATGATTCAAGAGCCGGAAATAAGATATGCCGACATAGAAAAGGCCGCGTTGGCGGTAATGGTCACTGCTCGAAGGTTACGACCTTATTTTTTATCCCATAAGGTCATGGTAAGAACCAATATCCCGCTCAAGCAGGTGTTGGGGAAGCCAAACTTATCTGGGCGAATGGTGAAATGGGCCATAGAACTCAGTGAGTACGACATAGAGTTCGAACCTAGAACAGCTATAAAGGCACATGCCTTAGCTGACTTCATACAAGAAACCACCCAGGGTAATGAAAGTGAAGAAAAGATGTGGAGAACCTATGTGGATGGGTCGGTCACCAAAGAGGGATCTGGAGCTGGGATATATATAGTTGATCCTGACAACAAGGAATATCGGTTCGCCATTAAATTCAATTTTATGGCATCAAATAATGAAGCTGAATATGAAGCTCTCATCAGATCTCTGCATATCCTATTAAGCATGAATGCCCAGAAAGTGGAAATTTATTCTGATTCCCAATTGGTAACGCATCAATTATTAAGGATATGCGAGAGAAAAGAGGAAAGGATGATAACCTATGCTTCTGTGGCCGAAGCTTTGCTGGCCAAATTCTCGAGAGCAGAGATCCTTCAGATCCCTGGGGAAAAGAATGAAGAGGCAGACAAACTCGTTAGGATTGCAAGTGCCATTGAAGGCACATGGGATGGAGATCTGACTGTACTGCAAGCAGACACCAGATCTGGCTTAGCAGAAGTTAGCACGATACAAGAAATCAAAGACTGGAGAGCACCTCTCATCTAGGTCCTGAAAGCTGAGGAACAAGATGAAGCCAATGTCGATAGACGTAAAAAGATGATTATGGCAAAAAATTTCCTACTTGAAGGATTCTTATACCGAAGATCTTTCACACATCCTTATCTCAGATGCTTATCTGAGCCAGAAGGGGAATACTTACTGAGAGAGATACATGAAGGAGCTGCTGGTGCTCATACGGGATTCAAAGATTTGGCCAGAAAAGTCTTGAAGGCCGGATTCTTTTGGCCCAGTATTGAAAAAGATGCCAAGGAATTGGTAAAAAAGTGTAAGCATTGCCAAAAAAATAGCAGATTGATTCATAGACCTGCAGAAGAGATGGGAATCATGTCTTCCCCTTACCCCTTTGATAAGTGGGGGATTGATATTGTAGGAAAATTCCCTACAGCTCCCGGTGGACGGGTTTTCTTGATTGTCGCTATTGACTACTTCTCCAAATGGGTAGAGGCCGAAGCTGTAGTCAAGATCACAGAGCAAGTTATGAAAAAATTCATCTGGAAAAACATATGTTGTCGCTTTGGTGTTCCCAGAATCCTCATCTCTGATAATGGAACCTAGTTCACAGGTTCATCTGTGCAGGCATGGTGTCAAGAAATGGGAATTCAACAACGCTTCGTGGCAGTAGCCCACCCACAAGCCAATGGGCAAGTTGAAGTTACAAACATAACTATTGTATCTGGAATTAAAGCCAGATTAGGAAAAGCAAAAGGGAATTGGGCGGACGAGCTAGATTCAGTACTCTGAGCTTACCGCAATTTAGTATATGGATCAACTATTGTGATACCAGCAGAGGCAGAAGCAAAATCACATCGAATCTTAAAATATGATGAAAATCAGAACCTGGGGTTACTCAGGGAGAATTTGGACCTGATCGAAGAGCATCGCGCAGAAGCTCAAAACAGAGCTGAAAGATATAAGCAACAGATGCGGAATGCCTATAACAAGAAAGTCCAAGTACGGCAATTCGAAAAAGGGGACCTGGTGCTGAAAAGAGCGGATGCTCTCAAGCCCACAGGAAAACTGGACCCTAATTGGGAAGGACCTTATGTCGTTACTAAAGTACTCAAAGGAGGAGCATATGAGCTCAGAGATGCAGAAGGAAGAGATCTGCCCAGACCCTGGAACATCAACAATTTGAAGTAGTATTATGTTTAAGGCATTCTAGTAGTGTGATAAATTTAAAGAAGGGGAAGGTATGCAAAAACCAACCCATTATGAATTATGATTGAAGTTCATGAAATAAAATATTTTCCTTTTTTATTGTCTTCAGAGTAATGAATTATAATTCATTCGTATTCTTATAATTCACTTGGGGGGGGGAGTAAGGGTATACCCCCTACTATCCGTCTACTCCTAGAGCAAGTATCTATTTACGAAAATTGATTCAAAATTTTCAAAGATAAAATATAATAATATTTACAAAGGAAAACAAAGCATGGAGAAATGAAATAAAAATGCATATGATAACCGAATGTCATATAAAATCCATAAATAACATATAAAGTAAAAAAGAGTACTAGTGGAGCCAATCCCACCGACATGGCACATCTACGTCCTTGAAAAAAGAGCATACTCTTATAACTTATCCTCGCCACCTAGAGTTTGCTCGAACAGATCCTGATCGGCGCCAGGTACCAAAATACCTGATGAGTCGATGACCTGAGGAGGGACCTCGATGGAAGAACTGGTCGCCCCTGTTGTGCTCACGAAAGTGCCCACCATAATTTCCTCGAGAAGGTTGACTCCTTCCTCTACCTCTGAAAAATCTTCCCGAGCAGGAACCTCGCCCACCGGGTCTGAAGAGAGGTGATCTGCGGGATTCGATAGGTGGGGAGGAGGAGGAGGCGTCTGTGAGGGAGAGGGGGATGAACTCTACTGGCCCGGCACTTGGTCCCTCGTCTGGTCGGATGTCGGAGTTGTCACCTGGTCCATCACCTGGCTTGAGGTCTGGGTCATCTCCGGGGCCGTCATCGGGCTGGATACCTGGCTCGTCATCTGATCTGTTGGAGGAGCTAGAATTGGAGAGTGGAGCTGAGGAGTTGGGTCCGATCCCCCAGAGGGTCCACGGAGCTCTAAGGTTCCTCTACTGTGCAAGAGCCTATTCAATGTGATCCCGCGCGGGGACTGAAGAAAAGACGCTTCCTCCGACGCCTGAATAGCCTTGATCTCTTGCAAGAAATCTCCCGTCTGCAAAAGACACAAGTATAAGTTATAATTCTTTAAGTCACCAAGGAGGGTGAAACAGGGAAGAAGAGATTACTTACCCATTGCCTGTAATAAAAAGAAGGCCATGAGAAGGACAAAGTAAATGAAGGCTTGCAGCCCACAAATAATGAAGTAATGCTTTATCATAATATCCTTATAAATACTTACCATTTTGAAGGCCTCCTCTAGGAGCCCGAACATCCCAGCTTGAGGAGGAAGAAGATAGTAAGGAATCTCTTCCCAAGTAGGCAGGATACTTTCGTGTTCCTTAGGCCTGTATAGAATCTCAGCTGCAGACCTCAAACCCCGCATATACCAAGGGTTGTGGGTACTAAAGTGAGGATCTAGTTCCAGAGTAGGGGTCTCCTTTTCCAGGAGGTCCAGGATCTTATCAATGTCCAGATCCTTCATCCTGTCTCTCAGACCCAGCTGACTGAGAACCTCTTCTGTAATAGCCCCAATCCAGAAGGATAGGGGAACACTCATCCTTTCCCAGAAGTCTTCTGAATGGAGGAAGTCTTTGGGGAGATCCCACACTAAGGCACGAAGGAAGGCCTGGCCGTAAGGCGTCATCAGCAGATAAGATCTGCATCGGTGGACCCCTATTGCGGACCCAGTAACGAGCCCTTTCTGCAAACCCGTTTTGGTACCTTTCTTGTTGGCGTTATCACATGCTCGCTCCAAGGCATCTTTGTGACTCTCAGATGCCTGAACCAGATCTGCCTTAGACTTATCACAAGCTCTTTGGAGATCTTCGGCACGCGCTTTCTGTTCGGCCAGATCCTTCTCTATCTATTGAAAATAGCGCTCCCGCTCTTGGGCTAACTTCTCCCGCTCTGCCTCTCGTCGCTTCAGCTCTACCAGCTCCTGCTCCAGATGCGTTGCTCGGTCATTCAGAGCCTTAACTTCGGCTGCGTGCTCCTCACTGCGAGCCATCCTCAGCCGCATCACCTTCTCTTACAGATGCTCGTTGGAGGAATGCATGCCGGATATATCCCCCTTCATGGGATCATAGGCTAACGCTCAGAGCGAAAGCATAGATCTGAAGGCTACGGCCTAGACATAATAAAGTAACAAGTAAATAAATAATTAATGGAGTTGACAAAAAGAACATCTTTCCAAATTAAAACTCCCTTCTAATACCTTAATCTCATGGACAAAGGCCTGGCAGACAAGCTCTACAGAAGACAATCTATTCAGATGCCTCCAATCTTCAGCACGAGGAATGCTGTAAACACTATTAGAGGCAGTACCTCCATCAATACCCCGAACCGTGCCAGGGAAACTCACATTAACCCCGGGTATGTTATAAGAGGCAGTAGGGACATCCAAACCTTTCATGCGCAAGGCGTGGAGCATAGCCAGTGTGGCCTCAGAAGCAGGACTTTCCACCATGGCTGGCTCGGGAGGGTTAACCACTGTATAGGGGTTGGCAGTGGCATACCTAGCCAGGGTGCTGGAATACCTCGGGTGGCCAACAGCAGATGGTTCTGCAGAGATGGGAGTGGGCGACAAAACGTTAGAAATGGGCATGCCCACTCTCCGGTCAGCACTACTGGCAGAAATCTTTTTTCTCTTCGGATTTGTGGAGGATGAGGAATCCGAAGGTCTCTTCTGTGGGACGGAAGGTCTATTAGGCTCTGTTGGAGCTGGTACCTCAACAGTAGTGAACAAATCTGCCAAAAACCCTTCTGAGGACTGAAAGTCCAGATCTTCATCGGAAGGAGGAACCACCCCCTCAGACCAGGTAGAAAGGTTACGGTCCACCCCAGCAGCCAAGGGATGAGGGGGGCGCGTAGAGGAAGACATAAAAGCCCGAGGAGTTGGCGTTTCCCTTATGGTCACCCGGGCAAAGTAGATTTTCCCCTAGCTCGAAAAGTAGATCCCTTAGGCCGAGCAGCACCCCCAGATCCCTGTATGGGACCTGTAGGCGCTATAGAAGGTGGGACCTGTGAAGCAAGAGGAGGAGGTGGCACAGGAGCCCTCGGCTCTATTGTGATTCCTGTTATGGATGCAGAAGCCAGAACGGGAGTTGAAGAGGGAGCTATTGCCGCTGCAGAAGCTAGAGGAGCCCGTTCAGAGGTTGCAGCCATAGCAGCCATCCGTTCCTCCATTTGTTTTCTTGCCTTCTCACGGAGAACGGATCTAGCTGACATATCTGAAAAAACAAGATAACCATAAATTAGAAACATGATGGAATTCAAGACATATGTGTAAAAACACTCGAATCCAAAATAAGAAGTATTTACCCATAGACGGATTCCAAGGAGTCTCAGGCCTCAAACCAAACAAGGACAACACCTCTTTATTAAGAAGAAGTGGCTTTAACATCCCATGACCTGTTGGGTACTCTATAAGCAGGTCATTAAGGATATTCTTTTCCCAGCCAAATAAAGTAACCTTCTCAAAATAGGGTTTATCTGTCTTAGGCTCAGCATACAGAGGTATATCAGGAATATTCCAAGAATTGGGGGAAGGAGCACCTACAGTTAAATACTGGGGATGCCATTTCCTATCTATAGACTCATACTGGCCATAAAATTTATGAAACCATCCTATAGGAGAAAAATATAAGTGATACCCGCGATGTTTTAACTCGTGAGTTTTAAAAAATAAAGACACCGGGTCTTCCACCCCATATAATGTAGTTGCTATAAAAAAGAAAATAGCCTTACGGAAAGAAGCAGGGTTCAATTGGTTTAAAGGGATATTATATTTCGTCGCTAGACTAGATAGAAAAGGGGGGAACAGGAAATCGCAAGCCTGCCTCCAATTGATGGAGCCAGAAAATTTTGTGATTGGCTCTAGAAAGTAAAGGGTGCTCACTAGGCCCCGGAATGTCTACAGTAAAGCCCATAGTATTTCCTAATCTACTTAGAATTAGGCCTAATTCTAAGGAGGTTACAGTGGAAGATTCGTATTCACCGAATGGGAGAGGTGGCTGCGCGGTAGCTCTGCCCTCTTTTTTCTCTTCATCCTCAACTATCTTCTTCTCACCCTTACCCTGGGCACCTTGTCTAGAGGAAGAAACCATCTTTCTTTATCGCTTAAACGTAACAAAAACTAGGAAATAAACCAATGCAAATAAAGAAAGAGGAAGAAAGAAGGAAGAGGAAAGGTACCTGTGTGCTGGGAAGAAGGATTGACTACGGTAAAAAGAGAGAAGGAAAAGAGAGGCAAGAAATAGTTCCCAAAAGAGCACAAGAAAGCTCCTTAAGAAAAAATGGCGAAAAAATTTCTAAGTGTTGGCCTCGCTCCCTCTAATTATCTTATATATCTCTCTCTCTTTTGAGCGAAGAGAATTAAAGAGAAAAACCACCCACTACCTACAGTTAAAGAGCACGTCTCGTCGGTTAATGAGACATGGGTACGAAAATTATGACGGTAGGAAGTGGCGGCGGTTTTGGGTCCCGATAAAGAAAAGGGGTGATGACCCTAGAAAGCCATGAAGCGTAAGAAATATGCTTTGGTAATGGAACGGACCCCTCAAGAAAGGTTCTGTAAATAATAGGACCTGGGAACGTGGGTCCTGGGAATAGCATAACCCTCGCTAGAGGGTCTGTACGAATATAGGAACTGAAAGCACGGGCCTAGAAATCTCGTGAGAGGATCTGTGTATAATAATGTCTGGGAATCTAGACCTTATAAATCACAGGCCTGTATAGGAGGACTCCTCCCTACTCCGCCAAAGCTGGTACCAGATGACTTGTAAAAAACAACGAGTCCTCCGTAAAGTAGATCTGCACAATGCAAATCTGATGGTGCTAGGCTCGGGGATCTGATGTGGTGCTGAAGTTATGCGAAAGTGTTCTTCTACCCTGATGGAAGAAGTACACATGTAGTATAATGAGGCAGATCCAAATTTTGGACAAGTTTTAAATTTTTTCCCCGTCTTTCTGAAAGACATAAGATAGATCAATTGATTAGTTCATTGATTTTCCAGAGAAACTTTTAGTTCTACTTGGCATAGGGTACTTGGAACTTTGTTCTATTTTTATATACCCAAATATTTATTTAATAGAATAATCTACATTAAGTAGGTACTTGGGACGGTGTCCACATATTTTCCTTTTTAAATGCCTAATATATAGGGTTTGGTATGTCATCGGAGCCCAGGAGTTTGGGGCTTATTCGGAACTATATAGCTCTGGCATCTGGGTATGGTACCTGCAGCATAAACAGGGTTTATCCTTTCCATTTTGCCAATGGCTCTGTGCTAAGGAGGATTTGGTTATGAATGTAGTGGCCGCGGAGCCTAGATCTTCTGCCATGGCTTATCTTTGGTTATCATTACTTCATTCCATATCTAATTTTATTTATCATTTCTCAAATGTGTGCTTGCATGTCTGCGGATCTCTCACCACACCTCTGCAAAAGCAGGAAAGGGAAAATGCCATTCGGATATCCAAGAAGTAAAATTGTGATATGTAAGAAGTTCTCAGCAGAAGCAAAATGGGATGTCACTCCAATATGCGCTTCTGGAAATATAAATAACATAAACATACATCAGATGTCACTCTGATGTTATATATATATATATATATATATATTCATATACATATATATATATAAAAAAAAGAAGAAGAAAGAAGAAGAGAAAACAAGAAGCCTCATACAACATAGGATCATCATCATAGGCTTAAGTGGCCTCGGATTACAAGGCAGTTAGTTTCTATCATCGCAGTGCTTCTGATAAATGAAGTATCGCTCAAATGGATGACACGTCTCTGTAAGAGTATCAGAGAGAAGCATCTTTGGCCATGAACAAACTCTTCTTCCTTTCTCACTAGAGAAGATGGGCGAAAAATAAGTAGGACCATCCCTATTTATGGGTGGAGTTTAGCGGGAAAAAGGAACGGCGGAGATCAAGCTATAAAAAATCAAGGGCTTAGAAAATTAGAGGTGTTTCGACTCCCCAGGGAGACGCTATCATTACCCCTCGAACATGATGAGGTAAGCGTCAGTTGACAAGAAAGCTTCCCTTTCTTAGCGTATGGAAGAAGATAACCAGGACCTGGAACTCTCAGAAATCATCCCAGACCTGGGGAGGAGTAGCTGATAGGGAGTAATCTGTCAGCTCCCTAGCACGCCTCCGAAATGCAGGAGCAATAAATATATAGATGCCAAATCCTCGACATATCCTGCAGATCTGGTCTATGGGTGAATTAGGCGTAGCGGGCCCAGATCACCCCTGTCCGTGATCTGGGAATAAGAGGTGCAGATCACCTCCCCGTCATTACCATCCCTTTAACAGCAGATCCCTACATGGAGGGTAGGAAAAACGTGACTACGGGGACCACTCTTGGGGACCATTAATCATAACTAAAATATTCTTCTAATTGACTTGTCTCCCCTGAAAATACTAATTTAACCTTGTAAACTAGAGGTAATTACCCTTTTACCCTCACCTGCTATTCTACTATAAATATTCAACCTTCTCCACCAAGAAAAGGTACGCATTCTTCACCAACACTTTACCTCTGCTGCAAGCTTTGTTGAAGCGGATATCTCTTTCTCTCAAGCACATACTGACTTGAGCGTCGGAGTGTCTCCCCGGAGGAACCCTCTCCGCTCCGGAGTCGACATTACTCCCAATCTATTTAGGTGGTCTTCATCCGTCCCTGAAGAATCAAGTTCGCTTCCAACATCCATCCTCTGTAGCCGCTGCCATGGCTCTCGCGGCTAAATTTGATAGCGCGACTGAGCGAGCCACACAGAAACCCCCATCGCGTGTGGTCTGCCCGCGACTCCCGTAGCTCGGTATCTCCATCCGCGCCTGCAGCCAGCTCTTCAGTGGGACCGACCGCGGCGTCATCACCAACTTTGGGGTTTCACCAACAGAACTTTTCTAAACTCCCAGTGGTGCGTTTATCATCAGCGGAGAAGGCAGAGAAATCATATCAAGGGCTTTGCTAGTACTGCCCTGAGAAGTGGATAACGGGACACGTCTGTAAAAAGACTTTTTTGGCATATATAGGAGCCGATGACGACGAGGACGAGCAAGAGAACACCGACACGCCTCATGTGGCACCGGAAGTTGTTTCAGCTAATCTCTCTCATATGTACGGGATGGATGGCCGACCTCGTTCAGCTTCTTTGGAATTACAGGGCTTCTTAGGTATAACAGAGGTATTTATTTTAGTCGATACTGGGAGCACTCACAACTTTCTACACCCGCGCATAGCCGAATAGATTCAATTACCACTCACTGTCATTCAGCCGTTTCGTGTGTACGTTGGTAATGGTCAGTCTATTTTGTGTTCAAATATGAGCGCGCAGGCCAAACTTCGCATTCAAGGGCATTCTTTCCTCATCGATTTATAAATCCTCCCGGTACATGGGCATGATTTGATACTTGGCATGTCGTGGCTTTGTTCATTACACCGTGTTACTAGTGATTATGATGGTGGCACTTTGGAATTCTCACATGGAGGCCGACCCGTGTGCTTGCGCATAATGCCTCGTGTACCGCACCAAGTCTCCATTCGCACATTCGCAGCCATCATACTTCACCAAGGAAGTGCTGAAATGTTTGAGATTGTCTCACTCGAGACCACCGATTTCTGCCGCCAGCGTCGATGCAGATTGGCCTTCCCATCTTCCCACCGAGATCAATGACGTGCTGCTACAACATAAATCTGTCTTCCAGCTACCCTCGGGTATACCGCCGCCACGCTCCTTTGATCACCGCATTCACTTGTTGCCCAATACGAAGCCCATGAATATCCATCCCTATCGTTATCCCTACTTTCAGAAAAATGAAATCGAAAGATAGGTTCACGAGATATTGGATGCTGGTATTATTCGCCGTAGTTGTAGCTCGTTTTCTTCACCAGTGTTGTTATTTCGAAAAAAGGATAGCTCTTTTCGCTTTTGCATCGACTACTGAGCTTTGAATGTTGTCACTGTGCCTGATCGTTTCCCTATCCCTACGACAGATGAATTGTTTGATGAATTAGGGGCTGTTCGGTTCTTCACCGAATTGGATCTTCGTTCTGGCTACCATCAAATTCGAATGCACGAAGCAGATGTTTATAAGACGGCCTTTCGGACACATGACGGCCACTTCGAATTCCTAGTTATGCCTTTTGGGTTGACCAATGCCCCTTCCACCTTTAAAGCTGCCATGAACGAGATATTTCGACCGCTACTTCATCATTTCATTATCGTCTTCTTCGATGACATTTTGATATACAGTCCCAGCCTGTCGGCGCACGTGCAGCACTTGACGGAAGTTCTCTCACTCTTGAAGCTCCATAACTTTTTTTATTAAGTTATCTAAATGCTCTTTTTGTTGTGCTACAGTGGATTATCTGGGCCACATCATCATGAACGGGCAACTGAAAGCCAACCCATCCAAGCTTGAGACCATGGTAGCGTGGCCCCAGCCCAAGTCCATTAAACAGTTGTGGGGTTTTCTTGGCCTCACCAGATATTATCGGCGTTTTATTGCTGGTTATGCAGTGATCGCCTCTCCCTTAACGGATCTCCTAAAAAAGGATACTTTCGAATGGTCTCCCTCTACCGATGCTAGCTTCGGCGCTTTGAAAAAAGCTATGAGTTCTGCCCTGGTCCTTCGCCTACCAGATTTCTTTAAAACATTCTATGTGGAGACGGATGCCTCAGATGTTGGTATTGGAGCAGTACAGTTGCAAGATAATCACCCTCTGCGTACTTCAGCAAGAAATTGGGACCGCGTCGCCGTGTTAATTCCACTTATCACAAAGAGCTTTATGCAATTGTCGAGGCAGTGCAAAAATGGCAACAATATTTATTGGGGCAAGAGTTCATGATTCGTAGCGATCAAAAGAGCCTACATGAGTTATTGCAGCAAGTTATTCAAACACCTGATCAGCAGCTGTATGCGAGGAAGTTGATGGGCTATAAATTTCGCATTGAGTATAAGCCGGGATCCTCAAATCAAGTTGCTGACGCCTTGTCCCGTCACGATGATGAGCGTCTCGTGGCAGCCGAGGATCCCGCGTTATTGTTGGCCATTGCCCACCCTCTTCTGGATATCTTGGAGCTTTTGCGAACTGATTTACGTACCATTCCAGAGCTAATTGATCTCCACTCCAAGATCGTGACCGGGGCAGCACCGAGAGGATATACGAGCCACGATGGCCTCATCTTCTATGGCCAGCAGATAGTCGTCGCGCCTTCATCGGTGGCCAAATAGGCATTACTCTACGAGCATCACTCTACCCCTACAGCTGGCCATCCGGGTGTTGACCGTACATTCCGACAGCTCGCGTCCTCATTCCATTGGAAAGGTATGCGCGCTGATGTCAAACATTTTGTTGCAGCTTGTCTCGACTGTCAAACTACAAAGTATTCCACACAGAAGCCGGCAGGCTTATTACAGCCATTGCCGATTCCATCGCAAGTATGGGATGACGTGTCGATGGACTTTATCACCGGTTTGCCCCAATCAAGAGGCTTTACGGCTATTATGGTTGTGGTGGATTGCTTTTCCAAATATGCTCACTTTGCACCGCTACCAACAAGATTCGATGCGTGGCGCATCGCAAATGTTTTCATATATACCGTTGTCAAACATCACGGATTTCCAGCAACTCTAGTTTCAGATCGTGACTCGGTTTTCCTCAACGAAGTCTGGGAAAATATGCTTCGTTTAAGTGGCACTATACTACATTTTACTACAGCCTACCACCCTCAGTCTGATGGCCAAACGGAGGTCCAAAATCGTGGGTTAGAGTAATATTTTACGTGTGTTCGTGGCGGATCGGCTGTCCACCTGGATGAATTTCCTACCTTGGGCCGAGCTTGCACTGAATTGATTCCATCACGAAGGCCTTAGGACTTCGCCTTTTCACGCCTTGTATGGCTGAGAACCACCTCTGTTGGTTGTTGTGATGCCTTCGCCATCGTGCCCCTCATCGGTTGCTGATTTGATCCATCAGCGTGGAGACTTGTTGGTTTGGTTAAGAAAAAATTTGCTAAAGGTACAACAACGTATGTGCGATTCCGCGAATAAAGGTCATCACCATGTTGAGTTCGCAGTGGGTGATAAGGTTCTTTTGAAGCTCCAGCAGTATCGTCAGCATTCCGTGGCCCGGCCTTTGTCGTCTAAACTAGCTCGTCGTTTTTATGGACCTTTTGAAGTGGTAGAACGCATTGGCGAGGTTGTTTATCGATTGCTTCTCCCGGAAGGTAGTCGCATTCATGACGTTTTCGATGTCAGTTTACTTTGGCCGTTTGTGGATCCCGGTGTGCCACGTGAGGAGCTCTTTCTGTCATTCTTTGCATGTGGCCGAGTGGTGTCTAGGCCTTTCAAGTTAGCACGAGTGAGACGGTGTTGCCGTCAATGAAGGCCTTCTTGATTGGGATGACGATGGTGGTGTAATTCCCTCTTGGGAACCTTTGGAGGTCATTAAACGTCGTTTTCCATATCTCATCCTTGATGAAAAGCAGGTTGTTAATGAGGAGGGAGTTGATATGAATAATTCGACTCCACGTATGCATGATGATGATAGCTCGATAATTCAACAGTCGGAGCCCCCCTTAGTATTTGATGTAAGCGAGAACGTCAAGGATGGACCTAAAGAACTTGATCAAAGCGGTAGGCCCAAGAGAAGAATGAAAGAGCCCAAGAAATTTGAAGATTTTATTCGTATAGATAGAGTAATTTTTGTAATTTTACTAATTAATTTTTGGGCTTAGCCCAATAACTTTTACGCGAGTCGAGCAAAATTATAAGCTCCTTTTCAGGTTTTCTTGTTGATTCTTTCCCGAATCGTAGGTCGAATCAACCAGAGTCCTTAGATATAAAAAGAGGATTAGAGTTATTTTGTTGATTATCAATAAAATAAACCCTACTTTCTCATACGTTCTTCTCTTTTCCTTGCTTTATTGCGTGATCGATAGGTACGAGCCTGCGATTGCCGTGTGCTCATCTTCATGGCGATCACCTCATTCGCTGCGTGCGATAAGGAACTTAATCCTTATCACATACTTTGAGGGAAAGAACATTTTCCTTATAGGTGTCACCAGCCTTCTCTGGAAAGGTACGGTATCTTCTTCTCCCCCTCCTCCTCCTTCAATAGAATTTATATAGTGCTGATTGCATTAAAATTTTTGGCAATATTTACTCTCCCAAGTTCTTTTTGTAATATACTTTTTATGAAGATGATAAATTAAAGAAGAAGAGTTCGGCAGTTTGGCTTCAGATTCGTCAGTTCGGCTTCGGCAGTTTGGCAGTTCGGCTTCGGCAGTTCGGCATGAAGAAGAAGAGCTCGGATTAATTAAAGTTGTTATTTCCTTTTTACGTTTTTTTTTTATTTCTTAGCCTGGTAAGCATACATGTGGATTAGTAGAATGTAGCCACGTGTATTAGGTTAAATTTTGTTGGCAGCTATTCTTTTTAAATAGGAACAGTACGTAACCTTGCATATACGGATTTTGAATGGAGAAATAAAAAGTTCGTTGTCTTCTTCTTCCTCTCTGAAACTTTTTGCTTCAATTTATCTTTCGATTTATGTTTTATCCTTAAATCCAATATGGTATCATAGAGCCCAGGTTATTCCACTAGCCTTTCTTCAGCTCAATCTCAGTTAGTAGCATCATACAATGCTGCCGTGACGTGATCTCAATCCCGGTGGTGGAAGAAACTGGCCGCTGGAAGATCCCATACCACCTTCAAGTTCACTTTATCTGCATCCCAGTGATAATCCTGGTACGATCTTGGTCACTGAACTTTTAAATGGTTCGAATTTTGTGAATTGGAATCGTTCAATGAAAACTGCACTTTTAACAAAGAATAAGTTAAGCTTCATTGATGGATCTGTTAAGCGTCCTGTAGATCCATTAGATCCAACTCAGTCTGTGTGGGAAAGATGCAATGGTATGGTAGTTTCTTGGATCAGAACTGCCATAGTACCTCAAATTAGATCGAGCTTGATGTATTTAGAACTAGCTTCTCAAATATGGTCAGATTTGAAAGAAAGGTTTTCCTAAGGGAATATTGCTAGAATCTATGAGTTAAAATAGCAAGTGTATAATCTGAGGCAAGGTTCAAATGATGTGAATACCTACTACACTGATCTCAGAACTGTTTGGGATGAATTCTTAAATTCACAACCAAAGAAGTGGTGTGAGTGTAATGGTTGCAGGTGTGAAGCTTCAAAACGTTGGAGAGATCATCAGCTGCAGGATTTTACAGTTCATTTTCTGATGGAATTAAATGAATCATATGCTGCTATTAGATCACATTTCTTGAGTTTGGAACCCTTTCCAAGTATTTCCAAAATTTTCTCATTAGTCCTGTAGGAGGAGAGGCAAAAGGGAATTGGCAATCCCCCACCTCCTGTAGCATATTCTGTTAGTGAAGTTCTAGGGTTTGCAAATGCTTCTCAAGTTCCCGGTTATGTCTATGCTTCTCAGTCATACAGTGGTAAAGGAAGAGATAGATTGTTCTGCACACATTGCCAGAAAACCAATCATACAGTAGATAAATGCTATCAACTGCATGGTTTTCCACCTGGTTTTGGAAGGGGAAATTCCTCAACTACTTTTGGAAGGGGGAGAGGCCGTGGCTTTCATGGAGATGCACATTTATATATGCAGAAGTCTGTTCATAATGTTGATGCTCAGTTACACAATGATGGTTCTTCCATAGCTCTTCAAAACCCCTTTCCTCAACAGTCTTCCTTTGTTCCATCTATTCGCAATTCTAATGATCTGTCTACAGATCAGTGTCAACAGCTGATTTCCTATCTCCAATCACAGTTTCATGGTCAAGCCATTACCACAGAAAGTGCACTTGCTCAGTCTTCTAGTGGCTCATCATAATTCAATCCAGCATTTAGTGGTATGTTTTCCCTCACTCCTTTTGTTGCTGCATTCACACACTCTAAAGATGTGTGGATCATAGACACAGGTGCCACACATCATGTGTGTTGCACTCCTTCCTTGTTCACTCACCACACCTCACTTCCTAGAGCTTTCATTACACTACCAAACTCTCAGCAAGTACCTATATCTAGTGTAGGAACAGTTCAGTTAACACCTAGTCTAGTGTTACATTCAGTTCTACATGCCCCCAGTTTCTCTTACAATTTGCTCTCAGTCAGTAGCCTGAGCTCTTCTAGTAACTATCTAGTTTCTTTTTCTCATGATAGTTGTGTTATCTAAGTGTTAAAATAAATCTATCTCGAGATGAAAGCATTCTCAGCTCAACCACAAACACCATCAACTCCTCCGGTGCAAATTCTTAAGCCCACCACACCTCCGGTTCAAAAAGCTGTCTCTTATGTTCAAGAGCCCGAAATAGAGGTGTGTGATGTTTGTCAACAAATGGGGCACCTTGCTGATTTCTGCCCGAACATGGGCAATTTTACTTTTGAAGGAGGAGCGGAAGTTTTTGCTGCACAAGGTTATCAACCTCAAGCACCTCCTCAACAAACTCAACCATGGAGAAATCAACAAGGAATGGGGTATCGACCGCAAGGGCAAGGTACGAATCAAAACTTTCAACAACGTCGCCAACCTTCCCAATACCCTTAAAACCAAACTTACTACACCACATATCAACAATATCCACCTCAAAATCAACCCTACACCACACAGAACCATACCTATTACCCTCCTCAAAACCAACCATACTCATCACAACCACCTAAAAACCAAACTTACTACCCTCCACAACAACCCTATCACCCTCCACAATACCAACCCAACACTCGACCTCATCAAACTCCACCACCGCAACAACAACCCATCTTGCCTAGTCCACCGGCTGTACTTGCCCTTCCGGCACCCCAAGCTCAAGATCCATTAGCGTTGGTGCTTTTGAGGCAAGATAGTCAAGAGGCGACAATGAAGCGATTCGAAACGGTACTTGGGCAAATTTCTGGAACTTTGATCAATTGCAGCAAGATGCACAATCCGAAAGATCCCAGCTCAAGGCCTTCAACCGCATCAAGTTCAAGCAGTGACTGTTTTGAGAAACGGCAAATTTTTTGACAATAAAGTCGAAATTCCCGAGAGCTGTTCCCAGTGGGTCGCTGGGCCCCTAAAAAATGTTTTGCCGAGAGCCGACCCAGCGGCCGCTGG
This sequence comes from Mentha longifolia, assembly GCA_001642375.2. Lineage (NCBI taxonomy): Eukaryota > Viridiplantae > Streptophyta > Magnoliopsida > Lamiales > Lamiaceae > Mentha > Mentha longifolia. The sequence goes on along the minus strand of CM038114.1, from coordinate 19,732,120 downwards.
ACCCAGCGGGACGCTGGACCTGGACGATTCTGGCGAGCAGGCTGTTTCGAAGCCTAATTCCGAGCTTCACAAATCTCCAAATCCGTATATTCCTCCCATTCCATTCCTAAGTAGGTTCAAGAACAAGAAGCAGGATCAACAATTCGAGGACTTTTACAAGATGTTGTCCAAGGTGAATGTGAACTTGCCGTTGCTCGATGTCATCCGAAACGTTCCAGCCTACGTTCGATTCTTCAAAGAGTTGGCATCGAAGAAGAGGAAGTATGAGGAGGCTGAGCAAGTGACCGTGTCAGAAGTTGTAAGTTCGATCATGCAAGAACCTCTACCTCAAAAGCAACGTGATCCGGGAAGTTTCGTCATCCACATTGCTTTGGGAAACGGTAAGCAAGCATCAGGTATGTTGGATTTGGGTGCTGGAATAAATCTCATGCCTTACTCTATTTTTAAACAATTAGGGTTAGGAAATTTGAAATCCACTCGCATGACTTTGCAACTTGCTGATCGTTCTATTCGTTATCCTAAGGGAGTTATTGAGGATGTGTTGGTTTGTGTGGGTGGGTTAATTGTCCCTGTTGACTTTGTGGTGCTAGAGATAGGGGAAGTTCATGAAGATGGTAAGGAGCACACACTCTTATTAGGTAGACCATTCATGGCCACTACTAACACTTTGATTGATGTGAAGAAAGGAACTATTAAGATGTCTGTGTTAGGAGAGGATGTGTCTTTTTCTGTGCATAAGAATGCTATATCTTCGGCTAATCATAATGATAATTGTTCTTATATTGATATGATTGATGCCTTGGCCGAGAGTTCTTTTGTGCAGGGGAATGATGATGAGATGAAGGAGGTGTTCTGGGGTTCCGGTGATGATGAAGAATGGCAAAGAATGGAGCAAGATCTTGGTTTATCCGTTCTACTTCCTTTACCTGAGCCAACACCGGAGGAGAGGGAACAAATCAAGAAAGAGGAAGAGAAAGTAGAGTTGAAAGAGCTTCCATCACATTTAAAGTATGCCTTTTTGGAGAATGAGGAGAGGAAGCCGGTGATCATTTCAAGTTCGTTAAGCAAGGAAGAAGAGGGTGATCTCCTTCAAGTTTTGAAAAAGAATAAGCTTGCCTTCGGTTGGAGCTTAGCGGACATTCGAGGAATCAGCCCTACCACATGCATGCATCGCATCAACCTCGAAGAAGGAGCTCGTCCTAAGAGGGATGGTCAAAGGAGGCTCAACCCAATTTTGATGGAGGTCGTGCGAAAGGAGATTTACAAGCTATTGGCGGAAGGAATCATCTATCCCATCGCCAATAGTGAGTAGGTCAGCCCGGTGCATGTTGTACCAAAGAAAGGAGGGATCACCGTTTCTACTAATGAGAAAAATGAGTTGGTGTCTACTCGTCCTGTTACTGGATGGAGGATGTGCATTGACTATCGGAAGTTGAATGCTTCCACCAAAAAGGACCACTTTCCTCTTCCCTTTATTGATCAAATGTTAGATAGATTAGCTGGACAAGATTTTTATTGTTTTCTTGATGGTTTGTCAGGCTACTATCAAATCGCCATAGCTCCGGAGGATCAAAAGAAGACGGTGTTTACAAGCCCATTTAGAACGTATGCATACCGGAGGATGCCCTTTGGACTCTGCAATGCCCCGGGTACGTTTCAACGTTGTATGATGTCTATCTTTTCGGAGATGATAGGTGATTTTGTTGAGGTGTTTATGGATGATTTCTCTGTCTTTGGGTCTTCTTATCATGATTGTTTGCATAAGATAGAGAGAGTTTTGGAGAGATGTATTGAGAGTGGTCTTACTTTGAGTTGGAAGAGTCTTATGGTAAAAAGTGGAATTGTCTTGGGACATGTTGTTTCGAGTCGTGGGATAGAGGTCGACAAAGCAAAAGTGGAGGTGATTGAAAAGTTATCTCCGCCTCGTGATGTCAAAGGAATTAGGAGTTTCTTAGGTCATGCCGTTTTTATCGGCGTTTCATTAAAGATTTTTCTAAGTTGAGTCAACCTTTGTGCCATTTACTTGCTCAAGATGTTCCTTTTCACTTTGATGAAGCATGCTTAGCCTCTTTTACCACACTTAAGGAGAAGTTAGTGTCTGCACCTGTTGTAGTTGGTCCTGATTGGTCACTTCCCTTTGAAATTATGTGTGATGCTTCAAATTCTGCAGTAGGTGTTGTGTTGGGTCAAAGAGTTGATAAGATGTTGCGTGTGATTTACTATGCAAGTTTAACTTTAAACCCTGCTCAAGTGAATTACACCACCACTGAAAAAGAGATGCTTGTTGTAGTTTTTACTTTAGATAAATTTCGTTCCTATATTATAGGGTCTAAGGTAATTATCTATAGTGATCATAGTGCTCTTAAACATTTGTTGACAAAGGCACAAGCGAAACCTAGGCTCATTAGGTGGGTTCTATTGTTGCAAGAATTTGACATTGAGATAAAGGATAGGAAAGGGAGTGATAATTTGGTAGCGGATCATTTGTCTTGTCTTGATACTATTCCTCCATGCTTAAATGATAATGTTATTCATGAATCTTTTCCTTTTGAGAATGTGTGTGCAATTGATATTGAGCCTTGGTATGCGGATATTGCTAATTATCTAACCGATAATGAGAAAATGCCTGTACTAACCGAGCAAGGAATGAAAAAGTTTCTTCATGATTGTAGGCAATATTTTTGGGAGGATCCTCACTTGTTCAAGATTGGGAAAGATGATGTTATTCGGCGTTGTGTTCCGGATCATGAACAAGTCGATGTGTTGAGAATGTGCCATGAAGAAGCATGTGAAGGACATTTTGGTGGCCAAAAGACTGCACACAAGGTTCTCCAAAGTGGGCTCTTTTGGAAGACACTGTTCAAGGATGCTCAAGCGTTCTACCAAGCATGTGATCGATGCCAAAGAGTGGGTTCAATTGGGAGAAGGAATGAGATGCCACTTCACCCCATCCTAATCGTTGAGATTTTTGATGTGTGGGGTATTGATTTCATGGGTCCTTTTCCAAAATCTAATGGGTTTGAGTACATTTTGCTTGCTGTCGATTATGTTTCTAAGTGGGTTGAGGCTATTCCCACTAGAACATGTGATTCTCATGTTGTCTTGAAGTTTGTGCAGGAAAATATCTTGTGTAGGTTTGGATTTCCTCGTGCAATCATTAGTGACGGTGGCAAGCATTTTTGCAACAAGTTGTTTGACAAGCTCATGAAGAAGAATGGAATCACTCACAAGGTGGCGACTCCATATCATCCTCAAACCTCGGGCCAAACAGAGACAAGCAATCGACAAGTGAAAGGCATTTTGGAAAAGATGGTCAAACCTTCGAGAAAGGATTGGTCGGAGAAGCTCAACGAGGCATTATGGGCATACCGGACTGCTTACAAGGGCGTTCTCCGCATGAGTCCTTATCGTCTAGTTTTTGGAAAAGCATGCCACTTGCCGGTTGAGATAGAGTACAAGGCGTATTGGGCGCTCAAACAACTCGATCTTACTCATGAAAGTGCTCGGAGCAAGAGGATGCTTCAAATGGAGGAGTTGGATGAGCTCCGGAATGAAGGCTTATGAGAATGCGAAGATCTACAAGGATAAGATGAAGCGACTTCATGATAAACGTGTTCTTTTTAGGGAATACAAGCCCGGAATGAAAGTGCTCTTGTTCAACTCGCGTCTCAAGTTATTTCAGGGCAAGTTGAAATCAAGGTGGAGTGGTCCTTATACCGTCGTCAAGGTGTTTCCATTTGGGACTGTTGAAATTATGGATGAAGCATCGGGCTCGACATGGGTTGTGAACGGACACCGCCTGAAAGTATACATCGAGGGAGAAACTATGTCTAACACCATTGAAGAGACTTCAATCTCTGATCCCTCCTCTCCATAAGAAACATTCACATTCCGTCGAGCTAATGACGTTAAACAAGCGCTTTGTGGGAGGCAACCCACGTTTTTTTTGTTTATTTTTCTTAAATTTTCTTTTTATCTTGTTTTCTTTCATTTTATTAACTTTTCGTAATTATTTTGCAGAGAAAAAAAAAAAAAAAAAAAAAAAAAAAAAGAGGTGGAAAATTGCGAGAGCCAGGTCCAGCCCGGTCAAAATTCGCGATTTACGGGTTTTTAACCCTGATTTCCTTCTTCTTTCTCCCACACACGCCGAAGCCGCCTCCTCCTCTCTCAAATTCGCCCCATAGCCGCCGGTTTCCACCTCTCCAATCCTCTCCTTTCATCCACAATTGAAGATGCCTCGTGGTAGCAAACGCCCGGCTCGTTCCCAACAACCCGATGAGGACTCACATCCCTCCAACCCACCTTTGTAGTTTTGGTAACTTGCTTATGGGGTCCTTTGAGGATTTGAAGCTTGATTGCCGAATTGTGTCGTCATTAGTGAAGTTTTCTCATCCTTTTCTCTTTACTTTTATTGCAATGGGGACATTGCATGTTTTTAAGTGTGGGGGGGGGGAGATGTAGAAATTTTGTGATAGGATTATTTATTATTTATTTTTTTTGATTTATTTGTGATTTGTTTTGCTTAATCCTTTTGTGAGTCTTTCAACATCTATGTGGATTGGTCAAGCATGAGTTTTGTTGTGATGATGAGGCTAATGATGATTGCTTGTTTTGATTGAAAACTTACTTGTGAGCATGTTAGGACTCGATAGATTTGATTGGTAAATGTAGACTTTAGCCTCCATGAACATGAATCACCTTTTACCCTATGTTGTGAGATTTTGAGCCTTGACTAAATGCATGATGATAGTCAAATTCCTTTCTTGTGTGTGAATGTTCAAGCATGCATAATTGTCTCTAGAACTTGCCTTGGTTTCTCCCTCGAGATTGCATCGTGTGCTTAAAAATGAAGAAATGATTCTAGGCCATCTTTCATAGCCTTTTCTTTCCCTTTTACCTTGTCCAAATTTGAAACACTAAAATCCTAGTTAGCCCCTTTGAGCCTTGGAGATCTATTACTTAGATCTAATTTCTTTGGAAAGCCTTGGGTAAGGAATTAACATTGGGATTGAGTTTTGGTTTGGATTGGGAGTGTGTTGTTAGAAAAATCTTTTGAAAAAGAGAAGAAAAAGGATTAGAAAATTGGATTGAGAAGTTAGAACCTCCTACTCATATAAGCTAAAAAATAAAAAAAATAAAAAAAATAAAAAAGAATAAAAAATAAAAAAAGAGAAGAAGAATGAATAAGAGCATAAATGAGTAGGAAGTAAAATAGAGTTTTTGAAAGAAGTTTGGTGATGAATTTGAAGTTTTTGCCATGGTTTGAAGTAGTGTGGGGGGATCAAGAGTTGTTGGAAAGAAAGAGAGAGTTGACTGAATTGAAACCTTTGGGGATTAACTCACTTTAGTCAAAAATTCCTCACCTACCAAAGAGCCTACATTATAACCAATAATAAGTCCTTTTTGATCTTTGTTTTGAGCACACACTTAAGCAATGGAGAGGGGAGACGATTTGCAAGCTTATGGTAGGCGTTGTGTTTGTATTGAATTGAGTGATTTGTTTTTCCTACCTATACACTTGAGAGATGAGGGTTCACTCATATAATTTCCATGTTGTGAGGATTCTTGTTCAAAGAGGCTAAATGTTGAAGTTTGCTATGAAAAGTTTGTTGGGAAGTTGCTTGTATCACTTGTATGCTTTGTAGAAAATACTGAAGCCTAATGCATTGTCATTTCATAATTCATCGCTTGATATCATATCTTGAGTATAGTTTGCTTAAGGACAAGCAAAGGATTAAGTGTGGGGGATTTGTTTAGTATGTCTTTGTGTGAATTTTCTAGTGTTTTGAGAGTCGTTTTTAGTTTCTTTTGGTTCGTCTTTCTTGTTATTTTCTTGTGTTTTAGGTGAAGTTAGGGTCGAGAGGAGAATGGTTTGAAAGATTAAAGAAGAGGGTATGTTTTGGATGTTTTGAAATGAAACGGTGAATGTCAAGTGAAGAAGGATAAAAGGAATCGAAGCTTGTTGAAGAAAAGGAGAAACGAGAAGAGAAGAAGAAGAAAATAAGTGAAGAAGGCCGAAGAGGCAAGCCAGCGGGTCGCTGGGCTTCAGCGGGCCGCTGGGCCTGCCAATTAAGAAAAATCACGAGAGGATTGCCCAGCGGGCCGCTGGGCCGGGCCGATTCTTAATGTTATTTTCCTTATTTGATTAGGTTTTTGAAGACCTATATATATGTAAACTCTTATGAACGAGGGGACTTTTGATTCCTTAGATTTTTAGCTTTCTAAAAACCTAGTTTAGTTTAGAGCATTGCTTGGGAAGATTGGGAATCCGGATTCAAGTTCTTGCAAGTTTAATTCAAGTTTTCATTTTTCCTTTAGTTCCTCGTTCTTCGTTCGTTTAAATTCTCGTAAGCTTAGTTAAAATTCTTAGATTAAATTTTAAGTGCTTTTCATGTTCTCTTGTTTTTATTTTTCTAAGATTCAAACTTTGTTTAGTTTTTTTCTAGATTTAATTTAATAAGCATGTTTAGGTTTCTTTGCACTAGTGTAGATTTATTTGCTTTCTTTATTGCTTTCTTTTCAATTCATGCCTAGGTAGATTTATTGCTTTTACATAGTTTTTAATCTCAAGGTTTAAGATTAATTGCTTTTAATTGCTTTCTTTCATTTTAAAGCCTAGGACTTAATTCAAATCCAAACCCCCCTATTTTTTACTTGCTCTCTTAGGGTAGATAATCGCACAATTGGTTTCCCTATTAAGCTTTCCTTGAGATTCGACTTAGGGTTCATCTTACTGGTACTACGATAGACCTAGTCCTATTGCTAGCACTATTTTGGGTGAAACAATTGGGATGGGTAGGAGGATTGGAAATCTCTACATTCTTGAACCAACTCAGCCTTCGTCTCAATCAACAACTTCTTTTCCTGATTCTGTTGTAGCTTCTGTAGTAGATTCTGATCTTTGGCATTGTAGACTTGGCCATTTGAGTAAAGAAAAACTTCAATCTCTGTTTGTTTTTATTCCTATAAAACATGTAACTTCCAAAGTTTGTGAAATCTGTCCTTTGGCTAAACAGAAAAGACTATCTTTTCCACATTCTGATTCTATTGCTTCTGATATCTTTGATCTCAGTGCATTGTGATGTTTGGGGTCCCTTTTCTCCCGTCACTGTACATGAAGAAAAGTATTTTCTGACCATTGTTGATGATAGATCTAGATTTGTCTAGACTTATCTCTTGAAACAAAAGAATGATGTCAATATTGTTCTTAGTTAGTTTTTCCAACAGGTTTCTACTCAGTTCCACAAGATAATTAAAATCATTAGGTGTGATAATGGTAGTGAGTTCATTCTTCCATCTTTATTCACTAAATATGGGACAATTCTTCAACATTCTTGTGTGGAAAGGCGACAACAGAATGCACGGGTAGAGAGAAAACATCAGCATCTTCTAAATGTAGCAAGGAGCTTGTATTTCCTATCATACATTCCTTTAGGGTACTGGAGTGAATGCATTCTCACAACATCTTACCTCATCAACAGGATCCCTTCCTCAGTTCCACAATTACACAATCTAACTCCTTTTCAAATCCTATTCAAGAAACCACCCAAATATTCTCACCTTAAAAGCTTTGGCTGACTTTGCTTTGTGTCTACATTAGATAGAAACAGACATAAGTTCTCCCCTAGAGCTACTAAGTGTGTATTCTTGGGATATCCATCTGGGTACAAAGGCTATAAGTTATTGGATCTAAGCACAAATAAGGTACTCATCAGTAGGGATGTTGTGTTTCATGAGCATGTGTTCCCATTTGCAGCACAACATCCCAGTCCAATGCCATTTCCTTTACATGTTCCTTTATCTTCTTCAAGTTCTTCTCAAGCTCCCCTTTCCATTGATCCTTCTTCTCAACCAGTTCAGTCTTCATCTTCTGTCACTCTACCTACCATTCATACTACCACGAAATCAGGTAGAATAATCAAACCACCCTCATATCTCAATGACTACATATGTGCCTCAATTCACACTACATGTCAGTATCCTCTCCATTCATACATTACTCACAACAATCTCAGCCCTTCCTATTCTTCTTTCATAGCCTCCATTACTGTTGTACCTGAACCATCAACCTATGAGCAAGCTTCTGTATACAGTGAGTGGAGAGCAGCCATGGAATCAGAATTACACGCCTTACAGTCTAATGGAACCTGGTCTTTAGTTCCTTTACCACCTGGTAAAACCACTATTGGCTGCAAGTGGATTTACAAGGTGAAGTTTCTTTCTGCTGGAAGTGTAGAAAGATACAAGGCAAGACTAGTTGCCAAAGGATACACACAGCAAGAGAGAATAGATTATCTAAATACCTTTTCTCCAGTGGCCAAACTAGTTTCAGTTAAACTTATGTTAACCATTGCAGCAATCAAAGGTTATAGCTTAACTCATTAGGATATTAATAATGTTTTTCTGTATGAAGATCTAAATGAAGAAACATACATGAAAGCTCCTAAAGGATTGGATACAAAGGGGGAGAAGCTAGTTTGTAAGTTGCACAAATCACTTTATGGATTGAAACAAGCATCAAGACAATGGTACTTAAAATTCACTGAGGTTCTTATGCTATTTGGTCTTCATTAATCCCATGCAGATGAATCCTACTTTCATATGCATTCTTCTGATGTTTATCTTGGTGTGATCATCTATGTGGATGATATACTCATAGCCAGCAACAGTTCTCTCACTGTGGATAAGTTCAAATCACATCTTCACAGCCATTTCAACTTCAAAGATCTGGGCAAACCGAAGTACTTCCTAGGTCTTGAAATAGCACATAGCCCTACAAGTATTTCAGTTTGTCAAAGGAAGTATGTTTTAGATCTTCTCACTAATACTTGATTACTTGGAAGCAAACCAGTCTCTACACCTATGGATTCTTATCATCATCTTCAGGAATCAGGATCACCACCTCTACAGAATCCTAAGGTATATCGAAGACTCATTGGGAGATTATTATATTTATGTATCACAAGACCTGATATCACCTTTGATATCCACAAACTAAGCCAATTTCTAGCACAGCCTTGTGATGTACACCTCTCTGCAAGCTCATAGAGTACTTCGATGCTTAAAAGGGAAGATAGGCATGGGTTTGTACATCTACTACATTAGACCCTAGTGTCTTTGCTGATTTAGATTGGGGTACTTGCACAGACACTAGGAGATCAGTGTCTGGTTTCTGTCTTTTCTTAGGGAGTTCCTTAATTTCATGGCGTTCCAAGAAACAGGGAGTTGTCTCACGCTCATCAGCAGAAGCAGAATATCGTGCTCTGGCCCAAGCAGCTTGCAAGATTTCTTGGATAAACACACTGCTGCATGATTTTGGGATCCCTCGTTCCAAACCTGTCCCATTATTCTGTGACTACAAATCTGCTGTTTACTTGACTTCTAATGTGGCGTTCTATGAAAGAACAAAGCATATAGAGATCGATTGCCACACAATTTGTGAGCGTTATTGTTTAGGTTTAGTTATACCTCTTCATGTCAAAGGCCAAATGCAATTAGCTGATTTATTTACCAAACCTTTAACTGTTGGTGTGTTTTATCATTTGTTGGGCAAGATGAGCATGTCAAACATCCATGCTCCTCTTGAGGGGGAGTGTGAAGATGATAAATCAAAGAAGAAGAGTTCGGCAGTTCGGCTTCGGCAGTTCGAAATGAAGAAGAAGAGCTCGGATTAGAAGAAGAGTTCGGCAGTTCGGCTTCGGCTTCGACTGTTCGGCTTCAGCTTCGCTAGTTCGGCTTAGGAAGTTCGGCTTCGGCAGTTCAACATGAAGAAGAAGAGCTCGGATTAATTAAAGTTGATATTTCCTTTTTACGTTTTGTTCTTTATTTCTTAGCCTAGTAAGCATACATATGGATTAGTAGAATGTAGCCACGTGTATTAGGTTAAATTTTGTTGGCAACTGTTCTCTTTAAATGGGAACAGTTCGTAACCTTGCATGTACGGATTTTGAATGGAGAAATAAAAAGTTCGTCGTCTTCTTCTTCCTCTCTGAAACTTTTTGCTTCAATTTATCTTTTGATTTATGTTTTATCCTTAAATCCAATACTTTTCGCCCACAAATTTAGTCTCTAGCCAGTCAGACACACATATTAGAAAAAAAAAAAATTGGTTATTAGTATAAACTTAATGTTAAAATTAAAGAAAAATAAATACATATTTTTTAAGTAATTTTGGTGGACCACAATATTGTATAATCTAGGAGAATGTTTACATCATAAATTTTATTTTGTGTGGTGGGTTGTGAAGTTATTATTTTAGGTGTGAAATTATTTTTTTGGCTCAATCAAATAAGATAATCTGAGACTAAATTTGTAAGATGAAATGTCAGCGAAATAGCTAGATATCAGGTTAATTGGCAAACAGAAAAATTTAATTAATGCTAAAGTCGAGGTTTGAATTCCTTAAAGATACCTAAACGGCGCTCGACCAAATCTTCCAAGCATATCCTTCAAATTAATTTAATTATGTAGTTAATTCAATCCATACCTATTATTGTTTTATAAAATCTGAATTGTCTATTATATTTTTATCATATATCTGTATTAAAATATTAATATATGGAATTATTGTAATTTAACGTTATACTATGAACTTAATAAGTCATGTTATAACTTTTACTCCTTGAAATATGATATGATACGGCCTAGCTACTAGGCCCAAGCATCAGACCCAATATAATTGGGCCTCGATAGTTAAGCTTGGCTTGTGCAGCTCGGCCCAACTAAGAATAAGAGACTTATTCACCAAGGCAATCAAGACTCCTACATTGACTACAACTCAAACTCCTAGAGAGATATAGAAGCTTAGTGTCTATCCATAAGAGGAGGATCAAGGTAAAAAGTCCTTATGGGAATAGACTTTGTATTATAGTCGAACTCCAGTTACCTATAAATAGGGGTTTAGAATAGATTGAGAGGGGAGAACAATCTTGTAAGCAACACACTCATACTAGCAATAATATCCATCCTCTCTTTTTGCTCCGTGGACGTAGATCTATTCCGGTAGATCGAACCATGTAAATCCCTTGTGTTCCATTATTTTTGTGTTCATTTATTCCTTGTCAACATTCATTAATTGCCTACGAAAACAAGATCGATCACTGGCGCCATCTGTGGGAAACTAAATTTGTGATTTTTGATCAAAAGTTTTCTGGGTAATCTGCCGTTATGACAAGGCCAACATGATCAGCCGCCGCCAACAAGGAAAAGGAGAACCAGCAAACCAAGCAAGGTACTGCGGCAGCCAAGGCCAGCCAGGCGCAAGATCAGGTCTACAACACACCGGCGACCTGGGAAGGAACACGCAAGAAGCCAAACTCCCGACAGACACGTTCAGCACGTGCCATTGGATGAGCATGGCAAGCCAATCTATTCAGAAGGAGAAGGTCACAATAGCAGCCCGGAGGAGGACGACGTCCATCTCCAACCGAACGAATTCGATGGTGCTGTCAGGGAGTACCTTGCGCATAATAAGCGAGATTTCCTCCTGTTCGCCAATCAACAAAAAGCTCTCAATCGTGAAAAAGGCCAACCTTCACGCAGCGATGATAGAGAGCGTGAAGTTACATCCAAATTTCAACCAGCGACAAAAGTCCCGAAGCGTCAGGATCGTAGGCGCACGGGACATTGGGATTCCCCCTAAGAGATTTGTTGACGATCGCCGACGTGACCGCCATCATATCTTACCTTGCCGAAAATCTCACCTCGGCGTGACACCGTCTCACCTCGGCATGATGAGGACAATTACCAATGAGGAAGGTTCGGCATGTACATGAGGATCTCTACCCCTTTCACAAACCAATTTACACTCCTCTCCCGGATAAGTAACGAGTCCCTCTTATCAAGCCATACAATGGATCGTGCGACCTGAGGAATTTCCTGTCCCAATACCAATACAACATGGTCAACTAGGGACTCAGCGACGATATCTACATGTGCAAGGTTTTCCCAGAATTGTTGGTAGACAATGCACGCATGTGGTTTGACAGTCTACCACCTCGCAGTATTGGGTCATACGACGAGCTAATGGATGCCTTTGAGCAAAGATTTTTCCAGAAAGCCGAGGCGAAAACCACCTCGGCATATCTCCTTACTATCAAGCAAAGATGAGGTGAACCTATCAGGGACTTTATGACTAGATTCAATGAAGAAAGTCTAAATTCAATCGCCTAACTAATGAGGTCCTTATCTTGGGCTTCCAAAACACTATCCAGTCGGGCACCCTATACAAGGAGCTCGTAAGGAACGAGCCTCATACTGCGAGGTAATTATGGAGCATAGCCAATCAGTTCGCAAGAGCTGACAAAGCTGACAGGCATAAGCGCAAAGCCGACAAGGCCGAACCATCAGATCGGAAGAAGGAAGATCAGAACGACCGAGGCCAAGGTCGGCGATATGCCTTCGACAGGCTGCAGTGTGCACCCCTGGAGTCCAGGCTCGGACCTCAGCAGAACCAGGAGAAAAGTCAATTCACTCTGTTAACTAAGCCGAGGACAGAGATCTATAAACTGCACACTAACTTGTTCGAGAGACCTCGCCCTTTTTCAAAAGTGGGGAGAAAATACCGATCTAAGGAGAAGTACTGTCGTTTTCATGAAGATCATGGACACGACCCGGAAGAATGCAGAAACCTCGATATGGATATAGAGTAATTGGTGCAAGATGGCACCCTTAAGAGGTACCAAAGCCACGGCCAATATGAAGCCCGACCTCAGGGCAAAGGAAAGCACAAGCCGAATAGGGGAGGGAACAACTGCAACCTCCACATTGATAAGAAGCCGAAGCGCGAAGAGGATGACGAGGACGAGGACCAACCTCAATTCAACGGAATCATCACTGCCATCACAGGGCTCCCTCAAGGTGCAACAAAGTCCTCACTCAAGGCCGAGGCCCGAAGTCCCCAAACTGATGAGCCTTCCTATAAGAGGTTCAAAAACGATGTGGCCATCACCTTTTCTGAGAAAGACCCAGTGCCAGAAAGAATACCTAACCAAGATGCACTCGTGATCGAAGCAGTCGTTGCCAACAAGCTAGTTCAGCGGGTATCCATCGACAGTGGAGCTTCGATGAGTGTCATCTTCAAAGATTGCTTTGAGAAATTAGGAATCGAAGAGGCACGCCTCGTACCGGCACCAATTCCCCTAAAGAGGCTTCGTACAGCAAGAGATGCACACGGAGGGGATTATCCAACTCCCTATTACAGTAGGGAAACATCTAATGTCCTCACTAAAGTGGTGAATTTCTTCATTGTCAAAGCTAATTCCCGTACAACATCATCTTGGGCAAAGATTGGCTAGTTGCGGTAAAGGCTATATGCTCGGCGTACCATTAAACAATCAAGATCCCTTCAAAGGGATGAGTCATCGTGGTTCGTAGGGATTAAAAATGAGCCAAAGAATGCTTGCAAATTGCTCTATCAGGTGTTGGAACACCTCAACACCAACAAGCATAGCAATTACAGAAATAGTTGCTGGAAAAGATATCGTCTGCATCTGACGAGCCAGTAGAAGATGTCATACTATACGAAGATGACCCGTCTAAGGTCCTCAAAGTAGGCTTCGCTGGTGGAGCGGAACTCAGAAAGCAGATCGTCCAACTCCTAAGGAAATATAGGGATGTCTTCGCTTGGTCACCCCTCGACATGACCGGGGTCTCACCAAGTATCATCACACATCGGCTAAACATTGACCTGGGAGTGAAACCAGTTTGGCAAAAGCAGCAGGTATTTGCTGCAGAACGAAGCCAAGTCATATATGACGAAGTGCATCAGCTTCTGAAGCACAGATACTCTTCGAGGTCAAATATCCGACGTGGATTGCCAACCCGGAGATGGTAAAGAAACAAGGAGGAGGGTGGCGGATGTGTATCGACTATACCGATCTCAACAAAAACTGCCCTAAAGATTGCTACCCCCCCTCCCCAACATCGACACGAAAGTCGAAGCTCTGGTCGGCCATAAGGTTTTCAACTTCTTGGATCTGTATAAAGGATACCACCAAGTCATAATGAGTGGTGAAGTCGTACCGAAGACAGCCTTCATCACAGACTTCAGCGTCTTCGCGTATAAGAAAATGCCTTTCGAACTAAAGAACGCTGGAGCTACCTATCAAAGGATGGTCGACAAGATATTCGAGCCTCACATTTGCAAAATTATAGAGGTGTACGTAGACGACATCGTCATCAAAAGTAAGGAGTTAACCACTTCTATTGATGACCTCAAAATCGTCCTCGGTCTTTTACGTGAGGTAAACCTTAAGCTGAACCCCCAGAAGTGTACGTTCATGGTCTGATTTGGAAAATTTCTTGGTTGTTGGGTCTCCAAAGAAGGATTGCAAGCCAACCCGTCCAAAGTTCGAGCAGTCCAAGAAATGAAGGTGCCAAAAACTATTCAAGACGTGCACAAGTTGATGGGCTGCCTGGCCGCCCTAAGTCATTTCTTGTCAAAGGCCACAGAAAAGTAACTTCCTTTCTACAAGATCCTGAAAAAAGCACCGGAGTTTGATTGGAAAGACAAGCATAGGTCGGCATTTGAAGACCTCAAGAAATACCTTGCCAATCTTCCGACCTTATCCATCCCAAAGGAAGGAGAAGCCCTTTCTCTGTACATCACGGCCTCGGATGAAGCCGTAAGTGCAGTATTAGTGAGGGAGGAAGGACATCGTCAGCTACCTTTTTATTTCATCAGCCGAGCACTAAAAGGACCAGAGACGAGGTACCAACCACTCAAAAAAGTCACGTTAGCATTAGTGAATGCTACAAGGAGGTTGCGACCCTGCTTCCATGCACATCCCATACAAGTCCTGACTGACCTGCCACTTCGACAAGTGCTGACAAAACCAGAAACATCAGGAAGAATTGCCAAATAGGCCGTTGAGCTCGGCGAGCACATGATCTCCTTTTGCCCTCGCCAAGCTAGCAAAGGTCAAGCCCTAGCAGATTTCTTGGTGGAAGCTAAGTTTACAGAAGTGCCGAAGCCAACTGAACCTTCCCCAAGCAAAAGCGATGCCGAAGCTCCGAAAAAACCGCCTAAAGATTGCTGGAAGGTCTATGTGGACGGGGCTTTGGGGCATTTGGGAAGCGGAGCAGGTGTCATACTCCTTAGCCCAGATGGATAGGAGACAACTTATGCACTTCAGTTCGACTTCCCAACAACAAACAATGAAGTGGAGTACAAAGCTTTAATCGCCGAACTTCATCTAGCTCAGACTCTCTAGATATGAGCTATACAAGTTTATAACGACTCCCAAGTCATAATGTGACAAACATGGCTTTTATTCGTCGAATTAGGATGAAAGTTAATGGTTTTGGGTGAATTTGTTGTTAGTTTATACCTCGTTGCATGCGATTTTGTTTAATTATCGAATTTATTACTTCTCGAGTTTTTCTTGCATTTTTGTAGGAAAAGGAGCATGAATTTGGCAATAAGAAGGAATGCATGTCGATGCTCGGAGCAAGAGAAGCATATAGAAAGAAACAGGATGTGAATTGGAGCTCGAACGAGGAAGAACGGGTCGAAGAAGCGAAGAAGAAGCCGGACGTAGCCATGCGCGCGACCCGGCGCGCGCCCGCTTCAGAGAGGGGGTTGGGTCGCGCGCTCAAGAAGAAAAATTATGCTGAGCCGCGCGACCCAGCGCGCGGGCGCTCCTTCCTTTCTCTTTTCCCGGATTTCGTATTTTCTCCCTCATCTTTCCATATTATTACACTTTCACCCCCATTTCTATCTTTCCTAAATTGTAAATTTGACCCCATCTCCCAAGAACATATAAATACCTCAAGATACACATTTTTCTAGGGTAGATCTCTCACTTGGCCTCCATCTACACACACTACACACACTAAATCTCTACACCTCCATCCTCCACCTTCACCCACCTAGGCCAAGAGGAGAAAGCTTGTTTTGGGAGGATTGGAGAAGAAGACATCAAGGATTTCAAGATTGGAGCTCAAGATCAAGGATTTGTCTATGAATTCTTGTTATCTTGTTTCTTTGATCATGTTTATCTTTTATGTTGGGATTTTTGCTTCCATGGGCATGAGTAGCTAAGATCTCATATTCTAGGGATTTGACAATATGGATTTGTAATGGATTAGCTCTACTTATTCTAATTCTATGGTTTGGTTGCTTCATCTCCTTATGCTCTTGGTTTGTATGTATGTTTAAATGCTTGATCACCATTTATACATGTCTATTGTGTTGATTCAAAATTCGGGAGATGAGAATTGACACTTGAATAGGAACATGAGGCACAACGACTCAATAAACCGGGAGGTTGAGAGTTTTTGTGAGGGCTATTGATCCTAGGGGCTTTTAGGAGTTATAGGCTAGACTTTAGTTGGGGACGACAAAGCTAGCTTGTAATCAACGGTTTTAGTCGTTCGGGAGGGGGCTAAAGCGAACAAGAGATCGTCCTAGATAGTTGAATTCAAACCATAGGTTGATTAAGTAGAGTGAGTTCCAATTGCAAACCCATTGAGTCTATCCTAGAATATCTTCCTATCCATTCTCTCTATTGTTTGCCCATTTATTTTGTTTTGTTTTATTTATTTGAAGTACTTTAGTTTTAGTTAATTCCTTGATAATTCGGAGTTTAAATAGATTAAAGCAACATAGTAGTGGTACTCATAGGTATTTCGAACTAGTCTCTGTGGATACGACCTTGCTCACCACTATCTACGATAGCCCCATACACTTGTGGGTGCTTAAATAGTTAGGCGATCAAGTTTTTGGCGCCGTTGCCGGGGACTAGTAGAGTTATACTTGTGATATTATGAAATGTTGTTTTAGCCTAATTTAAACATTGTTTTTATTTCTTTTTAATTTGCTCTATTGTTTTGTTTGCTTTAATATTTTTCTTGCTAGGAGGAGGAGTGAAGCTAGAATGATGTATGAAGATGATGCAATTTTGGAGCTTCGAATAGAGATGGCAGTGCTTAAAGCGAAATTGCAAATCCTAGAAGCAAGAAGGAATTATCCTCAAGAACCAAGAGTTGATGTGCTCCAACAACCGACTTCCACTTATGACGGTCTATATCATTTGTGGATGAAATTGTCGGAGAATCAACCATTATTGATGGATACGAGCAAGGGACATCTTGGGAACTCCAACTCTAATCAAAGGAGCTATGAAGGAGGCAATGAAGTTCATGAAGAGCCTCAAATAGCGGAAATAGAGCAAGAAAATGAAATCAAAGAGGAGGAACAAGTTTCCTTAAACCTTGAAGAAGAGAGTAAAGAAGTCTCAATCTACCCATCCCTACAATTCCATGAAGTAAATGTTGAAAGTAGTAAGGACTGCACAATCCTTGATGTGGTCGATCCTTTTATCACCATGCATAACTTTCTAAAGCCTTGCTCATTTCACTTTTACTTATCTTCATCATTTGATTTTCACTTTGGATTGTCTAATGAAGAATTGTTTGAGTGTGGTAGTACTTTAGACCATTCAAGGGATGTCCATGACTCTAAAGATGCTTCAAGGATGGCCAAACCTCCTTATCATTGGAATGCAACGGATGGAACACTCAAATTTGATGAAAAATGGCCACCGCCTAAGCCTCCACCTTCTTTGTGAGTTCGAGCTCATTAAACCACTTCTCCTCCGTTCAAACTTATTCTCTCTTTGTATCGAATAAGTTTGGGGGGAGAGAGAAGTGTTGTTTAGTTTGCTCGATTTTTATTTATTTATTTGCTTTCTTGTTTTGTTTGGGTTTTATTATGCTTTCATGTTTCTTTTGTTCAAATAATTGAAATCCTTGGATGTTGGTCTTTTGTCTCTTCATGTGACTTTTGGTATGTTTGGTGTTGAATTGTCGAATTGTTGGTGAGCTAAACTTGAAGCTTTTGTTTTTATTTGAGTGGCAAGAAGTGAGAATTGAGAGATTTATGAGCATGTGTTGCGTGAATTTTGATGTTTGGCCGATGATGTCTAAGAGAAAATCATTTTTATTCATGTGGAAGTGGCACACATGTTTTAGGTATGCATGAGAAGTTGATCAAGAATGAAAGGGCGATGCATTTTTGCACTTTTTGAAATCTTAAATCAAAATTTATACCTTGTGAGGATTTGAGCCTTTGATTGTCATATTAATGCAATCCTAAATTTTCTTGATGTGTGATTATTTGAACATGCTTGATATCCTCTAGAACTTGCCATGATCCTTCCTCGAAATGCGAGTAGATGTGTTTTGAGTTTAGAAATGATTTAAGGTCATCCTTGTTAGCCATTTTACCCGAAAAGAAATTGTCCAAATTTTCATTATAATCCTAGTCAACCCCCTTTGAGCCTTAGCTTTTCTTTGATTAACCAAGCATAAAAAGGGGTAGAACTTGGGTTTAGTGAGGTTCTTTGATAAAAAATGGGTGAAGTTGATAATAAGAATGGAAAATCCCCCTTGCTCTATATTTATGTATGTCGAAAAATATGCTAGTACCCTTATAAGCTCTAGTATGCTTATTGCTAAAAAAAAAAAAAAAAAAAAAAAAAAAGAGCATGAAAGGGTATGGTTAGCATAACATCTTGGAAAAGATTTCATAATAAGGGGTGTGAAGTTTATGATGAAAAGAGCTTTTGTTTTGGTTGTTGAAAGGGGGAATCGAGAGAAAACCAAATTTGTTTCACATAAAGTGTGGAATAAGTTGGTGGGTTTGAAGAGTTGTTTGGGTGGTGGTTCATTGGTTTTGCTCTCTCTTATAATATTTAAGTCACTTAGCCAAAAACCTCCTACCTTACCAAAGAGCCCTCATTACAACCAAATATAAAGTCCTTTTTGATCTTTTCTTAGAACACATTGAATGAAAGAGAGGTTAGGATAATGGCAAGCTTATGATAGGGTTCTTGCATTGCTTCAAATCGAGTGAAACACATCCCTTGATTATACACTTGAAGAGTGGAGTGCACATTTGATAAAATCCATTTGGGAGGATTCAAGTTTTCAAGAAGGTTCAAATGTTGAGACTTGTTATTCTTTGTGAAGCTTTGAGTGTGTGCTAAATCATGTGTTTACATTTCCTTTCTTAAAATTTTCTGAGGCCTAATGATATCATTCGATTCATAAAACCCATGTTTTGTAACTCTTTCTTTCTCTTTTGTTTGTTGCTTGAGGACAAGCAACGGTTTAAGTTTGGGGGGTTGACAAACATGGCTTTTATTCGTCGAATTAGGATGAAAGTTAATGGTTTTGGGTGAATTTGTTGTTAGTTTATACCTCGTTGCATGCGATTTTGTTTAATTATCGAATTTATTACTTCTCGAGTTTTTCTTGCATTTTTGTAGGAAAAGGAGCATGAATTTGGCAATAAGAAGGAATGCATGTCGATGCTCGGAGCAAGAGAAGCATATAGAAAGAAACAGGATGTGAATTGGAGCTCGAACGAGGAAGAACGGGTCGAAGAAGCGAAGAAGAAGCCGGACGTAGCCATGCGCGCGACCCGGCGCGCGCCCGCTTCAGAGAGGGGGTTGGGTCGCGCGCTCAAGAAGAAAAATTATGCTGAGCCGCGCGACCCAGCGCGCGGGCGCTCCTTCCTTTCTCTTTTCCCGGATTTCGTATTTTCTCCCTCATCTTTCCATATTATTACACTTTCACCCCCATTTCTATCTTTCCTAAATTGTAAATTTGACCCCATCTCCCAAGAACATATAAATACCTCAAGATACACATTTTTCTAGGGTAGATCTCTCACTTGGCCTCCATCTACACACACTACACACACTAAATCTCTACACCTCCATCCTCCACCTTCACCCACCTAGGCCAAGAGGAGAAAGCTTGTTTTGGGAGGATTGGAGAAGAAGACATCAAGGATTTCAAGATTGGAGCTCAAGATCAAGGATTTGTCTATGAATTCTTGTTATCTTGTTTCTTTGATCATGTTTATCTTTTATGTTGGGATTTTTGCTTCCATGGGCATGAGTAGCTAAGATCTCATATTCTAGGGGTTTGACAATATGGATTTGTAATGGATTAGCTCTACTTATTCTAATTCTATGGTTTGGTTGCTTCATCTCCTTATGCTCTTGGTTTGTATGTATGTTTAAATGCTTGATCACCATTTATACATGTCTATTGTGTTGATTCAAAATTCGGGAGCTGAGAATTGACACTTGAATAGGAACATGAGGCACAACGACTCAATAAACCGGGAGGTTGAGAGTTTTTGTGAGGGCTATTGATCCTAGGGGCTTTTAGGAGTTATAGGCTAGACTTTAGTTGGGGACGACAAAGCTAGCTTGTAATCAACGGTTTTAGTCGTTCGGGAGGGGGCTAAAGCGAACAAGAGATCGTCCTAGATAGTTGAATTCAAACCATAGGTTGATTAAGTAGAGTGAGTTCCAATTGCAAACCCATTGAGTCTATCCTAGAATATCTTCCTATCCATTCTCTCCATTGTTTGCCCATGTATTTTGTTTTGTTTTATTTATTTGAAGTACTTTAGTTTTAGTTAATTCCTTGATAATTCGGAGTTTAAATAGATTAAAGCAACATAGTAGTGGTACTCATAGGTATTTCGAACTAGTCTCCGTGGATACGACCTTGCTCACCACTATCTACGATAGCCCCATACACTTGTGGGTGCTTAAATAGTTAGGCGATCAAGTTTTTGGCGCCGTTGCCGGGGACTAGTAGAGTTATACTTGTGATATTATGAAATGTTGTTTTAGCCTAATTTAAACATTGTTTTTATTTCTTTTTAATTTGCTCTATTGTTTTGTTTGCTTTAATATTTTTCTTGCTAGGAGGAGGAGTGAAGCTAGAATGATGTATGAAGATGATGCAATTTTGGAGCTTCGAATAGAGATGGCAGTGCTTAAAGCGAAATTGCAAATCCTAGAAGCAAGAAGGAATTATCCTCAAGAACCAAGAGTTGATGTGCTCCAACAACCGACTTCCACTTATGACGGTCTATATCATTTGTGGATGAAATTGTCGGAGAATCAACCATTATTGATGGATACGAGCAAGGGACATCTTGGGAACTCCAACTCTAAGCAAATGAGCTATGAAGGAGGCAATGAAGTTCGAAGAGCCTCAAATAGCGGAAATAGAGCAAGAAAATGAAATCAAAGAGGAGGAACAAGTTTCCTTAAACCTTGAAGAAGAGAGTAAAGAAGTCTCAATCTACCCATCCCTACAATTCCATGAAGTAAATGTTGAAAGTAGTAAGGACTGCACAATCCTTGATGTGGTCGATCCTTTTATCACCATGCATAACTTTCTAAAGCCTTGCTCATTTCACTTTTACTTATCTTCATCATTTGATTTTCACTTTGGATTGTCTAATGAAGAATTGTTTGAGTGTGGTAGTACTTTAGACCATTCAAGGGATGTCCATGACTCTAAAGATGCTTCAAGGATGGCCAAACCTCCTTATCATTGGAATGCAACGGATGGAACACTCAAATTTGATGAAAAATGGCCACCGCCTAAGCCTCCACCTTCTTTGTGAGTTCGAGCTCATTAAACCACTTCTCCTCCGTTCAAACTTATTCTCTCTTTGTATCGAATAAGTTTGGGGGGAGAGAGAAGTGTTGTTTAGTTTGCTCGATTTTTATTTATTTATTTGCTTTCTTGTTTTGTTTGGGTTTTATTATGCTTTCATGTTTCTTTTGTTCAAATAATTGAAATCCTTGGATGTTGGTCTTTTGTCTCTTCATGTGACTTTTGGTATGTTTGGTGTTGAATTGTCGAATTGTTGGTGAGCTAAACTTGAAGCTTTTGTTTTTATTTGAGTGGCAAGAAGTGAGAATCGAGAGATTTATGAGCATGTGTTGCGTGAATTTTGATGTTTGGCCGATGATGTCTAAGAGAAAATCATTTTTATTCATGTGGAAGTGGCACACATGTTTTAGGTATGCATGAGAAGTTGATCAAGAATGAAAGGGCGATGCATTTTTGCACTTTTTGAAATCTTAAATCAAAATTTATACCTTGTGAGGATTTGAGCCTTTGATTGTCATATTAATGCAATCCTAAATTTTCTTGATGTGTGATTATTTGAACATGCTTGATATCCTCTAGAACTTGCCATGATCCTTCCTCGAAATGCGAGTAGATGTGTTTTGAGTTTAGAAATGATTTAAGGTCATCCTTGTTAGCCATTTTACCCGAAAAGAAATTGTCCAAATTTTCATTATAATCCTAGTCAACCCCTTTTGAGCCTTAGCTTTTCTTTGATTAACCAAGCATAAAAAGGGGTAGAACTTGGGTTTAGTGAGGTTCTTTGATAAAAAATGGGTGAAGTTGATAATAAGAATGGAAAATCCCCCTTGCTCTATATTTATGTATGTCGAAAAATATGCTAGTACCCTTATAAGCTCTAGTATGCTTATTGCTAAAAAAAAAAAAAAAAAAAAAAAAGAGCATGAAAGGGTATGGTTAGCATAACATCTTGGAAAAGATTTCATAATAAGGGGTGTGAAGTTTATGATGAAAAGAGCTTTTGTTTTGGTTGTTGAAAGGGGGAATCGAGAGAAAACCAAATTTGTTTCACATAAAGTGTGGAATAAGTTGGTGGGTTTGAAGAGTTGTTTGGGTGGTGGTTCATTGGTTTTGCTCTCTCTTATAATATTTAAGTCACTTAGCCAAAAACCTCCTACCTTACCAAAGAGCCCTCATTACAACCAAATATAAAGTCCTTTTTGATCTTTTCTTAGAACACATTGAATGAAAGAGAGGTTAGGATAATGGCAAGCTTATGATAGGGTTCTTGCATTGCTTCAAATCGAGTGAAACACATCCCTTGATTATACACTTGAAGAGTGGAGTGCACATTTGATAAAATCCATTTGGGAGGATTCAAGTTTTCAAGAAGGTTCAAATGTTGAGACTTGTTATTCTTTGTGAAGCTTTGAGTGTGTGCTAAATCATGTGTTTACATTTCCTTTCTTAAAATTTTCTGAGGCCTAATGATATCATTCGATTCATAAAACCCATGTTTTGTAACTCTTTCTTTCTCTTTTGTTTGTTGCTTGAGGACAAGCAACGGTTTAAGTTTGGGGGGTTGACAAACATGGCTTTTATTCGTCGAATTAGGATGAAAGTTAATGGTTTTGGGTGAATTTGTTGTTAGTTTATACCTCGTTGCATGCGATTTTGTTTAATTATCGAATTTATTACTTCTCGAGTTTTTCTTGCATTTTTGTAGGAAAAGGAGCATGAATTTGGCAATAAGAAGGAATGCATGTCGATGCTCGGAGCAAGAGAAGCATATAGAAAGAAACAGGATGTGAATTGGAGCTCGAACGAGGAAGAACGGGTCGAAGAAGCGAAGAAGAAGCCGGACGTAGCCATGCGCGCGACCCGGCGCGCGCCCGCTTCAGAGAGGGGGTTGGGTCGCGCGCTCAAGAAGAAAAATTATGCTGAGCCGCGCGACCCAGCGCGCGGGCGCTCCTTCCTTTCTCTTTTCCCGGATTTCGTATTTTCTCCCTCATCTTTCCATATTATTACACTTTCACCCCCATTTCTATCTTTCCTAAATTGTAAATTTGACCCCATCTCCCAAGAACATATAAATACCTCAAGATACACATTTTTCTAGGGTAGATCTCTCACTTGGCCTCCATCTACACACACTACACACACTAAATCTCTACACCTCCATCCTCCACCTTCACCCACCTAGGCCAAGAGGAGAAAGCTTGTTTTGGGAGGATTGGAGAAGAAGACATCAAGGATTTCAAGATTGGAGCTCAAGATCAAGGATTTGTCTATGAATTCTTGTTATCTTGTTTCTTTGATCATGTTTATCTTTTATGTTGGGATTTTTGCTTCCATGGGCATGAGTAGCTAAGATCTCATATTCTAGGGATTTGACAATATGGATTTGTAATGGATTAGCTCTACTTATTCTAATTCTATGGTTTGGTTGCTTCATCTCCTTATGCTCTTGGTTTGTATGTATGTTTAAATGCTTGATCACCATTTATACATGTCTATTGTGTTGATTCAAAATTCGGGAGATGAGAATTGACACTTGAATAGGAACATGAGGCACAACGACTCAATAAACCGGGAGGTTGAGAGTTTTTGTGAGGGCTATTGATCCTAGGGGCTTTTAGGAGTTATAGGCTAGACTTTAGTTGGGGACGACAAAGCTAGCTTGTAATCAACGGTTTTAGTCGTTCGGGAGGGGGCTAAAGCGAACAAGAGATCGTCCTAGATAGTTGAATTCAAACCATAGGTTGATTAAGTAGAGTGAGTTCCAATTGCAAACCCATTGAGTCTATCCTAGAATATCTTCCTATCCATTCTCTCCATTGTTTGCCCATGTATTTTGTTTTGTTTTATTTATTTGAAGTACTTTAGTTTTAGTTAATTCCTTGATAATTCGGAGTTTAAATAGATTAAAGCAACATAGTAGTGGTACTCATAGGTATTTCGAACTAGTCTCCGTGGATACGACCTTGCTCACCACTATCTACGATAGCCCCATACACTTGTGGGTGCTTAAATAGTTAGGCGATCAAGTTTTTGGCGCCGTTGCCGGGGACTAGTAGAGTTATACTTGTGATATTATGAAATGTTGTTTTAGCCTAATTTAAACATTGTTTTTATTTCTTTTTAATTTGCTCTATTGTTTTGTTTGCTTTAATATTTTTCTTGCTAGGAGGAGGAGTGAAGCTAGAATGATGTATGAAGATGATGCAATTTTGGAGCTTCGAATAGAGATGGTAGTGCTTAAAGCGAAATTGCAAATCCTAGAAGCAAGAAGGAATTATCCTCAAGAACCAAGAGTTGATGTGCTCCAACAACCGACTTCCACTTATGACGGTCTATATCATTTGTGGATGAAATTGTCGGAGAATCAACCATTATTGATGGATACGAGCAAGGGACATCTTGGGAACTCCAACTCTAAGCAAATGAGCTATGAAGGAGGCAATGAAGTTCGAAGAGCCTCAAATAGCGGAAATAGAGCAAGAAAATGAAATCAAAGAGGAGGAACAAGTTTCCTTAAACCTTGAAGAAGAGAGTAAAGAAGTCTCAATCTACCCATCCCTACAATTCCATGAAGTAAATGTTGAAAGTAGTAAGGACTGCACAATCCTTGATGTGGTCGATCCTTTTATCACCATGCATAACTTTCTAAAGCCTTGCTCATTTCACTTTTACTTATCTTCATCATTTGATTTTCACTTTGGATTGTCTAATGAAGAATTGTTTGAGTGTGGTAGTACTTTAGACCATTCAAGGGATGTCCATGACTCTAAAGATGCTTCAAGGATGGCCAAACCTCCTTATCATTGGAATGCAACGGATGGAACACTCAAATTTGATGAAAAATGGCCACCGCCTAAGCCTCCACCTTCTTTGTGAGTTCGAGCTCATTAAACCACTTCTCCTCCGTTCAAACTTATTCTCTCTTTGTATCGAATAAGTTTGGGGGGAGAGAGAAGTGTTGTTTAGTTTGCTCGATTTTTATTTATTTATTTGCTTTCTTGTTTTGTTTGGGTTTTATTATGCTTTCATGTTTCTTTTGTTCAAATAATTGAAATCCTTGGATGTTGGTCTTTTGTCTCTTCATGTGACTTTTGGTATGTTTGGTGTTGAATTGTCGAATTGTTGGTGAGCTAAACTTGAAGCTTTTGTTTTTATTTGAGTGGCAAGAAGTGAGAATCGAGAGATTTATGAGCATGTGTTGCGTGAATTTTGATGTTTGGCCGATGATGTCTAAGAGAAAATCATTTTTATTCATGTGGAAGTGGCACACATGTTTTAGGTATGCATGAGAAGTTGATCAAGAATGAAAGGGCGATGCATTTTTGCACTTTTTGAAATCTTAAATCAAAATTTATACCTTGTGAGGATTTGAGCCTTTGATTGTCATATTAATGCAATCCTAAATTTTCTTGATGTGTGATTATTTGAACATGCTTGATATCCTCTAGAACTTGCCATGATCCTTCCTCGAAATGCGAGTAGATGTGTTTTGAGTTTAGAAATGATTTAAGGTCATCCTTGTTAGCCATTTTACCCGAAAAGAAATTGTCCAAATTTTCATTATAATCCTAGTCAACCCCTTTTGAGCCTTAGCTTTTCTTTGATTAACCAAGCATAAAAAGGGGTAGAACTTGGGTTTAGTGAGGTTCTTTGATAAAAAATGGGTGAAGTTGATAATAAGAATGGAAAATCCCCCTTGCTCTATATTTATGTATGTCGAAAAATATGCTAGTACCCTTATAAGCTCTAGTATGCTTATTGCTAAAAAAAAAAAAAAAAAAAAAAAGAGCATGAAAGGGTATGGTTAGCATAACATCTTGGAAAAGATTTCATAATAAGGGGTGTGAAGTTTATGATGAAAAGAGCTTTTGTTTTGGTTGTTGAAAGGGGGAATCGAGAGAAAACCAAATTTGTTTCACATAAAGTGTGGAATAAGTTGGTGGGTTTGAAGAGTTGTTTGGGTGGTGGTTCATTGGTTTTGCTCTCTCTTATAATATTTAAGTCACTTAGCCAAAAACCTCCTACCTTACCAAAGAGCCCTCATTACAACCAAATATAAAGTCCTTTTTGATCTTTTCTTAGAACACATTGAATGAAAGAGAGGTTAGGATAATGGCAAGCTTATGATAGGGTTCTTGCATTGCTTCAAATCGAGTGAAACACATCCCTTGATTATACACTTGAAGAGTGGAGTGCACATTTGATAAAATCCATTTGGGAGGATTCAAGTTTTCAAGAAGGTTCAAATGTTGAGACTTGTTATTCTTTGTGAAGCTTTGAGTGTGTGCTAAATCATGTGTTTACATTTCCTTTCTTAAAATTTTCTGAGG
The DNA here is from genome assembly GCA_001642375.2 of Mentha longifolia. NCBI lineage: Eukaryota > Viridiplantae > Streptophyta > Magnoliopsida > Lamiales > Lamiaceae > Mentha > Mentha longifolia. The sequence goes on along the minus strand of CM038114.1, from coordinate 19,705,355 downwards.
CCTAATGATATCATTCGATTCATAAAACCCATGTTTTGTAACTCTTTCTTTCTCTTTTGTTTGTTGCTTGAGGACAAGCAACGGTTTAAGTTTGGGGGGTTGACAAACATGGCTTTTATTCGTCGAATTAGGATGAAAGTTAATGGTTTTGGGTGAATTTGTTGTTAGTTTATACCTCGTTGCATGCGATTTTGTTTAATTATCGAATTTATTACTTCTCGAGTTTTTCTTGCATTTTTGTAGGAAAAGGAGCATGAATTTGGCAATAAGAAGGAATGCATGTCGATGCTCGGAGCAAGAGAAGCATATAGAAAGAAACAGGATGTGAATTGGAGCTCGAACGAGGAAGAACGGGTCGAAGAAGCGAAGAAGAAGCCGGACGTAGCCATGCGCGCGACCCGGCGCGCGCCCGCTTCAGAGAGGGGGTTGGGTCGCGCGCTCAAGAAGAAAAATTATGCTGAGCCGCGCGACCCAGCGCGCGGGCGCTCCTTCCTTTCTCTTTTCCCGGATTTCGTATTTTCTCCCTCATCTTTCCATATTATTACACTTTCACCCCCATTTCTATCTTTCCTAAATTGTAAATTTGACCCCATCTCCCAAGAACATATAAATACCTCAAGATACACATTTTTCTAGGGTAGATCTCTCACTTGGCCTCCATCTACACACACTACACACACTAAATCTCTACACCTCCATCCTCCACCTTCACCCACCTAGGCCAAGAGGAGAAAGCTTGTTTTGGGAGGATTGGAGAAGAAGACATCAAGGATTTCAAGATTGGAGCTCAAGATCAAGGATTTGTCTATGATTCTTGTTATCTTGTTTCTTTGATCATGTTTATCTTTTATGTTGGGATTTTTGCTTCCATGGGCATGAGTAGCTAAGATCTCATATTCTAGGGATTTGACAATATGGATTTGTAATGGATTAGCTCTACTTATTCTAATTCTATGGTTTGGTTGCTTCATCTCCTTATGCTCTTGGTTTGTATGTATGTTTAAATGCTTGATCACCATTTATACATGTCTATTGTGTTGATTCAAAATTCGGGAGATGAGAATTGACACTTGAATAGGAACATGAGGCACAACGACTCAATAAACCGGGAGGTTGAGAGTTTTTGTGAGGGCTATTGATCCTAGGGGCTTTTAGGAGTTATAGGCTAGACTTTAGTTGGGGACGACAAAGCTAGCTTGTAATCAACGGTTTTAGTCGTTCGGGAGGGGGCTAAAGCGAACAAGAGATCGTCCTAGATAGTTGAATTCAAACCATAGGTTGATTAAGTAGAGTGAGTTCCAATTGTAAACCCATTGAGTCTATCCTAGAATATCTTCCTATCCATTCTCTCCATTGTTTGCCCATGTATTTTGTTTTGTTTTATTTATTTGAAGTACTTTAGTTTTAGTTAATTCCTTGATAATTCGGAGTTTAAATAGATTAAAGCAACATAGTAGTGGTACTCATAGGTATTTCGAACTAGTCTCCGTGGATACGACCTTGCTCACCACTATCTACGATAGCCCCATACACTTGTGGGTGCTTAAATAGTTAGGCGATCAAGTTTTTGGCGCCGTTGCCGGGGACTAGTAGAGTTATACTTGTGATATTATGAAATGTTGTTTTAGCCTAATTTAAACATTGTTTTTATTTCTTTTTAATTTGCTCTATTGTTTTGTTTGCTTTAATATTTTTCTTGCTAGGAGGAGGAGTGAAGCTAGAATGATGTATGAAGATGATGCAATTTTGGAGCTTCGAATAGAGATGGCAGTGCTTAAAGCGAAATTGCAAATCCTAGAAGCAAGAAGGAATTATCCTCAAGAACCAAGAGTTGATGTGCTCCAACAACCGACTTCCACTTATGACGGTCTATATCATTTGTGGATGAAATTGTCGGAGAATCAACCATTATTGATGGATACGAGCAAGGGACATCTTGGGAACTCCAACTCTAAGCAAATGAGCTATGAAGGAGGCAATGAAGTTCGAAGAGCCTCAAATAGCGGAAATAGAGCAAGAAAATGAAATCAAAGAGGAGGAACAAGTTTCCTTAAACCTTGAAGAAGAGAGTAAAGAAGTCTCAATCTACCCATCCCTACAATTCCATGAAGTAAATGTTGAAAGTAGTAAGGACTGCACAATCCTTGATGTGGTCGATCCTTTTATCACCATGCATAACTTTCTAAAGCCTTGCTCATTTCACTTTTACTTATCTTCATCATTTGATTTTCACTTTGGATTGTCTAATGAAGAATTGTTTGAGTGTGGTAGTACTTTAGACCATTCAAGGGATGTCCATGACTCTAAAGATGCTTCAAGGATGGCCAAACCTCCTTATCATTGGAATGCAACGGATGGAACACTCAAATTTGATGAAAAATGGCCACCGCCTAAGCCTCCACCTTCTTTGTGAGTTCGAGCTCATTAAACCACTTCTCCTCCGTTCAAACTTATTCTCTCTTTGTATCGAATAAGTTTGGGGGGAGAGAGAAGTGTTGTTTAGTTTGCTCGATTTTTATTTATTTATTTGCTTTCTTGTTTTGTTTGGGTTTTATTATGCTTTCATGTTTCTTTTGTTCAAATAATTGAAATCCTTGGATGTTGGTCTTTTGTCTCTTCATGTGACTTTTGGTATGTTTGGTGTTGAATTGTCGAATTGTTGGTGAGCTAAACTTGAAGCTTTTGTTTTTATTTGAGTGGCAAGAAGTGAGAATCGAGAGATTTATGAGCATGTGTTGCGTGAATTTTGATGTTTGGCCGATGATGTCTAAGAGAAAATCATTTTTATTCATGTGGAAGTGGCACACATGTTTTAGGTATGCATGAGAAGTTGATCAAGAATGAAAGGGCGATGCATTTTTGCACTTTTTGAAATCTTAAATCAAAATTTATACCTTGTGAGGATTTGAGCCTTTGATTGTCATATTAATGCAATCCTAAATTTTCTTGATGTGTGATTATTTGAACATGCTTGATATCCTCTAGAACTTGCCATGATCCTTCCTCGAAATGCGAGTAGATGTGTTTTGAGTTTAGAAATGATTTAAGGTCATCCTTGTTAGCCATTTTACCCGAAAAGAAATTGTCCAAATTTTCATTATAATCCTAGTCAACCCCTTTTGAGCCTTAGCTTTTCTTTGATTAACCAAGCATAAAAAGGGGTAGAACTTGGGTTTAGTGAGGTTCTTTGATAAAAAATGGGTGAAGTTGATAATAAGAATGGAAAATCCCCCTTGCTCTATATTTATGTATGTCGAAAAATATGCTAGTACCCTTATAAGCTCTAGTATGCTTATTGCTAAAAAAAAAAAAAAAAAAAAAAAAAGAGCATGAAAGGGTATGGTTAGCATAACATCTTGGAAAAGATTTCATAATAAGGGGTGTGAAGTTTATGATGAAAAGAGCTTTTGTTTTGGTTGTTGAAAGGGGGAATCGAGAGAAAACCAAATTTGTTTCACATAAAGTGTGGAATAAGTTGGTGGGTTTGAAGAGTTGTTTGGGTGGTGGTTCATTGGTTTTGCTCTCTCTTATAATATTTAAGTCACTTAGCCAAAAACCTCCTACCTTACCAAAGAGCCCTCATTACAACCAAATATAAAGTCCTTTTTGATCTTTTCTTAGAACACATTGAATGAAAGAGAGGTTAGGATAATGGCAAGCTTATGATAGGGTTCTTGCATTGCTTCAAATCGAGTGAAACACATCCCTTGATTATACACTTGAAGAGTGGAGTGCACATTTGATAAAATCCATTTGGGAGGATTCAAGTTTTCAAGAAGGTTCAAATGTTGAGACTTGTTATTCTTTGTGAAGCTTTGAGTGTGTGCTAAATCATGTGTTTACATTTCCTTTCTTAAAATTTTCTGAGGCCTAATGATATCATTCGATTCATAAAACCCATGTTTTGTAACTCTTTCTTTCTCTTTTGTTTGTTGCTTGAGGACAAGCAACGGTTTAAGTTTGGGGGGTTGACAAACATGGCTTTTATTCGTCGAATTAGGATGAAAGTTAATGGTTTTGGGTGAATTTGTTGTTAGTTTATACCTCGTTGCATGCGATTTTGTTTAATTATCGAATTTATTACTTCTCGAGTTTTTCTTGCATTTTTGTAGGAAAAGGAGCATGAATTTGGCAATAAGAAGGAATGCATGTCGATGCTCGGAGCAAGAGAAGCATATAGAAAGAAACAGGATGTGAATTGGAGCTCGAACGAGGAAGAACGGGTCGAAGAAGCGAAGAAGAAGCCGGACGTAGCCATGCGCGCGACCCGGCGCGCGCCCGCTTCAGAGAGGGGGTTGGGTCGCGCGCTCAAGAAGAAAAATTATGCTGAGCCGCGCGACCCAGCGCGCGGGCGCTCCTTCCTTTCTCTTTTCCCGGATTTCGTATTTTCTCCCTCATCTTTCCATATTATTACACTTTCACCCCCATTTCTATCTTTCCTAAATTGTAAATTTGACCCCATCTCCCAAGAACATATAAATACCTCAAGATACACATTTTTCTAGGGTAGATCTCTCACTTGGCCTCCATCTACACACACTACACACACTAAATCTCTACACCTCCATCCTCCACCTTCACCCACCTAGGCCAAGAGGAGAAAGCTTGTTTTGGGAGGATTGGAGAAGAAGACATCAAGGATTTCAAGATTGGAGCTCAAGATCAAGGATTTGTCTATGAATTCTTGTTATCTTGTTTCTTTGATCATGTTTATCTTTTATGTTGGGATTTTTGCTTCCATGGGCATGAGTAGCTAAGATCTCATATTCTAGGGTTTGACAATATGGATTTGTAATGGATTAGCTCTACTTATTCTAATTCTATGGTTTGGTTGCTTCATCTCCTTATGCTCTTGGTTTGTATGTATGTTTAAATGCTTGATCACCATTTATACATGTCTATTGTGTTGATTCAAAATTCGGGAGCTGAGAATTGACACTTGAATAGGAACATGAGGCACAACGACTCAATAAACCGGGAGGTTGAGAGTTTTTGTGAGGGCTATTGATCCTAGGGGCTTTTAGGAGTTATAGGCTAGACTTTAGTTGGGGACGACAAAGCTAGCTTGTAATCAACGGTTTTAGTCGTTCGGGAGGGGGCTAAAGCGAACAAGAGATCGTCCTAGATAGTTGAATTCAAACCATAGGTTGATTAAGTAGAGTGAGTTCCAATTGCAAACCCATTGAGTCTATCCTAGAATATCTTCCTATCCATTCTCTCCATTGTTTGCCCATGTATTTTGTTTTGTTTTATTTATTTGAAGTACTTTAGTTTTAGTTAATTCCTTGATAATTCGGAGTTTAAATAGATTAAAGCAACATAGTAGTGGTACTCATAGGTATTTCGAACTAGTCTCCGTGGATACGACCTTGCTCACCACTATCTACGATAGCCCCATACACTTGTGGGTGCTTAAATAGTTAGGCGATCATAGTGAGCCATATGCTAGGAAGGTACGAGGCTAAAGGCGATAGAATGAAAAAGTATATCCACAAAGCCAAGACCTTACAACAGTACTTCTCGTATTTCGAGTTGATTCGCATTCTTAGGGGGGAAAACAACCGAGCAAATGCCTTAAACAAATTGGCATCATCATCTACAAGCTCTCCCATGAAAGAAGTCAAACTCTAAAGTATAGATGAAGCCGAGGTCAACCTAGTAACTGATGATGGGCCGAACTGGATGACTCATCTTCAAAATTATCTGGAGAAGGGAGAACTGCCCAATGATAAGCTCGAAGCTAGGAAAATCTTGAGCAAGTCTCCGAAGTACATTCTTGAATAGGGAGTGCTTTACAGAAGATCATACGTCCAACCCCTCCTAAGGTGCATAGGTCCGAACCAGGCAGATTATGCAATACGAGAAATACACAAAGGATCGTGTGGAAGCCACATCGGAGCCAGAGCACTCTCAAAGAAAGTCATGCAATGGGGATACTATTGGCCTACGATGTTCTAGGATGCAGTAGACCTCATCAAAAAGTATCCAAAATGTCAGATACATACGACTGTGCCGAGGTTACGACAAACCGACCTCACCAGCATGCAAAGCCCATGGTCATTCATGCAATGGGGGATTGACATCATCGGCCCGCTAGATAAAGCACCCGGGCAATTCCAGTTCCTCATCGTCGCCATCGACTACTTCACCAAATGGGTAGAAGCAGAACCATTGGCAAAAATCACGAGCAAGAACACCCTTAACTTTGTCTGGAAGAACATAGTGTGCCGCTTCAGTGTACCCCATATCCTTGTCTCGGAGAATGGGACGCAGTTCATAGACATAACTTTCAGGGAATGGTGTGAACACTTCGGTAGCTCATCCTCAAGCAAACGGCCAAACCAAAGTCACCAACCGGACGATCATCAAAGGACTTAAAGCTCGCCTTGATAAAGCCAAAGAAGATTGGGTAGCAAACTTACCCCAAGTTTTGTGGTCATACCGCATAACTCCCCGGACCTCAAATGAAGAAACACCCTATAGTTTGGTGTACAGAACCGAAGCAGTGATCCCGGTAGAGATCGGCCTGCTAAGCCCACGAACTATCAATTTTTTAGCCGAAGACAATGAAGAAGGTTTTCGAACCGACCTAGATCTGTTAGAAAAAAAATGAGAGCTCGCCTACATAAGAGAAGCTAAGTATAAGCAACAAGTAGCTCGGTATTACAACCAGAGAGTCAAGTACCAGCAATTCCAAGTAGGTGACCTCGTTCTTTGAAATAACAAAGTCAGCAAGGCTGCAAGGCTCGGCAAGCTAGAAGCCACATGGGAAGGACCTTACCGAGTTGAAGAAGTCCTCGGCAAAGGGTCGTATAAGCTTGCCTACTTATCTGGTGAGCCAATACCCCGTACATGGCACATTGCTCATTTAAAGAGATACTTTGCATAATTGGCTGAGAGTAATGTTTAAGTCCATTTAGTTCGTCTAGGTTACGAGTCAGGTCATCATGTGATTTTTGTTCTCTTTTGAACTTCAGTTTTTCTATTAATAAAGTCTTTATTTTTCCCTTAATTTATTTGGTCTTGCATATTTCATTTTGCATTTATGAATATTACTACTCCACTTATGCATATTATCTCGCCCTTTTACTCTAAAACCCTGACGAGGGTATAATATTTTTTTAAGGATAAATAAACCTCAAAACTGGGGTAAAATTCAAACGCGCGTAAGGGGACCATCCCTATCGATACTTCTCGACAAATAAGGAACCCAAAGCCAATCCTTGTCTCGCGACGAGGAAGAGCTACTTAAAGCCAATTCTCATTTCATACGAGGAAGAGCTATCTAAAGCCAATCCTCATCTCGCGATGAGGAAGAGCTACTTAAAGCCAATCCTCATTTCATAGGAGGAAGAGCTATCTAAAACCAATCCCCGTCTTGCCACGAGGAAGAGCTACTTAAAGCCAATCCTCATCTCGCGATGAGGAAGAGCTACTTAAGTCTAAACTCGTCTTATGACGAGGACGAGCTATCTAAAGCCAATCTTCATCTTATAACGAGAACAAGTGATTAACACGTATTTTATGTGCATGTTGAGTGTGTTTTGCATGTGTTTGAGTCTCTATTTATGTGCTTAAATGTTAGAAATGCTAGGGTTTCTTAACTTTTAGCATACCTTAGACTTTTCTTATTTTTCTAGGTTTTCGATCTATTTTTGTGAGAATTTTAAAAGAGCATTCAAGTAGCTAATGATCAAAGACCGGAAACGAGGGAGAATCGAGCTCAATTAGAGTGAAACTTATGTTCTTACATGTGGAATTTCAAGTTGTATATTTAGGGTTTCACTAGTTGCTTTCATTTAAGCATTCCTCGTTCTCTTGAGTCTCTTTATACTTTTTTCAGGAACAGTGGAGAACTCACTTGGCCGATTTGTTAATTCCATGTCAAAGAGGAGTTCGATATGAAGCCATAATAAAAAACGGATCGAGAATCGGAGTTCGGACGAGGGAGAACGAGGCGAAACCGTAGGGCTGCGCACGGAGGAGGATCGCCGGCGGCCTGGCCAGGTGGCTGAGGAGCAGAGCAAACGGCAGCCTGAGTGGCGGCCTGACCGGCGGCCTGCCAGACCGCCGCCGTCCCTTCCCCCTTCACTTCTTGACCGAGTTAGCTCGTCTAACTCGGTCCAACTCGACCCATACTTGATTTTCTATGTATTTAGTCCTAGAATTCACCCCATTTGTGTATCTTTTGGCATTTTTAATATTAGAAAAACCCTAGAAATATTCCATCTTTCCCTTTTGGTATTTTGAAGATTGTTGAAGCTATACTTTGTGGATTCAAGGTTCAAGACCATATTCTTCTTCCTCTTTACATTCTTTATCTTTTAAGCATGATTTTATTTACTTTTTATGGTTTGATATTCCTTTGGTTCCAATATATGAAGATATGATCTAGATCACTAAGTTTTTGGGTTTTGTTGTTGGATTTACCTTTTAATTCATATGTCTTGTGATTTGGGGCTTGATTTTATTGCATGATTGATTGGCTATCATTGAGTGCATACAAGGTGTTTGGTTAAATTCTTAGGAGGCTTTAGTTCATAACACTTGGAATCAAATCACACCATACTAGTAATTCTTGCTAGTAGGAGCTTCTAGATAATTAATTGAGCTATTTGGAGTTAATTTATGCATCTTGAGACCTAGCGGAGATAGATATCATAGGTTAATCTACTAATATTGATTGCTTCGAGAGAAGAGTTGATGTTTACTATATATAGAACTCCCATATGAATTAGATTAAATTGTCTAATCTTTGCAAATTCCAAAACCTAGGCCTATAGTGATTATCGGATTATATTTGGAACCAAGCTTTCTACTATTGTTTGTTAACTCTCGTTATTATTTGTTCTATAGTTTGTTACTTACCAATTGCATTGATAGGGTGATGAATCTGCGATATTATGTTGCGTGTTTATATAGATTCATTGTCAACCTCAAAGGGAAAAGTTGTTGAAGTGTAATTTACATAATATAGACTTATTGCTTTGGTATCTACACTTGTTTATTATGTAAACCAATGATCGATTGTACCCCAAATAATATGGTTCGCTCTAATGTTTGCAGCAAGAGACTATGCAATCTTTTGGGATCAGGTTATAAGGTCCGTCGGAATCCAAGATAGAGTCACCAAGGATGATACCAGTGGCAGTGGGTTTTGAATAAGGCATCTATATCGCAACTTAGATTGAGAGGACTTGTTTGACTTTGGTTGCGCTTGTTTTATTTTCTTCACCCTTCTTCTTAAATTGAGATCATAAATATTGGTTACCAATTGTATTTCATTATTGTTGAATATTGTTCGTAATAAATTTTATATTTAATTAGTTAAGGTTTTATAAGTATTCATAAAAATATATAATACAAACAATATAAATTTACCATTTATTAATATAAAAAAATATTTTGTATTTAATTAGTAGAAAAATATTACTTACACATAATATAAATATTTACCCACACATATAATTGGCCACGTCATTGTCCACATAATTTCCATGTCATCATTACATGTTAATGAAAATAGATTTCTCCACACATAAAACATAGATTTAGTAACACATATATATGTGTGGGTAAATGTTTTCTCCACACATAGAGTTAAGTGTGGGTAAAACTCTTTAGCTACAGAAATATAGCCATACATGGTGACACTTGCATTATGTGTAGGTAATAGTCAATACTCACACATAATCATATTTTCAGCCACAGATGCATGTGTGGGTGAAACTATAATTTTTTGTAGTGATATCGTTTAAAACAAGGAAAACGACCTTAGTTAAAAACGAGGACGAAAAGCTTGAATACAAGTACATAAAATTCTATTTTATTTCATAAAAAGGAAAAGTACAATTACATCAAGAAGACGAGGAGCCAGGAGGCTGACTAAAGCTAAGCCAATCTCTTGCAAAATCTCTATTTGAGAGGTCGTCTATACTAATCCTACCTCTACCTCTAACTCGGGCACTTTGAGTCCGACCTCGGGTAACTTGAACCCATCGACTTCGGCCTCGTAGATTCGCCAGCTGCCGCTCTCGATCTAAGAATTCCCGAGAGTGGCGATCGACGATTCTCAAACTACAGCCAGGATTGGACAAACTCGAAGGCTCACCCTCAGCAGCAATGAGTCGAGCTAGTTTTGGATGGCAAGCTAAGGTTATCTTGTAGACCCCGGCTACTCGCTTCAGCTCATCCACTTGATCGTGAAGCTCCCAAGAGCCAGCTCCATATTTCTTTTATAGTTTTTACATCGAGCCAGGGACTCTTTCACCTTTTCTTCCACTTCGGAGATGGTGAGCCCGCCAGCTCGGCTGATAATCGCCTCGTACTCCTGGTGTTCTTCGAGGTCCTGCTTGGCGTCCTCTTGACAAATCTCCAGCTTTTCTTGTTGCTCGAGAAACCGAGCTTGAAGCTCATCAAATTTCTCTTGCGCAGCAACTAGCTTAACATCGACCTCGTTCTGCACGTGGCCAACTTTGCCCTTCCAGTGAAGGACTTTAGCTTCTTTAGCCTCGAGGGCACGAGTTAATTGGTGGATTCTTTCCATCCAAGGAGACACATCAAAAAGCTCAGGAGACGACTACACAAAGGCGAAATAAATTTTCAATAAAATTGGAAATTTTATTAAAGCCATTACGGCATAGGTAAAATGACATCCTAGTGATGCCGTTATACATATGGCCTACAAAAAAAAAAAGAAAAAAAAGGGGGAGTCAATTAACCCCTCCAGTAGCCTCATCCTCCTGATAAGGTCCCTCTTGTTTGACCTCAGAGCTCGGCTTGTCCACCTCGGTATTAAGGTTGGAAATCGCAGCCTCGAGGAGATCGTCTTTATCCACCGGACAGGTTCGGATCGCCTCAGCAGTAAGCACCGTGGACATGGAGGTAAGCTTCTTCAGCACCGGGAAGGCCGGTATCCCCTCCACCAATGCCTTCGCGTAGGAGCGAAGCAAATCTTCGCCCGAGGTCACTTCATACCCATAATTGGATTTATCCAAGTCTGGGTAATCCGCGGCTATCTCGTTAATCATCTCCGATGCTACAGAGGTGTTCAAGATGCCCGCTAGCTCGTTCGTCAGCTCATAAAAGGCTCCCAACATGAATAGCCTCTCCGCAAAAGTGTGGAGTACCCACCCCTGCGAAGTAGCCGCTTCGGCCTCCTGGCGCCTAGCTTCTTCCACCTCGGCCTTTACCAAGGTCACCTCATCTGTCAGTGAGGCCACTTCGGCCTTAGCCACTTCAGCTGCCGCCAGCGCGGCGGCCTCCCTCCCCTCCGCCTCCTGGGCCCTCGCCTCGGCTGCAGCCACCTTGCTGGCCAAATTATCTTTGGCCGCTTCTATCTCCCGGGCAACCCGAGCAAGCTTATGATACTCAGTGACCCCGTTGTTGACGAAGCTCGCTAGCTCTGAGATCAAGTATTATGTACCCTGTAATAACATTAATAAGTGTTAAATAAATCAATAAGAGCCAATACGATGTGCTCAGAAAGTAGAAGCGTAATACCTCGGGAAAAGGCCTACGATGGCCAAATACTTGGTGCTCTTCAGAAATAGCAACCACCCGAGGCTCCTTATCCCGATTCGTGGTGGCACGAGGCGGAAGAGAGCCCAATTATGGAGAGCTCACAGGAGGAGATCGTCCCGTGTCTAACATCGTCTCCGAAGAGACAGCGGACGTCTTCTCTGGCTCCAAAGCCGACCTTGGCCTTTTCTTCTTGTTGGCGCCAAAGTTCACTGCAACAAAGCAAAGGAGATTAAAATAAACTCAGCAAGTGAAAGACACGAAGACGCACAAGACACAGAGCAGGGCCTCACCCTCCGCGGGATCCACCATTGAAGTGGGATCATAAGGGCTCAGCCCTACCATGGCGAGTTCGTCCTCGCTAAACTCCTCGGAGACGAGGCCGAACTCCCCAATATTCCTCCAGGTCACCAAAGGTCTCTTCAGTGCCCTGGTCGTCTAACTTATCCGTCTTCCATGCAAAATGGGAGACCTCTTCAGATCGGCAGAAGAAAAATTTCTTCTGCCAGTTCGCAATTTTGGACTTTGTCTTAACTCTAAAGTTAAGACGAGGGCTGAGGTAAAACCACCCTCAACTCAGCTTGAACTGAAAAAACCTAAGGACCATCCCTGGGGTGAGTGGAAAACCAGCCCGACCGACTGTAATGTCGAGGCCAGATAGTTGCCTAAATGAGTTCGGCATAATTTGCCCCAAGGCAAAACCGAACTTCCGTTGAAGTTCGGTGTACACGGCCGGAAGGGGAAGATGAAGACCACAACTAAGGCAGTCCTCATACATAGTAAAAAACCCTACCGGAGGCGCACAAGCCCTATCCTCCGGTCGAGGGGCAACAAGAAGAGCAGAATCGGGAAATAAATATTTTTTCGCAATATTTTTGATAGAGGCAACATCTAGAACTGATGAAATGTCAAAAACCATACCGGACTTGTCTACCGCGGGAAACAGAACCCTAAGTGTCCTAGGAGAGGAAGAACTGACGGTAAAAACCTCTATATCTGCGTGACTCGACACAGTTATTGTAGCCGGTGAACCCGACGGCGATGCGGACTCATCACTGGGACTACCACTAGCAGAAGAGGAGACCATGATAAAAATAACTTACTTGTGCAGAAAATGTGAAGACTCCGACGATTAAGCGGCGGCAGTGAAAATCGCAAGCGGCGGAAGAGAGACAAAAGTGCAGAAACTCGAAAGAAGTTTGAAAGTTATGGAAAATGTGAGGGAATGGCGTATTAAAGAAGCTTTATCCCTATTCTGCTTTTTTGCCTTCCCCCTACGTCCAATCACTCCCTACTTTATCGGGAACCCTGCCGGCGCATTAGTTAAAAATGTTCGACACATTCCGTGTTCGGCTTCGGCCAAATGATATTCATACCCCGAACTCAACTCCGTCGAATTATTTTTCGACGGGGCAAGGCATCTTTTTTACCTCGTCCTTTGATGGAGCGAGATAAACTTGACTTTGTCGAATTTTTTTTTTGACGGGGCAATTATTCTCCAACCTCGTTCTCAAATAGGGTGATACGAACTTGACTTCGTCAAAACTATCTTTGACGGGGCAAGTCACTTCTATCCGACCTCGTCTCAACGGGGCGGTACGCGATTGACTTCGTCAATTCTACTTTTTGACGGGGTAACATACTTTACACCACTCCTACCTCAACTATTTCCCCTAAATCACACCCTTGCTTCTACATCTTTTTTTGAGGGGGGGATGTGATAGGATACGGCCTAGCTACTAGGCCTAAGCATCAAGCCCAATATAATTGGGCCTCGACAGTTAAGCTCGGTCTGTGCAGCTCGGCCCAACTAAGAATAAGAGACTTCTTCACCAAGGCAATCAAGACTCCTACATCGACTACAACTCAAACTCCAAAAGAGATATACAAGTTCGGTGTATATCCATAAGAGGAGGATGAAGCCAAAGAGTCTTTATGGGAATAGACTTTGTATTATAGTCGAACTCCATGTAACTACCTATAGATTGAGAGGGGAGAACAATCTTGTAAGCAACACACTCATACTAGCAATAATATCCATCCTCTCTTTTGCTCCGTGGACGTAGATCTATTCCTGTAGATCGAACCACGTAAATCCCTTGTGTTCCATTATTTTCGTGTTCATTTATTCCTTGTCAACGTTCATTAATTGCTTACGAAAACAAGATCGATCAAAAGATATTATTATGATACCATATAAAATCATTACCACTTCTAATAGTAGCTGTGAGATTATACATAAATATTATCTACGCAGTCGGATCAAACTTATTTATCAATTAATTGACAATTAACTGAAGTTAATCAATTACTGTTTTTTTTTTTATTTTTTATTTTTTATTTTTTTTGTGGTGACAATAAAACTTGCCATGTTAACATGGAAAGGATTCTTTTGAATAAAATATTTCTATGATCATGATATTGAAAATCTTTTAGTATATTCAATATGACATTGCTAAAAATTGAAATATATTAGACAATAGATATGCCATGAAACAATTTTTCAAGGACATTAAGTTTAGTGCAAAAATAATAAATAGTAAAAGAGTATTTGTAAATTAAACATTGATCACTATAAGGCATATGTATCATAAATTCTAACACTTTTTTTTTTTTGTGATGACTAATTATTGGAATATATAATTTAATTTAACACTCTCGTTTAATAACTCAAAAACCGAAGAAACTAAATGACTTTATTTATGTTGCATAATTGGATGATTATCATGTATCCACAATGTTACTAAAACTAGTCATTTTTTGTTATTATTTTTTTAATTATTGCTAGTTTTGATTTGAAAATATAAATACGTGACAATCATCCATTGATACAATAAGAGATGTCACACGAAATTGCAATAGAGGATCTAAATCATGTTTATATAACTTTTTTTTTTTTGTGCCCATATGAGCTACATCTCCTGCTGTTTATATAACTTCTTTAAATAAGCATTGAATTCGTAGCATTTTTTAGTGCTAGTTGAAAAGATTTTGAGGTCGACGGAGGTGAGCAAAATTTATGTGCTCGTGAACGCAGAGGACCCTGACGCAGCAATGCTCAGACTGGAAAAACAAGTACGCTTTAAATTAATGTAATACAAAATAAGTTTAATTCTACTAACAAATATGGACATTGTTTCCTTTTTAATTTGTTAGGTTATGAATTCAGAGTTATGTGAATGTCTTAGAAAGAAACATGGGAAGTATTACAATGAGTTTATAAGGTAGAAGGTGATACCAATTGTTGGCAATATTTGTCGGCCTAATCTAGGGATGGACTCTCATTCTGCCGCAATCGTTATGCAAGAAGTTAACGTGGTTGTAGCATCCGCAGCCATTACAACCGTAAATGAAAGGCTAGTTTATTTCCTTTTTTTTTTATTTTATTAGCAATTTTAGCATTAATTTCATGAGTTTATATTTTACAAAATTCATATTCTTATATTTAACAATGAAGCCACACCATGCCGATTGTTAGTTTCCTTCATGACAATTGTCACTTTTTTTCCATAACAATTGGCACTTCTTAAAATTGTCGGAAACATTGCTGTATTCTTTAGAATAATTTTTACTTCCCTTTACGATAATTATCACACTTAAAAATTATCACATTTCTTTATGATACATTGATAACTATTCCCTCCGCCAGCTAAAAAAAAAAGATCAACAAACATTTTTTCTTTTCGGTCTGTCAGCTAATAAGACACACACTTCTATTTCCTTTGGATTTCTACCATCATGTATAAAACATCATGTCACACGGACTTTTGCCCATGTCTATTTTTGCTAATAATAAAAAAATGGGACTCGCCATTGGAACAATTTATAAGTCTTGCTTGAAATGCAAATCATATTAAAGTTGGTACACTTTAGGCATTAAACCCTTGTATGTTTAGGTTCACAAGCATATTTTTTAAGATAAAAATCATTTGGACATATTTTGAAGTAAAGATTGTTCTGATTTATGTGATCCAATCCATTGTTTACTTTGATTATTACCTTATTTATAATAATAATAATAATAATAATAATAATAATAATAATAATAATAATAATAATAATAAACATAAAATAGGTACGATTTGATGCTTGATGCCAATGTCACTGCAACACAAAGGCTATTGAGGTTTGCTAGGACATGCAAGAACCTTGATCCCTTTGTCCAAATTTCTACCGGTATGTAAATAACTTCTTTGCTAAAACTTCACACACACACACACACACACACATTGATACGAGTATATCTCGTATTATTGGAGATTATCTTTTAGTTTATTATTTAGATTCTTATTCCTATTTGAGCACATCTTTTCCCTAATTTAGTTTTATAAATATATCAATGTAATCTCATAACAGGAGGGAATCAAATGAAGGAATCAAGAAATAAGAATTATATCTTTCGCCCCTAGTTTTTCTCTTTTCTTGTTCGTGACTCGCGAGCAACATCCATCGCTGCCGACGGAGAAAGATCTCCGCGTTCAGCTCTTCATCCGCCGACAACCTTGTTCGACGAGGCGCCGGTTTATTTCACAAGTTCGAATCTCTCGAACTCTCCACTGTAGGCTGCCGACGGAGAAAGATCTCCGCGTTCAGCTCTTCATCCGCCGACAACCTTGTTCGACGAGGCGCCGGTTTGTTTCACAAGTTCGAATCTCTCGAACTCTCCACTGTAGGCTGCCGACGGGAATTCTCCCGCGTTCAGCCGTCTCTTTGCCGTCGACCTTCATCTTGAGGTCGTCGGATTTCTATCTCTCTCAAACAATCGGTGTAGTTGATCGCTCGTTAGGGTTACGATCCTAACAACTGGTGCTTTCATTGAGAGCTCTCCTTCAGAGCTTTCATCGTTGAACTCTGATCACCCTACTTTTTAAGAGTAGAGAGAGCAATGATATCGAATAGTATATTCGAGTCGAATCCACAGGGAATGCAATGGCGAATGAGTTTCAAGTAGTAATCAAATTATCTAACTACTATCCAAGCTTACAATTGACATGTTTTTGTGTTTTTGATTAGTTAATGAGAAATATAAAGTAAGTAACAAACTAGAGAACAACTAATAACAAGAATTAACAACAATAGTAGAAAGCTTGGTTCCAAATATAATCCGATAATCACTAGAGGCCTAGGTTTTAGGATTTGTTAAGATTAGCCATTTTAATCTAATTCATATGAGAGTTCTATATATAGTAAACATCACTTCTTCTCTCGAAGCAATCAATATTAGTGGATTAACCTATGACATCTATCTCCGCTAGGTCTCAAGATGCATAAATTAACTCCAAATGGCTTAATTAATTATCTAGAAGCTCCTACTAGCAAGAATTACTAATATGGTGTGATTTGATTCCAAGTGTTATGAATTAAAGCCTCCTAAGCATTTAACCAAACACCTTGTATGCACTCAATGATGGCCAATCAATCATGCAATAAAATCAAGCCCCAAATCACAAGACATATGAATTAGAAGGTAAATCCAACAATAAAACCCAAAAACCTAGTGATCTAGATCATATCTTCATATATTGGAACTAAAGGAAATTTAGCTAGACATAATTGAAGAAATTAAACCATAAAAAGTAAATGAAATCATGCTTAAAATATAGAGAATTCAATAAGGAAGAAGAATATGGTCTTGAATCTTGAATCCACAAAGTATAGCTCCAACAATTTTCAAATTACTAAAGTAGAAAGAGGGAAAATATATTTAGGGTTCTAAAAATATTAAAGTATGAAAAAGATATCCAAATGTGGTGAATTTTGGGGTTAAATACATCACAAATTGAGTTTGGGTCAAATCGGGGTGAAACGGAACGAACCGGGGCGAGTTTGGACGAGCCGAACTCGCCCCTTAAGTGCACTTCTCGCCAAACCGGCGGTCTGTGGGAAGGGGAGCCGGCGGTCTGTCAAACCGCCGGCCAGACCGCTATCTATGCTGCCAAATTAGGTGGTGAACCGGCGGTTTGATGTTGGTTCCCGGCGGTTTGACAAACCGCCGGCCAACCCGCCGGTTTTCCTTCTCTTGCGCAACTTCGCCATTTTCGCTCGTTCTCTCTCGTCCGAACTCTGATTCTCGATCCGCTTATTGCTATGGCTTCGTAACGAGCTCTTCTTCGTCATGGAATGATTAATTTGGCCAAGTAAGTTCTCCATTATTCCTGAAAAAAGCATAAAGAGACTCGAGAGAACGAGGAAAACATAAATGAAATCAAACTAGTGAAACTCTAACTATAGAACTTGAAATTCCACATTTTAAACACAAGTTCACTCTAATAGAGCTCGATTCTTCCTCATTTCCAGCCCTCGATCCTTAGCTACTTGAATGCTCTTTCAAATTCTTACAAAATTAGATCGAAAACTGGGAAAATGAGAAAAATATAAAGTATGCTACAAGTTAAGAAACCCTAGCATTTATACCCTTTAAGCACATGAATCGAGACTTATACACACTCAAAGCACACTCAACATGCACATAAAATACGTGTTAATCACTCCCCCAAACTTAATCCATTGTTCGTCCCGAACAATGAAACAAACAATCAAAACACTTAACACGTATGGGGTGTGCATTTTGAGTTCCTCGATGCCTCATATCATCTCAAAAACCATTTTAGTTCAAGGAAATTCTCAATTCAAGCCAAACATTCATAAGATCACTCACCATCCTAACTTAGAAATCAATCACTCAAGCACATTCAACCCTAGACCTCACAAGAAGTGTATCACTCGATCACTCAATATATGGAAAAGGTAAGCACTCATCGAAATCATGCAAAACACATCTTTAACCATAAGCTTGCCTATCAACTCAAGTTTCCAATACTACAATGCATGCACAAATTAGGATCAAAAAGGTCTTTCTAAAGCTTGTAATGTAGGAACATTGGTTAAGGTAGGGAATTTTTAGGCTAAGTGACTTAAATTTGCATTCAAGTACCCTTACCTCCTTTCTTCACCTTCTAAGTATGAATTTCTTCATCTTCCACCTTATCCAACCCCTTTTTAATCACATGAAACCCAAGCTTCTACTAAATCTAAAGAAACACTCCTTTATGCTCTTATTCTTTCTTTTTTTTTTTCTAGTAAGAACTTTATTCTTACGTTTTCTCTTTTTTTTTTTTTCAATAAGAACTTTGTTTTTATTCATTTCTTTACTAACTTAGAGCTTATAGGAGTATCCTTTCATTCCAAAATAATCATCTAGACCCTTCACCATAACCCATCATTCTTTATGAATTTTCAACTTTCACCAAGGTTCCCTTAACCATCCTTCACCCCTATCATCCGGTTCAAGAAGAAAAGGCTCTATTCGAGGCTCAAAATGGGACGACAATGGTAATAAAGTATAGGTTAGTGTTTAGGGAAAATAGGCTATGCAATGATGGCCTAAGATCATCTCCTAATCATGCAAATATGTAGTACTTCTTACAAGAGTATCAAGGCAAGTTCTAGTAAAGAATATGCAATGCAAGATCAAGCTCTCAAGAAAGGATGTAAACTATGTAAAATGCATAGTTTAAGACTCAAAATCCTCTCAAGCTTTTTGTCTAGAGCCTAAGTGCCTAAGATCAATCCTTCCAAGCTATTCATGTGAAATAACACTAATCATGTTTGACTCAAACTTGAGAAATTTCAAAAATGTCACCATTTTAGCATCAATCATTGGCATCTCACCCAAAAGCACTTGAGAAATTAAACACGTTCTTTCACATTCAAGCATGCAAGCATACATTCATTATTCAATTCAAAAAAAATATTTTTTCAAGAATTTCACATTCAAGCTCCAATCGATCAACAAAATCATCCACACCAAAGATTCTCCAAGTAAGCTCACATCAATAGCAGCAAACCAACGAAGAAATTTCTATCAACTCGACACCAAAAACTTAAACAAGCACAAATTATGCATTTACCCCAATCAACCATAATCATCAATAAAAATTAAGTAAACAATCAATAAACACATCAAATAGAAGCTTGAAAAATACCAAAAGTAAAGTAATTTAAATTCTTTATCCTACCCTCCTCCCCCAAACTTATTTTAGAAAATAAATTCTAAAATGAGTTTGGAGGGAAGAATAATAAGAAATTTAAATTACACTCACAAAGGTCCAAAGCTATGTTTAAGGTGGTTTTGAAGGCTATTCAATCCATTGCTTACTCGATCGGTTTGATTTTCTTCCTTCAATCGTTCCCATCATGATTCGACCTCATGCATTGACATTGAAACATATGGAACTTATGAAGTAGAAATGAACTTAAAAATAGGATGTATTAGCATAGAGATAAGTAACAAGTAGAAGGAACGATTAAATCAAAAATAAGAAACGAAAACCAAAATCAAACTAAAGAAACTAACGAAAATGAAAAAGAAAAGGATAGTTGTTGGGGTGCCTCCCAACGAGCGCTTAGTTTAACGTCGTTAGCTCGACGATACCTCATTGCCCTTTCAAGGGACTTGAAATGACTTCCAACCTCGATCAAATGCCAATCCATCATCAAGTTCTTCAAGCTCCGGTTCTTCCAATCTTGACTCTTCCAGATCATCCAAAACACTCGACATGTGGAATGTTGCCTTCTCTTCATTCATTCGAAGGGTGATACTCCCTTCAAAAATATCAATGAGGGCTCGACTAGTGGTTAAGAAGGACCTTCCAAGAATCATCAGAATATCCCGGTCCTCCGGGATGTCGAGGACTACAACATCCAACAGGTAAATGAGTTTTCCAACTCTTATAAGCACATCTTTGACAATACCTTTTGGATAGGATATTGAACGATCCGCCATTTGGAGAATAAGTGAAGTGGGCTTAAGAGTTCCAATCTTCAAACGATGAAAAATGGAAAGGGGCATCAAATTCACACCCGAGCCCAAATCACACAAGATATTCCTAAAAGCTTGGCCTCCTATCTCACAAGGTAGAGTGAACTTCCCGGGATCCCCTTCTTTGTTTGGAATCTTCTTTTGTAGATGAGCACTACATTCCTCCGACAACATAATGGTTTCACTCTTATCAAATTTCCTTTTCTTTTTAACCACATCATCTAAGAATCTCTTATGATCCGAAATTTCACTCAACAAACCAATCAAAGAAGCATTTATCTCCAATTTCTTGAATGCATCTAACAAATCACCTTTCTTCTCATGCAAATTCCCATCAATAGGCTTAATGGAAGATGCTAGATTATCCAAGCAATTCGGTTTCACTTGATCTTGAGAAGCTTTTGGAGTTGAAGTAGGAGTAGTACCTTGTGGTTTCTTGTAGAACTTTGCCTTCTCATTAAACTTCTCTTCTCCAAGTAACTTCTTTATCTCGGAAACATAATAAGCACCTCTTCTTCTTTCCATCAAATTCTTGTCCTCCGACCACGGAATTCCATTGTTGAGCTTCATCCTTTTATGATATTCATGAATCTCTTCCTTTGACTTGCTTTCAACGTCTTCCAAAGGAGGCCAATAATCTGGGACCGTCACGGAGTATATATCATTAGCAAAACTCTTTAATGTCCATTCCTTCTCATAAAGGCTATGATCGTGAGACGGATCCCAAGGAGGGACGCTTTGACCTCCCTACTTTTTCCTCATATAGAATGGCACATATTGCTTCTTCTCCTCTTGGATCTCTTGTGAGGGTTCAGAAGATATCTCACTCACCACATGAATTGCATTGCATTGTTGCCTCGGATTTTCTTGAGCCTTGCTAGAGGATTCTCCGAACTTATGTTGAGTTGTAACTTGGTTAGCCATTTGGCTAATTTGACCCTCCATCATCTTCACTTGCTTTGTTAAAGAGGTAAGTGAATTCTCCAAGGCATTCACCTTTTGCCCGGTTTGTGTGATGAAATTTCCTTGTTGAGGAGACATTTGAGCTTGATTTGCCAACATTTGTTGCATCATTTGCTCCATTGATGGAGAATTCTTCTTTGGTTCTTCAACAACTCCTTGAGATACCGAAAATCCGAGAGGTGGCAACTGAGCATTGTTAGGATTGCCATAAGAGAGGTTGGGATGAGGTCGATTGTTGGGATTGTAGGCTTCATAACCTCCTTGTTGACCATACGAATAACCACCTTGATTGCCTTGAAATCCCCCTTGGTGTCCTTGAAAACCTTGCTTGTTGGAGTAATTTCCATAAGGCCCTTGATTAACATATCTCACATCTTCAATCCCATTGAACTCCCAATTCTCTTGAGTTTGAACCCTTTGAATTTGAGCTTTCCTTTCATCTTCATATGTTTTCTTCAAGTTGGCAAGCTCCAAGGCTAAAGCATCATACCTTGCATCCTCAAGAACCGAGTTCACCTTCTTGGTAGGGCCCCTCTCCATTGGCCATTGATAACTATTGGATGTCATCTCCTCTATGATCCTAAGAGCTTTTTTGGCATTCCGGTTCACAAGACAACCACCAGAAATTGCATCAACTATGCTCCTTATGTGTGGAGAGAGTCCACTATAGAAGGTCACTATTTGTTGTGCTTCACTAAAACCGTGTTAAGGGCACTTGCGTAGCAAGTCCCTATACCTCTCCCAAGCTTCAAATAAAGTTTCATCCACATGTTGTGAGAAGTGTGAGATCTCCGAAATGAGCTTTTGAGCTTTGGAATGAGGGAAGTACTTGGCAAGAAAAGCTTTGCATAGTTTTTCCCATGAAGTGATCTCTCGCTTATCAAGGCTCTTAAACCACTCTATGGCACGATCCCTTAGAGAAAAATTGAAGAGCTTCATCCTTATTGCATCCTCCTGCACTCCATTATACTTCACCTTATCACATATCTCAAGAAATGTGCTCAAATAAGCATTAGGATCTTCATCGGGCCTCCCGCCAAATTGTTCGGATTGGACCATTTGGATAAGGCCGGTCCTTATCTCAAAATTATTTGCATTGACACGAGGTCCCCATGCTCCTCCTTGAAATCTATCCGTGGGAGATTCAAACATTTGGTTAAGAGGAGGTTGTTGAGCCTCATTTGCCCTCCTTTCTTGCTCATCCTTCCATGCTCTAAACTCCTCCATTTCTCTCATAAGAGTTTCCATTGCTTAATTGTTAGCCATTTCTTGATCTTCACTCGAATTCCTTCTTCTATACCTTCTTTCAAAATTCAAGATCAAAGGTTGAACGAGTCTTCCTTTGGATCTTGTGTGCATATACGTATAAAACAAAAATTAAAAGAAACAATGCTTGAATTAGTAACTCAATAACCAAATCGACTATTGAAACTCAAACTAAGCATTCCCCGGCAACGGCGCCAAAAATTGATCACCCTACTTTTTAAGAGTAGAGAGAGAGCAATGATATCGAATAGTATATTTGAGTCGAATCCACAGGGAATGCAATGGCGAATGAGTTTCAAGTAGTAATCCAACTATCTAACTACTATCCAAGCTTACAATTGTCATGTTTTTGTGTTTTTGATTAGTTAATGAGAAATATAAAGTAAGTAACAAACTAGAGAACAACTAATAACAAGAATTAACAACAATAGTAGTAAGTTTGGTTCCAAATATAATCCGATAATCACTAGAGGCCTAGGTTTTAGGATTTGTTAGGATTAGCCACTTTAATCTAATTCATATGGGAGTTCTATATATAGTAAACATCAATTCTTCTCTCGAAGCAATCAATATTAGTGGATTAACCTATGACATCTATCTCCGCTAGGTCTCAAGATGTATAAATTAACTCCAAATGGCTCAATTAATTATCTAGAAGCTCCTACTAGCAAGAATTACTAATATGGTGTGATTTGATTCCAAGTGTTATGAATTAAAGCCTCCTAAGCATTTAACCAAACACCTTGTATGCACTCAATTATGGCCAATCAATCATGCAATAAAATCAAGCCTCAAATCACAAGACATATGAATTAGAAGGTAAATCCAACAACAAAATACAAAAACCTAGTGATCTAGATCATATCTTCATATATTGGAACCAAAGGAAATTTAGCTAGACATAATTGAAGAAATTAAGCCATAAAAAGTAAATGAAATCATGCTTAAAATATAGAGAATTCAATAAGGAAGAAGAATATGGTCTTGAATCCACATAGTATAGCTCCAACAATTTTTAAATTACTAAAGTAGAAAGAGGGAAAATATATTTAGGGTTTTAAGAATATTAAAATATGAAAAAGATATCCAAATGGGGTGAATTTTGGGGTTAAATACATCACAAATCGAGCTTGGGTCGAATCAAGGTGAAACGGAATGAACCAGGGCGAGTTTGGACGAGCCGAACTCGTCCCTTAAGTGCACTTCTTGCCGAACCGGCGGTCTGTGGGAAGGGGAGCCGGCGGTCTGTCAAACCGCCGGCCAGACCGCTATCTATGCTGCCAAATTAGGTGGTGAACCGGCGGTTTGATGTTGGTTCCCGGCGGTTTGACAAACCGCCGGCCAACCCGCCGGTTTTCCTTCTCTTGCGCAACTTCGCCATTTTCGCTCGTTCTCTCTCGTCCGAACTCCGATTCTTGATCCGCTTTTTGCTATGACTTCCTAACGAGCTCCTCTTTGTAATGGAATGATCAATTTGGCCAAGTAAGTTCCCTATTATTCCTGCAAAAAGCATAAAGAGACTCGAGAGAACGAGGAAAACATAAATAAAATCAAACTAGTGAAACTCTAACTATAGAACTTGAAATTCTACATTTTAAATACAAGTTTCACTCTAATAGAGCTCGATTCTTCCTCATTTCCAGCCCTCGATCCTTAGCTACTTGAATGCTCTTTCAAATTCTCACAAAAATTAGATCGAAAACCGGGAAAAAACGAGAAAAATATATAGTATGCTACAAGTTAAGAAACCCTAGCATTTCTACCCTTTAAGCATATGAATCGAGACTTAAACACACTCAACATGCATATAAAATACATGTTAATCAAATTCACACATGCCAAATCTCGGCAACTCACACCCGCCGCCCGGCCTGCTCACCGGCGGCAATGCCACAGCGTTCTCATTTGGACCACCATGAAATAATCCAGCCGCCGCCGCTCGCACAATTCTGGGATCGAGTTCATGGCTGTTATCTACCGCTACTGATCCACCGCCACGGCCGTCGCAGCCGCCCAACGATTACACGCAGGGTTGGCTCGCGTCATGGCACGCTTGGATCAGTTGGAGGCTAACCTGGCCGACACCAATTGCTGCTCCCTCCATACTGATTTTCCTCCACAGTACGAGCAGGGACACCCGACGGATATGGAGGAGGAGGCCGACATGTTTTTTTCACCCTCGCGCCAGGAACCACATCTCGGATATTCCCTGGTTTTCAACCACACACATGGTGGGGGAGGACGAGGGCGTCGCGGAGGGTTTCCCAGGTCCTTATGTCGGCCGACTGTGCGTGACGATGATCATCACAAGTATTATGACAACCACACTACATGACAGCCACAACACCTTCCCACCTCATGGGAGCGCGGCAATTATCGAGATTGGGACGAGGACTTGTGCTCTATACCAATCCCACAACCCTCTTTCTCTTCGTGGGACCGCCTTATCGCTCGTCTTCAGCTTGATGTCGTTGACTATGAGGAGCCGCGCCACCACACATCATGGGCTGCGCCTAGTTACCGAGCATCTCTACGCACACAGTGGCGAGAGCCTCGCTCGTCGTCCAATGTTTCTTCTAGTTCGGTATCGACGCCCACTCTCCCGAAAATGGTCGAACACGAGCCTGTCACAGCCCTGACCCAGGCCATCCATGTGTCAGCCACGGAGAAAGCCGAGTGAGCCAAATGGAAACTATGCTTTTATTGTCCCGAGAAGTGGGTATATGGCCATGTGTGCCAGATGAAGTTGCTTGCTTACTATGAGGAGGAAGACACCGAAGATCAGCAGCAGGACAATGACCGTGCTACCAACGAGGAGAATGGCGTCGCCCAATCGGAATCAAGAGAGGCAACAGAGGCTGGAGTAACCAGGGTGCCTGAGCTGCATGATGCCGAGGCCATTGTGTATCAAAAGCTATGTGATGCCACGGCCGAACTGCCTGATGCCGAGGCCGAATTGCCTGATGCCGAGACTAAACTGCCGTATGCCGAGGCTGAGCTGCATGTTGCGGCCGAACTACATGTCATCCAGGCCGAGCTGCCAGATGTTAAGGCCGAGCTGTTTGAGGTCGAGGTTCTCAAGCGAGCCGCCCAGCCTTGCATGATTGCAACATCCAAGCTCCAACCATTGCGAGCCCTTCTCGCTTGCAAATATGAGGCATACTGGCAAGGCCACTTCGATTTGGTTGGGTCCATGGAACGCATATGGAGAGTGGTCGACAGCATAGGGTTTCACCTGCACATTCTTCGATATGTGTTTGATCCCAGGGGGGATATCTCACCATAATTTTCACTGTGTTTCACGTCGCTGCGTTGTGAGTTGTTTATTGTAATGTGGTACCCACCTTGAGGACAAGGTGGATTTCAACCATGGCGAAATTGATACAAGTATATCTCGTATTATTAGAGATTATCTTTTAGTTTATTGTTTAGATTGTTATCTTTGAGCATATCTTTTCCCTAATTTAGTTTTATAAATATATCAATGTAATCTCATAACAGGAGGGAATCAAATAAAGGAATCAAGAAATAAGAATTATATCTTTTACCCTAGTTTTTCTCTTTTCTTGTTCGTGACTCGCGAGCAACATCCATCGCTGCCGACGGAGAAAGATCTCTGCATTCAGCTCTTCATCCGCTGATGACCTTGTTCGATGAGGCGCCGGTTTGTTTTGCAAGTTTGAATCTCTCGAACTCTCCACTGTAGGCTGCCGACAGGAATTCTCCCGCGCCGTCTCTTTGCCGTCGACCTTCATCTTGAGGGCGTCAGATTTCTATCTCTCTCAAACAATCAGTGTAGTTGATCGCTCGTTAGGGTTACGATCCTAACAACTAGTTAATACAGGTTTCTTGTATCAAAGAGGATGGAGGAGAAAAAAACGATCGGCGAATTCAGAGGGCTGGAAGGCCGTCAAGCTGCAAATTGTCTTCTAGGGTTTGAAATTTTTGTAACTTGCGTAGGAAGGAAATAAAGAAAATAATAAGAAAGAAAATCAAAGGCTTAATTCTTCTTGTATTTTATTAAGGAATTCAATAACTATTTATACTAGACATCCTACGGTTGATTCGACTCTCTTTTGCGATACGGGAAAGAATCAACAAAGAAAACCCGTAAAGGAGCATATGCTCGACCCAATACAATTAGTCCAACAAGAATAATTAGTAAATAATAAAAATATTATTAAACATAATCTTCTAGACGAGCCGGTTTCTTCGTCTCTCACCTAGGCCTCTCGCAACCGACAGTTGTCACTCCCTTAGTTGAAGTGCTCTCGACGTTGCATGGGAGCATGCCTGTATCAACTCCCCCACCCTTTATAACCTCCTTGCCCATAAAGAGATGAGGAAAAAGTCGTTGAACCTTAGTTAACGGCTCCCACGTATCCGGCAAGGAACCATCGGGAGACCATTGTAAACGGCATGCTCACTCACTTCCCCATTCCGAAGCAGTAACTTCCGACCCAAGATTGCGGTAGGCATGATGACAGGTCGATCACCAAGAAAATTAGCCGGTAAAACACCATCGACGACACAAGAGTCGCCTTTAACAAATTTCCGCAAAAGACTCATGTGGAACACGTCATGAATACGTGCGCCCTCCAGAAGCTTCAAACGATACGCAACCGGCCCAATGCATTCAACTATCTCAAAGAGACCATAAAAACGATGGGCAAGCTTACGAATAAAGGTCGAGCAACAGAGTGCTGACGATAACGTTGCAACTTTAATAGAACGCGATCACCAACTTCAAATGACACATCGCGACGGTGTCGATTTGCGACATCAACCATGCGTTGTTGTGCACGCATCAAATTCTTGCGGAGCTCTACCAAAAGTTTCCCCCGCTCAATGATAAGATCAGCCACCGCCGGCGAGGTGGAGGAAAAAGGTTGTGTCGCCACGAGCGCATGGGGCAACCGACCGTAGAGCGCATGATACGGAGAAGTGCCTAAGCCGTCGTGATAGAAGCAGTTGAGAGCAAGCTCAGCCCATGGTAAGAAATTCGCCCACTTTGTGGGCTTATCCGCCACAAAGGAGCGCAAATATTGCTCCAAGCCGCGATTACGAACTTCTGTCTGTCAGTCCGATTACGGGTGATAGGCAGTAGAAAATTACAGCTTCGTGCCACTAAGTCGAAGCATTTCGGTCCACACCTCACTGAGAAAGATAGGATCGCGATCAGAGACTACAGTTTTGGGAAAACCATGATGTTTCACCATAGTGTCAATAAACAAACGAGCCACACGAAGAGCATTAAAACTGCCCGGTAAAGCCGCGAAATGCGCATATTTCGATAAACGATCTACGACCACCATGATAGTAGAATAACCTTTAGAAGGAGGGAGTCCTGTGATGAAATCCATAGAAACATTGTCCCATACTGCAGTAGGAACAAGAAGTGGTTGCAATAATCCAACCGGCCTCAACGTCGAATACTTTGTGGTTTGACACTCCACACATGCAGCGACATAACAACGCACGTCGGTGTGCATAGTCGGCCAGAAGAAATGTGTAGCTAGGCGCCGAAAGGTGCGATCGATGCTCGGGTGACCTGCCAGTGGAGTATTATGGTGCTCATAAAGTAAAGCATTTTTCATCGAAGAATCCGAACTGACATAAATACGACAACCCTTAAAAAAAAGACCATCAACGAAAGATATGTTCGAGGGGCGGAGCCCTTATCAAGTGCCGCCTTCAATGCAATAAGGTCCGGAGCTGTACGAGTCTCGGTCTTTAATTCCGCGAGGATGTCAGGCGTCGGGTGAGCAAGGGCCGACAAGAAGTTGGCTGCCTCGCCGGCTACCTCCGTGGTGTCGTTAGTGCGGCGAGAAAGGGCATCAGTGACGCGGTTAGATGCGCCCGTCTTATATTCATCCGGAAGTTGTAGCCCATGAGTTTCCGAACGTAGAGATGCTGCTCCGGTGTTTGAATAACTTGTTGAAGAAAATCTTTCAAGCTCTTTTGATCACTGCGAATGATAAATTCACGACCCAATAAATATTGCCGGGATTTTTGCGCAGCCGCAACAATAGCCTAGAGCTCCTTGTGGTACGTAGAAGCGGCGCGACGCCGATGGCCCAGCTTCTTGCTAAAGAATGCCAAAGGGTGGCCATCCTGAAGAAGGACAACGCTTATGCCGAAATCCGAGGCATCAGTTTCCACACATGTTGGGAACCCTTTAAAACTAAGTTTTGATAATGCTATTAGAAACCACACTTAGATATAAGTTTTAAGTGGAACAGACTGGTCTCCGTGTTTGGATCAGTCAAGCTTAACCCGGACAGGTTGCTTATGTAAAGGTCAAGGTTGGTAGTGCAACCTGTACCTAATCTACTCAAACCTGTCATACTGTTCCAATATGTAATCTGTCCATGTAACCTGCACTTACCATACTTGAAGATTTCACACGAAGGTTACAGAAGACCGAAGACAGTTCGAGGTATAGAAAGGTCAACCTGTGAAGACCAACGTGAGCTGTGGCTGAGGAACCTGTTCTCACCCAACGACAAGAATTGTGTCAGAGTACGGTACTGCAAATCCTGACACACTTCCGACGGCTCTATTTCAAATACTTCACTATAAATACCTCAACTCATTCCAAAAAGAAGCTACGGGAAAATCAAAACACAAGCTAAAACACTGCAGAAATCTCAAGCTGAAAATTATTCAATCAACACTCGAA
Organism: Mentha longifolia; assembly: GCA_001642375.2. NCBI lineage: Eukaryota > Viridiplantae > Streptophyta > Magnoliopsida > Lamiales > Lamiaceae > Mentha > Mentha longifolia. The sequence goes on along the minus strand of CM038114.1, from coordinate 19,676,103 downwards.
ATTACTAGAGTTTTCCCAAGTGTTGATCATTGTAGATTTCTGATCAATCTGGAATCGGTCTTACTAGAACACATCACACACACTCTCACTACCATCAAAGTTGAAAAACTAGTGCAGTTGATTGAGTTGTATTCCTTACGACGATAGTTATTCACAGCTTTCTAGTTTGGATAGTAGCACTAGTCATTTAGTGTTAGTAAGTTTGCATGAAAAAGTTTGTATGTAAGTAAGAAGAGACACGACTCAAGAATCGTGCTAGATTCAGTCTAGGAGAAAGACTTGAATTTGGACTGGACCTCCACCAGTGCTAAAAGGAGCGAAAAATCTCAAGTTAAGGGATTACAGATTCGACGGAATCTGGCGTGGACGTAGGAGCTGTTTACTCCGAACCACGATAAAAACTCCTAGTGTCTCTCTTGTCATTAACTTATTCACTTACACAGTTTGTATGAACACTTGTCTGAACTAAAGTTTCCTTTGAAAACTTTTTGAAAACTGTTAGCCAACCTTTCCACCAAACTTCCGCACGCAGATTAGTTTTGCAAGCTCAGCAGTTTACTGTCTAAGCTGGAAAAACTAAACTGCTTTGATATACTGTAGTGACGACTCAGTAAGATCAAACTGTTTTAAAAAATCAAAATTGTTGGCTAATTGGTGTATTCCCCCCCCCCCATACACCAATAACTATTCATCGGGACCTACAAGTGGTATATCAGAGCGGTGGTTCTTTTGACCATTGCTTCTGCATACTAGAAGTTTTCTTGTGTTTCAGTGTCAAAGAGAACTAGATCTCTAAGAATTGTGCTTGTGCATACATACATAAACTGTCATTATAGAAGCTTCACTTCTCCGCGTCTGTGAAGATTTCTCTGTGCAGAGATATGAAGACTGGAGCTTTCGAATAAAGATGTGCCTCCAAGCTCATCGTGTACTGATGTGGGATGTCATCGAGAATGGCCCAACGCTAATCTACGAGCCCTATGATATCGATGTTTCTGGAGAGAAAGCTTCCGAAGCAACATATGTGCCAAAGATCAAAGATCCCAGGAAATATACAAACGAAGAAAGAAAGGAAGCTGGACTTGACAGCTTCACAAAGGGGTTGATCTCTAGCACAGTTAAGGGAGTCCACCTGGCCAAGATAAGAAATCTTGGAACTGCAAAGGAGATGTGGGACACCTTAAAAACTATAAGTCTTGGATCAACAGAAATGCTGGAGAACAAGCTGTCAGTGGCATGCAACAAATTTGAAGAATTCAAAATGCAGCCAACAGAAACCATTGATCAGCTCAAGAACAGAATCACAATGATCACTTTGGAGATCGCAGCTCTCAAGAAAGACAAATATACACAGTGCGAACTCAACCTCAAAGTAATCCAATCTCTCCCAGCAAGCTGGCATGTGTACTGTGCCATGCACCGCGGCATGTCGTATATCAGCAACCTATCAACCGAGCAACTGTTTGATCTACTCATCGGGAATGAGTTTGAAATGATCAGACTTCACGGGTCAGGACAAGTGTCTTCAAGCAAGAAGACCGAGCCCGAAAAGAAGGAAAAGGATGCTGCATTTAAAGTTGCATCAATGATAGAGGAAAGAGCAATCCCAAAGGATTTATGCTCCAAAATGGAAAAATTCTTGAAAGACTATGCACTCATGGCTAGGAGAAATGAAAAGCTTGAGAAACGCTTCAACAAATTTTGCAAATATCATAAGGATTTCAAGAGAAATCAAACCCACCTCTTCTTCCGACAAGAAAGGTGAAGGTAAATCAAAACCCTCTAAATTCAATTCATCTAACACTCCCGAGGGTGGTTGTTTTGAATGTGGCAGACCAGGTCACTATAAGTCAGACTACCCGGACCTATTAGGTCAATCAGCTTCAAGGGAAGAAAACCTTAAAGATATGCTCACTGAAAATGACAGTGAGATCAACAGCTTAAACGGCAAACTGGTAGATCTCTTAAATGAGCATGAGAAGTTGTTGCAGAAAGAGCTCAAGCTTCAACAAGTCTTTATGAAAATGAATAAAAATGGTGAAAAGCTTGAAGCCTTGCAAGCTGCCCAGAGACCTGCTCAGATAAAGTTTAGCATTGGATTCCATGGTCAAACCTGCGAAGCCAAAGAAAAAGAGAAGGTCTTGTTCGTGAAAGAAAAAGGATCGGTTGAAGGCAAAGCTCATCACACTCTACTAGATAAGCAAATCAAACTAAAGAATCTAGCCCGGCAACCACAATCAATACTGATTAAAGTGCATAAAAAGCCTGTTATTAAGAAACGCAGCAAATGTCATCAGTTGAACAACAAAAGATTGAGCGACCTAGGAAATTGCATGGTCAAACAGATCATCAAAAAGGAAGCCAACCTGCTCCAAGAGGGGTGCAAACTGCTAGCAAAGGAAAAGCAGTCTCTCAACCTAGAACTGCTCGACCATAACGAAACAATTACTATGAGCAGTGGCCAAATCAACACACACTTGACAATGAAGGTTATTGGTACGACCATCATCAGTACCAATATCCTGAACTATCAAGTAGGCACTATCAATTGCCACATAGAAGTGGATTTGGAAATGATCGCTGCAGATGTGGATATATGGAGCAGTGCTATCGAAATGATCACTACCAACCTGCTCACTACCAACCGCAAACTGCATACTCCAATGAAGCCGTCCACTTAACAAATAAGCAACGGACCAAGCCACGAGTCAACAAAAGTTCTCAAAAGAAGAAGCTTGGAAACCAAGCTACTAAAACCCAACCTGCTAACAAAGCACCTAAATTCACGTGGGTTGCTAAATCTGTCTAATTGAAGGATGGGAAAGCTCAAAGAAGAAAGCGAGCAGCTCGCGGCATGGTCTGGATCATTGACAGTGGATGCACAAGGCACATGACCTGCGACAGAAGCTTGCTTACAAACTTCGTTGAATGTGACGGACCTCTAGTCGCTTTTGGAGGAGACTTTAAGGGGAAAACAAGAGGTTACAGTAATCTAATTGTTGGTAAAACAACAATATCTAATGTCACTTACGTTGAAGGTTTAAATCATAATCTATTTTCAGTAAACCAGTTCTGCTCTACTTGAAAAAGAGTAGAATTTTCTACTAACAAATGTGCTATAAAGAATAAGGAAGGAGAAGAAATTCTTCTTACCGGTATTTTGCAGGATCACTTGTACATAGTACAATGGTCAGATGAGAAAGAAACCTGTCTGGTCACCAAATCTGCACCTGAAGTAAGCTGGTTATGGCACAAGAGACTGTGTCACTTAAACTTCAAAGCCATCAACAAGCTTACTCGCAAGAAGCTTGTAGATGACCTTTCAGATCCAGTCTACTACAAAGATCATGTTTGTGAAGCCTGTCAAGCTGGAAAGCAGACCAAATCGTCATTTCCAAGCATTGCAGCTCACAACACAAGTAGAATCTTGGAATTACTCCACCTGGATTTATTTGGTCCAGTAACTCCTAGAAGCATTAACGGTAAAAAGTATACTCTCGTTATTGTTGATGATTACTCACGATATACTTGGGTTATTTTCTTACATAAAAAGAAGGAGACACTAGTGGAGCTACATGCGCTGCTCACCAAACTGTCAAACGTGAAGAACAAAAGTGTGATCTCAATCAGATCTGATCGTGGAACAGAATTTCTTAATCATATGATTGAGTCATACTGTATTAAAAATGGAATCACACATCAAACTTCAGCAGCTCGCACACCTTAACAGAATGGTATTGTTGAACGACGCAACAGGTCACTAAAGGAAGCAGCTCGCACAATGTTGAATGAAACCAATCTTCCCAAGAAGTTCTGGACGGAAGCAATCAACACAGCTTGCTACACTCAGAACAGATCAATCATTCATCAACGACTTGGAAAAACTCCATACGAGATGTGGAAAGATAAGAAACCTCGATTGAAATATCTTAAATCTTTTGGTTGCGTGTGTTACATTCATAATAATGGGAAATCACAGTTAAAAACATTTGATAGCAAAGCAGATCCAGGAATATTTGTAGGATATTCAGAAATCAGCAAAGCTTTCAGAGTTTTTAACAAGAAGACTCAAATTGTGGAAGTAACACCACATGTTGTTTTTGATGAATCTATCTGTGAGTACAGGGATACTCAACCTAAAGAAAGTATAGGTTTAAATCAAAATCAAGCAGGTTCCAACACGCAGTTTCGAGATGAAATACTAATTTGGATACAAACTTCACAAAGCAGTATATGGTTTGAAACAAGCTCCCAGAGCTTGGTATGAAACGTTGTCTACATTCCTACTGCATTCTGGTTTTAAAAGGGGATCAGTCGGCAGAACTTTATTTACTTTCAAGTACAAGGATGATATTCTTCTTGTGCAAATTTATGTTGATGACATTATCTTTGGATCTAGGTCAAAGTTTTTTATGTGACAGGTTCGGAGAACTCATGAAGGATGAGTACAAAATGTCCATGATGGGGGAGATGAACTTTTTCCTCGGCCTGCAGGTCAAGCAATCTGCGGATGGCATCTTCATTTGTCAATCTAAGTATGTTAACGAGCTGGCAACCAAATTCGGTGTCCAAGATAGCAGACCACTGAAGATTCCAATGATGGCAAATGGAAAGATGAATCCAGATTCTGAAGGGAAACCTGCCAGCATAACTTTGTATAGGGGAATTATTGGTTCTTTACTTTATCTTACTGCAAGTCGACCTGATATTTCTTTTGCAGTTGGAATATGTGCTCGGTATCAAGCTAATCCAAAGGAATCTCATCTAGAAGCCAAAAGAAGACTGACTTGGAAACTGTAGCTCAAAAGAAGCAGTTCGGTGACACGCAGCTTGAGGCCACAAACTGCGTTAAAAGTTAAAATTACTAGCCAACCTTTAAGGGGGAACTAGAGAGGTCGTATCAATCTCCATTTAATTCTTAGCAGAATTTATTATTTCCACTCCTTATTTATCCTTTCAAAAATCTTTTTACTGTTAAGTATTTGAAAAAAATTCACGAAAATCAAGGGATTTCTGTCAATCTAAGAAGGAAAAAGAAGAGAGAATAAGCGCGTGAAACTCACCTTCTCTGAATCACCCTTTTTTTTTTTGCGCCTCCCTCGCCGTTGAGATTTATTAATAAAATCTTAACCGTTGGAGAAGACTCTATAAATAGAGAGAATCGCTTGAAATCTTTACGCGTTTCTTGAAATCCTTTGAAATCAAGTTTCAAAATTTCTTTCGCTCCTCTTCAAAAATCACAAATTCGTAATCATTCCTTACCTTCTCTGCAAAAATGTCTACAGATTCACTAAGTGCTCAAGTAAAGAAAGCAACCCCTCTCATCTTCTTTGAGAAAGTTGTTGTGCTAAACAAGTATGGATACAGAGGCTTGGATCCGATGATTGAAGCTATCACCCAATGTGATGGTTTCTTCAATATCATCACTCAACATCCGCAAGTGACGCTACCGATGAATGTTGCCTATTTGCTGTGTTCTTTGGAATCAATGGCCGGAGATCCTACAACGGCGACTTTTCTAGTCAACGATGAAGAAGAACGGCGTCATCTTCTTCCACTCGTCCTTCAGACCTACAGATTGACGGATACAGGGGCTATCCTGACAATTGATGATGTGCCCATGGATGCTATCAATAACGTGTATCAGCAAGCTCTGTTCGAGCCCAAGAAGGTTTACGATCAGAAAACCTTCAACCGCCACGACTTGAAGTCTGAATACAGATTCCTCTTCAAGTTCGTCCACAATGTGTTCTTTTCGTATCTAGGCTCGAATGAAGCTGTCACTCTGTTGAAGTTCAAATTGCTGACTGCTGTGGTGAAGCAGTTAGATGTTAACTGGGCCAGGTTGCTAGTCAACCTGTTCATCAAAGAGGCTGCGGAGCAACCTGCCAGGATCAAGGCCAACATGCAACTTCGTCATGGCACCAAGCTCTCCATCATCCTGTAGAGAACACTCACAAATCGTATGTGGCCTGTCTAAACTGGATTTCCTGAGGACAAGCTGGTTCCTCACACCTGCAACCAGTTGATTATGATACTTGGCATTCTGCCACACAAGATCAACAAAGCAAGAGGTACAACCAAGTGTTTGCTCACAGAGATGCACGATTCAAAGGAAGATGAAGATAAAAGTGAAGATGACAGTGAGAATGAAGAAGAAAACCATGACTATGCTAAGAAAGTCAGAAAAGGAAAAAGGAAGATGACGGATCTACAGTCTGCGCCCTCACAAAAGCGCACCACTCGATCTGCAGCAGCGACCTTCGTGGAGGCAGACCCTAAACCTGCTAGTCCAACGCAGCCTGCCCTTCCACAGGTTAATGTGGAACCTGCTGGCGACAAGTCCACTCCAGGCTCCCCGCCCAAAGCTCAGGACCAGGCCCCAGGCTCCGTAGCTCTTGGCTCCTCGTCTGTAGCTCCTTCATCCTCTTTCAACAGCTCAAGTGCAATTAACAAGATGTTATCCTTCTTCAACGCAGAATTCCTTAAAATGTCTCGTAAGCTTAACCTGTTGGAGCTGGAAAACAAGATGTATGTTGATGAAAAGGTTGCAGCTTTACAAGCTGAGAATGCCAAGCTGTGGGAGTTCATCAAAGCTCACATTGGTGAAAAGGATGCACATGGGCAGCTCGTGGTGGACAAAGGACAGTCCAGCTAGGTGGAAACTGCGAGATCAGAAACTGAGGAAACTGCGAGTTCAGAAAATATGGAAACTGCGAGATCAGAACTATTGATAAGTCACAGTTCGCATAGGGAAGTGTCATGGACGACCTATATCAGTCTCCATATTTTTGAATTATGTTTTAAATATGCAATGATATGCCTTAAATATTTCTACTGTTCAAATCTCAATGAAATATTTCTTGCTTCACTTGGTCAATTTATACTTATCAATCATTTTTATTTATTGAAGCATGTGTTTTGTTATTTATTGAAATCATTGTTAAGGATATTCTGACACATTACTTAACATTCGCACTTCACTTTCCATGTATGTCAAAAAGTGCATGCACAGTGTCAAATCCGCATTAAATGCGAGGCGATGGTTAAGTGTAAGGGTTGTACGAGTGGGCTTCAAAACCACCCCACGTGCCCAATTCCTCACGGCTTTCTAGGGTTTTAATCCTATCCACGGAACGGTTGAGATGCCTTTATCTCAACCGCTCATTCTCTCTTTTATATATGCGCAACTGTGCATCGTCGTTCTCATTCAATTTCTGCATTCTTCCACCATTTTTCTCTGCAACTCCTCTCTTTCAAAATTCGACATCCCCAGTTCTCACTTATACTTTCTCGAAATGGCAGGAGAATCCACCTCTCACAATATCCATCAATCAACCGGTGCAAGCACGCAGCAAAATCTTCCAACAACTACCGAAGAAAAGATTTAATTTATTCAAGAGTACATTCTCACGGAGCCCTCTACAAATTTCTCTACCTACGGCTACGCCGGTCTCGACGAGATGTACGCCTCCATCAAAGCTACAGAAGGGTTCTACAAAATCATCACTCACGAGCCCAAATTTTGGCTTCCGCAACAAGTAGCCATGTTCATCCTCTCATATTTTTGCATGGAGGGTGTAGACTCCGCCGCCTTCCATCTTCCGATGCCCAACCAGCACGACGAGCCTATTCCCATTCTGCCGCTCATCTCTCGAACCTACAAAATCGTAGATTCGGGATCTGTAGAAATTTTGTATCACAAGACCTCCGGTCTCATATTGGAGGTTCCTGATGCAGATCTGGAAACTGTGTATCAAAAAGCTCTGATGCAACCTACAGAGAAATACGATGGAAAGAGGTTCTCACGACCTCTGCTGCGACCTGCATACAGAGTTCTCTTCGACTTTGTACACAAGGCTTTTCTTGGTTACTCTGGTAACCACGACGCTGTCACTCCAGCTCGAGCTCATAATTGGCGTCGACAGCACAGTTTTTGCCAAGTATGACGACTCCATCAAACCCTATCTGTATGAGATGGGAAGGTCCAACCCAGCCTAGGTACCTCCAGATCAGAGAGACAACAAGAAGAAGAGGCAGCACGCCCCCGGGAAACAGCTTGACACACCTTCCAAGTTTGTGAGAATCAAATCTCTAACTCCCATCTCGCGTAGGTTGCATACGGAGTTTGCTGAGATTGAAGTGCAGCACTGTCCCGCTTGCCCAACCTTCGCTCTACACGATGAATACATCACTGAATAGACAGATTCCACTACTCTTGCAGCTCCCAACACACAGATTGCAATTCCTATTCCATTAGTCTGTGATATCTTCCAGGCTACAGCTCTGGAGACAGTTCTCGAGGAAGCAACTCTCACTGAAGGTTTCGAGGAAGAAACTTCTCATCAGCAATCCGGTGAAACCTCACATCATCCCAACTCTTCACCAGAACTCGACATCCATCTTATTCTCTCATCCGACGATGATGTTGTCCGAGAAGATCCCGTGAAAACTGCAACGGCCATGCTGGTCAACTCAATCGAAATCAATGTTGAAAAGACTATCTTGGAGTCTTTTCCTGGGATCGATCTCACACCAGAGACCAGGCAAATGGCGTACAGGCTACGTACTTTGCTCAATGAGAAGGACAAATCTTACTGTAACTTAAAGTCAATCTTCTCATTCACTCCATCGAACAGCTGGAGATTGAAGAGCACACACTTGGGAAGTATTTCGGCTATGCTTCCATTCCTGAAGCTCGTGACTACTTTAAGAAGTTCGTCCTCTCTAGGATGAAGAGAGAGGCCAAGGCTCTCAATCTCGACCTGAAACCTTTCTACTCTAACGATCACAGCTCTTATAATTTTAGGTTTCCAGAGGATGATGACTTCAGTCCAATTCCCTCTCCCACTCGGAACAGCGAAGACACGGAGTCCGATCCTGATCGCGCACCTGTCTACTCTGTTGCAACCGTTGGCACTCATCTCACTGCGATGCAAGACAATTTAAAGAATTTCATTATTGAGGAGGTGTCCAAGGTGAAGGCCATAGAGGTTGCTGAACACCAGAAGCTTGCGGACAAAATTGACGCCATGGGCAAAGCTGCGTCCGCCATGCTGTCAAATATAAAGGATGACATGCCACAAGTCATCAAGGAAGTCGTGGCCAACCAATTTGCAACCTTCATCTCAACCCTACTGAGAGCTGAGACAGATAAGCTGCTTCCGCACCAGCTATCCGAACTGAAGGTCGCCTCTCAATCCTCCATCGATGGCTTGAACTTTGAGTTTGAGCAACTCAATCAGCTCGTACACGACTTCACTTCGAAGCTCACTCAAACCACTTCAAGCTTATTGAAGAAAGAGAAGGAGATGCAATGGAACATCAACTCCCTCCTGCAGTTCAAGGAGAAGATCTGCACAGACCTGTCCTTACTTCCCGACGAGCAAGCCTCCCTCAACACCCTTGTTCAGAACCTGATCGATGATAATGCTGAAAAGGGGGAAGGGAAAGGCAAACGCATAGCTGAAAAAGGGAAAGGAGAGGAGAAACAGGTTACTCAACCGCCTCAAGGCAGAGGCACAGGTCGCTCTTACCAACCTGTGACACAATCAGAAGCTGCTCTACCCGTGACAACGGCCCCTCAACCTGCTGCCGCCAAGCTGTTTACCCAAGAAAAAGCACAGGGCGAAGCCACCCTCATCCGAATGATGGCAGAAGCTGGATACACCGCAGAAGACTGCGAAAATGAAGGCAAGCAGAAGCTTGTTTCTGGATGAACTGAAGAAACAGAGGGCAAGGGACAAAGCTCGCGTGGCAAGCTTCAAAGGTCTTGAAAGCTACAAGGAATAAGCAGACAAAAGAGAGCCAACAGATTGGCTACTAGTGGAAGATCAGCCTCTGTGGGATGAGTTCCTTAACCAGTTCATTTTGCATCACTACTGGTTGCAAATCGATGCTCGTTATACTGGTGATACCAAGACAGCCTTCCATAACTGGCTGCAAGCTTTCCCAGACCGTGAATTCATCAAAAGGATCAGGGCGAAAGCTACAAAGGAGAAGGTCAGGCTCAATCCGCCTAAGATAGAGACCTTCCAACCTCCCACTGTCTGCGGCACTGACACTCCAGACATCAACCGAATCAATACATTCATTAGGAGTGTCGCAGCTCAGTATGGCTGTAAGACCACAAGCTGTGATGAGTACAGATCAATTCGCAACAACATCTACGCAGCCATGGGAACTATAAGCTTGGACAAGATTACCGAAGACAGATTCAAGTCACTGAGGAAGTAACCTGATCGCTTTCATTTATTTCTTGTATCAACCTTGTAATATGTGAATATCAATTCAGTTGATACTATAAATGAAAATGATCATCTTTTGATTCCTGATGACAATCTCTCTTTGTCCAGACCTTCGTATATTATGCTTTAAACTCTCTAACATTTTCTGCTATGTAGTTGGCTGGACATCAAACCTTTCAACTCTTCTAAACCAAAATGTAAAGTGTGGGTTTCGGCATTATCAAAAAGGGGGAAACTGTTGGGAACCCTTTAAAACTAAGTTTTGATAATGCTATTAGAAACCTACACTTAGATATAAGTTTTAAGTGGAACAGACTGGTCTCCGTGTTTGGATCAGTCAAGCTTAACCTGGACAGGTTGCTTATGTAAAGGTCAAGGTTGGTAGTGCAACCTGTACCTAATCTACTCAAACCTGTCATACTGTTCCAATATGCAATCTGTCCATGTAACCTGCACTTACCATACTCGAAGATTTCACACAAAGGTTACAGAAGACCGAAGACAGTTCGAGGTATAGAAAGGTCAACTTGTGAAGACCAACGTGAGCTGTGGCTGAGGAACCTATTCTCACCCAACGACAAGAATTGTGTCAGAGTACGGTACTGCAAATCAACGGCTCTATTTCAAATGCTTCAGTATAAATACCTCAACTCATTCCAGAAAGAAGCTACGGGAAAATCAATACACAAGCTAAAAATTATTCAAGCTGAAAATTATTCAATCAACACTCGAAATCTCAAGCTGAAAATTATTCAATCAATACTCAAAATTACTAGAGTTTTCCCAAGTGTTGATCATTGTAGATTTCTGATCTATCTGGAATTGGTCTTACTAGAACACATCACACACACTCTCACTACCATCAAAGTTGAAAAACTAGTGTAGTTGATTGAGTTGTATTCCTTACGACGATAGTTATTCACAGCTTTCTAGTTTGGATAGTAGCACTAGTCATTTAGTGTTAGTAAGTTTGCATGAAAAAGTTTGTATGTAAGTAAGAAGAGACACGACTCAAGAATTGTGCTAGATTCAGTCTAAGAGAAAGACTTGAATTTGGACTGGACCTCCACCAGTGTTAAAAGGAGCGAAAAATCTCAAGTTAAGGGATTACAAATTCGACGGAATCTGGCGTGGACGTAGGAGCTATTTACTTCGAACCACAATAAAAACTCCTAGTGTCTCTCTTGTCATTTACTTATTCACTTACACAGTTTGCATGAACACTTGTCTGAACTAAAGTTTCCTTAACTTTGAAAACTGTTAGCCAACCTTTCCACCAAACTTCGCACGCAGGTTAGTTTTGCAAGCTCAGCAGTTTACTATCTGAGCTGGAAAAACTAAACTGCTCTGATATACTATAGTGACGACTCAGTAAGATCAAACTGTTTTGAAAAATCAAAACTGTTGGCTAATTGGTGTATTCCCCCCCCATACACTAATAACTATTCATCGGGACCTACAACACAGAACTGACGGGAGAAATCCGGAAGATGATGCACAGGCGCGTGAGTCATAGCCTGTTTCAGCGCCTTAAAAGCATCCGTGGCCTGAGGAGACCATGTGAAAGAGTCCTTACGAAGAAGATCCGTAAGAGGCGCCGCGATTTGGGCGTAATAAGCGATAAAATGCCGGTAATAGCCGGTGAGCCCTAAAAAACCACATAGTTGCTTTAGCGTTGTCGGTGTCGGCCAAGCAACCATCGCCTCAATTTTGCTCGGGTCAGCCTTGAGCTGGCCAGCCGTGATCAAGGGCCCAAGTAAGAAACAGTAGAACTACAGAACGAACATTTGGACAACTTGACAAAAAAGTGGTTAGCAGCCAAAATCTCCAAAACTTGACTTAAATGAATACTATGAGAAGCCAAAGAAGGGTTGTACACCAGAATATCATCAAAAAACATGATCACAAATTTCCGAAGTAGGGGCTGGAAAATGGTGTTCATCACAGCTTGAAAGGTGGACGGCGCATTGGTGAGACCGAAAGGCATGACTAAGAATTCGTAATGCCCATCATGAGTGCGGAAAGCGGTCTTATAGATGTCGGAATGATGCATCCGGATTTGATGATACCCCGAGCGTAAATCTAATTTGGTGAAGAAGCGAGCACGTACCAACTCATCGAACAATTCATCAGCTGTGGGAATAGGGAAGTGATCCGGAATGGTAGCCTTGTTCAAGGCCCGATAATCTATGCAGAACCGAAAAGAGCCGTCCTTCTTACGGACCAAAAGTACGGGTGAAGAGAATGGGCTATGGCTCGGTTGAATAACTCCTTGATCGAGCATTTCCTGTACCTGTTTCTCAATCTCATTTTTCTGGAAATAAGGGTAGCGATAGGGGCGCACATTAATCGGTTTGGTGAGTGGCCCGAGTTGAATGCGATGATCAAAAGGTCGAGATGGCGGTAACCCAACGGGAAGCTCGAACACACGGTGCCACTGATGGAGAGCCGCTAAGATTTGCACCGGTAGGTCGGCTGGGAATTGAAGACCAGTAAGAGTGTCCGGAGAAGTGGGCAGGCTATCGGCAGGCATGAGCTCATATAATTCCAAGAGCGAGGCGTGGGAGAAACAGGCAGTGAGGGACTGAGCTGAGATGTAGCAAGGCCGCGAAACTGTGCCGGTGAGGGTGACCGCCTTATTATTCTGCATGAAAGTCATAGTCTTGCGGACGTAATCATGAGTGACCTATCCCAAGGATTCCAGCCATGCTATACCCAAAATTACGTTTGAACCATGAATAGGTAGAATATGTAGATCAACATGAAAAACCTGATTCTGAACGATAAGCTTTGTGTGACGGCAAACATGCGAACAAAGTAGAAAGGCTCCGTTACCTACGTACACCCAAAGGGGTCTAATAGGAGTGAGCGATAGAGACAGCTTCTCAGCGATGGATGGGTGTAAAAAATCATGTGAGCTGCCCGTGTCCACCAAAACCTAGATGGCAGTGTTGCCAATGAACCCGTCAAGTCGAATAGCTTTAGGCGTTAGTTGGCCGCTAGTGCCTGAAGATGAGAGAGATCAGCTGTAATGTAACTCTCATCGTCGGGATTATGGCTCGAATCCTCCTCTTCATCGTCAGCGTCATCAGCTCCCATATAAACTAAAAATTTATGCTTACACACATGGTCGGGCGCACATCTTTCATCACAGTACCAACAAAGACCTTTCTTCGACCGGGCTGCTCGTTCTGCTGACGAGATACGAATAATAGAAAGCTTGGAAGATGGAGACGCGAGCCCAGGGGGCGCCCCTCACGAAGCGGCAACGGTGGAAGGGAGGGAAGATGCCGGGATTGCACTGGCTGGTATGTTTGTGCGAGAGTCACGAGGGTCCCAAGGACGTCGGTTGGAAGTGTGGCTCGAGTACTCAGAGCGGCAAGCGACGAGCTGTTTGGCAAGCGCAAAAGCCGAAGCCAAGGACAAAGGGTGGTGGAGCTGGACTTCATCTTGCAAGGGCGGCTTCAGGCCGGCAATATACATTTCTAATAAGACCCGTTCAGATAGGCCGGTGACATGATTCTGGAGACTCTCGAAGGCCATTTGGTACTCGGCAACCGTCCCCGTCTGAGTAAGCTTCGAGAGAAGACCAATGTGATTCCGGTAACAATCGGAATCAAACCGACGCCGCACGTCATTGAGGAAGTCTGACCACGGTACAAATTCATGGCTGGTGATGTAATTCCAGATCCAATCTGCTACAGGAGGATCGAAAAGAGGGACCACATAATGTAGGCGTTGCGCATCCGGGGTGCCCATGTGGTCGAAATAAAACTCAATGCTCCGGATCCAGTTGTTGGTGCTGGTACCATCAAAACGTGGTGGATCGAGGCGCACTTGCGGGTGCGATTGGCCGTTCAGCGCATTATGATTGCCGAGGTGATGGCGAGGTAGGGGAGGCCCCCAACATGAATATGGAGACACACGCTAAGGTCGTGGCATAGAGTGTTGATCAGCATAGCGAAGTGGAGAATGGCTTACATGACTGGTGTATGCCGACGCTGAAAATGATGGATGAGAAGACATGATCAGGGGCGGCTCAGAGAAAGTAGCCACGAATGAACGGGGAGGAAACCACAGGGGTTTGCTGAACGTGGTGGCGGACGAGGTGAAAGGCGGTGGCGGTGGTGGTGGTAGAGGCCGTGTCGCGCCATAGCCTTCCAACAGTCGGCGGTCATGATCTTCCACGCGACAAGAGAGGTTGGTGAGGAGGTTCATCATCTGGTCCATGCGAGCCAATAGTTCCGATGAAGGCGCCGATGACGGTAGAAGAGGCCACGTGTTGGAAGAGGCCGATGTGCGTGGGGGAACGCCGGTCAAGTTCGTCATGAGTACGTCAATGAAAGCACCAATTGATATCAAGGAAAGCTCTCAATGAAAGCACCAGTTGATAGAATCGTAACCCTAACAAGCGATCAACTACACCGATTGTTTGAGAGAGATAGAAATCCGACGCCCTCAAGATGAAGGTCTACGGAAAAGAGACGGCTAAACGCGGGAGAATTCCTGTCGGCAGCCTACAGTGGAGAGTTCGAGAGATTCGAACTTGCGAAACAAACCGGCGCCTCGTCGAACAAGGTCGTCGGCAGATGAAGAGCTGAACGCGGAGATCTTTCTCCATCGGCAGCGATGGATGTTGCTCGCGAGTCACGAACAAGAAAAGAGAAAAACTAGGGCAAAAGATATAATTCGTATTTCTTGATTCCTTCATTTGATTCCCTCCTGTTATGAGATTACATTGATTTATTTATAAAACTAAATTAGGGAAAAGATATGCTCAAATAGGAATAAGAATCTAAACAATAAACTAAAAGATAATCTCTAATAATACGAGATATACTCGTATCACACATACACACATGGTGGCGGCAGACGTAGAAAATAACATGAGAAGCTAAAAGCAACATATATAGCGACACAATAATGCATTTTACATATCTTGAAAATGGATCTCTAATGATAATTGTAAATCATGAAAAGATTAATATAATGTGTGTATGTGTGTTGATTTAAAGTATTAAAATTGACCTATTTGTGTAGCATATGTGAATGGAACAAGTGAAGGAATCATCTTAGAGAAACCGATGGTTATGGGTGAAAAGAGAAGAAAGGAGATGATTAATGGAGAAACATTATCTCTATCTGCAATTCCTCGTCTCGATATAGCCCACGAAATAGACCTCGCCTTGAAATCATCCACAGCCACGACAAACTATGAGTTGACAAGAGATATGAAACGGCTTGGAGTCGAGAGGTTATGTCCTATTTGTTTTTTTACTTTTCTTTTTTGCTTTATTTGAACCAATTACACGTACGGGTAGAACATATATCAATCTTTTCTCAAGTGTTATGTCTTGAGCATATAGCGTTGGCTCACTCGATAAACTTCACCGTATAACTTGTAATGTTGTAATTGCATAAATTTATAAAAAATGGTGCTTGTAATTTTTATGATGACTGTGTTACCAAATACTCCCTCCATCCCATTGACTTAGTCCATTTGCCGTTTCGGTCCGTCTCACTTATTAGTCTCATTTCTTAAAATGACAAAGAATACTTGGCTACAATTAACTCTCTCTTCTCAGAATTAATTATATCTACATATCCCATTTTCCTTGGTTCTTGTGCCATTTGGAAATGGGACTAAGTGGGTGAGATGGAGGTAGTACGAGCTAAGGGAAGTAGAGGATTTAGTGAGTGTAACTTAAGTCATATATATGTTTCCTACAGAGCGGCGATGTATGGATTTAGAAATGCCTACCATTTAACCAAAGCTATGGCAGAAATAGTCGTTGATGAAACAAGAGGAGATGTACCAGTCCTCATTATTCGCCCTTCCGTCATCGAAAGCTGCTACAAAGAGCCTCAACCTGGATGGATACAAGGAAATAGGTAAAACATACATATATAAAATTAATTTATATTATTTTCTTCAAATTAGTTCTTATCCTTTTTGTTGGGAATTATAATTCTAGGATGTTTGAGCCGATAATTATTTCGTACGGCAAGGGACAACTACCTGCCTTCTTTGGCCAACCTGATGCACCCATGGATGTTGTAAGCTTTCTTTTCTCATATAATACTAGCATATATTGCATCAAGTTTTCTTCTATTTTTCTAATCTTTTTTATTTATAAGCTCATATGAAATTCATCTAATCTCATAAATCTCATAACTACCTAATTTTCGTTTCTGAAACAATTAATGATCAGATTCCGCTTGACATGGTTGTGAACGCAACAATTGCAGCAATTGCAAAGCATGGACAAATGCATAAGTCAGAGCTGAATGTATACCACTTGGCATCAAGTGTCACCAACCCTTTGCGATACTCTGAATTTTTCGAGTATCTTTACGATTACTTCAGTTTGGATCCTCTCATCGAATCAGAAAAAATTTGCAAAAATTAAGTATTACGATAACGTTGCAAAGATCAGCTACTTTGACGATTTTAATGAATTCTCCAACTACACTCGAGAAGAAATATGTCGACCTATTGAGAAGAGAAATGCAGCTTTTGTGGGGTTAATGAGGTATGAGAAACAAGAGAATCAGTTGAAAGCTCAAGTTACGTATGCAGAGAACTTAAGCAGGATGTATCAAGTCTTAGCATTCACGAAAGTTAGGTAACAAACACATATTACAGATTCAAATCTTTTGCCTAGCTTTTTATGTAGCTTTTATTTATTTTCTAATATTTCCTCTTCACTAGTATTTTATTTCAGTACTAAGTCGAGATAACTTATATCCTTTCTTCAATCTCGTTTGATGACAGGTTTGATGCTGGCAACACTGCAAAATTATTGTTTGAAATGTCTGAAGAAGAGCGAAGTAAATTTGTGATTGATGTGTCGTCGATAGATTGGAGAAAGTATTTTCAAGAAATTCACATCCAGGTCTTAGAAAACACTTGCTTAACGAAGACCAAAGAATATCTGTTTAAGCATCAAAACGACAAGTTTATTTTATAAATCTAGTTATTGATTTATACATGTTTCATAAATTGTCGTGTTCAAGAGTTCTGAAGAGTTAAATAATTGTCATATTTGACATTGATTTGATGTATTTTTAATTTTTAGATAATAGTCAATCCAATTAAGTTCTTCACCTAGCACAAACAGTACTATACTATCATAGCAAAGGTGAAACTATGTTCATAAGTATTTGGCAAAATAAATACTTATGTTCTACAAGTAATGGATATCTTTCTTTAATTTTTCGCTATAATGTGCGCAAATGCCCTTGAAGTTTAACAATATCATAATTGTTGAATGAATTTTTAATAATCTAATTCACTACTTAATCGAGAGTTAACTGCCGTTAATATACTGCAATTTATTTATTTGTTTAATTTAGGAGGGTCCTAATTTTTACAAACGAGATAAAACATTTTTGTGTGCAGCAGGCATCATTTCTTCATTCAGTCGGTGTGCAGCAGGCTTCGGCTGGGTTTTTCGTCAAACAATTGGTGTTCAGCATGGTTTCACATTTTGTGTGCGTCTGTTAGCCTAACTATAGGAGGTTAATGTCCGACAAGGTCGGATTCGAGTCCTCTGTGGTGAGATCTTTAAATTTCAGGTTTAATTATTTTAAAAAAATATATTTCAGTCAAGTTTTTCGTCAATAACCTCGTGGGCATTGAAGGTTCTGCACTTACCAGTGAAATGTCATCTAGGATTTCGCCAAACATATACGGTGAGCACAGCAGCTTCTGCACTAGAAAGAATGTTTCAGCTGGACTTTTCGTCGAACATAAGGTCGATCGACACAGTATGTTGCGCACGAAAGAATATTTTAGTCGGAATTTTAATCACATATGGTGGTGCTTAGATTTGACAATAACTCGAAACGTTAATAAATTTAACTTATTCCAATTTCAAGTAAATGTAGGGATATTTTATAGAAAGTAGATTTTGTTTTAAAAAAAAATTATACTACATTTTATGCATAACAATATTGCAGGTTATGTTATAATACACCGTTTCTTGTAATGCATTCTAATGCTGTAATAATTTATGGTTTATCGTAATACATTCTTAGTACAATTATGATATAGTTGTTATTAATCTTGAGGGTAGATCATAAAATTATCAACGGTTTTCTAATAGAAAATCCATGTATCATTTATCATTTATTATCCGAAGAAGACATAAACTTGTCCTCTCAAGAAAGAAAGGAAAAAAAAAAAAAAAAGGTCAGATTTAATTTGACGAATACTTTACCAAAATACTTTGGCAAGTTTTATCTGATCTAATTACGCAATTTATTTTAATTCACAGATAGTGGTAAGATTGTCAAATCAACATTCGCGTGAAATATGTCAAAAATTAGAATAATACAAGAAGTCAGGAATGCTCCCATACCCCACCCGCTGATGTGGCACTTTCATGTCAATAGGATTTAGTTATTTTTAGTAGGGTCTATTTTTATAAGGTACGTTAATTAAAATTTTCTTAAATATAGTATCGCTTCTTCAGCCATGGGCACATTAAGTATGCTCACCATAGGTAGGGAAGCATTACTCTACAATAATATATGTAATTATCCACAATATGAAAAAAATAGTTGGAAATTAAAGTCGTTTTTCCAGAAGAATTGATTTAAATTGATACAGCCCATAAAACTATTAGTAGGTGTAACGTGAAATATGGGAGGCCAATTCTCTTCAATAATATCTTGATTAAGAATATATATTTTCTGGATGCAGATTTCGTGAAAATAATTCATAGTAAGAGTGTTCAATTAGAATTCACGTGAAAACATAACTCACAAAAAACAAAAAAGCTGTCGTGAACATCTCAAATATCATGATATATATGAAATTTATTATTGGTAATGATTGTAGAATAACGTGGGAAGTATAAGACGTTTATCAGAAGAAATTAGTTTAAATTACAAACCCAAGAACAATTACTAAACTAAATTATGGTTGATTTCTCATTGTAGAAATCATATATTTGCATAAGAACATGAATTTGGAAGACAGAAAAGCTATTTGTTTTTATTTTTTATTTTTTATTATTCTCATATCTACTGTATATCTCAATGTGCATGATACGCGAGTGATGTGTGGTCTACACCACGAAAAGAGATAGAAGAAATTTATTTTCAACTTTCGTGTGTAGTACAATATAAATATATACAAGAATGTTTAATTTATTATAAGAAAAAGGTTTTTCTATATAATACCTCGAAAATAAGAGACACATAGCATAACATAACACAGAGAGAAAATGGGGGAAGAGATGAGAAACAAGCAGGTAATACTGAAACACTACATAAATGGTTTCCCAAAGGAATCTGATATGATTGTGGAAACTTCCATTGTTGAGCTGAAGGTCCCTGACGGCTGCAACGGTTCCGTTTTGGTGAAGAACCTCTACTTGTCGTGCGATCCTTACATGCGATCATGCATGGAGAAAACGGAAGGCAGCTCTATTGATTCTTTTACCCCGGGCCAGGTATGTGATTTCTCGTGGTCACTGAGGGGCTGTTTTGGGATTTTGAATTCTGTCGGTACGGAAGTAGAAATTGGATGTGGTGAATTTGAACAGTTCCTTGCTTTATTATTATTCTTTTTTTAAAAAAAAATATTAACGATTCCGATTTGACTAGCGAAATTGCGTCAATCTAGATCATTTCAGCAATAAATGACATCATACCAGTACATACTATAAGATTTTCACGAAAAATATTGGGAATCTGTTAGTTGTTATATTTAAAAGTTGAATCAAATTCGAAAAATACTATTGAGATGGTGCCCCGAAAATGTTTGATGAAATGCTTGACAGAGATTATTTAATATTATTATTTTTTTAAACAGAAACACTTTGAAAATCCGTGTTGCAACCGCAAATCGACGTATTATTTAAAGTGTTTCTGTTTAAAAAAAATAATAATAATAGAGGAGCATTACTCTAGAATAATATATGTAATTATCCACGACATGAAGAAAATAGTGGGAAATTAAAGTCGTTTTTCCAGAAGAATTGATTTAATATTATATTTTTTTTTTATTTGCTGATGGCCTTTATTCAAATTTGTGTGCAATTTTACTAATAGGCTATTATGGGATATGGAGTTTCCAAAATTTTGGATTCTAATAATCCAAATTTCAAGAAAGGTGAATTAGTTTGGGGCATAACAGGGTGGGAAGAGTACACCCTCATCAAATCTACACAACTCCTCTTCAAAGTTCCTTCCACCAATCTGCCTCTCTCTCCTACTACACTGGAATTCTTGGTATATTTCTTTGCAATTAATGCAACTACTTAATTGGCATTTGTGTTTTTTGTTTTCCTAGCGTGATTAACTCCAAAGATTTGCTCTCCGAAGAAGGGCGAAAACGTCTTTATATCTGCCGCATCAGGAGGTGTAGGCTAGCTTGTTTGGCAGTTTGCTAACTTATTAGGGTGCCATGTTGTTGGAAGCGCCGGCACCAAAGTTAAGGTATGTATTCTAGCTTGGAGATGAGATCTTGTAAATAGTAGATTTAGGGTACAAAAAATGATGAATTGTGTGTCAACCACTATGCATTTCACGTGCAATGATATTGCATTGTTCATCATAACGCATTCTCGATATTATAATGCATTCGTAGTTAATAGTTCATATCATTTCTTATTTACTCTCTCCGTCCCACCAAATAAGTCTCCATTCTCTTTTTACACAAATTACGAAATTGTATTTATTTTTCTTTGAAAACATAAATTGCATACAAATTAAAAGATAAAAAGTACAAAATTCTGAATTTCAACAAACACTAAATAAAGTTATTTGATAAAAAGAAGTTTTTAATATAGTTCTAATTTAAAAAGGGGTGTATATAGATTGTAGGACTCCCAAAAACGAGATATATGACTTATTTGATGGGACGGAGGGAGTATACTATGCAACAAGTCTTTTTTATATGATCTCATTGCTATATACCGATCATCTTATATGTATATTATAGAGAGGTTCCACATTTTACTTTGATTACTGTATTTATCTTATTAAAGGTGGATCTCTTGAAGAACAAATTTGGATTTGATGATGCATTCAACTATAAAGAAGAGCCTGACTTGAATGCAGCTTTAAAGAGGTTAGATAATGCGAGTAGAACTTCTTTTTTCTCTAGGAATTTTTTATTGATGATTCCGATCTATACAAAAAAGAATGAGTTAATTCTAGGTATTTCCCAGAGGGGATCGACATCTACTTTGAGAACGTAAGAGGAGCGATGCTCAATGCCGTGCTTCTTAACATGAGAGTCCATGGCCGTATTGCTGTGTGCGGAATGATCTCACAGTACAACCTGACGGAGAAGGAAGCTTCTCGAAACTTGTTGTGCTTGATAATGAAGAGAATAAAGATGAGGGATTTCTAACTTCGGATTTCCTTGGTCATTTATACCCCAAATATTTGGAGATGGTGTTGCCTCTCTTGAAAGCGGGGAAGATTTCTTAAGTTGAAGACATAGTTGAAGGCCTTGAAAATGCTCCGGAGGCTCTCGTGGGGCTCTTCTCCGGTCTAAATATAGGGAAACAGGTGGTGGCTGTGGCTCGTGAGTAGTTCTTTGTTGCGAATTATGCTTGGTTCCGATGTAATGCTTGTTTAATTTAATGTCATTGAGAGTAATAACATTTGTGTACCAAATATGTACACAAACTGTTGATCTTTTGCAATTGATTAGTTGTGTTTTATACATGTTCGATGAAATGCCTGAGATAGATAAAAAAAGAAAAAGGACAAAGGAAATAGACATATATTTCATAAACAGGAAGTAAAATGTAAAGAAAAACAAACATTACAATTTGATGAACGAAATAAGAAATCTGCAGCATGCAGTTTCATAGATGGAAATCACATCCTTTTGTCGTTGAGCACATGTTTTCTCAAACCAGGAATGTGAGTTTCTTGCAAATAATTTCTCCAATTTATTTCTTTCACATCAATTTCAAAGCTGTTCTTCTCCTCTTTCGACATTTCAGACAATAACTTCTGCGTGTTGCCAGCATGGAACCTGTGCATCAAAACAATTTGGAGGACATGAGAAATTATACACACACCAAATTAAATATATGTATTTCGAGTTCATAATTGAGTTAAAATTCATGAATAATTACTTATCAGTTCATTGAATTCTTCAAATTAAATAGCTATAAGGAATATCCATTATAAATACGGAGTATATTTATTTAGCAACTACTACTAGTTAGTCGGATGTGATACACTGTCCCAAATTCAGTGTCTCAACCATATCTCAAAATTTAATTTCTATTAGTTAAAAATCATTTTTTTTTATAAATATAAAAAATAATAAATACTACTATAATGGATTAAATTATAATGGACATTTATAAGTAAAAATTAAAATTTCTAAAAAATAAAATACCCTAATGTTTAATTTATCAACCCTAAGTGAAATTAAATGTTAAAAAATAATTATAAATTCTAATTGGATGGGTGAACTCTTGAAATTTGAAAATAAATCATTTCATGATTTCCACATTTCAAGTGCTAGTTAAGAGTATTCAAATAAATCATACCTTGCTTTGAAGAATCCCAAAAATTCATACATCTTGCACAAGTGCTCAGCATATGCAACTTTTGCTTTACATTGCTTTTCTAGTTTGCTCTGATTTTTCTGCGCACCACTGAATTGATTTCTGATCCCAGAACGTCGAAATATTTCTTCTCTTGTATAGCCCGAGAACTCATGGAAATTGTCGAAGTATTTGATATTTGAAATATCATCGTAGTAATTAATTCTTGTGAAACTTTCGGACTCGATCAAAGGCTCTGAGGTGAAGTATTCATTAATATATTCGAAAAACTCAGAGTAACGCAAAGGGTTGACGAGATCGGAAGCCAGTTGGTAGACGTTTAACTCTGATTTACCCATATAACCATGCTTAGCAATTGCTGCAATTGTTGTGTTCACCACCATGTCTAATGGAATCTGTAATCCATTCGCATTATGAAACAAAAACAAACTTACTCATCTTGCAATCATACACGATCATGAGTAAAAACAAACTTAGTATTATGTATTGTAAGCATACGTACTGCAGTCATACACGATCATAAAAGATATAAAAGTTAATGATCCAGATCCATTTCTAGATCTCGCACTAAAAGTTTGGTTTCGTGGGATGGGATCCTCCATTCCATAATTGGTGTCCCAACCGTGTCCCAAAATTTAATTTTTACTTATATTATTTTTTATAAAAATAAAAATACTATAATATAGTAAATCATAATAGACATTTATGAGTAAAAATTAAAAAATTTAAAAATTATATACTACAGTTTTGAATTTATCAATTCTAATATACTAGTAATAAAAGTGAAATTAAATGCTAAAAAATAAATATAACCCTAATTAGTTGGGTAAACTCTTAAAAATAATCATAAAATTAAACTAAACCATTATAAAATAAAATTATTGAAAAAAATGCATAAAACTAATAAAAATTAATTTTGGGACACGGTTGTAGCACCAACTTTGGAACGGAGGATCCCAAGTCTGGTTTTCTAAAACTGTATATATAATAGTGAAACAAGCTTATGGGTTCCTCGATTCCAAAGCAGTGTCATGACCTCCTCCGTGTTTCCTTACTAATCTCACTATTTTAATAAAAATAAAAAGAATGAATCATAATTGATATTTATAGCTAGAAGTTTAAAATTTAATTGGAAAATTATATACCCCAATGTAACTTACAAAATTAAAATTAAAAATACTAAAAGTGATTATAAACTCTGATTGGATTAATAAAACATGGTTAATATTATAGAAAATAAATCGGAGGGACAAAATGCATTAATTTTATTTTTTATTATTAAATTGAGACACCAAAGTTGGAATATGGGATCTGATCTTCTCAAACCGAGATTGATTCAAATATTTTGTAACAAATACTGTAGTATATGTCTAAATTTTAAAAACATGTGAATAAATCAGGTAGTACTTACAACATCCATGTGAGTGTCTGGTTTGCCCAAAAAGGCAGGAAGCTGTCCTTTTCCATATGAAATAATGATCGGATCAAACATCCTATAGTTTAATAAGGAAAAAAATGTAAAAAATAAGTCAGCTAATCATGATTACAAATACAATTAAGTCTCGGAATAACATTTTTTTTTTTTAAAAACCAAAAGGAAAGTAAAAATGAAAAGAATATATATAAAATGCACCTGTTTCCTTGAATCCAACCAGGATAAGGTTGTTTGTAGCAGCTTTCTATAACAGAAGGCCTAATGATGAGGACAGGTACATCTCCTCTTGTTTCGTGAATAACCATTTCTGCCATTGCTTTTGTCAAGTGATAAGTATTGTACCACCCATAATATTTTGCTCTGTTACATCACAAAATTGAATATTCTTTTAAGAAAAAAAAAAAAAAATCTATACCACAATATATTGTGCGTACGTGCTCAAATATCTTGATAATTGAACTAATATTTAGTGCTATATTTAAATTTTTATTGGTGTTCGGTTGCATCAGACTTGTAATGTCGTGTCATACAAGACTTTCCCAAGCTGATGGCTGTTATGCAAGGATGAAATTTTGCAGGAATGGAATAAACTTAGTAGTGCAATAAGGATGGGAAATGAATGAACTAAGTGATTCAATTTCTATGATTGGTATGCACAACGAATGGAATGATTATTTTTTAATTAAATTATATTATTATATTACAAAATATTAGACTAGCCCAAGCCCATTGAGTTTATAGGCCTAGCTCAGCCTAGTCACATTGTTATAGCAAGACGGACTTGGGCCGGGCCTTTTTAGAGAAAAAAGCTCACTTGAGGTTATTTTTTGTAGGTTTGGATCGGGCCTTAGTTATGGCTTGAAAATATGATCAAATGAAACATATTTCAAGAGAAAGCCTACTAGCTCAGGCCTTTGAGTAATAGCGTGCGTTGGCCCCGTAACAAGCCCATGCAAAGCTGAAACAGTCCAGCCATTTAACAATTCTACACTGTAGGGAAGGTTGTTAAAAATAGTTTGGTTTCATTTAACCAAAAGCACGTTGGGCTTGGCACGGGTCAATATGACCTGATACATCGTCACCTACCTTTATTAGCTAGCAGTGCAAAAAAAAAAAAAAAAAAAAAAAAAAACCACTCGAATGTCATTTAGCTCAAATTTCTTCGTTTCACCCAATGGGTCCAAAATAGCCCGGCCCAAACTGACTAAACCTAGCCCACACGAAGTTCTCAACAATGACTAAACGTAGTATAAGTCATTTCTAAATCATAAGTAACAATAATTTCTTCAATAATCGAAATAAACTGCATTCCTGATAATCAGGAATAGCTAATACCATAGATAGTGTGGGGGAATGACTAATCTTAAGTCATTAAATTACTAATTCCCACAAGAATAGTCATTATTGTCTATAATTTTGTACAAGCAATGGGAAAAGGAATAGCTAGTCATTCCATTCCCAGAGTCGTACCAACCATTTCAAAAGAAAAGAAAAGAAAAGTAAAGGACTGACCTCTCCATTCCGAGCCGTTTCATATCTTTGGTGATATCATAGTTTGAAGTAGCCTTGCATGATTTAAATGCCAAATTTATTTCATCATTAACATCAAGGCGTGGAAATAAAGATGAACACATATCTCCTTCATCATTTCTTCCATTCTCCCCCATAATTAGTGGCTTCTCTAATATCATCCCGTCTTTCTCTCCATTCACATAAACTACAAAAAACAAGTCACCATGCATAAAAATACAAAATAAAAAGGGGAATTATCCTTAAAAAAATCATCAAGGTAATTTTTTTTTGGGTACTATACCGGTCGAAATGTGGACAAGCAGCTCTAGTTTCTTGCATGTCTTAGCAAATCTCATGAGTCTTTGAGGGCCATTCACATTAGTGTCAAGCAAAACATCATACCTAATATAAATAAAATCATATATCTATCAGTATTAAATTAAATAATAATCACTCTAAAATAACTAAACAAAAAAACAATTTGTCTTATAATTAAGGGCGATTATTAGAGCATATGCATGCACGAAACTATTTCTAGTTCAAATTGTAATGTTTGCATATCACTAACCCTAAAAATTTGTGGTATTGAAAATTAAAAAGGAAAGAAGCTTACCTTTCATTCAAGGTTGTAATGGCTGCAGATTCAATAATAACGTTGACATCTTCCATAATTACTCGAGTTGATTCGAAGTCCATGCCTAAGTTTGGCTCACAAATATTACCAATAACTGGTATCAGCTTCTCCTTCATGAATTTGTGGTAATCTTTTCCATGATTTTCTTGGATACATCCAAATAAACCAGAGTTTATAAGCTACAAGGCAAATGAAAGGAAAAAAATGAAGGATTTTAATTTATAGGTTAGCGTGATTAACATATGCAGCAAAAATAACAAAAAAAAGATAAAAACGAAGTCAAAACTTACTTCTTTCTGCAATCTATCAATTGCTGCTTCACGTTCATCTGCTTTTACTAGTACATAAATTTTGCCAACTGGTGTAGACCTTAGCATCTTCTCCACAAGAACTACAAAATTCAATGTATATTTTATTAACATAGGATTTATATTTTATTATTTGGTAAAAGTATATGTATAAATGATTTAAAAATAGCGTAGAATATAATGAACAAACCTTTTCCTAGAAGACCAGTTGCACCAGTAAGGAAAATGTTCTTTCCCTCAAAAAAATTAATTATTCCTATTCCCTTTCCTTTGCCGGAGTCCACCATTGATGGCATCTCTAGCTCTTTATGAATGGTTTCACCGGCGCCGTTGATAATTACCACTGCTTTTCTCTTACTATTTTGGGAATTTTTTTCTGTACTTACCTTAACTCTGTTTGCATTATTGCGTAAGAAGGAAATCTTGGATTTTTCGTAATACAAGCCATTGATTTCCCTTATTGCTGGACACAAGAAAGAGCTATTTTTAAGCAACATGACTTACTTGCTATGAGAGAAAGATAAAGAGAAAACGAGAGATCTAGAGAGAGAGAGAGAGAGAGAGTAATTTTCTCATCAAGGAAATGCACATTTTATAGGAGTAGAATTGTGTTTGGGATCCTTCACCACACTTGCCAACCAATATAGGTCTTATTAGTTTCTGGTATCATTTGGCTTTCAATAATTTCAATTTCTTGTTTATTGTTTATTTTCCGATTTCCCTGTCAGTAGAAATAATAATAATAATGATAATAATAATAATAATAATAATTTATTGTTAAGGATTCTTATCCATGTTCAGATGCTTTGAGTGATGAGTTGTTAGAGAAGTCGTGTTCTTTGAAGCTTTGTGGTGGATATTTCACATGTTGCTCATAGTTTGGCCAAGTGTAATGATTCGAAAGTTAGATTTCCAGTCGTCACTTTCCATTACTGTACATTTTAATTTAATTAGTTTAATGTTGGATTTATCTTAATTTTCTCCTAAAAAGGGTTTATCATAATATAATAATTTTATTCATATGATAAACAGATATCATAAAAATATTGAATTTAGTAGTACTAGTGCGAACATAAATATATATATATATATATATATATGGTGAAAGAGGATCGGGAAAGGGTCAACTTCAGCCTTGCATTATATTTAATATTTTAATCATCATAAAACCCTCATGTATCACTATTACATGTGTTATTTTAAGGAATAGTTGCAATTAACTCCGAATTTGCAATTTTAACTTTATAGTATTGAATTATTTCAATGATGACGACACCTCTGATTAGTAACAAATTTAGCACTTCCAAGTTCCTCTTATATTTCAAAGAAATTGAAACATTCCCACACCAACACAACACACTATTTCCAATACCTATATATAGTCTAATTACGGCATCAAAGAAGCAGTCAAATTTACATTTATAACCCAAATTTATTATTATTATTATTCTTATGGTCGCTTATAGTAGTATTAGATAAAATTGTGAATTTGAAATTACTGTAATATTCACTCTCGAATGTTGTAATTGAACACTTATTAGAACAAAAAAAAAAAAAAACCTTAAAGTATCAAATATACGCTATAAATAAACAGCATGAGTAAATTACTAGAATATTGTTGTAGCCACCGGCTTGTCCAATATCGACTTGGGAAATGTCTCAAACTTCATATATAGATTGGATGATCCTCATCCCTTGCAAGGTATTTTAAGGGGGTGAATGACCAAAATCTAATATGGTATCAGAGCCGGTCCAAAATCAATGATAGTTTGTTTGTTCACTGTTGAGTCGGAGTCTTTTCGGTCTAGTCGTGAGGGGCTGTGTTGAAGCCACCCGTTTATCCCACATCGACTTGAGAAATGTTCTGAACTCTACATATAGATTGCGCGTGTTTAAAATTACACATTAGACCAAAATTAATTCATGCATTGTTTTAAAATTACAAATTTGGCCATAGTTCGTGTTTAAAGTTAGGCCGCCTTACAAACTGTCTAGAAAGCAATTCCAATTCCGAGCTCTAAATTTACGGCAATTAAATTTCAAACCAAATCCTGGTATTTAAAATGATATTTCACTTTCCACTTGAATCAGAGTGAAATTGTAGCTTATAGTAGAATTTTAAAAGTTTAGCATAGTCCTCCTACAAATATTATTGCAGGTGAATATTCTACATTGCAATTTAAATATGTTGTTGAACATAATTATCTACGTTTTTTGTTGTAGCGTAATTAAAGAGAACGGAGAATGTCCTATATTTAACTCTCCGGAGAACGTAGATAATTATGTAATTAATAGTAGATAATTAAAAGAAGAAAGCACGTTATTTCTTTTTTTAATTTTTTTAATGAAGATGGTAATACCCCAAAATAACCATATGATGAAGCCTAATTAAAAAAAAAAAAAAGCACTTATACAGAAATAGTACTAATTTTAGCCATGCACTTTCTGAAAAAATAAACTTAAACACCCTTAATGAGATAATATGCTCCGAATACCATGACAATTATAAGCTTGTTTATTTGGTTGAAGAGGGAAATTCGATAAATAAAATTACTCGTCTTCATTAATTCTACGTAGACCTAGTTTATAGCAAGCGTTGATTTCCATGTCTATCCAAACAAGACTCAAAGGCCTAGATCATGTCGGTAAATAAAGTAACAATACATCCAATTGTACTTGTGCGCATAAACAAGATATTAACGAATAAAATGATATTATTGCATACACAGCGCTTAATTTAATCGAATATACATTTGCTCAAGTTGTTGCTAAATTATATAGATTACAAATTTCAGTGTTCGACCGATCCCGATTATATAAATTTGCCCAAGTTGTCTAAAATGAGTACAACTTGCAATCGATGTTGCTTATGGCCAGTTTGCATGAATTACTATAAACATTCATTCGTCTCATTTAAAGCATTTCATTTTTTTGAGCCGTTTGATTCAAAACATCTCATTTGCCTTTTTGGAACAAAAATAACTATTAAAAAAATATGACATTTACACCTTCTCTTTAATTAGGTACCACGCCGAAAAGAAATGTAACATTTTCAATGGAAAAGAGAGAGTATTATTATGACAAAATAATAATAACACATACATATACCCTTAGAAATAAAGTTTTTTTTTTATTTATTTTTTTTTAAATTTTTAAACTTATACCTGCACGCACATAGAAAGTAATTGTAACATGTTAGAGTACATAATAATTTTATTTTATTTTATTTCATTTTATTTTTTTATTTTTTGTCTATTCTTTTTAGGGATGGTGGTTAGAGAATAGGTTAGACAAAGCTCAATTAAAATAATACAAAATTTATGTTCACATCTGGGAGTGGTTTGTTGAGTTCAATAAAATAAAATAAATAAAAAATAAAAATAATCTGAGAATATTCTTCAGCTATTGGATCGTGCTGAGTGTAAATGACCTGATGATTCCAATACTTCTTATGTTCACATTTAGTTATTAGTATATATATTTTAACTAGCCCATTTGGGCTAAATCATAACATCTAAAATATTGCAAGACTAAAGTAGAAGATGGTGAAGTTAAAATCGTACTATAATTTATGGTGTAGATCTACCTAAAGTTATGGGACTCGCGTATACAGAAAAATAAATGTCTGAGATTCTTCAACTATTGTATTGCATCGACTAAGGTGTGAATGACATTAATTAGATGATTAAAATAATTAAAAACTCAAGCTCACATTTATTTTATTATTAAATTTTAATTCGTCCAGTTTGGGCTAAATCATAACATAATTTTGTAAGAAAAGTCGATTAAATTCATCACGTAATGTACTTGGGATACTCTGTACACGAAATTGTGTTCCAACCGTGTGTCAAATCTGAATTTCTATATATTTTATTTATTTATTTTGTAGTAATTTTAATTTATAATTATTTAGTCTAATTTTGTAATTATTTTCTAGGGCACACTTCACCCATCCATTTTTATACTTATTTTTAACATTTTATTTCAGTTTTATTAGTTAAATTAAGATTGATAAATTTAAAAATAAAATATATAATTATTAAAAAAATAATTTTGTTTCATAAATATTTATTATAATTTATTAATATATTATAGCAATTTTTCCTTTTATAAAAATTAAAACTCCACACAGTTAAAATTAATAAAAATTAAAATTTTGTACACAGGCGTAACACAAAAATGAGAATGAAGGATTCCATCCCTACATAATGCGTGGGTCGAGCTAGGTTTTGCTTGGAACATGATATAATACCAATTCATGTCATCATATTTTTTTTTAACATAGTTCAAATTCAAAACCTTTAATCTCAGACATAAACTTCCTAGTATTAGGCCAACACAAAACAAACCTATGTCTTCCTAGTATTAGGCCAACACAAAACAAACCGATTCATATCATCATGGATTGGATCCATTGATTGTTGCAATCAAAGTTTTCATGCTTTTAGTTATGAGTGCTTGGAAGTGTCTTCCAAAGCAAGACAAAGCATTGTGGCGTATGTTTGTCGTGAGACAAATAATTTCTCTTCTTGACTTTTTGATATCTTTCTCATAAAAAGAAAGGCTTATCATAAAATAATAAATTTTATTTTATTCATATAACAATTAATATTACCCATTCCATCCCCTTTATATAATACTTTTTTATTATTATAATAAACTCTGTTTAAATAAAAATGGCTCTATGTAAAAGGGCCGGATGGTACTAAAATATATATTATATGTGATTTAGTGGACCATAATAATTAAATATGGTGCACTATACCTTGCATTATAATACTGTTTATAGTAATCATCATAATAATAAATGACGATGTTGCATACATAGTTCATTTGACCTAATTTACATTATCCCA
Source organism: Mentha longifolia (assembly GCA_001642375.2). Lineage (NCBI taxonomy): Eukaryota > Viridiplantae > Streptophyta > Magnoliopsida > Lamiales > Lamiaceae > Mentha > Mentha longifolia. The sequence continues at coordinate 19,644,563 of CM038114.1, read as the reverse complement.
AGTTGTTGCTAAAGAATATCAATAGATTCCAAAATTCAGTGTTCCACTGCACCAATTGATTGTCTAAATGTGTTCAACTTGCAATTTATTAGTTACAGTCAGTTCTGAGGATTACTACAAACGTTACTATTATTTATAATTTATAATGAAATAATAATACACCCTTTCAGATGTTACGTACTATTATTAGTTCTTTTTTCTTTTACGGTGGTTAGAATATACGTGAGACAAACTTAACTTAAAATAAAACAAATTTTATCTTACACTTGTGAGTGGTTGTCGAATTAAATAATACTACATCCGTCCTTTTTAAGTTGTTACAGTTTTTTCTGCAATTTTTTCAAGCGTTTTCGAGCATCTTGATGATGAGTTTTAAAATAACTTTTTAAAGAATTTTTTCTTTTACGAGATACTACAAGTTATTTTAAAACTTATCATCAAAAAGCTAAAAAACACTTGAAAAAATTGCTGAAAAAGTGTAATAACTTGAAAATGAAGGAGGTAGTAGTAATTAATAAAAAAAATTGTCTTAGATCCTTCATCTATAAGATCGGATCGAGTGTGAATGAACTTAGATCGTTCAAATAATTCTTATATTCACATTTATTTTATTGTTATTGAAAAATTATCTTATCTCATACATATTTGTACTTGTAATGTAAGACAAATTAAGTAACAAGTACGATAAGAAATACCAACAGAAAGAACACGAGAGTTGGTAACCTATTTCGGTGTTCAACACACACTTACGTCTGGGGGCATGTCCAAAGAGGCTATCTATATCTATACTATTATAAAAAGTGTCTTGTTTATAAATTTTATTTTGCCTATTATGCCCTTAATATTATCAATAGAATAAATAATTTAAATATTAATATTATCATTGGAATAAATCATTAAAATAAAAATAAATATATTAAATATGCATTAAACAATACAATATATATCGTAAAAGGTATAGACGAAGCTATCTTAAATAAGAGCGCTTCTTTTCTTAATAGATAATGATTAATGAATTAGAATATGACTAAATACCAATCTTAAATAAAATTAGTTTTTTTCTTTGGATGATAACGAGTGATAATACATACAATAGTAATTTCTGCTTCATCGCATAAGCCTTCGCCTTCTACCATCGCTTGTACAAAAACCATTGTTGGTTTCAAGGTGGGAGTTGGGGTGGTGGTGGGGAAAAACTGTCGTGGCGTTTCACTTTCTCTTTTTAATGGAACGTACTTGGACCAAAATGCTTTCTCGCTTTGTACTGTTCTTAACGGTTTTGTCTACCTTGAGGTTCCCGTTGATCTTTTAGATTAGAACCTTATTCCCGTCTTTGATTAATGCCCTTTAAGGCTCCTTATTTAACGTTATCCCACACCTAAGAAGTCTTGGTTTCGTTCCTGAATATAGGGTGGCTACCCTCATCTCCTTTTATGTTGTACCTTATTTCTAGGTCTCGATACTTATCATATCTCTATGTTTCTTCTCTCTTGGTGTTTAGATGTTGGCATGTGTCCTTATTTCTTAAGAACGCCTTATTATTCTCACCTTACTTCTCTTATAAGTACAAAATGAATTCTACTTTGAATTGAATGGACACTTTCACAGGTCCTTCTTCCTCGAAACAGGGGGATTCTCAACTAGACCTTCCGATTTATCATATGTTACCGCATTCCCTCTGCTACTTTTGTGGATTCTAATTCATCCATTATTATTGGTCTCCTTGACATGACCAGAACTTCTCTCGTATGGTTATGATATTTTGCTACTTCTTTCCTCCAGAGAAACTCAAAACTCCTCATACGGAATCAACTCATAAGTTTGATTTAGCTCGTCTGCTCGCTCGATCTAGTTTGAATTCACATCTCCATACTATTGATTTTAGAACTTTTCTAACTCGTGAGTATGCCGCCTCTAATTCCTTAAGCTTAATAGATTCTCGGTATTAATTGGTCTCAGCCACCAAATAGACAAGCGTATTAGCTCTCTTGATTTACTTGCTACATGCGTCTTTAAAACTGATCCCCACTCTGATATGGGTTGTAATACTTGTATCCGACCCTTCCACTTATTCGTTTGGGAAGATCCTCTTAAGTGATCTTTAAGGTTCTTTACAACTTCATATCAACTTAAAACTCTTGTTGATATTTCTTAATTATCTATGTATCCTTAGGATACCGGGTCTAGATTCCTTGCTATTATAGGTCTAGATTTCTCTTTATTCTGATCTAATCAACAACTTTTGGCATTCCCAAAAGGGCACTATGCTTTTGTCATACCCCGTACTTTCGGGTGGCTAAATTTTTACGTTTCATTGGTTTCAAGGGAAAGATAATACGAAACGGAATAACTTGTGAAGTGATACTAAGAGGTAATTCCATAGGAATAATATTTCAATTCCGGCATAATATTTAATCAAATGGTTCCTTCAGTAAATTTCCAGATCATTGTGGAAAGCATAGTCAGAGGGTAGAAACGAAATGACAAGGGATCGAAGAGAAAGACCCTCTTGCAGATACCCATCTGAATTCTGGTCTACGAATGATGTTACTGAGATTGAGATTATGTGGAGTGGCCAGTTCCACATAAGCACCTCCTCAATAGGGGACCATCCGTCGTACTTTGGTGGCTTTGTCAACGAATGACGAAAATAAGGTTTTCAAGGTTTGAAAAAAAAAAAACTTCTATTTTAGCTCAAAACTTTCCCAGCTTGTTATTTTTCGGAAAACAAATAGGCTTTATTAGCTTCAAGGGAAACAAAATGGGATATGCCACATCATAGGCATTAGTACATAAGGTTATCCCTTAATTTACCATCTTTATAATTATGTTGATCTATAGCTGACTAATCCTCCGTATAGGAGACTGATATCCCTTTACTTATTATGGGGAACTAATCTTGTAATGGCGCGTGTTATTGTTGCTAATGACGCATACCAGCGTGTGGAGATAAACTTTCAATTTATTTCCGTTTCTAGAAACGTATCGCCGATCGATCGTTATGGCTTGAAAATCTAGCGGAGTAGGATGCAAAATTTTCCTAAATATGGCTTAACCATCTTAAGAGAACAACTCTTCTTTATATATCTCTTTCTCATAAAAGTTGCAAATTGGGTTGCAACCTTCTAGTGAATCTGTTATTCACTATAAATAGCATCGCGCCATAGTTCTTGCTACTATATCTAATAGTATATGAACTTATCTCGTCTATCTTTCTGGTATCTTCTCATAATCTTTTATCTTTCTCTAAGTATGTAGTAACATACTTACTTATTTTGTTACAAGGTATTTTTATGCTAACATTAGCATTAAGTGTATGTTAAATTTGAAGGCATTAGCAACCTTAAGTTATTCGATCACCTTTGGATAACATATAACAATCTCTTCGACTTGAATTGCTACTTGATTCGCGTAGTGCTTCTTTCCTTTCTCCTTTTGCTACTTGCAACACTCTCTGTCTCTTCTTCTTGATTGTTAGGGAAAAGAAACCTCGTTTCAAGTCCTAGATCTAAGCATACTTACTTATGTACGAAACTTAAGCAACTATGTTCTCTTATGGAATCTCCTTTCTCTCTAAGTGATCAAAGAACAAGTTTCTATTAAGTTCTTTTAAAATGAAAGTTTCAACTTTCATTTACTTGAGGAGAATACTTTTACCTTTATCTTGTCGAGCGTGTTGAGTCGGAGTGCCGAGCTTTTGTCAAATAACTATTCTAAGTCTAGCGATTCAAGTCTAGACTTTACTTTGAAGAAGACTCTTGGATTTCAGAACAACCGAGTGCTCTGATACCACTCTGCCATGACCGCACTTTGCTAAATAATTAGCTAAGCTTGGTAAGTTCGCGACTATAAATATGAATATGAAATAATGGATAAATGAAGAACATCTCTTGAATCGACTCTCAATGCACTCTTATTTCTGAATAAACTGATATTTATAACTGATAAAGAAGAACAATGTTTGTCACAATCCTGACTCCAAATATATCTAAATCGAAAGGACTTAATAATATCAGAGTGTACACAACGGAATATGCCTATAAATACATGTATGAAGACATGTATTACCAAGAGTTATCAACAACTAAATCTTCACTAAATTGACAAAAGCTTCGCCGGTCACTCCGCTTCAACCTTCTCAACCTGCACATTAAAAACATTGTACAGGGCTAAGTACAAATTGTACTCAGTGAACACTTTGCCCAAAACTGATTTTATTGACATCCATACTGAGTGAAACATAGGGTTTTTCTTAAAAGTCTATGTTCACTAAAATATTTTAGTTCTCAAAAGTGACTGCAATCAAATTTCTGTTATAATCTGCCATATCTGATCTGTGGTGCCCGAGTAGGTGGCCACCTCACTCGTCACCTGATCGATCACCACACTAAGCGAGTCGACCACTTGTGTACACTAGTCCAAGTATAGTAGTTCGCCATACAAGGACCCGAATTCGATTCATATAAAATTGGCATAGCCAATAACAGATAAGCATCATACAAAAACAAAACATTTTATGGCATGACAATCCTTAAAAGAGCTATAACAACTAATAAAATATGCTTTGTTTTAAAAGAAAGCCTACCTCACTTGCTCTGCTTACTGATAATGAATTCTAACTTCGCCTCGGTTACTGCTCCTTGTTCGCTTGACCTTTGATTAAAGAATGCAGTAAGATTCTTAATTCGAACGATAAAAGTTTATCGACTTAATTCTAGCTCTACGTCTCTTCAGAAATTATTCTTAATATTTAAGTGACGTCGTCACTGCTATTTAAGCTCGAGTTATTAACCCCGTTATATGAACGGTTTATAAGGTATATTTCTTAATAAATCACTACTTGATTTATTATTAGCTTGGAATTAATTTAATTGAGAAGCTTCTCAATAATTAATTTTAATTGTATAATTGATTAGCTTAATCAATTATTCTTGATTATTAACTCTTAGTAAATAAACTTATTTCTATAAGGTAATTCTTTAATAACAAAAATGTAAATAATTCAATTAAGAATTATTAATCTCTAAATTATTATTTGTGGGTGTAAAATAAATTAATTAGTGGTATCTTGAACCACATAATTAATTAAGTGTTGGGTTTAATTAATTAAATAATAAAGCTCAACAAGAATCATATATCTTGGCCCAAGGGTGAGCGAGTCCGGCCCATCAAATTGGCCCAATATTCTCGGCCCAAAGGCTCAGCCCAAAATCCGCTTCCGACCCGAACTCGACCCATGATCCACTGAACTAAATACACCGACCCAGCCCTGCCCTGACCCGGACCTGGCTGAACAAACAACATTAGCTCTATCTCTAGTATTTTGGGATAAACTAACTTGGAAGGTGATAGTATGTTTGTTGTTCAAGGGTTTCTAGTTAGGGATTTTAGAAATGGAAACATGCTTCATGAATTGATGTTCTAGAGTTATTACCTTGAAGATGAATGGCTGTAGTTGCCAGCTACTTCTCTTCCTCTTCGTAGTGGCTCCTTCTTCACTCCTTCACTCTTCACTTGGTCCTCTCTCTTCTCTATCTAAGTTTTTGAAAGTGTGAAGTATGAAAGAGTGCAATGTTGGCTGAAGTAAGGTGGTATATGTATGCTTGCAGTTGGTTTATTCTTTGCTCAATAATTCCCTTAGCTCACCCCTTATTAAGGCTGATTTAACTCTCCTATTCTGCAGGTCTATGGCTCAAGGTGTAGCTATGTTGGTAGCCCTTTTGCTATATGATTAACACGTATTTTATGTGCATATTGAGCGTGTTTTGCATGTGTTTAAGTCTTGATTTGGGTGCTTAAGTGTTAGAAATGCTAGGGTTTCTTAACTTGTAGGATACATTCTATCTTTTCTCGTTTCTTTTCAGTTTTCGATCCATTTTTTATAAGAATTGGAAAGAGCATTCATGTGGTTAAGGATCGAAGGCTAGAAAAGAGGAAGAATCGAGCTTAGTTAGGGTGAAACCTAGGATTAAAAGTGTGGAAATTGAATTTATGGAGTTAGGTTTTCACTAGTTCAAGTTCGTGTATGTTTTCTTCGTTCTCTCGAGTCTCTTTGTGCCTTTTTTCAGGATAATGAAGAACTCATTTGGCTAAATTGATCATTCCATGTCGAAGAAGAGTTCGTTAGGAGTCCGTAGCAAAAAGCAGTTTGGAAATCGGAGTTCGGACGAGAGAGAACGAGCAAAAACGAAAGCATCGCGCAAAGAGAAGACGGAGTTGACCGGTCAAGAAGGAGAGCCGGCGGTCTGCCAGACCACCGGCAGCCTCCCAGACTGCCGGTTGGCCGAAAGTTCTCAACTTAAGGGGCGAGTTCGGCTCGCCCAAACTCGCACCGGTTCGTCCCATCTCATTCCGATTTGACTCAAACTCGATTTTCAATATATTTAATCTTAGAATTCACACCATTTGGATATCTTTTGACATTTTTTATTCTCCTAAGAACCCTAGAATATTTTCCCTTTTTTTTTAGTATTTTGAAAATTGTTGGAGCTATACTTTGTAGATTGGAAATTCAAGACCATCTTCTTCTTCCTTATTAAATTCTCTTTCTTTAAAGCATGATTTCATTTACTTTCTATGGTTTATTTCCTTTAATTATGTCTAGCTAAGTTCTTTTTGGTTTCAAATATATGAAGACATGATCTAGATTAATAGGTTTTTGGATATTGTAGTTGGATTTGCCTTCTAATTCATATATCTTGTGGTTTGGGACGTGATTTTATTGCATGAGTGATTGGCCATCATATAGTGCATACAAGGTGTTTAGTTAAATGCTTAGTAGGTTTTAGTTCATAACATTTGGCATCAAACCACAACATATTGGTAATTCTTGCTAATAGGAGATTCTAGATAACTAATTGAGCTATTGGGAGTTGATTTATGCATCTTGAGACCTAGCGGAGATAGATGTCATCGGTTAACCCACTTACATTGATTGTTTTGAGAAAAGAGTTGATGTATATCCTATAAAGAACTCCCGTATGAATTGGATTAAATCGGTTTATCCTTGCAAATTCCAAAACCTATGTTTCTAGTGAATGTTGGATTATATTTGAAACCATACTTTCTTCTATTGATATTTATCATTTCATACTTGTTTGCTAGTTGATTTTGTTATTTGAATTTGTCATTAATCTTTGGAAAACACAAAAACATGATATATTGTAGCTCGGATAGTGATATAGATAGCTAGGTTACTAGTTGAATCTCTTACGCCCTTGAATTCCCTGTGGATTCGACTCGAATATACTATTCGATTATCATTGCATCCTCCTACCCTGAAAAGTAAGGTGGAGCAATTTTTGGGGCCGTTGCCGGGGAACGCTTAGTTTGAGGTTCAATAGTCGATTTGGTTATTGAGTTACTAATTCAAGCATTGTGTCTTTAATTTTTATTTTGAAGGTTTATGCACACAAGGTCCAAAGGAAGACTCGTTCAACCTTTGATCTTGAACTTTGAAAGAAAGCATAGAAGAAGGAATTCTATTGAAGATCAAGAAATGACTAACAATCAAGCAATGGAAGCTCTTATGAAAGAAATGGAAGAGTTTATAGCATGGAAGGATGAGCAAGAAAGAAGGGCAAATGAGGCTCAACCACCTCCTCTCAACCATATGTTCCAATCTCCAACAGAATAATTTCAAGGAGGAGAATGAGGGATGATCAATGCTAATAATTTTGAGCTCAAATCCGGATTCATCCAAATGGTGAAGAGTGAGCAATTCGGTGGAAGTCCTATAGAGGATCCGAACGCCCACCTTGGTATGTTCCTTGATATTTGCGATACTATCAAGCTTAATGGATTTTCAAATGATGCTATCCGGATGAGGATGTTCGGGTTTTCTCTACGGGACCGGGCCAAGGATTGGTATAAAGGACTAAACAAAGCTAACATTCACACATGGGATGATCTATGCAAGGCCTTCCTCTCTAAATATTTCCCACCATCCAAAGCTCAAAGGCTTATCTCTGATATTTCACACTTCTCTCAATAAGGTGATGAGACTTTGTTTGAAGCATGGGAGAGGTATCGAGAGCTTTTGAGAAAATGTCCTCAACATGGTTTCACGGAAGGTCAACAAATTACCACTTTTTATAGTGGTCTCACACCACACACAAGAAACATCGTGGATGCTACTTCCGGAGGATGCCTAGTGAATCGAAATGCCAAGGAAGCCATGAGGATTATTGAAGAGATGGCCGCCAATAGCTATCAATGGCCAATGGAGAGGGCCCCTTCTAGGAAGGTTGCTTCTATCGATGATAAGAAGTTCGATGCATTGGCAATGGAAGTTGCTAATATGAAGAAGCAATATGAAGAAGAGAGGAAAGCTCAATCTCAAGCTCAAGTTCAAAGTGTTCAACAATATCAAGAGAACTTGGAGTCTAGTGGAATTGAAGACTTGAATTTTGTAAACCAAAGGCAATATGGAAATTTTCACAAAGGGGGTTTCCAAGGACAACAATGAGGATTCCAAGGAAGGCCACAATGAGGAAATTCATATGGTTATCAAGGAGGTTATCAAGCCTATAATCCAAACAACCGGAACCATTTCCCGGATTCTCCTAACAACACTCAATTGCCATCTCCCGGATTCTCCATTTCTCAAGGAGTTATTGAAGAACCAAAGAAAACCTCACCTTCTATTGAACAACTTGTCCAACAAATGACAAATCAACAAAGCTCGTTTATCACACAAACGGGACAAAAAGTGAGTGCATTAGAGAATTCTCTCACTTCTTTGACAAAGCAAGTGAAGATGATGGAGGGCCAAATAAGTCAAATGGCTAACCAAGCCACCACCCAACATACTCCGGGAAAGTTTCCAAGTAATACGGAGGTCAATCCAAAGAACCAATGCAATGCTATCACATTGAGGAGTGGAAGAGTCTATGAGAATCATGCTACATCCGGAAGTGAAAAAGAAGTTCTTGTTGAAGACATACCTTATGAGGAGTCTCCTACCAATGAAGAAAATTTAATGAAAGAAGTTCATGGAGAAGCTCCTAAGGCGGTGTTAGTAGAGACTCCTCTCCCTACCAAGGATATTATTACGAAGGCTCCATTTCCTCATCGTCTAGCCAAGCATAAGGTTGACGAAAAGTTGATGAGATTCTTGGAGATATTCAACAAAGTACAAATCAACATTCCCTTGCTTGATGCACTTCGAGATATGCCCGGTTATGTGAAGTTCTTGAAGGATGCCGTTTCTAACAAGAGAAAGTTTGGTTCATTTGAAACAATTAGCCTAACAGAGGAGGTTAGTGCGGTGATCCAAAGGAAGATGCCTTTGAAATAGAAGGATCCCGAAAGCTTCACAATAACATGTGTGATTGGAGGGAAAAAGTTTGGGAATGTCTTATGTGATCTTGGAGCTAGCATCAATTTGATGCCATTGTCTATTTTTAGAATATTGGATATTGGAGAGATCAAACCTACTCCTATTTGTCTCCAAATGGCCAATCGTTCCATATCTTATGCCCAAAGAGTGGTTGAAGATATGTTAGTGAAAGTTAAGGAGTTCATCTTCCCCGCGGACTTCATTATCTTGGATATGCCAGAGGATAAGGATATGCCCCTCATTCTTGGGCGTCCTTTTCTAGCAACCGGAAGAGCTCTTATTGATGTGCAAGATGGGAATCTTACGTTTAGAGTTAATGAAGAGACCCTCACTCTTTCAATCTGTGATGCTATGAAGCGAGGAAATGACTCAACCTATGAGGAATGCAATTCAATCACCACCTTACCTACATCTATGGCAAAGGATCTCACGGAAGAAATCATCGCTAATTTTTTCTATTCTTATTCCGATTTGGATGATGCTTGTGATGACTTATTAGAGTTTATTGCTTATTTGGAAGCAAATCAAGGATCATTGAAGGATGAGGTTCATTACCTTGATATTAACCAACTAGAAGAGAGTGGGAGTTCAACTAAAGTGGAATCTTCTTCAAACACTTCTCAAGAATTGAAACCTCTTCCCGATCACCTAAGGTACGCCTTCCTTGGTGATAATGACTCTTTACCGGTAATAGTATCACAACACTTGTTAGAGTCCGAATTGGACAAGTTGTCGCGTGTCCTTAGGGAGTTTAAAGATGTTATTGGTTGGTCTATTGATGATATCAAGGGTATTTGTCCATCTATATGCATGCATCGTATTCTATTGGAAGATGATTGTCGTCCTAAGGTTCAACCTCAAAGGAGGTTGAATTCAGTCTTGCAAGAAGTGGTGAGAAAAGAGTTGTTAAAGTTACTAGATGCGGGAATGATTTACGCCATCTCGGATAGTGAATGGGTGTGTCGTACCCAAGTTGTTCTGAAGAAAGGGAGGATGACTGTGGTCAAGAATGAGAATGATGAGACTATTGCTATAAGGGTTGCCACCGGATATTGAGTATGTATCGACTATAGGACTTTGAATTCAGCTACAAGGAAAGATCACTTTCCTTTGCCCTTTATAGATCAAATATTGGATCGTTTGGCGGGCTATGAGTACTATTGCTTTCTTGATGGGTATTCGGGATATAATCAAATTGCCATAGCCCCGGAGGATCAACACAAGACGGCCTTTACATGCCCCTATGGAGTATTTGCTTATAGGAGGATGCCTTTCGGGTTATGTAATGCTTCGGCCACTTTCCAAAGGTGCATGATGTCTATCTTTGGAGGTTTGATTGAAAATATTATGGAGGTATTCATGGATGATTTTTCAGTTTTCGGGAAGACCTTTGATTCTTGTTTGGATAATCTCACAAAGGTGTTGCAAAGGTGTAAGGACACTTCTCTTGTCTTGAATTGGGAGAAGTGCCACTTCATGGTTAGAGATGGAATTGTGCTTGGGCACAAAGTTTCTAGAGATGGTTTGGAAGTTGATAGAGCCAAGATCGTTGCCATAGAGAAGCTTCCACCCCCAACAAATGTGAAATCAATCTGAAGCTTCCTTGGTCACGTGGGGTTCTATAGAAGATTCATTAAGGATTTTTCAAAATCACAAAGCCACTTTGTGCTCTCTTGCAAAAAGATGTGAAGTTTGTCTTTGATGAAGAATGTTTGAAAGCTTTTGAGACATTGAAGAAAACCCTCATCTCTACTCCTATTTTAATCAAGTCCAATTGGAGTGAATCTTTCATATTGAAGTATGATGCAAGTGATTATGCTTTAGGAGTGGTTTTGGGGCAAATGAGAGACAAAGTTTTTCGGGTCATTCATTATGCTAGTAGAACCTTGGATGGTGCTCAAAGGAACTGTACAACAACTGAAAGGGAATTCTTGGCCATTGTCTTTGCTTTTGACAAATTTCGGTCTATTCGGATTATATGGCTATACGACATCTCATGGCCAAAAAGGATACAAAGCCTCGATTGATTCGTTGGATTCTTCTTCTACAAGAATTTGACATAGAGATTCGTGATAGAAGAGGAGTGGATAATGTGCTAGCCGATCACAAGTCAAGGCTTGAAAATCCGGTTGAAGGTGAAGATTTGAGATTGAATATCAATGAGTGCTTCCCGGATGAGAGAATTATGGTCTTGAAATGCAAGGATTCTTGGTTTGCCGATTTTGCTCATTATCTTGTGCTTCGAAAGTTGCCACCAAATCTCTCGGATTATCAAAAGGCCAAGTTCCTTAGAGATGTGAAGTTCTACTATTGGCAAGATCCATATTTATGGAGAAGATGTGCCGATGGTCTTATTAGAAGATGTGTTATGGATGGCGAATGGTTCAAGATTATTGAAGATTGTCATGACGGACCAAATGGGGGTCATTTTGGGGCAAATCGTATGGCTTGGAAGGTTTTTCAAAGTGTATTCTATTGGCCTTCAATTTTTAGGGATTACCAATCATTTGTGAAGAATTGTGATAGGTGTCAAAGGATAGGGAATATCACAAAAAGAGATGAGATGCCTCAAAACATCATGGTCGAGGTTGAATTATTTGATGTTTGGGGGATAGACTTCATGGGACCATTCCTTAATTCTTGTGGTTTTTCTTATATCCTTCTTGCTATTATGTATGTTTCAAGATGGGTCGAAGCCATTCCAACTTCGACTAGTGATTCCAAGGTTGTGATCAAGTTTTTGAAGAAGAACATATTAACTCGGTTTGGAACTCCAAGGGCATTGCTTAGTGATGGGGGTCTCACTTCAATAATAAGTGGTTGGGAAGTGTTCTTGCTAAATATGGAGTGAAGCACAAGATTACCTCTCCCTATCATCCTCAAGCCAATGGTCAAGCGGAGCTTGCAAACTGGGAGATCAAGCAAATCTTGGAGAAGACAATCACTACTCGGAAGGATTGGGCTAAGAAACTTGATGATGCTTTATGGGCCTATCGAACCGCCTATAAAACCCCCATTGTTATGTCTCCGTATCAACTTGTGTTCGGAAAGTCTTGTCACTTACCTTTGGAGATTGAACATAAGGCGTTTTGGGCTTTAAAGAAGATTAATCTTGAGTTTAAGGAGGCCGGAGTGAATAGGAAGAATCATCTTGTGGAGTTAGAGGAATGGAGAAACGAGGCTTATGAAAATTCTCGGATTTACAAGGAAAGAGCCAAGAAGTTTCATGATTTGGAGATTCGAAGCAAGGTGATCATTCCGGGTGACGAGGTTTTCTCTTTAACTCTCGTCTTCGTCTTTTCCCCGGAAAACTCAAATCAAGGTGGACCGGTCCTTACATTGTGAGTAGGAGTTTCAAGAATGGCACATTTGAACTTCTAAAGAATGATGGTTCTACCTTCACTTGTTAATGGACATCGATTCAAGCTCTATTTCAATTCGAAGAAGTTTAAGGAGGAGTCGATCATTCTTCTTAATGATACTTGATTCGGAGGCTATGTCGAGCTTACGACGTAAAACAAAGCGCTAGTTGAGAGGCACCTTAACACATATCCTTTTCTTTTTCATTTCCTTTAGTTTTTATTTCATTTTCGATTTTTTTTAGTCGTATGTTACGTTTTTCATTTCATTTTGAAAAAACCAATAAAAATTAAAAATTAAAAAATTAAAACATGTTTAGGGGGTCTCGATAGAGGGTCGGAAGTCAGCCCATCCCGTTGGAAGGGCCAAAAACTGGCCCAAAATTGAGCCGGAAGAGGACGGCGGTCTGGCCGGCGGTTTGCCAAACCGCCGGGAATTAAGCACAAACCGCCATGGGGGATAGCAATTTCGGTGGTCTAGGCGGCAGTCTGCCAGACCGCCGGCGACCTCCCAGACTGCCGCCACCCCTCTTTTTCCCCTTCACCTTATTTCTATGCTTGAACCACTTCTCTCTTCATTTATTCCACTTTTTGTTTTAAACATTGAAGAACATAGCCCATTTTCTCTCCAAATCCCAAATTTTCGTCCACCAATTACTCTCAATTCACTTTGAATCAAGTTTAGTCCTTCCATCGGTCAATTACCCATCCCAAAACTTACATTTTGAACCAAGAAAATCACATTTTCATCCACATTTTCATAAAAAACGAAAATTCATTTTTCTTTTGAAAGAAGTGAAGTTCTTCAATTTCATTCAAGACAATGAGGTAATGAGTTCTATATCCTATCTTTTATAAGTTTCTACTTGTTTTATATGAATTGGTATGTATGTCTTGCTTATCACATTCATGAAAATGGGTAGAACTTCTTGCTAGGGTTTTGTTTGAATTTTGAAAATTCTTGAATGAAAAATGTGGTTTTGATCATGACTTGCATAGCATTAATTCTTCTTTTAGGATTTATGCTACATCAAGTCTTGAAATGTGCATTCTTTGATGGACCATATCTCTTTTGCACTTGAGCATACTTAGAATGAATTTGGAATATATTTAATCTTTTGATGAATGAGTGAATGTTTATGCTTGATTCTTGAATAGGATATTCATCTCTTGAATATTTCATTGCTTGAAGAGGGTATGTTTTCATGGATTCTTGAGCTTGAAATATGAAGACTCATGGTTTAAGTCTCTTGATTTGAATTTCCATATGCATTTGAATTTATTTTCACTTGGATATGCATGAATGGAGTGAGATGAATTTTTCTTGAACTTAGGGGAGTTTTGTTAATGATTTCTTGGTGTTTGCTTGAAATTCACTTCTTGGAGTTTTAAAGGCAAAATGGGGGTTGATGGATACGAACAAATGTGATTGTTTAAGTGAAATTGTTTCATTTCTTGAATCTTATTTTGAATTTTTCACTTGGTGTAGGGATAAAGGAGCCAAAGGAAAAGGGTCTTCTAAGGCGCCCACTAAAGCATTGGTAACCTACTCTAATAAGAGGAGAAAAGATGGCTCCTCTTCATCTCACCCTTCGGAAACCACTTCACGCACAATGGATCCGAAAGTCCCAGAAACTCATAATCTACACTTGAATACTCATGAAGAAAGGGCCGCTTTTGCTAGTATAGTCACCAAAGGCATTGAAGAGACAAGATTTCCATCTTGTGAGGTATTGAAGGAATTGGGGCTTTATGAAAATGTGAAAGCCCTTTTCGATAATATTGGATGGGGAAATTTCCTTAATGAGCACATTCAAGACCGGAGGACATATTCGAAGGTGGTACTTGAGATGTTAAGTACATTGGATACTTCCCATATGCACGTCATTAGGAGCATTGAATTCCAATTATTTGGAAGCAAGAATATGATGTCATATGAGGAAATCGATAATGCCTTTGGTGTGCCATATGGAGGAGATCAACTCATTGATAGAGTGTTCGATGTAAAGGCCATTTGGAAGACGCTCGTGCCAAATTCGGAAGAGGGGTATAAATCCGGGTATTCAAAGTCAAATGAAGTGAGGAATCCGGTACTTAGGATGGTGTTGAAGATCATATCACACACTATCATTGCTAGAAGAGAGAACACTTCGGTGAGGAATGATGATTTATTTATCCTTCATGCTATGCTCACCGGGAGGAAAATAAGTTTTTGTGATTTATTTCTTCCCCAATTGAAGAAGCACTCTCAAGGTGAAGTAGGAAAGATCAATATTGGAGGTATGCTCACTCCAATTGCAAGAAAGATAAAAGGAAACCTCGGTGGCTATCCTCCAATGGGAGGTGCTTTTCTCCTTAATTTTATAAAGCTCCGGTACTTATGTTTCCTCAATTCTAGTACCCCTCCCTACTACTTCCGAATCAATGGCAAGGAATTATACCCTCTTCCAAACCCTATGAGCATACTAGTTACCAATTTCAATGAAAGGGTAAATTAGTAATTGCACACTCCCTTACATAAGATGATCATGAGGGTTCGAATGTTCAAGCAAGGTGAAGGAGATGAGCATGCTCTTGGTGAAAGAGGCTGGGATGAGTTTGAAAGAGAGCACCGGGGGGTGGAAGAAGAGGAAGGCATGGAGGATAATGATGATGAGTCTAGAAGGAATACTCAAGGTTCAAGTGATGTTTGCTACGATGAGAGGTTTGAGGCCCTCGAGGGTAGAATGGAAGGCATGGAGAATAACTTCAAAGCTTTGGATGCTCAAGTAACGGTGATGAGAAGGGAAGTGACTTCGATGAGAGTCACACAACTTGAAGAATTGGAAAGGAGTGCAAGGATGGAGAAGCAAGTAACATCGATGATGGAGCTATTGGAAAGCTTCCGGGATTACCAAATTGCTCAAGGGGTGACTTGGCCCCGACCACCACCATCATCATAGCTTGGAATGTTGTAAGTGTAATTTAAACCCATTATATATCTTTCCCTCCAAACTAATTTTAGAATTTATTTTCTAAAATAAGTTTGGGAGAAGGGGGTAGGATAATGAATTTAAATTACTTTAAATTGCTTTCATTTCATGTCTTGCTACTTTTCTATATTTTAGCTCTCTTGCTTTACACTCTTGTCTTAGTCTCTTTGTCTTTGTCTCTTATGATTGATGTTGCTTGGCTTTAAAATTATGGGTTGAGGTTCTTGTGGCTTGATGGTGTCTATCTGATTGAGATTTGTTTGCTTGGATTATGGATGAAAATTGTGGGTTGTTGATGTTGGAAAATTATTTCCTTTGTTGATGAGTTTGATTTGTGGGATGTTTTGAAGGATTTTTTGTGTTATTTGTTGAATTTGTTGGATGTTTTTGAATTTGTGTGGAAGTTTGTGTTTTGTTTTGTGCAATTGGGGATGAATTAGGGTTAAATAATTACTTTTCATGAGTTTGTGGTTTTGAATGCGAAATTTTTAAGAAAGGAAAAATTTTAAGTGAATGAATATATGCATGCTTGAGTACGAAAGCACGTGTTGAATTGCTCATGTGCATTAGAGTGAGATGCCAATGATTAATGCTAAATGGTGATATTTTTGAAATTTCTCAAGTTTAAGTCAAGCATGATTAGGGTTATTTCACTTGAATGGCTTGGAATGATTGAACTTAAGAGCTTAGGCTCTAGACAAAAAGCTTGAGAGGATTCTGAGCCTAAAACTATGCATTTTACATAGTAATATCCTTTCTTGAGAGCTTGATCTTGCATTGCATATTCTTTACTAGAACTTGCCTTGATACTCTTGTTAGAATTACTACATGTTTGCATGATTAGGAGATGATCTTAGGCCATCATTGCATAGCCCAATTTCCCTAAACACTAACCTAGCTTTCATTACCATTGTCGTCCCATTTTGAGCCTTAAATAGAGCCTTTTCTTTTGAACCGGACGATAGGGGGTGAAGGATGGTTAAGGGAACCTTGGTGGAAGTTGAAAATTCATAAGAAATGTTGGGTGATGGTGATGAGTCTTGAGATTGGTTTTGAGTTGAAAGAACACTCCTATAAGCTCAAAGTTAGAAAAGAAAAGAATAAAACAAAGTTCTTAATGAAAAAAAAAATGTAAGAACAAAGTTCTTACAACAAAAAGAAAAGAATAAGAGCATAAAGGAGTGTTTCTTTAGAAGTTTGATAGAAGCTTGGGTTCATTTGATAAAAAGGGGTTGGATAAGGTGGAAGATGAAGAAATTCATACTTTGAAAGGAGAAGAAAAGGAGTAAGGATGCTTGAATGTAAATTTAAGCCACTTAGCCTAAAATTTCATACCTTAACCAATGTCCCTACATTACAAGCTTAATAAAGACCTTTTTGATCTTAATTTGTGTATGCATTGTGGTATTGGAAACTTGAGTTGATAGACAAGCTTATGGCTAGAGTTATGCTTTGCATGATTTCTATGAGTGCTTACCTTTTCCATATGTAGAGGGATTGAGTGATACACATATTCCTTGTGAGGTCTAGAGTCGAAGGTGCTTGAGTGATTGATTTCTAAGTTAGAATAGTGAGTGATCTTATGAATTCTTGGCTTGACTTGAGAATTTCCTTGAGCTAAAATGGTTTTTGATATGATATGAGGCATCGAGGAACTCAAAATGCACACTCCATACGTGTTAAGTATTTTGATTGTTCATTTCATTATTCGGGACGAACAATGGTTAAGTTTGGGGGAGCGATTAACACGAATATTATGTGCATATTGAGTGTGTTTTGCATGTGTTTAAGTCTCGATTTGGGTGCTTAAGTGTTAGAAATGCTAGAGTTTCTTAACTTGTAGCATACATTCTATCTTTTCTCTTTTTTTTCGGTTTTCGATCCATTTTTTGTAAGAATTGGAAAGAGCATTCATGTGGTTAAGGATCGAAGGCTAAAAACAAGGAAGAATCGAGCTTAATTAGGGTGAAACCTAAGGTTAAAAGTGTGAAAATTGAATTTATGGAGTTAGGTTTTCACTAGTTCAAGTTCGTTTATGTTTTCTTCGTTCTCTCGAGTCTCTTTGTGCCTTTTTGCAGGATAATGAAGAAATAATTTGGCTAAATTGATCACTCCATGTCGAAGAGGAGTTCGTTAGGAGTCCGTAGCAAAAAGCTGTTCAGAAATTGGAGTTTGGATGAGAGAGAACGAGCGAAAACGAAAACATCGCGCAAAGAGAAGACGGAGTTGACCAGTCAAGAAGGAGAGCCGGCAGTCTGCCAGACCGCCGGCTGAAGCTGCAAACCGCTGTGGAACTACAGAAATTTCGGCGGTCAAGGCCGGCAGTTTGCCAGACCGCCGGCAGCCTCCCAGACCGCCGGTTAGCCGAAAGTTCTCAACTTAAGGGGCAAGTTCGGCTCGCCCAAACTCGCCCCGGTTCGTCCCATCTCGTTCCGATTCGACTCAAACTCGATTTTCAATGTATTTAATCCTAGAATTCACCCCATTTGTATATCTTTTGACATTTTTTATTCTCCCAAGAACCCTAGAATATTTTCCCTTTTTTTTTTTAGTATTTTGAAGATTGTTGGAGCTATACTTTGTATATTGGAAATTCAAGACCATCTTCTTCTTCCTTATTAAATTCTCTTTCTTTTAAGCATGATTTCATTTACTTTCTATGGTTTATTTCCTTTAATTATGTCTAGCTAAGTTCCTTTTGGTTTCAAATATATGAAGACATGATCTAGATTAATAGGTTTTTGGATATTGTAGTCTGATTTGCCTTCTAATTCATGTGTCTTGTGGTTTGGGACTTGATTTTATTGCATGAGTGATTGGCCATCATATAGTGCATACAAGGTGTTTGGTAAATGCTTAGTAGGCTTTAGTTCATAACACTTGGCATGAAACCACAACATATTGGTTATTCTTGCTAATAGGAGATTCTAGATAACTAATTGAGCTATTGGGAGTTGATTTATGCATCTTGAGACCTAGCGGAGATAAATGTCATAGGTTAACCCACATACATTGATTGCTTTGAGAAAAGAGTTGATTTATATCCTATAAAGAACTCCCGTATGAATTGGATTAAATCGGTTTATCCTTATAAACTCCAAAACCTATGTTTCTAGTGAATGTTGGATTATATTTGGAACCATAATTTCTTCTATTGATATTTATCATTTCATACTTGTTTTCTAGTTGATTTTGTTATTTGAATTTGTCATCAATCTTTGGAAAACACAAAACATGATATATTATAGCTTGGATAGTGATATAGATAGCTAGGTTACTAGTTGAATCTCTTACGCCCTTGCATTCCCTGTGGATTCGACTCGAATATTGATCGATCTTATTTTTGTAAGGTAATTAATGCACGTAGACAAGGAATTAATAAACATGAAAGCAAACAGAACACAAAGGGATTTACGTGGTTCGATCTATCGGAATAGATCTACGTCCATGGGCGGAAATTGTATGGATCTTTATTGAGAGTATGCGTATAGCTTGTACAAAGATTGTTCTCCCCTATCAATCTATTCTAAACCCCTATTTATAGGTAATTACATTGAGTTTGACTATAATACAAAGTCTTCTCCTATTAGGACTCCTTTGGCTTGATCTCCTCCTTTGTGGATGAACACCGAGCTTGTATATCTCTCTTGGAGCTTGAATTGTAGTCAATGTAGGAGTTGCCTTGGTGAAGAAGTTTCTTTAGTTTGGCCGAGCTGTGTAGGTCGAGCTTAACTATCGGGGCCAATTATATTGGGCCTGATGCTTGGGCCTAGGAGCTGGGCCGTATCCTATCACATCCCCCCCCAAAAAGATGTAGAAGCGAGGGTGCAGTTCGGGGTAGAAAGTTGAAGTAGGAGTAGTGAAAGTGCATTACCCCGTCAAAATGAGAATTTCGACGAAGTCGGAACACGTACCACCTCGTTTGGATGAGGTCGAACTAAATTTGCATTGCCCCTTCAGAAATAAGATTTCGACAAAGTCGGAATGCGTACCGCCTCGTTTGGATGAGGTCGAATTTGTGCTGTCTCGTTCAATTACTAGGGAAGTAAAGAGTTGGGCGATGTGGCTTAGCAATAGTCAGATTGTGGGTGATGTCGAACACGTGATGTGTCAGTTACCTTAAATGCGCCGTTAGGGGTCCCGATAAAGTAGGCATGTGCGTATCGTGGGAGGTAATGTGAAAAGGCGGAAAGTTGATAAAACTTCTTCCATACGCCACAATTAGTCATTTCAAAATTTTGAACCCTAAAAATTTGGCGATTCACCTTCAACCTTCACGATTCGCAGCATTACCGCCGTTGTTGTTCCAGAATTCAGTGAAATCGTTTTCACCACAGTCATCTATCACGTAAAAAGTAAGTTTCCATGGCTTCCTCTCCTTTTATTCATGAATTGAGCGGTAGTGATAGTCGGGATTTTGGGGAAAGGGCGATGTCACCCGCCGGTATCCCATCCGCCGGAAAATGTAGATGTAGATGTCTATACGGTAGAGTCGGACGTTCCGTCAAAGTGTAGGGTAGTTTTTTGCTTCTCCCTCTGATTCAGTCAGAACAGTGTCAAAGTTTTCATCAACCCTAGATTTATCCGCCATTTTGAAAATTGCGAAAAATTATTTATTTCCTGACTGGATAGAGTTTATAGTTCCTCAGCCTGAGGATAGGGCATCAAATCCTCCGATTGGATTCGTAACTATCTACGAAGATTGTTTAAACCATGGTCTTCGTCTTCCTCTTCCTTCTGTTTTTGCCAATCTCCTTCGGAGGTTCGACATTCCTTTAGCTCAAATAATGCCGAACTCTCTTAGGAAGTTCACTGCTTTAGGCATACTTAGTAATTGTCACGGGGTGAGCCTGTCAGTAGAGCTGATGCTAAAATATTTCAATTTAATTCCTTCAATGGGTGGTACTATTTGACACCCCGTCTTGACTTCGAGTTAAGATGAAGTCAAAAATTATGAACTGGCAGTCGAAGTTCTTCTTCTGCCGGTTCGGTGAGGTCCCACATTTCGTGTGGAATGTGAGTAAACTAAGGAACCAAGGCACCGAAGAGAAGTTCGGTGTACTTGAGGAAGTGTTGACGGGCCTCGACGATGAAGAATTCACCGAGGCCGATCTTGCTAGGGCGGGGCTGAGCCCTTATGATCCAGACTCCATGGTTGAGCCGGTGAAGGGTGAGGCTCCACTTGGTCTGTTTTATCTGTTTATGTGTTCCATTTCATTATGATGAGGCTCTTACTATTTTTTTTTTTTTGCAGTGAAACTTCTCGGTAAGAAGAGGACAAGGTCGAGCACTTCTGAGAAGGCAGCGTCCGAGGTTTCTTCGGAGCGAACAGAGAGCGGACTAGGCTCCTCACCAATGGGGTCCCCTCCGGAGTGACCTCTCGTTCGTAAAAAGAAACAGCAGAAGTTGGCTGTTGCTACTTCGATTGGAGAGGAGGGATTGCACAGTCACTGCAGTCCGGTCGTCTGGCGGTGTAGGACGCCAGGGTTTTGGAGAATTGGTGAATCAGCCTCGGCCATTCCCCGAGGTAGTATCGCACTTTCAGCTGTACTTCGGCATTTCATTATTATATATTTGCTGACATTAATGTGTGTTGATATAGGGTGCCGAGGATATTTTGACGAGGCTGAGTGATCTAGCCTCGGAATTGTGCGGTTCCTAACTCCGGGGTCGACCACTACAACGAGATGGCCCGGGTTTGCCGTGACCTGGAGAATGAAAAGGGCGGCCTCGCCAACCAACTGGCGTTGGCCGAAAAAAGACTGGCGTTGGAGCGGGCCGCTACCGAGGTAGTGAAGACGGAGGCGGCCTCATGGATGGCCGAGGCGGCGGGAAGCTGAAGTGGTTGCCGGGCAGGGCCACTACTTTGTGCGTATACAGAAAGGCTCTTCCGATCTGAGAAGTTTTCAGAACTGGCCGGGCAGGTGGCCTCAATTCTGAATACTAGTGCTGTCAGTGACACCATTGACAGCATTGCTGCTGATATTCCGGACTTAGATAAATCCAAGTATGGTTATCAAGAAATGTCAGATGAGGCTGTATACTGTGAGTATGCTGAGGCCTTACTGAAGGGCATACAAGGTATCCTCTGCTGGAGAACTTGGCCTCGGCATCTACATTTCTGACCACCGAGGTGGTGGAGAGTTGCCCGGTCGACCGGGATGACGAGCTGGAGGCGCTGATTGCTGGCCTCAGCCGCACTGTGGAGACCGAGGCTGGGTGACGTAGAAACGGAGGCCGAGGAGAACGAGGAGGCCGAAGTCAGGGGTGAAGGTGAAACTGCTCCGGCTACTGATGAGACTCCTCGTGAGGATGAAGAGAACGCCGCCGAGTGGTCAGTTGATCACCCCCCCCCTTTTTTTTGTGTAGGGCACTTGTACTACGACATCGTTAGGATGTCGTTTCACCTTTGCCCGAGTGGCTATAAAACTTCAAGTTTTAATTGAAATTAATTTTGTGTTTATGTAGTCTTCTTCTTCTCCAGAACTTTTTGATTGCATCTCCATATATACTCAAATCAATAACTTATTACGAGCTGTTGAAGCTAAGAACGCCGAAGTCCTTCATTGGAAAGACCAGGCTGGCCATATTCAGGATGAGGCCGACGTTAGACTTAGAGCCGCTCAAATCAGAAATGACGAGCTCGAAGCTCGGCTCCTGGAGCTTGGAGATAAGTATGAGGCCTTGAAAGAAGAAGCTGATAAGATCGCCGAGGAGCACGCTGAATATGCAGGCTATCGTCCGTCGAAACGGCGGGAAAACCATTGCCGAAGTCGATGCAAGGGTAACAGAGTCGCTGCCCGGTGTAAGGATTATCAAGAAAGGTATGGGGCGGACTCCTGGCAGCTCCGAGATCAGGTGGCCGAGCTGAAGTAATTAATTGGTATGTACGAAGTGATCTTAGCTCAGCGTCCGAAGTTGGCTGCTCGGTTGGAAAAGGACTTTTGTCTTTTAAGTTCATCTACTACCCCCGGTCCTTCGAGTTCGTCGACTCCTTTGGGTCGATTTGATACAAGATTTTCGCCCACTCGAAGGAGTTTTATGAATG